>CM035836.1:294263878-295463878 GCA_020510985.1 Pholidichthys leucotaenia | reverse complement strand
TGTTATGGCAGGGGAAGGGCATATGAAAGAGGTATGGTGTGGAGACTTTAATGCCCACAATAGCTTGTGGGGAAGCACACATACAGATAACAATGGAAATGTTGTGGAAGAGATGTTAGATGAAAGATTGTTAATTTGTCTAAACAGTGGTGAAGGTACCGGGGTGGGTGTGCATAGGGACACATTATCATGTATTGACCTAACTCTGGTATCCGATTCTTTAGTGAGCACCTGTGAATGGACAGTTATGAACAGGACAGCTATGGGAAATGATCACTTCCCAATACTCACAGTCATTAAAACTGACGTATGTACAGTATACAAGAGGGAAGATGTTGTACAAGATGGTGTTTTGACAAGGCAGATTGAGGAAAATTTAGGTAATACTGTGTTCAATCGTGTAATTTGGTAACAGAAGGTGGCATAGAAGAGTGTTCAAGTCAGGTAACTAATCATATTCTGAATGCTGCAATAGCAAGTATACCCAAGAAAACAACACAGGGTAGGAAGAAGGTTGTACCCTGGTGGAATGACGAATGTAGTATTGCAATAAAAGAGTGAAACAAGGCATTCAGACAGCTGAGGAAGAATATGACTAGTGAAAACTTAATAGAGTACAAAAAGAAAAGGGCAGTAGCTTGAAGGATTATTAAAAATGGGAAAAGGTCAACATGGAGAGAATTTTGTTCCACCCTTGGCAGAACTAGGTGATGTCTGGGGTATGTTTAAAAAATGAGTGGGAAAAGGGTATCAGTTAAAATTCCAGCTTTAGTGGATGGGGACAAGATGGCTGTATCAGACAAAGAAAAGGCAGAAGTCCTAGGTAGAGCATTTGCAGCAGTGCATAGAGGAGACCATCTTGGTGAGAGTCAGACAGCAAAGGCAGCATAAACTCAGAGAAAATGCAAACTTAAAAAATGAAGTGAAAGAGGATATGACTGTGTTAGACCTTGAGCTCAAAATGTCAGAGCTTAAGAGAGCTTTGCAAGATAGTGGATACACAGCTCCAGGATATGATCAGTTAAACTATGCTATGTTCTGGCAGTTGCCTATGCAATCAATGCAACTGGTGCAGAAATTGTTTAACAGGATATGGAAGGAGGGGGTTATCCCAAGTGGGTGGAAAAAGGCTGTAATTTTACCATTTAATAAGCCAGGGAAAGATCCAGCTCATCCAGGCAACTACAGGCTAATAGCATTAACGTCACATTTAGGGAAATGGATGGAGAAGGTGTTAGTTTACAGACTCTCATATGTATTAGAGCAAATACGATCAATAAATGACTATCATAATGGTTTTAGAAGACGGAGATCCACAGTGGATGCTCTAGTTAGGGTAAGTAATGATATTGAAAAGACTCTCAAAATGAAAGAAGTAATGGTTATAGTTTATCTGGATACTGAAAAGGCTTATGACTCACTGTGGAGGGACGGTCTTCTTATGAAATTGAATAAAATGGACACTGGTGGCAGGATGTATAATTGGATAATGGATTTTTTAACACACAGGACGATTAGGGTTAAAGTAGGATCAGAAGTTTCTAATGACTTTGAAATAGAAAATGGTGTTCCTCAGGGGAGTGTGATAAGCCCTGTTTTATTCAATATTAATGATTAATGACATGTTTGAGGATCAAGAGGGATCCATCAAAACAGCACTATATGCAGATGATGGAGCCATATGGACGAGGGGAAGAAATGAGAAATTTGTGTTCAAAAACATCAGGAAAGCAATAGAGAAAGTGGAAAAGTGGTCATATGACTGGGGATTTAAATTTTCAAACAGTAAAACCTGCTATATGACTTTCACAAAAAAACGCAGAACTGGTACAGAACCATTAACATTATATAATCAACCAACAGAGAAAGTCAGTGAGTTCAAATATCTAGGATTGTTGTTTGATAGTGCATACACATGGAGAGTTCATGTTGAAAATTTGGAGACAAAATGCAAAAAAAGTCATTAATCTCAGAAAAGCTGTAGCTGGACATGAATGGGGTGCAGATAAACAGGCATTAACTGAAATTTACAGAGCACTAATGCGATCGACAACAGACTACGGATGCATGATTTATGGAGCAGTGGCAATGCCGACTCTGGAAAAAATAGAATGCAGCATAGAGCGCTTCGCCTGTGCATTGGAGCTGTCAAAACAACACCAAACAATGCAGTTTTAATAGAAGCAGGAGAAATGCCAATGGATTTGAGAAGCGATAAACTCGCATTATCATACTGGGTCAAGCTGAAAGGAAGTGACAAAGCAAATATTTCAAAAACAACACTACAGGACTGCTGGGAATACTCTAATTTCCAGGGACATGGGTTTGGGTGGACAAATGAAAGAAGGACCAGAATGTATGGGCTGCACACTATTGATATAGCTAACACCAGTCCAGTGAATAATGTTCCCCCTTGGCTGTTTACGGGAATAGAAGTAGATGCTAGTCTGCTAATGAGGAAAAAGGATTGGCATACTGTATGAGTGAAGCTACTGTTAAAACAAGCATTTATACCTCAGGAAGAATTACTATAACTTCTTACAGCTCTATACTGATGGTTCAAAGAATAAAGAGGGCTCTGCTGGAGTTGGAGTATACATTCCAGAATTTAAAGTGACCATTACAAAAAGACTCTCCAACAATACATCCGTGTTTACAGCAGAGATGGTGGAAATAATTATTGCTTTACAGTGGGTGGAGGAGGTCAGACCGGACCGGGTGGTGGTGTGCACGGACTCACTTGCAGCGCTAAAAACCATACAGACACTAAAATCTACAAGGGAAGACTTGGTGATTGAGCTATATCACAGTTTATTTAGGGTACACGGGGGTGGGTGGGGGGGTGGAGAAGTTCAGTTTTGTTGGGTTCCTGCACATGAAGGGTTGAAAGGGAATGACTGTGTAGACAAATTAGCAAAAAGTGCTCTTGGAAAAGAGATAACTATACCACTGTCTCTTGGAAAAGGTGAAGGGAAAGCAGTAATCAAGAAAAAAGGAACTGAGCTATGGCAAAAAAGATGGGATGAAAATCATAAAGGTAGATCATATTACAAAATACAAAAATCTATTGCAATAAAGAATTTCATAACAACCAAAAGGAGGGAAGACATCATTATGGTAAGACTCGCACTGGATCACACGGCTTTAAACGGCACTTTATTCACCATGGGGAAAAGCGAAAGTGACAAATGTAGAGAATGTGGAGTAAAAGAAAATGTCCAGCACATCTTATTACACTATCACAAATACGGAAATGAAAGACAGAATGAAAAATGAAGTTCAAGAGGCCGGTTGGGAATGGGATTTAACTGGGATTCTGGGAACAGATGGAGATGGAGAGGCAATAAGAATCACAAGAAGGGCTCTTTTCTCTTTTTTAAATAACACAGGATTAAGTCATAGAATTTAGGGGTCGGGCTCAGATAACAATGTTACACACACTTGTACACCAGGTGGCGGTATGCACCTTTCAGTTGTTTGCTATCCGCCAGTAACCGAGAGAAGAAGAAGAAGAATGCACCTGTAGGCTGGCTGCTACCCGCCAATCAAATCTAAAAGAAGAAGAAGCCACTTGCTCACTCATTTCCCTATCATGTCAGAACGTAAAAACTGTTATTACAGATTCATGAAACTGGTGACAAGAAAACAGCTAATGTGTTTCATATCTATGGTATTTTTAAGACCTTTGACAGGCAGAGATAAGGATTAATCAGAATTTTTAAGGATAATTAAGGCTATTATTTTGGATTTAAAAAATCTTTTTCTTGAAGCACGTGGACACAAGCATAGTGATGATACAGAATGAAGTATGTGGCGGTAATGCACCTGTAAGCTGATTGCCAACCGCCAATCAAATCTTGAAGAAGAAGAATCTTTCTTTTTGCTTGTTAAATTGTCTAACATGCTTTTTATGACTTACAAGAAATTATTAACAGCAAAATCACTCAAATATGTCATGTCTGTGTTTTTCTGCTGTGAAAGTTAAATTCCACCCTCTCTGAACAGGTGAGTTTAGACGAACTGTTCTAGTTACATCACTATAATAGGTGAAACAATCAGGACTAAGCACTGGCTGTGGCCTCGGGGAAGAGGGTGGAACTAAAGAGTGAACTTAGCCTCCAGTGACAGTTAGCATTTTTGGACAGTTGCTTTAAAAACTTGACCCAAATTAAGATGAGTTTTTACCTTTAAACTGCATTTAAGGACAAGTGCAGTTTCAGTCATTATCCTGGGCCACAGCGCATACAAGTGGGCATGTCCTTCAACTGGTAAGTCTGTATTTTATCACAGGATTTAGTTTGTTTATCATAGCGCAAGCCACCATTAGCCTTACGTAAGCCTACTCATGATACGATTTTACATACAGTAAATGTGAAAGCCTTGTGTCAAATAGCTAATGTGCTACAGACAAAAAAAAAATCCACAAATATCCTGATAAGCCTGGATATATTTAATGCTACACCTTGTTGATTTGTTTGTTCAGACTTTTTTGGAGCGATGTTGCTGCATGTTAAAGACAGGAAGAGAAAAGATATTAAATCAGACGAGTCGTCATACAGTTTTGGCTGATGCAGCGCAGCACAGTGTAGTGTAGGGACGTAATAAAAAGGCAGCAAAGTACTGAACAAGTCTCCTTTAATTATTCTGAAAGTTTTAACAAAAAAGCATCGTAATGCTCTTCACTAACTGCCATCTTGAACTGCATTACTTGTTCTACCACCTATGATTACAATGACAGTAGTGCCACCCAGTGGTGTGAAGCACCAAGCATATTAAACTTCAGACACAACACAAAATAAAATACTTTTGGACTGTGTTCAGATTGGGCTGAGACGACTGTTCACAGATGAATGTGTAGTGCTGTTTGGCAGTTGCTTATGGGAGCTTCGGCAGCTCCAGTGCCTCTGCTGTGTTCTGTGCTGCTCCAGTTGCATATGTGGTTGTTGCTCCTCTAAACCAGGGGTCACCAACTGGTGGACTCCGGTTGCGACCTGGACCCTGAGAGTCCTCCGTCCAGACCCCAAAACCTTTTGATACCGTTTGGGAAAAAAGGAGACAGTTTTGTTTTGGCTGAAAGAAAAAAAAGAGAAACTGAAAAACTGTATAAGCAGCCACGGGACAGTTTACGGCACGAGCCCTTGGGCGCTCCCCACAAACTCCACTAGTCTCCGCTCTCTGGAGAGACTTTACGGATTCGGCCGCTCCAGGGAGTATGCAGCAGATCACAAAATCAGGGTTCGCTGCGGGTGTCACATACACACAAGGACAGGATATTCAGCCGAAGAGACATACTTCGTTCCTGGTCTGTACCCATGGAATGAAGCGCTGTTGTGAAATTGAGTATATTTACCATGGCACTTTTGTCACCGAATCTGCCAAGAGTGGTCCGTGCTGGAAGGCATGACGCTGGGGGTGTTTTTCGTAGCCTCCAATATCAGGTAAAAACTCCATACAAGCTCCTTAAAAGCTCTGTGTGTTACTGAACATTAAAAGCTCTACCTCCCCTCCAGAATGTTAGTGTTGAAATTCAAAAAAAAAAATCTGAGGAATTCTGTAGCATAGAATTACATTTTTTGTCAGTTTTTTTTTTTTTGAGGCCTCCAGTTAAAAATAGTTCTTTTTAGTCATCTATAAATGAACAAAATCTCGGTCTCTGTGTCTGTTCCACACACATCTCTTGAACCGTTCCTCAGACTGACCTAAGATTTTATACGTGTTTTGCTGAGGTTATGAGGGTGTGCATCCCCGAGTATGGAGGTGTTCAGAAAAAATATGTCATTATTATCAATAAAAGTTTTCACTTCTACCACTGTTCTTATTATTCTGATGTAGTGCCGTCACCAGTCCACATGGGGTCTTAGTAGTCATTCATTGTAGGGATGGGCGATAGCAGCATTTTTCCTTTCGATATGATACCATTAATTTATGGGACTTTTCCTTCGATACCAATACTTTTTGCCTCTTAAAACAAAATCACATGATTGCAGTTTCATTAACAACTTTATTGCCAGGGCAATATGAAATATGAATAAAACTAATGAACATAAATACTTGAAAGAAATGCTTATAAAATGATAATAAAACAGAATAATGAGCAAAGTAAATAAAAATAAAATGAAATATAATTCAATTATAATAAAAATATTTAACTCTTAAAATTAATGCAAAATTAATTTAATTTCTTAATTTGGTCAAGATTAAGAATTAAGAATTAAGAATTAAGATTAAGATCTGTGTGTCCACTTATATCACGGACACACAGATCGTCCCAAATGTCTCCTGAGCCGGTGGACGGAGCCACTGTTTATAGCAGGATTCGATACAACAGGGAAGAGCTGCTAGCATTTAACCGCCACCCGGTCCCACTGGAAAAACTCGACATACCGAGAGAACTGAGGCGAAAACGCCGCGGCTGCCGGGCTGGAGTAAGGCGGAGGACAAAAAATATAAGGTACAGACCCTCCCTTCCATCTGTTGTCATGGGAAATGTACGGTCGATACTGGGAAAGTTAGATGAGCTAGCGGCTATCTCCCGTTATGATAGCACTTACCGGGAGTGCTCTCTCCTTTTGTTTACTGAGACGTGGCAACTGAACTAGCAGCAGATGCTAACATTGAGCTGGAGGGTTTTCACATGATACGAGCTGACCGAACACCAGAGAGTGGCAAAACTAGGGGCGGTGGAGTGATCATGTATGTTAACAACAACTGGTGTAGACCGGGACATATCACTGTTAAACAACGACACTGCAGCAAAGACATTGAGTTGCTAGCTGTTAGCATGAGGCCTACATATCTCCTGAGAGAACACTCACACGTGATCTGCATTGTTGTTTATGCAAATCCGACGGCGAACGCTGGGACAGCGCGTGACGTCATCCATTCAGTAACCAGCAGGCTGCAGACAGAACACCCAGATGCTCTTCTCCTCATCTCAGGCGATTTCAACCACGTTTCACTGTCTCCCATTCTGCCCACTTTCACCCAGTATGTCACATGCCACACTAGAGACAATAAAACACTGGATTTGTTCTACGCAAACACTAAGGAGGCGTACACCTCATCACAACTTCCCCCACTTGGGGATCGGATCACAACTTGGTTCATCTCCGACCGGTGTACAAACCCCTAGTGCACAGACAACCTCCGGCCATGCACACTGTGGAGTTATGGTCTGAGGAGACAATGGACACTCTAAAGGACTGTTTTGAAGCCACTGCCTGGAAGCAGCTCTGCGATCCACATGGTGAGGACATCGATGGCCTCATTCACACCATCACGGGCTACCTCAGCTTCTGTGTGGACAAATCCGTTCCCACCAAGACCATACGGCATCACTCAAACAACAAACCCTGGATCAACCCTGAGATAAAAACACTTCTGAGAGAGAAGAAGAGGATCTTCAGGTCGGGGAACAGGGAGATGCTGAAGTCCGTACAGAGGGAGCTGAGGAGAAAGATCAGAGAAGGCAAGGACAGCTTCAGGAAGAAGATGGAGGACAAGCTGCAACAGAGCGACATCAGCGGGGTCTGGAGAAACCTCAAAACCATCTCGGGGCTCCAGAATACCTCCCCCCAGGCCACGGGGGGCAGGGAGTGGGCGAACAACCTGAATCTGTTTTTCAATAGATTTGACCAACCGCCCTCCCCCCTGTCTGCACAACAACCACTGCTGCCACTAAGAAATCAAGTCCTGCTGCCCACTCCCCACTCCACCGACACCCCCCCCCCACTCCCAACACACAGCTCCCCATCCTGACCCTGACCAAGACCCAGGTGAGGACGGAGCTGAGGAAGATCAAGGCGAGGAAGGCGTCGGGACCGGACGGCATCAGCGCAAAGCTCCTCAAGTCCTGTGCAGACCAGCTGTGTGGGATTGTGACGTATATCTTCAACATGAGCCTGAAACTGGGGAGGGTACCACAGCTGTGGAAAACATCTTGTGTGGTACCTGTACCAAAAACTTCCCACCCCAAAGACCTAAACAGCTTCAGACCGGTGGCCTTGACGTCCCACTTGATGAAGACCCTGGAGAGACTGCTCCTTGCTCATCTCCGCCCCCTGGTGGAACCAGCGATGGATCCACTCCAGTTCGCCTACCAGCATGGCATTGGGGTGGAGGATGCAGTGATCTTCCTCCTTCACCGTTCTCTGTCCCACCTGGAGAAGCCCGGGAATATGGTGAGGATCATGTTCTTTGACTTCTCCAGTGCTTTCAACACCATCCAACCGATGATCCTGAAGGACAAGCTGCTGCGCGCAGGGGTGGACCAGCACCTGTCATCATGGATCCTGGACTACCTCACGAACCGGCCTCAGTTTGTGAGAACCCGGGACTGTGTTTCCGACACGATCATCAGTAGCACGGGGGCCCCCCAGGGAACGGTGCTGGCTCCCTTCCTGTTCACTCTTTATACTGCGGACTTCTCACACAACACAACACATTGCCATCTACAGAAGTTCTCTGATGACTCTGCGATCGTTGGTCTCATCTCCAGCGGAGATGAAGCTGAGTACAGAGGGCTTATCCAGGACTTTGTGGACTGGTGCCATCGGAACTGCCTCCAGATCAACGCGAGGAAAACAAAGGAGCTGGTGGTGGACTGCCGCAGGCATGGGCAGCCCCTCACAGCACCAGTAAATATACAGGGAACAGACATCGACATGGTGACATCCTACAAGTACCTGGGTATTCATCTGAACAATAAACTAGACTGGTCACACAATACTGACGCACTCTACAAGAAGGGACAGCGCAGGCTGTTCCTGCTGAGGAGACTCAGGTCTTTTGGTGTACAAGGGGCGCTGCTGAAGTCATTCTATGACACGGTGGTGGCATCAGCCATCACTTTTGGAGTGGTCTGCTGGGGCAGTGGCATTACTGCAGCCGATAGGAAGAGACTGAACAAACTGATTAAGAAAGCTAGCTCTGTCCTGGGGCAACGCCTTGATCCGATGGAGGAGATAGGAGAGAGAAGGACGGTGGCTAAACTGTCATCTCTGCTGGAGTCCGAGTTCCACCCTATGCAGGACATACTGGATGCACTGAGGAGCTCATTTAGCAGCAGACTACATCATCCCAGGTGCACAACCGAGAGGTTTCGTAGGTCCTTCCTACCAACGGCTGTCAGACTGTACAACCTAAGCAGGGCTGCTCGCAGAGATAGCAAAAAGACGTAACAAACTAATAGTTTTTTTTTTGAATGCAAAAGATGCAATAGACTTACACAATGGTCCTCTCCGGCATACAACTAGGAACATACCGGTCGCTATGGAGGGTGAGAATATGTATGGGCACATAATCATACCATGTAGGATAACTAAATAGACGGTTATGCTGTTTCATCCCACCTAGCAACAATGCTCTGCACTGTGTGTGTTTATATATTTACATATTTATTCCATCTAGCTACAATGCTCTGCACTGGGTGTGTTTATATTTATATATCTATATATTTATTCCATCTAGCTACAATGCTCAGCACTGGGTGTGTTTATATTTATATATCTATATATTTATTCCATCTAGCTACAATGCTCCGCACTGTGTTTTTATATATCTACATATTATTCCATCTAGCTACATTGCTCCGCACTGTGTGTGTTTATATACTTGCATATTTATTCCACCTAGCTGCAATGCTCCGTACTGTGGGTGTTTATATATTTACATATTTATTCCATCTAGCTACAATGCTCTGCACTGTGTGTTCATATATTCATATATTTATTCCATCCAGCTACAATGCTCTGCACTGTGTGTCTGTGTGTGTGTATATATATATTTTATAGTAATATGTACATATGTATATTAGCTGCTCTTGCTTGCTTGTTTTTTTTCTTGCCTTCTGATTGTTGCTCTGAGTGTTGCTATCCCTGTGCTGTTGCAATCCTGGAATTTCCCCGTTGTGGGACTAATAAAGGCTTATCTTATCTTATCTTATTCTCAGTCATCCAGGCAGGTAAGTATGCTGCATGAAAGCTCAGTCAAGCCAACTGGATTCAAGTATTTTTACCTCCACCAAGGAGGTTATGTTTTCATCGGCGTTGGTTTGTCTGTCTGTCTGTCTGTTTGTTTGTTTTTTAGCACGATAACTCAAAAAGTTATTGACGGATTTTCATGAAATTTTCACAGATTGTCAGAAATGGGGTATCCTACAGATGATTACATTTTGGTGGTGATCCGGAAAACCGCTATTATGCGAAATGCCATTTTCCTGAATAACTACTGAACCACTAATCCTATCCATGTGAATCCAATTGCTACTCATATGTTTTCATGGTCAAGGAATCTGAAAACGTACACACAATAAATGTAGGATTAATATTTATGATGTAAAACACTGTATGGGGGGAACTGTGGCGCTTGGCGGAGGTCTGCACTCTCCGAGTGCTTTTCTAGTTTATTTCTGAAATGTTTCACCATTCATCCAAATTCTATGGTAATACCAAGCAGCATATATGTGTAATTTTTTTCACAATACAATTGTTTTTTTTTTAATTAAAAAAGTATCGACTCCAAAATATCGACCAGCTGGTATCAAGGTATTGATACTTGAATACTGATACGCCCATCCCGAGACGGGAGTTCCGACTGCTGCTTCACCTGTGTGGTGCCACTGTCCTTTGCAGGACCACGAGTCCCCCCCGCCCCCCACCCTGCGTGAGCATCTAAAAATTAAAAACTTAACAGTAATACCACCATGATTGTGGAGCAGAATAGCCAGATCAACAGCATATCATATGCCAACACATATGCACACTTTGACTAAACGGCGACTGTGACCAAACAGGACACAATGCCCAAATAATGAAATAAATCATTTTTATTTAAATACTGACAGACAAATGGGCAATACTAATGAAACAGTTGCAGCCAAATGGGTTATTCTGCTGTGTATAATAATGTTTGGTGTATTGGACTTATAATATTGCTAAAATATAAAAAGGATGCACTAGAATGGGAATGCTTGGTATGTTGCTGGCGTTCACAACTTATGCACAACAATAGTCTAACTTATGCATAACTTATACATAGCTTATCCTAACTTACAGTGAATATAAAAAAGTCTACACACCCCTGTTCAAATGCCAGGTTTTTGTGATGTAAAAAAATGAGACCAAGATAAATCATTTCAAAACTTTTTCCACCATTAATGTGACCTATAACCTGTACAATCCAAATGAAAAACAAACTAAAATCTTTTAAGGGGAAAAATAAAAATACTGATACTTAAACTAGTACTTAGTTGTAGCACCTTTGGCTTTTATTATGGCACTCAGTCTTTTTGGATAGGAGTCTATCAGCGTGGCACATCTTGATGTGGCAATATTTGCTCACACTTCTTTGCAAAAATGCTCCAAATCTGTTAGATTGTGAGGGACGTCTCTTGTGCACAGCCCTCTTCAGATCACCCCACAGATGTTCGATCAGATTCAAGGCTGGACTCTGGCTGGGCCATCCCAAAACCTTAATCTTCTTCTGGTGAAGCCATTCTTTTGTTGATTTGGACGTGTGCTTTAGGTCATTGTTGTGCTGGAAGATGAAGTTCCTCTTCATTTTCAGCTTTCTAGCAGAAGTCTGAAGGTTTTGTGCCTACACTGATTCGTATTTGGAACTGTTCATAATTCCCTCCGCCTTGACTAAGGCCCCAGTTCCAGCTGAAGAAAAACAGCCCCAAAGCATGATGGTGCCACCACCATGCTTCACTGTAGGTATGGTGTTCTTTTGGTGATAAGCAGTGTTGTGTTTACGCTAAATATACCTTTTGGAGTTATGGCCAAAAAGTTCAACTTTGGTTTCATCGGACCATAACACATTTTCCCACATGGGTTTGGGAGATTTTAAATGTGCTTTTGCAAAATGTAGCCGGGCTTGGATGTCTTTCTTCATAAGATAAGGCTTCCGTCCTTGCCACCCTAGACAGGAGATTGTTGCCACATGTACTTAACAGCCAGTGCTTGCCAGAAATTCCTGCAGCTCCTTCAATGTTGCTGTCGGCCTCTTGGCTGCCTCCCTGACCAGTTTTCTTCTTGTCTTTTCATCAATTTTGGAGGGACAACCAGTTCTTGGTAATGTCACTGTTGTGCCATATTTTCACCACTTGATGATGACTGTCTTCAATGTGTTCCATGGAATATTAAATGACTTGGAAATTCTTTTGCACCCATCTCCTGACTGATACCTTTGAACAGTGAGATCCCTCTGATGCTTTGGAAGCTCTCTGTGGACCACGGCTTGTGCTGTAAGATGTGACTACAAAAATGTCAAGAAAAGCCTACTAGAACAGCTGAACTTCATTTGGGGTTAATCAGAGGCACTTTATATGGTGGCAGGTGTGTGCTGACTCCCATTTAACATTAGTTTGAATGTGACTGTTTAATTCTGAACACAGCCACATCCCCAGTTATAACAGGGTGTGCATATTTATGCAACCAAGTTATTGTAAGTTTTTATTTTTTATTTTTCCCCTTAAAAGATTTCAGTTTGTTTTTCAATTGGGTTGTACAGGTTATAGGTCACATTAATGGTGGAAAGTTTTAAAATGATTTATTTTAGTCTCATTTTTTACATCACAAAAACCTGGTATTTGAACATTGATGTGTAGACTTTTTATATCCACTGTATGCATAGTGGGGCCATCCCAAACTGCCGTAGAGTCCTGATCCATGAATCCTAGGTGTGCAACAAATCATCTCTGTTCAAACCAGATGATTCTCCCCTCCAACGACCATCGCAGAGCTGTCAAATCTGTCAGGTTGGTCCCGTCTAAAACAGATGTGACACGTCATGAATGTCAGATAACAGTTGCCACAACCTGGCTCAAAGGCACACAAACTGATGGCGATAAAGTTTATTTTCAATAAAGTGGAAGAAAAAAAAAGATAACGCATAGAGTGCGCTTTTGCTGATGCAAACCCAAAAACATCAGAGAGCCACAGCCCAGGGACAGAAAAGTGTGATTTATTGTGTGTGATAAAGTGTGATTTATCATGCAGTTGAGCAAAACAGCTGAGCTCTGTGCTTCGGGCGATCAGCTGATTGGCTCCTCCTCCTCTGGTGTTCTGACATTTTGGCATATCTATCAGAACAGCACTGGACAGCTGATGGTACAGACTGCAGTCAAAGGTACCATCAGCCTTAACAGGGAGGGCTTAACAGTGATTTGGAGCTTCATAATATCCTGAGACACGTCCCATTACACAAACAAGTACGTGTGTGTGTGTGTGTGTGTGTGTGCGTGCGTGCGTGCGTGCGTGCTGCAGGCACCAGCTGAGCTGATCAGAACAGAGAGCAGGTGGATCAAGTCAGCTCTTAATTAGTAAAGGTGTCACCTAGTCTACACAGAGACCATCACAGTCGAAAAATGTCAAGGTAGGAAACATCTCTTTGTCTGAATAGAAGGACAAGACAAGTTTTTCTGGGTTCCTCCTGTGAAGGAGGAGAAGTGGTGTGCAAATACACCATTATACGGTAGCTGTAACTTAGAAACCCAGTTAGAAATAAGTTAGAAATACGTTTTGGGTATGCTAGACATTTATCTCGACGTGTTTTGACTTATGAGTAACTTACAAGTAACGTGTGTGAATGAACGCACAACTTTCCTACAACTTATGCTCTGCATATGCGGGATGTTTTTACCATATGCTGGATACGCCGGAAAATTTTCAGAGGAGCTTGGCGTACAACGCCGTATACCAGCATGCTCTTAACTTATACAAGTTAAGAGAGTATTCCACATATGCCAGCGTATTCTCCAAATTTTTCCATACGTTTGCCAAACGCTGCCTAAATCATCTAGGTGTGACAGGGCCTTAAAACTTTACATTTTTATAATTTTAGTTGTAGATTTTAGAATTTCATAGCTATTTATTTTGCATCAACAAACACATTTAGTGTTTTCCTGCATTATAAAATTTTATATTACATGTTTTGTTTGAAATTGAGCAAAGAATAAATTTGATTTTTTTTAATGATACAGAAATAAAAATAGCCAAAACATGAGCTTAATAAAATAATGTGTGAAAGCAGGTTAAATGATACTGGTCTGTCTGGAGGCATCTGTGTTCTTCTTAAAGAATGTCCATGAAAGGATGGCAGTTCTTAAAAGCACATTTTGAGATAAATTTGAGATAAATTTTGAGATAAATTTGTCCATTTGACTTGTCACATTTCTCTTCCGTTTGTTGTATTAAAATATATTAGAAGTAAATTAACAGCTCACTGCAAATACCCTTCTTTAAAAGTACTAAGTTGTCACACAGTGGGAGGGAAAAATGCTGAATAGAAAAAAATGCATCAAAAATCATTTTGCAATCAAATTAGAACCCTGAATCATCATCAAATCATGAAGTGCCTAAAGATTCCCACACCTCGTTCGGGCCTCTTGCAGTTTTAGTTGGTGACCCCTGCTCTAAGCTGTCATGTGGAGTTAAGACCTGTACATACTCCGCCAAAACAGAGAAATTTGTTCTCTCTCCCAGGGCTGCAAGAAAAAAAAATACATAATTTTTTTCTTGCAGCCCTGGTTTGGGAGTTCTTGCAGCTTGCTCTTGTCACATCATCTGGGCAGAACTTTTTTCTTGCTTGATGTCTGACAGCTATTGCATGATTGGTTAGAAATTTGAATTCACCCAGGAGTTCTGCACTTGAGTTGAAATGCCCTGATCAGTAAGAACTTTGTTCTTGCCACCTTAAGAAAAAGAACAAATTCTGTTCTTGCAGAGTAAATCCAGACCTTTAATTTTTGAAGTTTTGAATTTTATAGGCGTGCAGACACCAGTGGCGACTCGTGGTATGCTTTGTGTAAGTGTGTGTATGTAGCTCGTGTCCTGGCAGAGAACACTGGTGGCAGCCGGTGTACTCCACAAGTGCCGAGTGGTTGTTTGGACCCTCCGCTGTCACGGCAGTATTCTATTGTAATTTTTTTTAAACACTACATCTTAAAACTATCGTTTTTTTGGTCAAATTTGCCAGCTTGCAGACTTCTGTATGCTGTGGTCCTTGAGGAGAGGCAGTGTGTCAGTGGCCTTGTGGGTGGGATATGGGAAATTTCTGAATAATATGTGCAAGTGTAGTCACAGGAACATCAAGCTGCTTGGAGATGGTCTTATAGCCTTTACCTTTAACATGCTTGTCTATAATTTCCTTTCTAATCTCCTGAGACATCTCTCTCCTTTGCTTCCTCTGGTCCATGTTTAGTGTGGTAAACACCATGTCACCAAACAGCACAGTGACTACTTGTCACCCTTTAAATAGGCCGACTGACTGATTACAACTTTGTAGACACCTGCGATGTTAATTAGAGGACACATCTTGGTTGAACATGTCCCTATGGTCACATTATTTTCAATCTTTTCTAGGGGTACCATCATTTTTGTCCAGGCCCATTTCATGAGTTTGTTTTGTAAAATAATTCTGTTGAACCACAATTCAAAAGCATTGTCTGATTTTCATCGGTTAATTTTCATAGAATTTTTATTTATTACCACTTTTGTCAGATTCAAGTTATTTCTGTGACCATTGTGGGTTTTTCTTTCATTAACAGAGGGGTACCTACAATTTTGTCCACGTATGTAATTATTGGTTTTTTGCTTTTCTTATTTCAGACAAAAATGAAAAGGAGCTGTTGTTAACCTTTACTTTAGTTAATATTAACTAATTTATGTTCATTATTATGTACCTGGAAAGTTAAGATGACCGAAATTCACGAAGTCAGTGACTTTAATCAGTCAGCAGCCTTCAGACAAACTAAACATGCCACCATTTGGATTTCAAAATAAGGGAAGTTTTTCCTGCTGTCTGGGCGGTGCAGAGATTTCTGGAAAAAAAAAACTATAAATATATAGTAATATTATAACAGCAATAACTGTTATTATTATAACTGTACATTTAAGTTAATTTATTTCATTAAATACAATTTTATTAATATTTTTTCTTTGAAATCAGAGTGAAATTATTGCTCTGTTCTGGCTCTGCAAAATTATGGTCAAAAATATAAACTGTTATAAGGAAAAAAGTAAAAAAAAAAAAAAAAAATTACCACAATCTATTTCAAATTTATTTAAAAAAAGCAGTAATTTTTGGGACTTCCGGTCTGGACACCATGGTGATAGCAGCTTAACGATGAAGCTCCCAGACCCGATCCAGGAAAATACCTTGAAAATCAGATTTAACGGATTTTTGGAAGAGTGAAAATCAAAAGACAAAGTCATTATGCCTAAAGGAAAACAGAAGAGCTCAACATTTACCAGGCCAAGAGACGCATCAGCCGGAGAATCTGATCCGGAGGATATCCATTCAGAAGAGGAGGAGCTGAATGAAGCTAGCAACAAGGTTAGCTTAAAAATGGTACTTCAAGAATTAAGGCAATTTCGCCGAGAGTGTTGGGCCGAATTTCGTGAAATTAAAGACAAAATAAAAAGGACAAACAGCAGAGTGGACCAGGCTGATGACCGAATCATGGAAGCAGAGGAAAGAATAAAAGGGCTGGAAGAAACCGTACTGGATTTACTTAAATGACAGTCAAGACTGGAGGCTACGCTAACCGACCAAGAAGGAAGACTAAGAAGAGACAACATAAGAATTCATGGTCTGAAAGAAGGAGTCGAGGACGGTTTCACCACAATGGCTGCATGCGTGGAATCCATATTGAGAGAGAAGTTGGAAATTCCCCAATCCACCGACTTGAAGATAGAAAGGGCACACCGTACATTAGCCCCAAGGCCGTCGGCGGAAGCGCCTCCACGATCGGTGGTGGTGAAGATCTCCAACTCTAGAATAAAAGAAGAGGTTGTAAGACTGGCTTGGCAGAAAAAAGGATTTATGCACCAAGAGAGAAAAGTTTTTGTGGAGCAAGACTACGCCCCGGAGGTCCTTAAAAAGCGTTGGGAATACGACGACGTTAAAAAGGTACTACGAGAGAAGAAACTGCACTTTCAAACTCCACTTCCAGCGAAGCTGCGGGTTTTTTACGGAGATGAGACGTGTCTCTACAACTCGGCGGAAGAAGCAACCACGGATATGGTGAGAAGAGGGCTCCCGGTAACGGTGTATAAACCCGCAGCAGACCCGATCGAAAGAATCAAGGCTCAAACGTGGTCCACACAGAGACCCTCAAAACCCACGAGCCAGCAGCGGGAAACCCAGCGCCAGAGCTATAAGGAAAAACTGGCCGTTTACAGGAGGGAATAACGATATTTTTAGTCAATCTGCGCATCCAACCCTCCTCCTACAAGGTAACAAACATTAAAGGAGAAGCAGAATCAGCAAATATGAAGTGGTAAAACATTTCAAGGAACAGACATAATATTAGAAACAAATAAGTCTTTAAAAAAAAAAAAAAAAAAACTTGGTAAAATAGAAATGTGACAATGAACCACATGAACTCTCCACACTAACAAATACTGTATTAACGTGACTGTTTGCTGTGATGGTGGTGGGAGGTTGCACACAATTTCATAGAGTATAGGCATAAAAAATTTTTTTAAAAAATAAAATAAAATCATTACAAGTTTGGATTGGGATCTGAAATTCACGTTAAAAACATGGGACAACTTACAGGGGTAAGAGAGGGCCCTCAGCACGTAACGGAGTTTGAGGAATTTCCCTCAGAGCCAACACACCATCAAGGCTCTTCTAAGGTCACTAAAAAGACCTCAGCTCAGGAAGATCTTTTGCCAGTTTTTTGTTTTAAAGTTTTATATACTATGTTCTTAATGTTTTTTATGTTCTTAATGTTCTTTCAGTTTCTGAGTAGCATAAAAGAGGGCCACCACACTGTTATACTAAATAAGACAACACAATGGAGAAACAGGGTGTAACCAAAATAATCTCATATAATGTAAAAGGGATCCTGAATCCAGTTAAAAGATCCAAGATTCTAGGCAAAATGAAAAAAGACGAAGCAGGAATAGTATTTTTACAGGAAACCCACCTAACAGACGTGGAGCACACTAAACTTAATAGACAAGGGTTTAATATGATCTCTTCATCTTCATATAAGTCAGGGAGGAGGAGGGGGGTAGCAACATTGATCTCAACCAAAACTATATTTGAAAAAAAATCAGAACACAAAGATAAAGAAGGGAGATTTAGCATGGTACTTGGTCGGCTAGAGGGGGAAGATATCACCCTGCTGAATGTATATGCACCTCCAGGGGCTAACTGGAAATTTTATAAAAATGTATTTGACCTAATGATTACTAAAGCCCAAGGTTTAGTGATATGTGGTGGAGACTTCAATCTAAGACTGAATCCATACTGGGATGCATCAGGTAATTCTCCACATCAAAATAACACTCAAAGTAGAAAAACTCAGATGCTACTAAAAGAAATGGGAATCTGTGACGTGTGGAGGGAATTCAACCCCAGTGTAAAAGACTATACATTTTACTCAGCACCACATTCATCATACTCAAGGATTGACTATTTTTTTATGTTTAATAGAGACATTGGAAGAGTAAAAACATATAAAATAGGACTGATGGATCTCTCTGACCACAGTCCAATCTATATGGACTTAAGTATCCAAAAATACACAAATAATACATTTTCTTGGAGGTTAAATTCAAATGTGCTGAAAGGACCACTGAAAGATGAATTGGAATCAGATATTCTCAGATACTTGGAAGAAAATGATAATGGAGAAGTATCCCCTTTAATACTGTGGGACGCATGCAAAGCTGTAATAAGGGGAAAGATTATCGCAAAACTGGCAATCCAAAAGAAACTGAGACAAGAAAAACTAATCACATTAGAGTCAGAACTTAAGAAACTAGAAAAAGAGCACAAAGACAACACTCATTCTAATGACTCGCTCAAAATTAAGGAAATTAAAAAACAAATAAACAAGATCTACACAATAGAAATCCAGAAGAAACTTACATTTCTGAAACAAAAATACTATGAAACAGGTAGCAAATCGGCAAAATTACTAGCCTATAAATGGAGAAAAAACAAACGGAGAGAGCAATCTACAAAATCAGAGACCCAGTATCAAAGGAAATAAAATTTAGAATTCAGGAAATTCTTAAAAGCTTCGAGAACTACTACAAGAACTTGTACTCCCTCAAAAAACACAAAAACGCATCCGAAGCATTCCTAAATACATTAAACCTTCCCCAACTTACTGAGTCACAAAATAAAACACTATTGTCAGAAATACAACCTAAAGAATTAGAAAAAGCAATTATGAAACTTAAAGCTAACAAATCCCCAGGAGCAGATGGCTTTACAGCAGAGTGGTACAAAACCTTTAAACAGCAACTATCTCCTCTCCTCCTGAAAACATTTAACTATGTCCTCCACACAGGGGAAATCCCCCCCTCCTGGAGAGAAGGGGTCATTGCAGTCATACCAAAACCTGAAAAGGATAAACTAGACTGCTCCAACTACAGACCAATCAGTGTTAAATCAGGACTATAAGCTTTTTACCACTATCCTTGCCAAAAGGTTAGAAAATATACTGACAGACTTAATTCATTTAGACCAAACAGGTTTTATAAGACAAAGACTGACACAAGATAACATTAAATGCACTTTACACATAATTTATCATATAAAAAAATATAATTTAAATGCAGCCATATTGGGATTAGATGCTGAAAAAGCATTTGATTCGGTTGACTGGTCTTTCCGATATAGAATCTTATCCAGTTTCAATTTTCATAACAACTTCATTAGAACTATATAAAAAACCAACAGCTAAAATAAGGATTAACGGTAAATTATCATCATCTTTTGAACTGGAATGAGGATGTCGTCAGGGCTGCCCCTTGTCTCCACTGCTCTTTGCAATCTTCATAGAACCTCTGAGCCAATGGATAAGAAAGAATCAAAAAATTCAAGGTATTACACTTGGTCAGAAGGAACATAAAATAGCACTCTTTGCTGATGACATTTTAATATACCTGGGGCAGCCGGACACCTCTTTTCCAGAACTAATCTCAGTTTTTTCAGAGTATGGAGATTTATCGGGGTACGAATTAAACATGCATAAAACCCAAATTTTAACATTCAACTAGATAAGATAAGATAAGATAAGCCTTTATTAGTCCCACAATGGGGAAATTCCAGGATTGCAACAGCACAGGGATAGCAACACTCAGAGCAACAATCAGAAGGCAAGAAAAAACAAGAGCAGCTAGTATACATATGTACATATTAATATAAATAAATATATATATATATATATATATATATATATATATATATATATATATATATATATATATATATATATATATAGACACACAGTGCAAAGCATTGTATCTGGATGGAATAAATATATGAGTATATAAACACAGTGCGGAGCATTGTAGCTAGATGGAATAAATATGTAAATATATAAACGCACACAGTGCGGAGCATTGTAGCTAGATGGAATAATATGTAGATATATAAACACACAGTGCGGAGCATTGTAGCTAGATGGAATAAATATGTAGATATATAAACACACCCAGTGTGGAGCATTGTAGCTAGATGGAATAAATATGTAAATATATAAACACACATAGTGCAGAGCATTGTTGCTAGATGGGATGAAACAGCACAACCGTCTACTTAGTTATCCTACATGGTATGATTATGTACCCATACATATTCTCACTCTCCATAGCGACCGGTATTTTCCTAGTTGTATGCCGGAGGGGACCATTGTATAAGTCTATTGCGTCTTTTGCATTAAAAAACTATTAGGTTGTCACGTCTTTTTGCTATCTCTGCGAGCAGCCCTGCTTAGGTTGTACAGTCTGACAGCCGTTGGTAGGAAGGACCTGCAAAACCTCTCGGTTGTGCACCTTGGATGATGTAGTCTGCTGCTAAATGAGCTCCTCAGTGCATTCAGTATGTCCTGCATAGGGTGGAACTCGGCCTCCAGCAGAGATGACAGTTTAGCCACCGTCCTTCTCTCTCCTATCTCCTCCACTGGGTCAAGGCGCTGCCCCAGGACAGAGCTAGCTTTCTTGATCAGTTTGTTCAGTCTCTTCCTATCGGCTGCCGTAATGCCACTGCCCCAATAGACCACTCCAAGAGTGATGGCTGATGCCACCACCGTGTCATAGAATGTCTTCAGCAGTGCCCCTTGTACACCAAAAGACCTGAGTCTCCTCAGTAGGAACAGCCTGCGCTGTCCCTTCTTGTAGAGTGCGTCAGTATTGTGTGACCAGTCCAGTTTATTGTTCAGATGAACACCCAGGTACTTGTAGGATGTCACCATCTCGATGTCTGTTCCCTGTATATTTACTGGTGCTGTGAGGGGTTGTCCTTGCCTGCGGCAGTCCACCACCAGCTCCTTTGTTTTCCTCGCATTGATCTGGAGGCAGTTCCGATGGCACCAGTCCACGAAGTCCTGGATAAGCCCTCTGTACTCAGCTTCATCTCCATTGGAGATGAGGCCAACGATCGCAGAGCCGTCAGAGAACTTCTGTACATGGCAGTGTGTTGTGTGAGAAGTCCACAGTATAAAGGGTGAACAGGAAGGGAGCCAAAACCGTTCCCTGGGGGGCCCCCGTGCTACCGATGATCGTGTCGGACACACAATCCCGGGTTCTCACAAACTGTGGCCGGTTAGTGAGGTAGTCCAGGATCCATGATGACAGGTGCTGGTCCACCCCTGCGCACAGCAGCTTGTCCTTCAGGATCATCGGTTGGATGGTGTTGAAAGCACTGGAGAAGTCAAAGAACATGATCCTCACCGCATTCCCGGGCTTCTCCAGGTGGGACAGAGAACGGTGAAGGAGGAAGATCACCGCATCCTCCACCCCAATGCCATGCTGGTAGGCGAACTGGAGTGGATCCATCGCTGGTCCCACCAGGGGGCGGAGGTGAGCAAACTATGACCCAAATCAATATTTACTAAGCAAACTCAAAACTAACTGGGAGATGGAATCTATGAAATATCTGGGGGTCAATATCCCGAAACAACTCAACAAAATTATAACACTAAACTATGATCCACTGATGGCAAAAATAAAATCTGATCTAGCAAGATGGAATATGATACCATTCTTAGGTACTGCACAAAGAATTGAAGCAGTCAAAATGAATATACCTCCACGTCTTCTATACCTTTTCCAAACAATACCGGTAGAACCTCCCAAAAAAACATGGCAAGAACTGGACAGAAGGATCTCAAGATTCATATGGCATGGCAAGAGACCTAGAATCAGATATAGAACCCTACAGCTAAACAAAGACAAAGGTGGGCTCGCGCTGCCAAATATCAGGGACTATTTTAAAGCCGCACAAATTAAAACTTTAGTAGAAATATGTAACCCAGTCTACACTGCACAATGGAAGGAGATGGAATGCCAAATAACAAGTGACATCCCCCTACAGGCGATAACAGGGAACAATACCTTACCTAAACTTTTGAATAACACTAACCCGTGGATAGAGACCCCGCTAAAAATTTGGTTTAAGATAGTCAGAGAGAATCAAACTAAAGAACCCTATCGATTACTGCAATGGATTGCCTATGATCAAGACTTTACTCCTAATAAAACAGACACTAGATTTAAAAAGTGGAAAGAGAACGGACTGATAAAATATTATGATTTTTTTAAAGGGCAAATTTTAAGAAGTTTTGAAGATTTGAAAAAACAAGGTCTAATAAATCAAGATCTTTACAGGTTCTTTCAGCTTAGACACCACATAAACAATATACTTAAAAAGGAGGATTTGGAAAGGGCCCAGTCAGGTGTTCTGAAGGTCTTCTTAATGGCATATAAAGGGATCCCAGGGATCAGATACATTTCTAAAATATACCAAGGTCTTCAAGACTTAAAAGGAGACAACACATCATATATAAAAGAGAGATGGGAAAAAAGAGGGGAATTTCACTTTACAACTGGAAATATGGGAAAAGCTAAATAAACAACAATGGAAAAGTACCTCATCCCTGTAGTGGAGAGAATTTGGATGGAAAAATTTGGTAAGAGTTTTCAGAACACCTGCACAAAACAAATTTACTCGTAAGGGGTTGAATTGTTGGCGCTTGTGTGGTGAAGAGACTGCAAATCATTTTCATGTGTTTTGGTCATGCCCAGTTATCCACCAATATTGGACCAATGTACAGACAATATTGGGGAAAATATTCAAAATAACAGTTCCCTTTTCTTTCGTAACTTTGTATTTGGGTTTACTACCGGAATCACTGGAAAGACGAGGAGAAAAATACTTATTCACTGTTTTAATATTGGCAAGTAAAAAAGCTCTAACTAAAAAATGGATGTTGAAAGGATTGTCCTACACCTGAAGATTGGATTAACGTGATTCAAGACATTTACTCGATGGAAAAGTTGACATTCGCACTGAGACAGGACATGGATGGGTTCTTGAACTTTTGGCAACCCTGGAACGCATATGTGTCTTCCATCAGATCTAATCTTTGACAAATACCATTTCAATAATGGCACCTGTCTTTGTTCCAATGCTACTCAGATGCTCTTTTACTTTTATTTTTTTTTTTGCTCTTTTGTTTTTTTTATTTGTTTTTTTTGTTCTTTCTTTAATTTCTCTTTTTCTTTCACTTAAAAAAAGGGTGTTGTAATAATTATTTTTCCAATGTTGTCAAAAAACAAAAAAAAGGGAACATGTGATGAAAATGTAAACAATGCAATGCTGTAATGACATGTATACCTTTACAAAAACTTAAATAAAAAAAAAAACTAATTTTTATTTTAAAAAATAGACAAAAATTAGCCATAAAATAATCCACAAATTTATAATAAAGTCTCAAATGTATAAGAAAAGTCAATTTTACAAGAGGAAATTACAAATTTGAAGAAAATGGTTTCAAATTTAGATAAATTTACAGAGAAACGTAGAAAACTAAGAAAATTGTTATAAATTTTGGAGAAAAACCTCAAACCTTCAAGATTGAAATCATTACTCAAGTTTTTAAGTGAGTGTTCTTTGTACACTTAACTGTACGAGAAATTTTTGGTTGCCTACTTTTAATTATTAATTTCAAAGCCCTCCTTTTACATGAATAGAATTTCTGGTTACTATACCCACCTGATCATATAATTTAAGTATGCATGAGTAAATTACTATTATGAATGTTTTTTTCCCTTCCCTACTCTCTCAATGGAAAAAAGAAACACCAGAATAAAAATACAAAAAAAATACACATTTTTGTCGTTTATGCAAACCATGACAAAAAAATCCTGCAGGACAAAACGTGACACTTGATATTTTCTAACCTGCTTGTATACCACCATAGACAGAGAAAGAACCTGAATTAGACAGGGCTCAGAGAGGGCAAGATGAGACAGAAGAGAGGAGCCAAGGAGAGGAAAGTGTTCAGGCAGAGGGTCCAGGAGAGGCAAGAGCAGAGGGAGGAGAGAAGGATAACATTACAAAAAAGTCTAAACACAGGATGTCTGGGTGGGACCCCAGCTGGTCCAATATTCAAGCCTTGGTTGTACAATACTTCATATGGTAAGTTCCATATGCAAAGTTACTGTGCAAAATGTAAAAAAAAAAGAGTAAGAAATAGTATAACATTAACATATTCCAGTAACAATAGTGTCATGTGTTTACTGCTTTCCCACCCCCAGAAAAAATATGTTGCCACCACGCCAAAGTCTTTAAACCAGAGGAAACACTGCTAAGGCCTTTTAAGACTTTGAATTCTCAGACAACCTGCCATAGTTCCTTTGGTGAAAATGAAGCTGTGGGAACTTAGAGGGTCCAAGCTATTGGAGATCTTTAGAAGTTACAGATTTCTACTACAAACCTCCTCCACTGGCTCTTTGGCACTTTCCTCATCTTCAAAGTCTTCTGTGTAGTGTGGAGAGACTGTAAAGAGAGAAACAAGACACATTACAAAGGGTTCCTTAACTCAGAAACAATGAGGGTTCACTTCATGTACCTGGAGATTGTCTGGGGGTCAGTGTCACCCTGGTCTTCCTTTGGTCATCGTCGTCGTCATAATCACCATCACCACCACTCAGCCCCACTGCTTCTGCTGCTTTCCTGAACACAGCGCATCCTTTGTCTTAATATTAAAGTCAATAACCATCAGCAGAAGCAGCAGCAGCATTTGATAAATGGTACTTTCTGCTTTCATGCTTGGTGCTCAGCATAAATAGAATGGGGAAAGGAGAGTTGGTTACCCAGCCACAAGAGGAACCACAAAGCCAGTGTACTCCTTGTGCTGGTCCCAAGTCCAGGTAAAAGTGGGAGGGTTGCATCTGGAAGGGCATCAAGCATAATCCTTGCCAAATCAAATATGTGGACCCATGATCTCCAGTGGCAACCCCGAAAAGGGGGCAACCGAAAGTTGTGTAGGTGTATGTGTTAGTTTTACACAAGATATAATGGGATACATGTCTTCCAAAAACTTCTGTCTCATCAGTCCACAGAATACTTTCCTCAAAATTTTGGAGCTCATTAAGATGTTGTTTTTTTTGGCAAATGTGAGATGAGCCTTTGGGCAAAAATTGCATCTGTGGAGGAGTTCCAAAGTGAAAACCACTGCTGACCAAGAAGAACACAGTCACTTTCTTACTATTGAACCATGGACCAGTGCCCAAGCTGAGGCAAGTGAGACCTGGGTGTGGCGAGTGAAACTGAGCTCAGCTTCCCAAAAAATGGCAGTTAATCACAGTTAAGGCATGATGTAATTTGTTTTCAAACCATAGCATGGAGTTTAGAAGGGACTAATAAAGGCTTATCTTATCTTAGCAGATAAGTCGATACATTATCAAGATATAGAAAAGTTTTAGGTTAATCGGAATTCTCTCTTCACTCAGTCAGTTGGAGAAAACTAATATTCAATCTAGAGTTTGCAAAAAATAGAGTAAACTCTTGTCAAGATTTTTCTACAGTGTCTTTCTCTTTGCCACGTTCCCATAAAGCTTTGACTGATGAAGAACCCAGCTAACAGCTGTTGTATCAGTCTCTCATCTCAGCTGCCAAAGCTTTTAGCCCTTTCAGAGTAGTCATGGATGTCTTGCTTGTCTCATTCTAGCAGGTTTACACATGTGACATATCCCTTACATTTCTAAATCAGCTCCAGGGGATGTTCAGTAATTGAAAATGTTTTTATATCCATCTCCTGATTTATAATTATCCATACCCCTTTTCTCTGAGTGGAGCTCTTTTTTCTTTGTGGTGTAAATATGGCCTGAATACTGACTGATTAGCCAGTGACCGAACCTTGCAGATACTACAAGTGTCTTTAGACTACAATCACTTAAAGAAACATTTACTGCATTTCACTAAGTGTGAGACAATTAGCACCAGCTGGTGGGATCTCTGTTGAATTATGTCAGTCAGTGGTGAGTAATTATGCAACCACTTATTTTACATGCTATATTTCTAATTAATTTGACATGGTGTAGAAATCTGTTTTCATGTTGGAATTCAAGTTTTATTTTTGTATTTTTTTTTTTGTCAAAGAAAGCCAAATAACTGATTCCATTTATATAAGTGAGGGAATAATTTTCACAGGCATTACAATATATACCAAGTGTGTTAGCATCTATCTCAGAGCTCCTCTTCTGCCTTATGAGTGCAGAGAGGTTGAAATAAAGCATGGCTGCTCACATACCTGAGGCTAGGAGCAACTGTGGAACCTGTCGAGTCCAACTCTCTGTTCAGCCTTGAGTAATCTATAGACGATGAAGCTCCTGCCTCAAGCTGGGCGAAGAACCTGGTTTTCTCCTCCTCTTCCTCCAAAGTGTCCAAGCCCATAACAGTCATATTCACTGCTTGTGTCTTCAATGAGTCTGCAAACACATGCAAAGACAGCCCAATGTGACACTTCTGAACTTACAGACAAGGGTAATATGATAAAGCCGGGGGGGCTGGATTCATATTAGAAGTGGAAAGTGTGCAAAAAGTCTATGTCAGACTCAGCAATAGACAAACTGAGAGGCACATGATCCAGCCAGCCAGCCAGCCATCCATCCTCTACCGCTTTTCCGGAGGTGCGGATCACAGAGGCAGCAGCTCAAGTAGAGAAGCCCAGACTTCCCTCTCCCCGGCCACCTGTTCCAGCTCTTCAGAAAGGATACCAAAACACTCCCAGGATAGCTGGGAGACGTAGTCGCTCCAGCGTGTCCTGGGTCTCCCCCGGGGTCTCCTCCCAGTTGGACATGCCTGAAACACCTCAAGTGGGAGGCGTCCAGGAGGCATCCTGATCAGATGCCCAAACCACCTCAACTGGCTCCTTTCGATATGGAGGAACAGTGGTTCTACTTTGAGCCTCTCCTGGGTGACTGAGCCCCTCACCTTATCTCTAAGGGTGAGTCCAGCAATCCTACGGAAAAAGCTCATTTCAACTGCTTGTAGCTGCAATCTCATTACCCAAAGCTCATGACCATAGGTGAGGGTAGGAATGTAGACTGACTGGTAAATTGACAGCTTTGCTTTAGAGCTCTGCTCCCTCTTCACCACAACAGACCGGTACAATATCCACATCACTGCAGATGCTGCTCTGATCTGCCTGTCAATCTCTCGCTCCATTCTCCCCTCACTCATGAATGAGACCCCGAGATACTTAAACTCCACTTGAGGCAGGAGCTTGTCTCCAACCCAGAGAGGACAATCCACCTTTTTCCGGCTGAGGACCATGGACTCAGACTTGGAGGTGCTGATTCTCATCCCAGCTGCTTCACACTCAGTAGCAAACCGCTCCAGCAAGGCCTGTAGGTCATTGCTTGATGAAGCCAACAGGTCATCATCATTCGCAAAAAGCAGAGATGAAATCCTGTGGTCACCGAGCATGACACCCTCCAATCCTTGGCTGCACCTAGATATCCTGTCTATAAAAATTATGAACAGGATTTTTTTTTGTGGAGGCACATGTCTTTAAAAAAAGAGAGTAGCAGAGAGGGTCCTCCCAGATCACCACCTCATCATGGTGAAGAGGTTTGCTTGCCCTAATGATCCCAGGAGCTACAGTGCTGTGAAAAAGTACATATTAGCCCCTTCCTGACTTCTTATATTTTTGCATATTTGTCACACTTAAATACAATAAACAAATTTTCATGTTAGACAAAGATAACCCTGATAAATACAAAATGCAATTTTTAAATGATGATTTCATTTATTAAGAGAAAAAAAGCTATCCAAACCTACCTTGGCCCCTTCCCTAAACAGGGAGGGGGCAAATACTTTTTCCCAGCACTGAATATTGTTGGGGGAAACTTGCAAGGCAAACTAGTAATGGGTGAAGGGCCAAACCAGGATCAATCTAACAGACTACAATGAAAGACTTAAAAACAAGGATTCAGGGTAGCCCGCTTGGGGTTGTCAGCGCCCTGCACTGGAGCCAGGCCTGGTGGAAGAGCTTGATGGCAGGCACATGATGTCCTCTCCAGGTTGGGGATGAACTCCTGCCCCAAGCAGAGGATTTCAAGTATCTTGTGGTTTTATTCACAAGTAATTTCCTGCTCCGTTCTCCTCTTAACAGACAAACTGGGGCAGTATCTGCAATGACACCATCATTGTACCAGTCTGTTGTGGTAAAGAAGGAGATGAGCTCTGAAGCAAAGCTGTCGATTTACCAGTCCATCAATGTTCCTACCCTCACCTGTGGTCATGAATATTGGGTAATAATGGAAATAATGAGATTGCCAATAAAAGCAGCTGAAATGAGCTTTCTCCTTTCTCCTTAGGATGGCTGGGTGAGGAGCTCAGTCATCTGTGAGAGGATCAGAGTAGAGCCACTGCTGCTCCACATCAAAGCAAGCACCTGAGGTGGTTTGGTATCTGATCAGGATAAATACTGGTCACCTCCCACATGAGGTGTGTTGGGTACAGAGGTTGAGCTCACTGAAAATTCTCCTTCATTAAACAGATTTTTTTTTTCAGCAATGACATAAAATTCTGAAAGCTGTCTGTCATTTGAAAGATTACACTGAGGGTAATCTGATTAAAATGAATCAAAATGACAGATGATAGCTAAGCATGAACAAAATATAAGGTAGAATAATTAAGCATTTGCACAGGCATCTGACTGACTTGAAGTAAATAGTAAGTTTACAAAATATAGATTGTATTATATATTAAAAAAAACAAAACAAAAACAAAACAAACAAAAAAAAAACTATGATGTACAAAGTTGTTAAAAATTTTGGAGTTAAGTTGGAAAACTACAGAGGAGAGTTAATGTTACGTCATTAAAAGCAGTAGAGTTAGGGTGATTGGGAGGATGAAGAAGGAGTGGCTTAGGCTGTTCCCCGTGGGTGTGGAACGGTCGATGGCTATATCGGGAGACAGAATTTTTCTTTTGATTTTGGGGGGTTTGCCACAAGTGTGGGAAGGGGAAATTTGTTTGTGTGTAGTTTGTAGGATGAATGTTCAACCACTCATGTTTTTGCTTCTCTGTATGAGCATGTTTACACTGCAAGGTAATCCCAAACTCTCTATTGATCATGGACCAAAGTGTTAATCTTAATTTAACTTCATGGAATTGCAGAGGTCTACAAAATTTAAAAAAACTTAAACAAGTTATGAATAAAATAAAGGACATGGGTTCAAGAATTGTGTTTTTACAAGAAACTCATCTGATAGAGGAGGATGTTAAAAGGATTAGGAGTAGATGGCAGGGAAGTGTATTCACCTCTTCATTTTCATCCCGAGCCAGGGGAGTTATGACTCTCATACATAAATCAGTTCCTTTTCAAGTGAAAAATGTAATTGGAGACAAATTTGGAAGATATGTAATCATTCAAGGTTCTTTGCTATTAGAAAATATAAATCTTGTGAACTTATATGGTCCCAATATAGATGATCAGAAGTTCTTTGCTAATTTATTTCTCATCTTATCATCACTTACAGGGCAACATATAATAGCAGGGGATTTTAATTGTACATTGAATCCAGGTGTGGATAGATCAACAGGACTGGATTGTACGCACATTGGTTGTAGGATGACTATTAATCATTTTATGAAAGAATTGAGATTGTTAGATATATGGAGAGAAATGAAACCACAAGTTAAAGCCTATTCTTGTTATTCCAGTACCTACAAGACATTCTCACGTATTGATTATTTTTTGATTTCCACAGAATTAAGGTCCAAGATTCAAAACTGCTTTTATGATAACATCGTGATCTCTGATCATGCACCCTGTTGTCTAATATATGTAGATAAAAAATTGACAAAGGAATCAGGTAGATGGCAATTTCAGCATAAATGGCTTCAGGATGAGGAATTTGTCAAGTATATAGAAAAACAGATAGACGAGTTCTTTGACATCAATACTACACAAACATCAGCATGTGTAAAGTGGGAGGCTTTCAAAGCTTTTATTAGGGGACATATTATTAGTTATACAGGATCAAAATCTAAGAAGACTCGAGAGGAGAGAGCTAAATTGGAACATAAAATAAAAAATCTTCAGGAAAAAGTGTATGCAGGAAGTGACCCAAGGTTGGAGAATGAATTACTGATTTTGAGAGCTGAATACGACAAAAAATCAGCGAATAGAGCTGCCTCGAGTCTTCTAAGATTGAAACAATCTTTTTATGAACAAGGTGAAAAATCAGGAAAATTATTAGCATGGCAGATTAAACAATTGGAAATTAAAACACCAATTACCAGTATTATAAGTAACGGACAGGTAGTTATAGATCCTTTAGAAATTAATAGAGCCTTTAGAGATTACTATGAAAAATTATATGATACCAAAAATGAACCTGATTTAACAAAACTAAATGGGTTTTTGAACGAACTATCTATACCGTGTATACCAAATGAAAACAGGGAGATATTGGAGTCTAAAATTAGTCAAGAAGAAGTTGGGCTAGCCATTGATAATATGAAATCAGGAAAAAGTGCAGGACCAGATGGTCTTCCAGTTGACCTTTATAAAAAATTTAAGAATAAATTAATAAAACCTTTTTTGGAAATGGTTTTAGAAGCATTTCAAAATAATAATTTACCATCATACATAAATAATGCCTTAATTATACTGCTGCCAAAACCAGGTAAGCCCTCTAATAAATGTGAAAATATGAGACCAATAAGCCTATTAAACGCCGACCTTAAGATAATCTGTAAAAATTTAGCAAGACGAATACAAGAAATTTTACCAAATATTATTAATCGAGATCAGAATGGCTTTATAAAGGGTAGACAAGGCTTCCATAATGTAAGAAGACTATTTAATATTATTTATTTTAATAAAGAAGCACCGGATACAGCTCTCCTATCATTGGACGCCGAAAAGGCCTTTGATAGAGTTGAATGGCCCTTTCTTTTTGAAGTCCTACAAAGGTTTGGACTTGGAAATAATTTCATAAAATGGGTTCAAATAATATACAATAATGCTACAGCAGAAATCCTAACAAATAACAATATTTCAAAACCAATAAAAATCAATAGAGGATGTCGACAAGAATGTCCACTTTCACCTTTACTGTTTACTATGGCAATTGAACCTTTAGCGATAGCGATACGTTTACATTCACAAATATATGGAATTAAAGTTGGACCAACAGAACATAAAATCTCCCTGTACGCCGATGATATAATTTTGTTTATGTCGAATCTAAAAAAATCAATTCCAACCTTGTTGAATTTAATAAAGAATTTTGGGGAAATATCAGGATATAAAATAAATAAAACTAAATCTTCAATATTAATGCTAAATGAGACCCAGAGAAATTACCCAGCCCCTGAGGCAAATCAATTCAATGTTGTAAATCAGTTTAAATATTTAGGAATCCAAATTATGCCTAAGCTAGAATCAGTCGCCAGCGTCAACTATGAAGCCTTAATGTCAGATATCAATGAGTTAACTCAGAGATGGATGTCACTACCAATGTCGATGATCGGGAGAATCAATATACTTAAAAGTAATATTTTACCTAAAATACTTTATTTATTTCAATACATTCCCTTATCACCACCTTTAGATCTATTCTCAAGAATAAAAAAAAAGTTAGTGGAATTTATATGGAACAACAGGAGGGCTAGATTACGTCTGTCTTTATTATATTTACCATTTGATCGTGGAGGTCTGAAATGTCCAAATTTTATGTTGTATTATTGGTCGGCACAACTGAGGTCTATGACATATTATTTTTCATCAAATGATCTCCCTCACTGGACTGAAATGGAATCATACAATTTACCTTTACCTCTTCCCATATTCATATACTCAGATTCGGCAAAAAAATTACAAAAACAAGTTAAAAATCCATTTGTAAAGCATATGATCAAAATATGGTGTGAAGCTAAAAACTATTTAAAAGAACCACAGTTATTGTCACAATTTAGTCCAATATGGGGTAATCAATATTTTAAACCAGGGAGAGCGGACGCTGTATTTAAAGTATGGAATTTAAAAGGGATACAAAAGATTCAGGATTTATATTTGCCATGTGCAGATAACATAATGTCTTTTGAAGAGCTGAGGATCAAATTTAATCTCAATAGAACACATTTTTTTAAATATCTTCAACTTAGAAACTTTATTCGATCAAATCAAAATAAAGCTCTCACTCGACCTATTTATTCATCCTTGGAAAAAATGATGATGAAAGATAGTAAAAGAAAGGGTATTATTTCAGAGTTTTATAACTCATTGACACTATCTTCAAGTGAAAATTCACTGAAAAGATTAAACTACTGGAAAGAAGATCTGCAAATTGAAATTTCGGAGGAACAATGGGAATTGGCTTGTACAGAAGCTCAAACCAAATCAATAAATGCACGCCTTAAATTGATACATTTCAAATGGTTAATGCGGATGTATGTTACACCGGAGGAGTTAAATAGATATAACAAAAATATACCAGATACATGCACAAAATGCATGGAAAGTAAAGGAACCCTATTTCATTGTTTATGGGAATGTAGATTAATAAGAATGTTTTGGGAAGAGGTGAGGGTAACAATTGAAAAAATAATCTCAAAACAAATCATACTGAATCCTAAACTGTTTTTGTTGGGTCTGTACCCAGAAAAGCATAATTTTAATAAAAGTGAAAGAACATTCATAGACCTCAGTTTGCTTAATGCCAAAAAATGTATTGCACTATTATGGAAAAAGACTCATAGACCAGATGTGACTCAGTGGTTAAGACAGATGTTAACAAACCTTCCATTAGAAAGAATAACATATATACTGAAATCAAAGGAAATTGTGTTTGAGAATATATGGAGACCTTTTATTGATTATGTAAAAAATTTAAACATAACTCTTGAAGAAGAAGGTGAATGATGTGTGTGGACCTTGTAAATTCCAAACTGGTGAACATAATATGTATACTTATGTATTGGATTGTCTAGACTAAACAGAGGAGCATTGTTGAAGACTTGATTTTGTTGGTGGTTGTTGGTGTTTTTAGTGCTTTTTTTTTTTTTTTGTAGTACTTTAGCGTTAGTGTTTGATTGTTTGTATCATGTTTGTTAAAAAAAAAAAAAGGTTCAATAAAGATATTGTGGAAAAAAAAAATGACAGATGATAATAGATTATGAACCTGTTTTTACAACCCTGTCTGCCAAAATGACAGGTAAGAAAAAAAGTCTAGCACAACCCCTGGCTGGGTACATCCCACTGGGAGGAGATTCTACTTTAATACAAACTATAATTTTACTATGAACTTCAATGTTTTGATTTCTTTCTGTTTGGATTTCTTGAGATAATACTGAAGTCTGATGAAAATTTCATGTGAGCAGCCTCACTGGAAAAACAGGTCCTGGAAAAAATGCTTGTTTTTAACTGAGGCGAGGCTTCCGTCTTGCCACTCTGCCATAAGGTCCAGATCTGTGGAGGGCAGCAGTGACGGTTACCCTTCTGAGACTTGGTACCATCTCGACACGTGAACTCTGGTGCTCAGTCAGAGTTACCATCGGGTTCTTGGTCACCTCTCTTACTTGGGCCTTTCTCCCTTTCTTGCTCATTTTGGCTAGGTCACCAGCTCTTGAAAGAGTCCTAGACGTTCCAAAGGTCTTAAGTATTGGATGGATGGATGGATGTACTTTATTAATCCCAAAGTGGGAAATTACAGAATATACACTACCGTTCAAAAGTTTGGGGTCACTTAGAAATTTCCTTATTTTTGAAAGAAAAGCACTTTTTTTCAATGAAGATAACTTTAAACTAATCAGAAATACACTCTATACATTGCTAATGTGGTAACTGACTATTCTAGCTGCAAATGTCTGGTTTTTGGTGCAATATAATACATAGGTGTATAGAGGTCCATTTCCAGCAACTATCACTCCAGTGTTCTAATGGTACAATGTGTTTGCTCATTGCGTCAGAAGGCTAATGGATGATTAGAAAACCCTTGTGCAATCATGTTAGGTCTGCAATGCTGTAATTGCTGCAAATAGAGGATTCTTTGACGAAAGCAAAGTTTGAAGGAAAAAATTATTATTTCAAATACAAATCATTATTTCTAACCTTGTCAATGTCTTGACTATATTTTCTATTCATTTTACAACTCTTGGTGGTAAATAAGTGTGACTTTTCATGGAAAACACAAAATAATTGTCTGGGTGACCCCAAACTTTTGAACGGTAGTGTATAAACTATAAGTATATAAATTACAGAATACAATTTTGAAATATTATGGAGGCCATTGTACTCTGGGAACCTTCAGTGCAGCAGAATTTTTTGGCAGCCTTTCCCAGATGTGTGCAATAACAACCCTGTCTCTGAGCTCTGTAGGCAGTTCCAATGACCCCATGGCTTGGTTCTGGCTCTGATTTGCACTGTCAGCTGTGAGGCCTTCTATAGAACATCTCAGCAATGACCAAGAGAAATGTGAAGCACCTGAGCTAAATTTTAAGTGTTTTTGCAAAGTGTCTGAATACTTATGCAAATGTGATGGTTCAATTTTTTTCTGTTTAATAAATTCACAAAGAAAAAAACCAAAATTGTGTTTTCAATTTGTCATTATGGGGTACTGAGTGTAGATTAATGAGAAAAAAAAGAATTCAACCGATTGTAGCATCAGGCTGCAACATAACAAACTAGAAAAGCACTCGGAGAGCGCAGACCTCCGCCAAGCGGCACAGTTCCCCCCATACAGTGTTTGTGTGTACGTTTTCAGATTCCCTGAGCATGAAAAGATATGAGTAGCAATTGGATTCACAATGATTATTTGTTTATTTGACATGGACAGTGCAATAAACAGACAATTAATGAATGACAATCAATGTGATAGTGATAGGATTAGTGGTTCAGTAGTGTAAAACGGGGCTATAAGGGACGGCGGGTTAATAAGGGACACTTTTCTGGGAAATGTTTTAAATGTAATTCTGCTTTTTTTATTTTGAGCAGGACGCTGAGTTGTGTTGTTATTGTCAAATATCCATGAATCCTTCATCAAATGTAGGCGGAAGCAAAATTAAAAAAGCAGAATTACATTTAGAAAAGTGTCCCATATTACCCCGCCGTCCCTTATAGCCCCGTTTTACGGTTGTAAAAGCATTGCCTCCTTGGCGGAGGTAATAAACTGAAGTGTTGGTGTGTCCATCTCCTCCACTGACGGATGCAGATTGGTTAGACAGGTTGCTGTGGGTTTTATATTATATTGGGGTTGCGCTCCGCGGCAAAACAGAATTTAGAATCTTCCCCGGCAGAGTGGTCGTTTTTACGCAGCGCCTATAGCTGGGCGGGGAATTTGTGGCAAATAATCGGGCGGCGGACAGGTGGCCGTGTCAGGTTTTGCAGCGTGGCGCAAAAACAGGCACGCTGGCGGGCCCAGGCCAGCAGTGTTTTCCGCGTGCTTTTGTGCCTAAAACGTTGAAGAACGCGGAGTTTGTGTTGGTCAGACACGACGACCAGCAGCGCAATGTGCGCAGCGCCTATGGCTGGCACAGGCACGCTGGGGGGCCCAGGCCACCAGTGTTTTCCGCATGCTTTTGTGGCTAAAACGTTGAAGAAGGCGGAGTTTGTGTTGGTCAGACACGACGCCCAGCACCCTCCATTGCGCCTGCGCACATGTTGAAAATGGCCGTATGTCACAGTGTGGAAAAATGCTTTAAAAAATTCCTGTATGCAGACGGTGATGCGGATCATCCCCAAAATTTAATCAGTTCTTCCTTGTACCATTTCCAACAACGCCTGAAAGTTTCATTGAAATCCGTCCAAAAGTTTTTGAGTTATCTTGCTAACCGACAGACAAACAGACAAACACACAGACAAACCCCGGCAAAAACATTACCTCCTCCTGGCCTTTCGGCCTGGCAGAGGTAAATATGAACAAGAGCACTCTGAGAAGAGTGCAATAGTGCAATATCCCCCCGCTTCTGTTTTTTTGAAGATCTCAATATCTTACCAAAGAACAGCAGTTTTCAACTTTTCCATGTGCATCATCAGTGTATAGCAAACCCTTGTACCAAGTTTCAAAACATTTGGAAAACATCTGGAACCAGACTGAATGCTGGAGTAGCTCATTCCAACCTGATGAAATCACCCCGAGTGTGCACAAGATGTCCTGATTGTTGAACTTGACCTTAAGCACAGCCTAGATGCTAGGATGTGCTTAAGATGTGCCCAGATCTCTTGACCTTTGACCTTGAGATGGATGCAAATCCTCCTGAGAATCCTTGTTTCTGAGTTTGGTGACCCTGGGGCAATTGCAGAGAAGTAGTAGCAATTTTCATGAAAATAAAAGTGCTCAGATCTCCTGATCTTTGACCTTGAGCACAACTTGGATGCAGACCCACCTTTGAGGATCAGAGTGAGTCAATTTGCTGATGATTGAGGCAATTACCTATGAGGAGTAGTGATTTTTCTGAACTCATCAAAATTGCCCAGATCTCCTGACCTTTGATCTGGACCACAACTTGGATGCAGAGCCACCTGAAGATCATTGTGAATGAGTTTGGTGAGCTTCAGGACATTTTCCTAGGAGTAGCAATCTTTCTGAAAGTGCCCAGATCTCCTGACCTTTGACCTTGACCACAAGCTGGATGCAGACCCACCTGAAAATCATTGTGTGTGAGTTTGGTGAGCATCAGGGCAACTGTCTAGGGAGAATAGTGTTTCTCGTGAAATGTGCACAGACGAACAGACAGACGGACAGATGACGGATGCCGCATTATTGCATTAGCTTCTTTTGGCTTTGCCAGAATAAGCTAAAATACAACAAAAGGCATATAAAGATATGCATTTGATCACATAACATTTCTGATATCACATGGAGTGCTTTAGGGTCTTAATAAGTTAATTTATGGTCTTAATAAATTAAAATGTAGCTGATGTATCCACTAGAACAGAGTGAGGAAATAATGAGCATTTATCCTGCAAGCTTAATGCTAGCATATAATGAAAATTCCCATAGAAAGGCTAACATCTTAGCACTGACCTGACAACCATATCAAAGAGGGCTACAGAAAACTTTTTCACTTTACTTATTCAACATAAACTCACAATGTGCTGATACTCTCAGGCATATTATTTCCCATGCTCTATGAAACAACTTTAGAACCGTTTATTTGTACACTGCTGGGAAGTTGATCAGATTCTACACTTCACTGCTTCCTGCTTCAGCAACATCACACTTGTTTACTCCCCTTAGCGGGGTGGTGAAGCTACTGAAGCCCAACAAAGGCAACACAATGTTCTTTTAAAGCTCCCACGGGCCACATAAGATGACATGGCAAGCTGGATTCGGCCCACATGCCTTTAGTTTGACATGTGATCTGAAGCGTGCATCTGTGCCACGCTTCCCACCTTGTGCCAGTGCTTCTGTTAGTTTCCGTCAATGTATTTTTCTGCTGTGCACCCAGACCATCAAAATAGAGAATAACTACATGGTCCACGCTTGAGGGAAGAGACTCTTAAAGTGGGTGAAGCTCAGTGCAAAAGTTCAGCGCACTTGTATTAAGATCAGTGCCACATTATCAATCATCATTTAAGCAATGTGTTTAAAAGGTGCAGAGTGCGCACATACCATATGCCCGTTCCTACTCCAGAGCTAGAATTTGTCAGTATCCATTATTTTGAAGGATTGATTTTTGAAGAAAATCCATCATAATCCATTACCTGACCTGTTCTTTTCATTTTCTTGTGATAAAAGATGGAATAGCTTTTATTTCCATTTTTAATTGTGAACTTACAGGACAAACATACAAATTAAACATTTATTTGTCACAGCAGGTTGCTGTCCCGGGAAAAGGCCATCACCCACGACTGGAATAGAGCCTGCCTGCCGGTATTCTGCTCACACCGAACACCAAAGCGCACAGTGGTGACTTGTGCATCTATCATTATCTAATTTATGACTGTTTTGTTATTTCTCTCTCCATTCACCATCATTTATTTAACAGGATGATTCAAAATCAAAGTGTAATAGAAACAGGCTTTATTTTATCTTAAGTTTTTTTTTTTTTTTAATAATGAATCAATTTTGAACTCAGCAGAGGGAACATTAATGGACTTGAACGCTCAGGGTGAGATCTACTGGAAATACGGCTTGGACTTCCTTGCTTTCACAGAGGAGTTCGGCTGACAGGCATGGTAGGTGCCCAGGGTCTTCCTGTGGTGTATTTTTGCATCTCTGAGATGACAATGAGAAAGACTGGTGAAACCTCTAGATGACACAGCTGTCATTAGTGCATAATTACAGTTAGGCCCAGAAATATTTGGACAGTGACACAATCTTCATGACTTGGGCTCTGCATGCCACCACATTGGATTTGAAATGAAACAACTACAACGGAATTGAAGTGCAGACTTTAAGGTTTAATTCAAGGGGTTGAACAAAAATATATGATTAAACATGTAGGAATTGTAGCTATTTTTATACAAACACTCCTCATTTCAGGGGCTCAAAAGTAATTGGACAAATAAACATAACCCTAAGTAAAATGTTACTTTTCAATATTTTGTTGAGAATCCTTTGCAGGCAATGACTGCCTGAAGTCTGGAACCCATGGACATCACCAAACGCTGGGTTTCCTCCTTTGTGATGCTTTGCCAGGCCTTTACTGCAGCTGTCTTCAGTTGTTGCTTGTTTGTGGGTCTTTCTGCCTTAAGTTTTGTCTTGAGCAAGTGAAATGGATGCTCGATTGGGTTGAGATATGGTGATTGACTCGGCCATTGCAGAATATTCCACTTTCCACTTTCCACTGCAATATGTTTTGGATCACTGTCCATCTGTACTGTGAAGCGCCGTCCAATCAACTTTGCTGCATTTGGCTGAATCTGAGCAGAAAGTATATCCCTATACACTTCAGAATTCATCCGGCTGCTTCCGTCTTTTGTCACATCATCAATAAACACAAGTGACCCAGTGCCATTGGAAGCCATGCATGCCCATGCCATCACACTGCCTCCACCATGTTTTACAGAAGATGTGGTGTGCTTTGGATCATGAGCTGTTCCAATTCTTCTCCAAACTTTCTTCTTCCCATCATTCTGGTACAGGTTGATCTTAGTCTCATCTGTCCAAAGAATGCTGTTCCAGAACTGGGCTGGCTTCTTCAGGTGTTTTTTGGCAAAGTCAATTCTGGCCTTTCTATTTTTGAGGCTGATTCATGGTTTGCACCTTGTGGTGAATCCTTTGTATTTACTCTCATGAAGTCTTCTCTTTATTGTAGACTTAGATACTGATACACCTACTTCCTGGAGAGTGTTTTTCACTTGAGTGGATGTTTTGAAGGGGTTGTTCTTCACTATGGAAAGGATTCTACGATCATCCACCACTGTTGTCTTCTGTGGACGTCCAGGCCTTTTTGAGTTCCCAAGCTCACCAGTGCACTCTTTTTTTTCTCAGAATGTTCCAAACTGTTGATTTGTCCACCCCTAACATTTCTGCTATCTCTCTGATGGATTTCTTCTTTTTTTTCAGCCTCAGGATGGTCTGTTTCACCTCCATTGAGAGCTCCTTTGACCGCATGTTGTGTGTTCACAGCAACAGCTTCCAAATGCAAACGCCACACCTGGAATCAACTCCAGACCTTTTAACTGCTTAATTGATGACAGGTTAACGAGGGAAGAGCCCATGCAGCCTTGTTATTTTTTTTGCAGCCTTCTGAGTCAATTGTCAAATTACTTTTAGTCCCTTGAAAAAGAGGCGGCTACGTATTAAAGAGCTGTAATTCCTAAACCCTTGCTCCAATTTGGATGTGAATACTCTCAAATTACAGCTGAGAGTCAGCACTTTAAGCCCATATTGACTATATAATTGTACCCTGAATATGTTTTCGTAAACAGCTAAAATGACAAAACTTGTGTCACTGTCCAAATATTTCTGGGCCTAACTGTATGATAGTACTGCAGACTACGGTAGTACGATAGTACGGCTGCAGACTGATTTATTGGATTCCTGCAGCAAATCTTGGATGATGTTGATTTTATTTTGTAAACATAATAAATTGCACTGTATTATTTAAAGCCTGCTTTACAATTTGCAAGTCTGTCTCAGATATACTCCACTGTACGTCAAAGAGAATGAACCTGGATCCCCAGTGCGCATGAGACAGAGATGGGGATAGGAGTCCGAGACTCAGACTCCGATCGCTAAAAACCAGACTTCAGACTTGACTTCGAACTTCAAAATTTTTGACTCCAACTTGACTCGGACTCTTTGAATACGACTCGTGAACATTAAGGGCCCTATTAAGATGATCATCCGCAAACTTTTCCGTCAGACTTTCCACCGTACGCCAGTTGGTTTCTGTCTGTTTTTTACGCTTTGCATCACGCCATCAAATTACCAGTAGACAGTGTGATCGCTATGCACTCACAGGTGGAGGCTCATTTTAAAGAGGTGTGGTGGCGGGCAATCCAATGTGCATTATTCTTATCATGTTAAGCACCTTGTGACTTTGTTTGTGAAAAGTGCTCTATAAATAAACTTATTATTATTATTATAGTGGATTCCATGAGAATCCGCTTTTGATCAGGAAAAACGAGGTCTATCGTCAGAAGCGCACTGTTTAATGACATTTCAGTGGCACGTTTTGAAATCACACAACTCCGACGCTCATGAGGAAACAGCATGGGCTGGGATCTTATTTTAATAGAGAGAGTTGTAACAGTCATCATATAATCTCCCCGTCATTTTAATTATATAACGATCACACACTAGTTTTTTAGTCCATCTACACTCTCATTTTAATTGCGGACTTACCATTGGAGTCTGTGGATTAGGCATTAATGTAGAGGGTTTTTTTAGGGGAATGAATGGATGAACAGGCAGTGGGACATGCAGCGCGGGAGGGCATGTCAGTCTGATGATTTGTATTCCACATTTTTGTTTTCATCACAGACTTATTAGGGATTAATGTGTTTACATTTAGGGGAATAAATGAATGAACAAGGAGTGTGTGGCATTGCACTTTTCACTGCAACTCCCTTGAGAGACAGGAGATGCGTCCACATCTTCGCTGGCCGCACGCTCTGGGTTTCCAGCCGGGAGGGACTCGGAGACTGGGACAGAGACACCCGCATGAGATGGGGAAGACAGTTGGTCGGCAAAAGCGACAGGAGAGGGAGCCCTCCATCTTCTCACGGGCCGGGGGTGACCGCTGCGCTATCATTAATGAAAGTTTAAGAAAGTTTGCACAGGCATCATCCTCTTTCCCTGAAGCGTCAAACCCATTCATGTCTATGTGCTGCAGCCGTGCGCACTACATGAAACCATTCAGTTGATTTTTCAGTACTATTATTATAATTAGGTAATGGTGACACGCTCTTTGACTAACACACATGGGTATTAATAGACAGATTGGGGTGCTCCTCAGACCATTTACGAGTCAGAACATGAAGATACAGTGGTGTGAAAAAGTGTTTGCCCCCTTCTTGATTTCTCATTTTTTTTGTATGTTTGTCACACTTAAATGTTTCAGATCGTCAAATTTAAATATTAGACAAAGATAACACATGTAAACACAAAATGCTGTGTGAAAAAGTGCCCCCCCCCCATTGAAACATAAATTAACTGTGGTTTATCACATCTTTGGAAAGATGAGTTCAGGTTCTCTAGCCACACCCAGGCCTAATTACTGCCACACGTGTTCACAATCAAGAAATCACTTAAATACGAGCTGCATGACAAAGTGAAGTAGACCAAAAGATTCTCAAATGCTAGACATCATGCTGTGAGCCAAAGAAATTCAAGAACAAACGAGAAGCAAAGTAATTGAGATCTATCAGTCTGGAAAAGGTTATAAACCCTGCATGGTGGCGCAGTGGTTTAGCACTGTGGCAGCACAGTTTTACCCTCGGCCGGGGGACCGCGGGGATCATGAGATCGTGGGTTCGATCCCAGCCCCCGACCAACAGTGAGCTGTGTGGAGTTTGCATGTTCTCCCCGTGTTGCGCGGGTTTACTCCGGGATTTCTCCGGTTTCCTCCCGCACACCAAAAACATGTAGGTTTAGGGCGCTCGCGCACGCAGCGACCAGCAGCCGGTGGCTTGTCACCAGACTGCAAACCAAGTCTACCTACGGGTACAAATAAGTAACAAAAAAAAAAAAAAAAAAAGCCATTTCTAAAGCTTTGGGACTCCACAAAAGACCCCACAACAACATCCAAAGAACTGCAGGCCTCGCCTCAGTTAAGGTCAGTGTTCATGACTCCACCATAAGAAAGAGACTAGGCAAAAATGGCCTGCATGGCACAGTTCCATGACGAAAACCACTGCTGAGCAAAAAAACATAAAGGCTCGTCTCAGTTTTGCCAGAAAACATCTTGATGATCCCCAACACTTTTGGGAAAATACTCTGTGGACTGACAAGACAATAGTTGAACTTTTTGTAAGGTGTGTGTCCCATTACATCTGGCGTAAAAGTAACACAGCATTTCAGAAAAGCAACATCATACCAACAGTAAAATATGGTGGTAGTAGTGTGATGGCCTGGGGCGGTTTTGCTGCTTCAGGACCTGGAAGACTTGCTGTGGCAAATGGAACCATGAATTCTGCTGTCTACCAAAAAATCCTTAAGGAGAATGTCTGGCCATCTGTTCGTGACCTCAAGCTGAAACGCACTTGGATTCTGCAGCAGGACAATGATCCAAAAACACACCAGCACGTCCACCACTGAATGGCTTAAGAAAAACAAAATGAAGACTTTGGAGTGGCCTAAATCAAGTCCTGACCTGAATCAGATTGAGATGCTGTGACATTACCTTAAAAAGTGGTTCATGCTCGAAAACCCTCCAATGTGGCTGAATTACAACAATTCTGCAAAGATGAGTTGGCCAAAATTCCTCCACAGCGCTGTAAAAGACTCATTGCCAGTTATCGCAAACGCTTGATTGCAGTTGTTGCTGGTGAGGGTGGTCCAACCAGTTATTAGGTTTAGGGGGCAATCACTTTTTCCACATAGGGCCATGTAGGTTTGGATTTTTTTTCCCTTAATAATAAACACCTTCATTTAAAAACTGCATTTTGTGTTTACTTTTTTTATCTTTGTCTAATATTTAAATTTGTTTGATGATCTGAAACATTTAAGTGTGACAAACATACAAAAAAATGAGAAATCAGGAAGGGGGCAAACACTTTTTCACACCACTGTAGCTGTGCCTGATTCACTGAGAAGTTACCTGAGCAGACTTGATTTTGAAAATGTAAGTTAAACAATACATCGTTAATTGAAATCTTAATTAAGCTTAGAACCATCTACCAATATGTTATTATTTTATTCAGCATAATGGAGTACATTTTGGGAATGAGATTGGCAGGCATCGGAGGACTGCTGTGCATCGCAATAGAGCGTCCTACCTGGGCTACACTAAAGACCAGTGCTGGCGGCACTTAAGCCTATCTCGCCAGACTGCCACAGACATCTGTCATCTCCTGGCAGATCCCAAGCCTACATCATTAGTTATTGTGTTTAGAAGATTTTTTTTTTATTATTTTTTGGGTGAGGTCAGATTTAGGGAAAAATCTGACCTCTGACCTTTGAGCTCAAGGTCATCCGATGAGAGTGAAATTGCAATATGCACATCTTCAGTATATGTCAAACCATAGTACCAAGTTTCAAAACAATCGGACAAACTGTAGGAGTTCATTTCACAAATGTGGGACAGACGGATGGATGGACTGACCCATGACATAATCCCCCTTTGGTCTTCACCCAAAGGGCTCTTTGACCCTTTTGGGCTTCAACTGGTGGGGGATAAAAAATGGGGGGAGGGGGGGTCCCCAAAGACTTTTGCACAGTACTGTAGGTCACAAATAATCAAGTATACGAACATCAAACATCCCCATCTGGCAGAATTCCTTTATGTCACATCATTATAACTCCAAGTAATTTCTAGGCTACATTCATCAGTTGGAGGTTGCAGGTTTCTCTCTTATTTCTACACTCACCTTCTGTCTCTGCGCTACCTCTGAACAGGAAAGCTGTTTTCAGGCCTTCCTCCTTTGGATGAATTTCTCCCAGCTCCTCATCTTCCTCTTGACCATACTGAGACTTCCTTAGAGAGTCCTCTGTTTCCAACAACCAAACACCAATTAAAAAAAACACAACAGTGACATGTTTGTTACTGAAGAACAAGAAGGTAAAAATATGTTTGAAAAGGACCTGCTCATTCAGAGTACTAGATTTTTAGATTTGTGCATGATATAGATAAGCCTAATAAAGGCTTATCTTATCTTATCTTATATCGATCGTAAACAAAGGAGGGGTAAGCGCGGTGGGCTAAGAGCTAAGCTAAAGCTAACACCGCACCGGCTATCGCTACCCAGTATTTTCCTTGCTAATGTACGGTCTCTGGCGAGCAAAATAAGTGAACTACGGCTTTGGATCACCAACAATAAGAGACTTATGAACTGCAATATCATGATTTTTACGGAAACATGGCTTCACAGTGGAATACCCGACAATGCTATCGAGCTAGCCGGCCTACACACGCTCCGGGCAGACAGAGCAGCAGTTGACTCCGGTAAGACAAGAGGGGGGGGGGGAGTGTGCATTTATATTAACAAGGCTTGGTGCACGAACTCTGTCACTGTTGAGAGACACTGCTCAGCTAACCTGGAGTTTCTCATGGTTAAATGTAGACCTTTCTATCTGCCACGCGAGTTCACTTGTACCATCATAACAGCCGCTTACATTTCTCCGGATGCTAATGCTAAGCTTGCTATGAAAGAACTGCATGCAGCTATTAGCAAACAACAAACTGCACACCCAAAGGCAGCATTTATTGTGGTGGGTGATTTTAACCACTCTAACCTCAAGACAGTGCTTCCTAAATTCTACCAGCATGTCTCCTGTCACACAAGAGGGGACAAAACATTGGACCATGTCTACACCAATATTGTGGGAGCCTACACAGCAACTCCCCTCCCCCACCTAGGTCAGTCTGATCACTTATCCTTGTTCCTTACCCCCAAGTATGTACCGCTCATCAACCGGGTGAAGCCATCAGTGAGGACCATCAAAGTGTGGCCAGAGGGGGTTGACTCTGTACTCCAGGAGAAGTTTAGGAACACAGACTGGAGTATGTTCACCTCTCAGGCTACCTGTGGCTCCCACATAAACATCAACTCTTACACCCACTCAGTCCTGGACCATATCAACACCACTATTGACAGTGTCACCACGGAAAGACAGATCACCACGTACCCAAATCAGAAGCCGTGGATGAACAGAGAAGTGCGGCTTCTGCTAAAAGCACGTAACAATGCCTTTAGATCTGGTGATGCACAGGCCTACAGTTCATCCAGGGCAGATCTGAAGAGGGGCATCAAGAAGGCCAAGCACAGCTACAAGCTGAAGGTGGAGGAACATTTTGGGGACTCTGACCCCCGACGTATGTGGCAGGGCATTCAAGTTATCTCTGATTATAAGCCCAGCAACTCCATACCTATAGCCATGACTGTGCCCTTTCTCAGTGAGCTAAATGACTTCTATGCTCGTTTTGACAAGGACAACAACGGAAAGAACATCAATTTCCCACCCTCTGATGACCTCCACCACCTCACACTCACCCACACCGACGTCCGTAACGCACTGAGTCATGTCAACGTACGTAAGGCTGCTGGCCCTGATGGCATTCCTGGGCGTGTGCTGAGGGCATGCGCTGAGCAGCTGGCAGGGGTCTTCACAGACATCTTCAATCTGTCCCTGGCCCAGGCCGTGGTACCAGCGTGCTTCAAGACCACTTCAATAGTACCAGTGCCGAAACATTCAACACCATCGTGCCTAAATGACTATTGCCCTGTGGCACTGACGCCCATAGTCATGAAGTGCTTTGAGCGACTGGTCTTGGCACAGCTCAAAAAAGGCCTGCCCCCTACACTGGACCCTCATCAGTTCGCCTACCGGAGCAACAGGAGTACAGAGGATGCGGTTTCTACAGCGCTGCACTATGTACTCTCACACCTGGATGACAAGAACACCTACGCAAGAATGCTGTTTGTTGACTTCAGCTCAGCATTCAACACAGTTATCCCCTCCAAGTTGCTCACTAAACTTGGGGACCTGGGAATCAGTACCTCCACCTGCAACTGGATCATGGATTTTCTGACCAACAGACCCCAGCATGTTAGGTCAGGCCCCAACCGTTCTTCCGTCATCACACTCAACACTGGTGTACCACAGGGCTGTGTGCTCAGCCCATTCCTCTACTCCCTCTACACCCATGACTGCAGGCCTATGTATGGATCCAATTCCATCATAAAGTTTGCAGATGACACCACGGTGATTGGACTCATCAGGGACAACGACGAGTAAGATTAAAGGGCAGAGGTTGAGCACTTGGCTACTTGGTGCGCTGACAATAACCTGCTCCTTAACACCAGCAAAACCAAGGAGCTCATAGTGGACTACAGGAAGGAGAGGGAAGAGACACATGACCCCATCCATATCAATGGCATAGCTGTTGAACGTGTCCCCAGCTTCAAATTCCTGGGGACCCACATCTCGGAGGACCTGTCCTGGTCAGTTAACACCACCAGCCTGATCAAGAAGGCCCATCAGCGCCTCTTCTTCTTGAGGACACTGAAGAAGAACCATCTGTCAACTGACATCCTGGGCAACTTCTACCGCTGCGTGATAGAGAGTACCCTGACCAACTATATCACAGTCTGGTATGGGAGCTGCTCTGTCGCTGACCGCAAGGTGCTGCAGCGGGTGGTGAAAACCGCCCAACGCATCACAGGGACTCCACTTCCAGTTATAGAGGACGTCTACAGGAAAAGATGTCTGCGCCGGGCACGCAGCATTCTTAGGGACTCCAACCATCCTGCTCATGGACTGTTCCAGCTTCTCCCCTCCAGAAGACGTTTCAGAAGCCTTTGGACTAGAACCAGCAGGTTTAGGAACAGTTTCTTTCCAACAGCTGTCACGTTATTGAACTTAGTTCCCCGCTGACTCTCTTACCATCATCTCTTACCATCCTCACCTGTACATAACTGCATAACTACATAACTACATCTAACTTATTGCACATTATTTGCACATAACAGTACTCTTAACTTTCTGCACTGCTGCATATATTTGCATATATTTGCTTAAATTGCACATACTGTTAATTACCGTATATACTGCACTGCTGTCCTTTGCACTTCTGATTGGATGCTAAACTGTGTTTCGTTACCTTGTATTCATACATGTGTAATGACAATAAAGTTGAATCTAACCTAATCTAATCTAATATGTCCAAACTTGCCCTTTGGCTGGGTAACAAACTTTCCTTCCCCATTCTATTATGCCAAGCACCAAGCTAGAAGGCAAGAAGTACCATTTTTATATGGTCTTTGGTATAACCCGGCCGAGACTTGAACCCAAGACCTACTGGTTGCTGGGGTGGATGCTCCATCACTGGGCCACCACTTCGGTTAGCTGTCCCTGTCAATGAGAATCTTAACTTCTTCAACCCCGCCATCTCCAGCTCTGTCTCATGTCTTTTTTCCAGTGCCACAGTCTCCAAATCATACATCATAGCAGGTTTCACTACTGTCTTGTAAATCTTCCCTTTTACTCCAGCTGCTATCCTTCTGTCACAAATCCCCCCTGACACTCATATCCACCCACTCCACTCTGCCTGCACTCTCTTCTTCATCTCTCGTGCATTTTCCATTGTTTTGGACTAGTGGTCCCCAACCCCCGGGTTGCGAACCGGTGCTGAGTTGCGGGCTACTTGTTGCCAGGTTGCAGGGAGCTGCAGAAAAAATAAATAATTTATTGTGTTCCTCCCTACTGACTAATTCTGCCGGGTGTTTGATTTTGAAAAATTATCCAATCCAATTTTATTTATAAAGCACTTTAAAAACAGCTACAGCCGACAAAAAGTTCTGTACATCAACCATAAATAAAATACAAAAATGTAAAAACAAAAGCAATAGTCATATAATAAAAGCAACAAAAACAAAAAATCAATAGTAATGCATCAGATTTACATAGCGATTTTCATAGACACTCAAAGATGCTTCACAATGGATACATTAGTCATTCACAACACAGACAGTGGTAGTGGTAAGCTGCTACTGTAGCCACAGCTGTCTTGGGGCAGACTGACAGAAATGTGGCTGCCAAGCCGTGCCAACGGCCTCTCTGACCACTACCGAACATTTATACACATTCATAGCCAGTGCCGTGGACACTGGAGGAAAGGTGAGTAAAGTGTCTTGTCCAGGGACACAACGGCAGAATGGTTGGAGAGAGTGAGATTTGAAACGCCAACCCTCTGGTTATGGGATGACCTGCTCTACCTCCTGAGCCACTGCCGCTCAAACTGGGTCAAAAGCCAGAGAATAAAAATGGGTTTTAAGATGAGTTTTAAAAATGGCCAGTGAGGGGGCCTGTCTAATGGTATTCACTTATATAGCACTTTTCTACTCATCTCTAGACGATGAAAGCACTTTACAGATCCCGCTATCCACCCATTCACACATTGATGGTGGCAGAGCTGCCATGCACAGGCATTGGTCTGACCCACTAGGAGCAACTGGGGGGGCCAGTGTCTTGCTCAAGGACACTGCGATATGCAGACTGCAGACAGAGTGGGAATCAAACCACTGATCATTCAATCAATAGTTGGCCACACTACACCTGCGCTACAGCCGGATTATATATGCAGACTGTCGATGAATACCACGCACAAACACCGCAGCATGTAAACAGTGGGTTAAAAATAAGCAGCTGTAGGAACGCTCATCCAAAGTTTCTGCTCACCTTGGTTGTTCTCAGGCTGAGACTTTTTCTTTTTGATAAATCTGTGTTTGGCCAACTCTGTAAAAAAAAACAAAAACAACAAAAACATAAAAAAGGAGGCTTTCACATCAACCTGTGAAAAAACAAAACAAAACAAGCCAATATGTTCCATTTATTTGCAGTGTTATAATAAGACACTGATTGGCTAAGTGTGCCGTTTCTGAAAATATTCACTCATTCCCTACACCCTACTCACTACACACTGAATTCAAATGTAGGGCACTTTACAGTGAAGTCAGAAACGTCTATATTTGAGGTTTCAGGCACGCCTCAGTTTATTTTCCTTTTGACTTCAATTGCGTCACTATGGTACGACAGTAAAATGTAACGTTATAAAGGGAATATCTACATGTTTTATGTAGTAAATAATATATATTATACAACAGTTAGCTCTGGCCAAGCAATTTGACTGGACAATAGGTTTTCCCAGAGTTACTACGGTCCATAATATTAAAAAAAAAAAAAAAAAAATCTATCCTTGAGTTGCTCCAGTGTACATTAGAAAACTAAATTATCTTACTCTTGGATTTCTATATCTCCATGGATCAATTAAATCCAGTTCAGGCATCATATTGTTTATAATATATTTGTTTATCTTCAATGAGAACTCTTATTTGATGAATATTTGTAAAGTTTATCATTATGAATGCAATTAAAATCACCACCTATTATTATTATTATTATTATTATTATTCCTCTAGCTTTCCCTGCAATTAGGGCTGTAATTTCTTTAAAAAAAAAAAAAAGAATTCCTCATCTTTCTTTGGTCCATACAGATTCAAAAGGAATCTATATTTCTTGTCCAGTACACCCATTACTATAATATACCACATCGCCCCTTTTTGGCTTTAATCATATCTTCTAAAATCAATGGAATGGATTTATTTATCATTCATTCATTGTGACCACACCCAATTTTCTCTAAAATGATGACCCATAAATGTGACTAACCTATTCTCTTTTTATTTTTGTGTTCTTCATCAGTCAAATGAGTTTCTCTGAGATCATATTCCAAATTTACTTTGACAATTTTATGCCAGTTGTCACAAAAAAGTAGACCTAAAAAACTACAGACACATTGTAAAATGAGGGAATCGACATTAGCTTTTCATCCTTCATTATACATTTAAATTAAACTAACCCAACCATTAGATTATTATTTTACTCTAAAAATTAATGTCATCATCTTTACTGTTAATTAAAGCAGCACTATGTAACTTTCTTGTTCCGGGTAGGAACTCTGAAAAGACTACAACTATGGCCACTATGACCTCAGTCTCAACAGCTAATCACAAGGTGCTTAGTTGTGTATGACTACAGTTGTGCCCTGTGATTGGCTGTTGGGACTGAGGTCCTAGTCGCCACAGTTGTAGTCCTTACAGTGTTCCTACCAAAAACTGAGCTGTTGCAGGCAAAGTGGGCCCACTCAGGGTATGAAGGATGTGTCATTCACCCAAAGGTAATAATTCTGGAAACATTATTTTAAGGTGAAACTCTTACATAGCATTGCTTTAATTCCACTGCATTTCATACAGTTGTAGAGTTCCGCCTCACTTCTTTGTAACTAGCGTTTAGTGGTCTTTCTTAACTTCTCTAATAAGTTTAATAAGTTGTTCCCCAGGTCTTTCCGCCTCATCAAGAGTTAGGAAGTCTTTATTCCTGACCCCAAATATGAGGGCTGCTCATTAAATCACCCCCCCCCACGACTCACTTCCCCATTGATGGAGAGGAACACAATTATCACAGCTATTAGTCTTTCTCTACATACAGTGATGTGAAAAAATTAGGACACCCTATGAAAGCCTGTGTGTTTTTTATTTTAACATTTGGAGATATGGATATGTAATATCAATTTTAACAATACTGGGAGATTCAAGTAATGTAACTAAGCAATTAAAACTGAAGAAAGACTGTAAAATGTAATTCTAACAACATGCAATTTCTGGTGAGGAATAAATTAGGACACCCCCACATTTATTCCCACTTAAAATGGCTAAAATTACACACAGGTGCATCACATCAGGAGCACATGAACATCGTTACTCAGCATTTTGAAGGAGGCTTGTCCTATTTAAACCTTAGACATTTAGTTTGGTGTGCTCCTGACTGTTGAAGTCATTTTTTCACATGACTGTAGGTACCAGTGTCACACATTTCTCCCATTGCGTTCTGTGGCTGTGAAGACCTCTCCTGTAGAAGTCTGCAGGTTACATCAAAAACCACGACTTGACCTCAGAAATCAGCATTTTGTCATCTTGGAAGTGCTGTCTCTTCAAAATGACTTCATAGTTGCAAAGAGGTGGAAGTCAGATGGCGCAGGGTCGGGAGAGTAAGGGGGGGTGAGGAAGGATTTCTGGTGCAGTGGTTAGCACTGTTGCCTTACAGCTAGAAGGTTCCTGGTTCAAATCCCCAGGTTGGCAGGGGTTGGAACCTTTCTGTGTGGAGTTTGCATGTTCTCCCTGTGCTGTGTGGGTTTACTCTGGGGGCTCCGGTTTCCTCCCACAATCCAAAGACATGTATGTTAGGTTAACTGGCTGTTCTAAATTGTCCCTAGATATCTGTTTCCTATAGGTCTTTAGAATAGCGGGTTAGTACTAGTGAAAGCGCTTTGAGTGGTCTTTGTGACTAGAAAAGCGCTATATAAGTGCAGGTTAGTAGTAGTAGTTTAGTAGCTGCAGGTTCGTGTTGCCATCTGGGCAACGTGCGAGTTGTGAACCAGAGCATTGTCTTGCAGGAGGTGGAAATTGGTCAGTATGCCACATCTCTCTGTTTTGGTGGCTTTCCGCAATTTCTCCAGCGCTTTAAGCGGAGTAAGCCCTTGGTACCCTTTGCCAGGAAATCCATCATCAATACTCCATGCTGGTCCCAAAAGACAGTGAGGCATGACCTTGCCCACGGAGGGTTGGACACGTGCCTAGTTCAGCGGTGGTGGGTCATAATGCTTCCATAACTTTGACTGGGCTTTAGTCTCTGGATCAGGGGTCGGGAACCTTTTTGGCTGAGAGAGCCATGAACACCACATATTTTTAAATGTAATTCCGTGAGAGCCATACAATATGTTTAAAACTAAAAATACAAGTAAATGTGTGCATTTTATGTAATTTCAACACTTTTAAAGTACAATAAGTCTCTGAATTCTTTTTAATAACATTGTTATGCTGTTGCTAATCAATGATGAGTATTTCTTACCATTAATGCGACTTCTGGTGCTCAATATTGGCTGAGCCTGGAGTACCCGGATGTGCAGCGGCTTTTGGGATATTCAAATTCAAACGTTTATTTCAAACTCAGGGTTCATATTAAATGCAGAACTGAAACGAGTAGAAAATAAATAAATAAATGCTTAAATTCAGCGGGCCGTCTCGTGTGATCTGAGCTCGTAATGGCCGCAACACGGAAGATGATTCTAAAACTATATACAGAGCAGCAGACACTCGGCGCTCTTGTAAAAACAAAATCTTTAAAGTTTAAAGATTTGTCTGCGAGCCAGATGCAGCCATCAAAAGAGCCACATCTGGCTCGCGAGCCATAGGTTCCCGACCCCTGCTCTGGATCATAGTGATGGACCCATGTTTCATCCTGCATGACGAGTCTGTTGAACAAGTCCTCCTGGGTTTCTTGACATACTGTATGGCCAAAAGAACCAAGGAGCATGAGACTCGTTCTTTTCGCACGAGTAAATTGTCATGGATGATTTTTTCCACACACTCCACACACCTATTCATACTCCCAGTAATTTGCAGTGTCTCCCACCAACTCATAAACTTGCAACTTTTCCCACCCATTCATAAATGTGTGGTTTTTCCTGCCATCTAAAATGAGCAAATTTTCCTGCACATTAAAAAAATATCACTTTCCTCGCCGATAAACTTTTGCCCCTCTTAAATTTGAAGCTTGCATTGTGGATAATTTAATTTGTTACAATACTTTTTCCATTAAAAAAGAATGGTTGGCCCAGGGCTTTATTCACTACCCTCAGTAAGACAGAATTTGACACCTCTGTTATAAACACTGCATATACTATATGCAGTCCTTCTAGACTGTGTAAAGTATTTTTAATCATTACCTCTCTCACTTCCTTCATCATGCTGCTCATCATCCTGCCACCTCGACACTGTTGGTTTCAGGCTGCTTTTTGTGTGTAGCTGTTTATCAGAGCCGCCCAAGTCCACGGAGTCATCTGAAACGGACTGCAGATTGGGTTTAAGTCAGTGAGGAGCTTTCAGAATGTTACACCAAGATCCTTTGTTTCTGGAGAAACCAGAAACATTTCTGGTATCAGCGGAGGGCAGGCTGCTCTTAAGATTGGAAATCTTTATTTAACGGGGTCACTTTTTCATTTTGCTATCTGACGTATAATGAGGTAATTTTCAAATGAGAAGATAAACTGACAAGCAACTCATTCCATGTTAATCTGGCCACTCCAACATGTGATAAGGAATTCTACAGACCTTGGGTCAGTTTGTGTGCACGTGTGTGTGTGTGCACGCGTGTGTGGAGAATTGTTTTTTATTTCAATGTGTGAAGCACTTTGTGTTACAAATTTTTGTGTAAAAAGTGCTATATACAGTGGTGTGAAAAAGTGTTTGCCCCCTTTCTGATTTCTCATTTTTTTGTATGTTACACTTAAATGTTTCAGATCATCAAACAAATTTAAATATTAGACAAAGACAACACAAACACAAAATGCAGTTTTTAAATGAACGTGTTTATTCTTAAGGGTAAAAAAAAATCCAAACCTACATGGCCCAGTATGAAAAAGTGATTCCCCCCCATTAAAACATAAATTAACTGTGGTTTATGACATCTTTGGAAAGCTGAGTTCAATTTTCTAGCCATTTCTAAAGCTTTGGGACTCCAGCGAACCACAGTGAGAGCCATTATCCACAAATGGTGAAAACATGGAACAGTGGTGAACCTTCCCAGGAGTGGCTGGCCAACCAAAATTACCCCAAGAGCACAGCGACGACTCATCCAAGAGGTCACAAAAGACCCTACAACAGGGGTCTCAAACTCAACTTACCTGGGGGCCACTGGAGGTAGAGTCTGGGTGAGGCTGAGCCGCATCAAGTATTCCACAAAAAAAAGGGTTTTAAGTATTCCAAAAAAAAAAAAAAAGTACAACCGATTCAATCTTTTCAGCCTTTGATAATAACAGTTCAGAACATGAACGGTTCTTCAGAACATAGGCTTTTCTTATCTACTCCTTGCTACCAGAGACCTGGCAGCACTTCCTCTTACACAGCTGAGCCACATTTGGCTTGAGGGAGGAAGCAGTTGAGACCCTCAGCATGGCTTGAAGATGCTCATCAGAAAGTCTGGACCTGTACTTTGACTTATGAAAGTTCATGGTGGAGAAGAACTTTTCACACAGATATGTGCTCCCAAAAAGGCACATGGTCCACTTGAACATCCTGGAAAGCTCAGGGAAGGTGAGGGGCAGTTCTCTCAAAAATTGTCCAAGCTTGTCTGCTTTTCCACTCACCTCCCTGAACTTGGCTTTGAGTTCAGAATTGCACTGAAGGTCAATTAGCTCCATTTGAAGCACAGGAGGGGCATCTTGCACATCAAAAGAGAAGGGATCAGAAAAAAATTGAAAATTGGCTCTATGTGTCTTGAAGTCTACAAACCTGTGATCAAATTCCTCCTGTAGCTTTACAATTGCATCAGTATACTTCTCACCACTGAATGGTGTGCCCGCATCCATGAGTGCCTTGCATGCTGGGAAATGGCAGAGGTTTGTCTGAGAGAGCTGGGCTTTCCATAATACAAGTTTTGTGGAGAATGCTCTGACCTTGTCATAGGCAGCACTGACAAGCTGCCCCTGGCCTTGTAAATTCTTGTTCAGTACATTCAGCTCCTGTGTGATGTCAACAAGAAAAGCTAAGTCCATGAGCCATTTGGGATCACTTAGCACAGGGACAGCCATTCCATCCTTCTCCATGAAGGCTTTCACTTCTGCTCTCAACTCAAAAAACCTCTTCAAGCTTCAAGATGTTTCCCCTGCTGAGCCAACGTACCTCAGTGAATTAGAGCACATCCTCATATGCTAACTCTAATTCCTCCAAAAAGGTGCAGAACTGCTGGTGCTTTAAGCCCCTGGATCTGATATGTTGATGCATTTCACAACGACATACATCACATTGTCAAACTTCAAGCATTTGCTGCAAAAGACCTGCTGATGGATAATGCAGTGCAGGGCAATGGCCTCCTCCACACCGTCCTCTTCCAGTTTTCTTTGAACAAGTGCCACCAGTCTATTTCTACTCCATGTCATTGATGGCGCTCCGTCGGTTGTTAGTCCAGCAATCCTCTTCCATAGTAAACCGGCATCCACAATGGCATCACACAGCTGGCGGAATATCTCCTGAGCGGTGGTCTGGCCATGCATTGGAATCACTTTGAGTAGCTCCTCCATCACTTCAAAATTGTCGTCAACACCACGGACATATATTGCGAGCTGCACAGTATGAGTGCTGTCTGTGCTCTCATCAAGAGCGACTGAGTATGCACTGAAATGTTCAGCTTTCTCACGCAGTTGTTCATATAGTATGTTACCTGACAGGTCAGAAATGCATTCTGTCACTGTGTTGGCTGAAAGGCTGATGTTGCTAAACTGTCCCTTCTTTTCCGGACAGACTATACTTGCAGCCTGTAACATGCACTTTTTGATTAACTCGCCATCTGTGAATGGCTTTCCTGCCTTAGCAATCATCTCACTCACCACGTAGCTAGCTTCGACTGCCGCATCACTCTCTTTGCTTGCTTTTTTGAAAAAATCTTGTTGCCACAGTAGACATGTTTTAAGATTGGCAACCCGGTCAACTCTCTCATCTCCCTGGTATTTTGCATACTCCTCAGCATGTCTAGTTGAGTAGTGTCGTCTGATGTTGTATTCCTTGTGCACCGCAACTTTCTCTGTGCATATAAGACACGTCGGGGTGCCCCTGTGCTCAACAAAAAAATATTCCGTCTCCCACTTTTCCTGAAATTGTTTGTGCTCGTCGCCAACTTTTCTCTTCACGGCACGTTTTGAGAAAGACATGACTGGGGCTGGGTGACAAAAAAGCATCACAGGATACATTTTCCTTCCACTCTATGTCACTCCGGAATCATGTTTCAACCAAGTGACGTTGCGTTGTCAACAAACACCACCGGAAGCTGTTACGAGTCTGAGCTATGGTATCCCATAAGTGACAAAAAATACATAAAACGCCCAGGGCAACGACTCGTGCAACGGCTCGGCAAAAAGGTGCTTGTGAAAAACGTTGTGAAAAAAGAAAAACGCGTGGGCCGCACTAACTCTAAACTTTGATGTCAAGTAGGGGGCCACAAATAGGGGGCCTGTGGGCCTCACTTGGCCCGCAGGCCGCGAGTTTGGGACCCCTAACCTACAACAACATCCAAAGAACTGCAGGCCTCACTTGCCTCAGCTAAGGTCAGTGTTCATGACACCACCATAAGAAAGAGACTGGACAAAAATATCCTGCATGGCAGAGTTCCAAGATGAAAACCACTGCTGAGCAAAAACAACATAAAGGCTCATCTCAGTTTTGCCAGAAAACACCTTGATGATCCCCAAGACTTTTGGGAAAATACTCTGTGGACTGACGAGACAAAAGTTGAACTTTTTGGAAGGTGAGTGTCCCATTACATCCGGCGTAAAAGTAACACAGCATTTCAGAAAAGGAACATCATACCAACAGTAAAATTTGGTGGTGGTAGTGTGATGGCCTGGTGATGGCCTGTGATGTTTTGCTGCTTCGGGACCTGGAAGACTTGCTGTGGTAAATGGAACCATGAATTCTGCTGTCTACCAAAAAATCTTGAAGGAGAATGTGAGGCCATCTGTTTGTGACCTCAAGCTGAAGCGCACTTGGGTTCTGCAGCAGGACAATGATCCAAAACACACCAGCAAGTCCACCTCTGAATGCCATCCATCCATCTTCTACTGCTTTTCCGGAGGTTCGGTCGTGGAGGCAGCAGTTCAAGCAGAGAAGCCCAGACTTCCCTTTCCCCAGCCACCTGCTCCAGCTCTTCAGAGAGGATACCAAGGCGTTCCCAGACCAGCTGGGAGACACAGTCTCTCCACCGAGTCCTGGGTCTGCCCTGGGGTCTCCTCCCAGTGGGACGTGCCCGAAACACCTCAAGTGGGAGGCATCCAGGAGGCATCCTAATCAGATGCCCATACCACCTCAACTGGCTCCTTTCAATGTGGAGGAGCAGCGGTTCTACTCTGAGCCTCTCCTGGATGACTGAGCTCCTCACCCTGTCTCTGAGGGTGAGTCCAGCAATCCTACAGAGAAAGCTCATTTCAGCCGCTTGTATCCGATCTCGTTCTTTCGGTCATTACCCAAAGCTCATGACCATAGGTGAGAGTCGGAACGTAGATTGACTGGTAAATTGACAGCTTTGCCTTAGAACTCAGTTCCCTCCTCACCACAACGGACCAGTACAGCGTCTGCATCACTGCAGATGCTGCTCCGAACCGCCTGTCAATCTCTCGCTCCATTCTCCCCTCACTCGTGAATAAGACCCCAAGATACTTAAACTCCTCCACTTGGGGCAGGAGCCTGTCCCCAACCCGGAGAGAACAATCCACCTTTTTCCGGCTGAGGACCATGGACTCGGACTTGGAGGTGCTGATTCTCATCCCAGCCGCTTCACACTCAGTAGCAAACCGTCCCAGCAAGAACTGTAGGTCATTGCTGGATGAAGCCAACAGGACAACATCATCTGCAAACAACAGAGATGAGATCCTGTGGTCACCGAGGATGACACCCTCCATTCCCTGGCTGCGCCTAGAAATCCTGTCCATAAAAATTATGAACAGGATCGGTGACAAAGGGCAGCCCTGGCGGAGTCCAACTCTCACTGGGAATGAGTCCGACCGAGTGTTGGCAATACGAACCAAACTCTCACAACGGTCGTACAGAGACCGAATAGCTCGTAACAACAATTCCCATACCCCATACTCCTGAAGCACCCCCCACAAAAAACCACGAGGGACGCGGTCGAATGCCTTCTCCAAGTCCACAAAACACATGTAAACTGGTTGGGCAAACTCCCACGAACCCTCGAGAATTCTCAAGAGGGTAAAGAGCTGGTCCGATGTGCCACGGCCAGGACGAAAACCACATTGCTCCTCCTGAATCCGAGGTTCGACCAACGGCCGGACTCTCCTCTCCAGTACCTTGGCATAGACCTTCCCAGGGAGGCTGAGGAGTGCGATTCCTCTAAAGTTGGAGCACACCCTCCGGTCCCCTTTTTTGAAAAGAGGAACCACCACCCCAGTTTGTCATGCCAAAGGCACTGCCCCCAACCTCCACACAATGTTGCAGAGGCGTGTCAACCATGACAGCCCCACAACATCCAGGGCCTTGAGGTACTCAGGGTGAATCTCGTCCACCCCCGGGGCCCGGCCACCAAGGAGATTTTTAACCACCTTGGTGACCTCAGCCCCTGTGATAGGTGAGTCATCCCCCTCGTCCACAAGCCCTGCTTCCTCTGTGGAAGGAGTATCAGTGGGATTGAGGAGATCCTCAAAGTATTCCTTCCACCGCCCGACGATATCCCCAGTCGAAGTCAACAGTGCCCCATCCGCACCATACACAGTGTGGACAAGAAGCTGCTTCCCCCTCCTGGGCCGCCGGACAGTTTGCCAGAATCTCTTCGAGGCTGACCGAAAGTCTTGTTCCATGGCCTCATCCTCCCATACCCGGGTTTTTGCTTCAGCAACCACCCGAGCTGCACTCTGCTTGGCCTGCCGATATACCTCAGCTGCTTCGGGAGTCCCACAAGCCAACCAAGCCTGATAGGACTCCTTCTTCAGCTTAATGGCCCCCCTCACCACTGGTGTCCACCACTTGGTTCGGGGTTGCCACCACGAGATGCACCGACCACTTTGCGGCCGCAGCTCTGGGCCGCTGCTTCAACAATAGAGGTGGAGAACATGGCCCATTCAGACTCCATGTCTCCAGACTCCCTCGGAATGTGGTTGAAGTTCTTCCGGAGGAGGGAGTTGAAGACCTCCCGGACAGGGACCCCAGCACACCCTCACTATACATTTGGGTCTACCAGGTCTGAATGGCTTCCTCCCCTGCCATCGGATCCAACTCACCACCAGGTGGTGATCAGTTGATAGCTCTGCACCTCTCTTTACCCGAGTGTCCAAGACATACGGTCGCAGGTCTGATGACACGATAACAAAATCTGTCATCGACCTGCGACCTAGGGTGTCCTGGTGCCAGGTGCACATATGGACACCCTTATGCTTGAACATGGTGTTCGTTATGGACAAACTGTGGTTAGTACAGAAGTCCAATAACTGAACACCACTTGGGTTCAGATCGGGCAGGCCGTTCTTCCCAATCACCACCTTCCAGGTTTCACTGTCGTTGCCCACGTGCGCATTGAAGTCCCCCAGTAGGACAATGGAGTCTCCAAGAGGAGCACCCTCCAGCACCCCAGTCACAAACTCCAAAAAGGGTGGGTACTCTGAAACATCATTTGCTGCATAGGCACAAATGATGGTCAGGACCCATTTCCCAACCCAAAGGCGCAGGGAAGCAACCCTTTCGTCCACCGGGGAAAACTCCAATATAGAGGCAGCAAGGTGGGGGGATACAAGAATACCCACCCCTGCTCATCGCCTCTGGCCCAGGGCAACTCCAGAAAAGGCCAAGCTCCAGCCCCTCTCCAGGAGACTGGTTCCGGAACTGGAGCTGTGTGTTGAGGTGAGGCCGACTATATCTAGCCGGTATCTCTCAACCTCATACACCAGCTCAGGCTCCTTCCCCACCAGAGAGGTGACATTCCACATACCAAAAGCCAGTTTAGAAAGCCTGGGATCAGTCCGCCAAGGTCTCCGTCTTTGATCGCCACCTAATCCACATAGCACCGGACCTCATGATCCCTCCTGCAGGTGGTGAGCTCAATGGAGGGCGGACCCATGTAACTCCTTGGGGCTGAGCCCGGCCGAGTCTCATGGGTGGAAACCTGGCCACCAGACGCTAGCCATCGAGCCCCTCCCCCAGACCTGGCTCCAGGGTGGGGCCCCGGTAACCCCATACCGGGCAGGGTACACTGAATCCTTGATCTAGAATTTATCTATCATGAGAGTCTGTTGGATCGTTCTTAGTCTGGCCCTTCACCCAGGACTAGTTTGTCTTGGGTGACCCTATCAGAGGCAAATTGCCCCTGACAACACAGCTCCTGGGATCACTGGGGCACGCAACCCCGCCCCCCACCACCACGATAAGGTGACGATCCATGAGGGGCACCTCTGAATGGCTTAAGAAAAAGTCATTCAGAGGTGCAAAGTCCAAAGTCTTCATTTTGTTTTTTCTTAAGCCACCTCTGAATGGCTTAAGAAAAACAAAATGAAGACTTTGGAGTGGCCTAGTCAAAGTCCTGACCTGAATCCGATTGAGATGCTGTGGCATGACCTTAAAAAGGCGGTTGATGCTTGAAAACCCTCCAATGTGGCTGAATTACAACAATTCTGCAAAGATGAGTGGGCCAAAATTCCTCCACAGCACTGTAAAAGACTCATTGCCAGTTATCGCAAACACTTCATTGCAGTTGTTGCTGCTAAGGGTGGCCCAACCAGTTATTAGGTTTAGGGAGCAATCACTTTTTCACACAGGGCCATGTAGGTTTGGATTTTTTTTTCCCCTTAATCATTAACACCTTCCTTTAAAAACTGCATTTTGTGTTTACTTGTGTTATCTTTGTCTAATATTTAAATTTGTTTGATGATCTGAAACATTTAAGTGTGACAAACATACAAAAAAAAAAAGAAAAATCAGGAAGGGGGCAAACACTTTTTCACACCACTGTAAATAAAGCTTTGATTGTTTGGGATTTATGCAGCCCCTAAATTACCTATTAGGACATGTGACTGAAACAGAGGTGGTAGCAACTAGTTACATTTACATTAAGTACATCTACTCAAGAAACTTTTTCACAAAATTGTACTTTTATTATTGTTATTGCAGGATACTTTTTACTTTTACTTGAGTTTATCTATGAAGATTGTTGTGGATTTTCTTTATATTAATAAATGTCCCTTGTTGATCTGGTGAATAAAATGCAGTCAAAGATACCTTTTCTGGATATTTATTTACATCTTGGTCAAGAAGGGAAAATGTTGTCTCCTACACACAGGCGAGTACCACGAGAAGATTCCAAGTCTCAGAACAAAGCAGAGAGTTTTAATACAATAGACCAAACAGATAAGCATTGTTTTGAGAATGCTGAGTCTGCAGTGCTCAAGGCTGGATCCTCGTTGTCTCATGGGAAAAGTACTGAATATAATTTCATTTATGATTACATCAGACAGAATGAACAGATAATAAAAAAAATCCATAGCAAGATAAAACATATACTTTTACTTGAGTACATTTTGGTTGTACTCTTTGACTTACTTTAAAAGCAGCACAATGTAATTTTCTTGTTCCAGTTTGGAACACTGAAAAGACTACAACTATGGCAAGCTTCAGAACAACAGGAACAAAACTGTAGGAGGAGTTGATTTCACAAAAGTAGAACAGACGGACAGCCCACCCCATAACATAATCCTTGGCTCCACCGTTTGGTAATCATGCCTTTTCCTCAGATCTATAAACGTCATCCACAGCACACCCTTACAGCCGCATCATTGTGTCACTGCTCATGTCTCATCTCCAGGTCACTCCTGTGTTAACACTTCTTTTGATACTGCTCCATCCCTCACCAGACAGAACTTCCATTATTTATAACAATCAAATTCTCATAATCTTCACCACTAGACACAAACCAAAACGACCTTACATCAGTAAAACATGCAACATCAATAATCTTAAAGTGCCTTCACACCAAGTGCGAACGGGCGGTGCGAACCATACAAAGTCAATGGAAAGAGACGAGCACACGTGAAATCTCACATTCGCGCATTCACATCCGAGGGATAGCACCGTCATCTGAGTAAAAGTATCAACATTGGAGAGTAAACTAGTTTGAAAATGAGACTGACACTCACCTGGAGACAGAAGGACCGGGAGCTCTTCAGGTGAATCGGGATGTTTTTTTTTTGTTTTTTTTTTGTTACTTATTTGTACCCGTAGGTAGATTTGGTTTGCAGTCTGGTGACAAGCCACCGGCTGCCAGTCGCTGCGTGCGCGAGCGCCCTAAACCTACATGTTTTTTTGGTATACGGGAGGAAACCGGAGAAATCCCGGAGTAAACCCACGCAACACGGGGAGAACATGCAAACTCCACACAGCTCACTGTTGGTCGGGGGCTGGGATCGAACCCACGATCTCATGATCCCCGCGATCCCCCGGCCGAGGGTAAAACTGTGCTGCCACAATGCTAAACCACTGCGCCACCGTGCAGGATGTTGCAGTTATTTACCCACGGATTCCTGCCATGGACATGCTAACAAGGCTAGCAAGCTGGCAACAGAAACACCCATCAAGTTTTCAAGGCAGGGACAACTTTTTCAGGTGAGCCCCCCCATTGGATAATGTAAACCCAAGCATGGCGTTATTTTGGGGATTTCAACGGCAAGCTGAACACTGCTGCAGAAGTTATAAAGGCAACTTTGCCTGTCTGCAGCTCACCCAGATGGTGAATTCATGTCTGTTCATGTGTTTACTTTGAGCTATAATGTAATCGTGCTGCGTGAAAAATTTGTCCGTTCGCGTTTGGTGTGAAGACGCCTTTAGAATCATCAGTACTAATAAACTCCACCCACACAGACCATCATCTGACAAGACTGCACCAGTGAACCTGAAGATGGCACTTCAAATCGTCAGCTCTCTTTTAAACAAGACATTTCTTATCAATGACCTTATTTTAGATAATAGCTTGGATTGCTTGTTTTTAACTGAGACATGGCTCAGTGCTGATGGACCAGCTGCTATTACTGAAGCCAAAAACCAAAATTACCATTCCTCATACTCCTGCAGGAAAGGACATAAGAGTGGAGGTACAGCAACAGTCTTCTCAGCCTCTCTTGGTTTTAAAGACAATACCATTAATAACTTTTTATCTTTTGAATATAACCGTTTTTTTATGTGGTTTGTCTATATTGTGCATGACCATTTACAGACCTTCAGGACATTGTGTTTAATTTATTTCCGATTTTTAAGAGCTGCTCTCAATTCTTTTATTGTCTTCCGATAAAATTGTTATTTTAGGTGATTTTAACATAACACTGATAATCAGTCAGATGCTTTTGCTTCAGAATTCTTAAATTTACAACAGTGCCTGAATTTTAACCAGCATGTTACTCAGCCTACTCACGACAATTGTCACATTTTAGACTTTATGATAACCTATGGCCTTTCTTGTGACATCTCTTCAATTATAGAACTAGGTACTGTATCTCTGACCACTATTGTGTTTTTTAATATCAATGATTTTATACAGCAGGAAATTACTGAGCAAAATTTGAAGAAATGCAATCTTAATGCTGAAGCGCCTGCAAATTTTATTGAACTTTTATGTGTCATTCCCTCTGCTATTTTACCTTCTTGTTGTGATTTTGTGGTTTTTAACAGTAAACTATAAGCAAGTCTTGATAAAGTGGCCCCAAAGAAAACAAAAACAGTAACAAATACTCCAACATCCCCTAGAGAAATGATGAAATTAAACAATTAAACTAACAGTAAATGGTCAAATTTTTCGGGAACCTTTGGCTATTGACAATAATTTAAATGTGTGCTTTATATCTCTGTTTTTATATTTTATACTTTTACTGCACAGTAACCTGGTGAAGCACCCACAATTTTGTTGTACTTTACAACTGTACAGTGACAATAAAGCCTATTCTAAAGCAGTAAAACAAGCGAGACAAGCTCATTTTGATTTGATTCATTTTTGATTGATTTGATTAATTCACGACAACCATAACAATCCCAGAATCCTCTTTTCCACTCGTGAATGCTTAATTAAGCCTCATCTTAGTCCAGGCAGTATAAACAATTTTATATATGATGGTCATACGTTGCACTTCATCAGTAAAATTAAAAATATTAGACCTGTTTTTTTCTAATTTACACCATATGAATTTTAACTCTGTAGAACCTTTGCTTTAATGTGAGGAAAAACTGGAGAAGTTTGTCCTGGTTGATGCAGAAATACTTTCCACTGTTATTTCTAAACTTAAAATGGCTAGCTGTCTTTTAGACCCTATTCCAACAACCCTTTTTAAAACATTTTTTAACTTTAATGATGGCACACTTGACATTATCAACATTGTCAACATTGTGAGTTTTCCCAACAGCGCTAAAGACTGCTGTGGTGAAAACCCTTCTGAAGCAAAACAACTTACGTACATCCTTCCTTAATGTGCAGTTATAGGCCAATATCAAACTTACCACTTTAAGTAAAATTTTAGAGAAGCTTGTTTTTAAACAGCTGCTTGACTTTTTAAATTTGCACAAATATGAGAAATATCAGTCTGGCTTCCAGTCTAATCACAGTACAGAGACTGCATTAGTCAAGATTTTAAATGACCTCAGATCCAATATGGATAAGAACAAGCTCTCGATTTTAGTATTACTACTTGAATTAACTGCAGCCTTAGATACTGCCCAACTACCCCATTCTTTTGAGAGACTTCAGAATTTTATTGGTCTTTGTGGCTCAGTTTTAAAATGGCTTAAATCATACCTTGATGACAGAGAATTCATTCCAAGTACAGAGGATTGCTCATCAAAAAGCTATACAATTACTTGTGGTGTCCTTCAGGGTTCAATTTTAGATCCAATACTTTTTAATCTTTATATGTTGCCACAAGAAAATGTCATCAGGAGGCATGGCATTAATTTCCATGGTTTTGCTGATGATGCCCAGCTTTACATGGCCGTGTCTCCCGATGACCCAGAACCAATTGACAATCTCTTACAGTTCAACCAGGACAAAACTGAGGTTTTAGTTATTGCTTCTGAAGCTCAAAGAGAGAAACTGTCATCAAAATTACAATCACTGGCATTAAACTCCTCTAATACAGTTAGAAATCTAGAAGCTATCTTTGACCCAGAACTTAGTTTTGAGCAGCATGTCAGGAATGTGACTAAGATTGGTTTTAATCACCTTATGAATACTGGCAGAGTGCATTCATTTCTCTCTCAAGCCAATGCAGAGACACTAATTCATGCTCTTATTTCCTCAAGAATTGATTATTGTAATGCTTTACTTTCTGGTCTCCCTAAAAAGACCACAGCCCACCTACAGCTCTACAAAACTCAGTGTCAGGGGTTCTGACCAAGACCAGAAAGAGGGCACACATACAGTAACACCAGTTTTAAAGTCTCTAAACTGGCTTCTTGTCAGCTTCAGAATAGATTTTAAAACACTTTTATTGGATTTTAAGGCTCTGGTCAGGTGTTTTTAATCAATCCAAGCTAAGTCCCACGGTGAGACTGCTTTTTATTATTATGGTCCACGTCTGTGGAACAGCCTTCCAGAAGTCCTGAGGGCAGAAGAAAATCTTAATGCTTTTAAAAGTAAATTAAAGACCCACTTTTTTAACCTGGCATTTAATTAAGTTGACATTTATAATTATTTTTATTATTACTTTTTAAACTGTTGCTCATACTTTTAACGTTGTTCAATATTTTGTGAACTTTATCTCAATTTATCTACTCATTTTTTGTACCGTTTAATCCAGTTATTGTTTATTTTTTAATTTATTTATTGTCTGTTGGGTTATTTTTTTAACCTGGTCTCTAGTATTTCCTCAGTTCAGTTTAGTTCATGCCCAGTGTTTTACTCTGTATCCTCATTAGTGGTGTATGCATGGGTATGTGTGTGTCTGTCACTCTGTAGGCCTTTTTCCACTAGTACCTACTCAGCCCTACTCACTTCGACTCAACTCGCTTTCTTGCCCTTTCCACTGTACCCAGCACCAGTTAACAGGTGCTATTTTCGTGCCTGTTCAAGGCCAGGGTACAACCGTGCTGAGTCGAGCCGAGATGTGACGTCAACAGACTGCGAGCCACTGACTGGTCAGTGCGTAATGTCACGAAAGCGTCCGTCCTCAGTGGAATCTACACGACCGCCATTTGCAGTATTTCATGGACTAACTCGGTCACCAAGTAAATACGATATTAATACAGACAGCGTTGTAGGTTTTGCGGAAATCTACACTGTGGTACAATGAAGAGGTGCGGGGTTTTCTCTGCTTGGTGGCAGATCCACAGTGAGAGGAGCGACCCGCACCGATACAGATGCAGCCCAGCATAGAACCGGACTACGGACAAGGTGAAGACCAACATGACAGAACCATCGATGGTGAGTGATTTGTAATATTGTGCATCTGTTCGCTTATTTATCCTGTTGGTGGTAAGCTCACTTTTTTTGAGCCATACAGCACCGTCCTGTGCTGGCTAACGAGTGTTAGCTAGTAGCTAGCTAGTAGCCAACTGCTGATTCGCTCTTGTTTTGTCCTAAGTATTCGCTTGTGAGAGCAAAACGATGAAATATGTTAATCCTGGTTAAAGTCCTGGTTTGTGTACGTGCTGCACTTTGGTGCTGTGCATTAATTTGTGTGTAATTTCTTCCTAGAATCTGTTTCCACATGCCAGGGATTAGCCTTCCTCAGTGTTTATATTGTGGATGCAGGTCAAGTGGACCCCAGGAGCCGAAATTTCAACATATACAGGTGCATTTTCAAACCAGTGATTTATAAATTCATTCATATAATTTTCTAAAGCGTCAGAATAGACCCACACACCTATTCTGTGGATTTTCCATAAAGGTGTTGGAACAGTGTTGTTGTGCTGTTCCACCATAAATCCCTGGATTGATAATGTACTTGTACAGAGTGGATCCTGCGGTGCTTGTCAGGGAAACGAAGCATTTTTGTCACATCCCACCACTGACTTTCATAAGTGTATTTCCCTAATACAGGTACATCTTCAAAAATTAGAATGTCATGAAAAAAATTCAATATTTTTTTGTCACTCATTCAGAAAGTGAAATCCGTATATATACATTCATTACACAGACAGTGATATACACTACCGTTCAAAAGTTTGGGGTCACTTAGAAATTTCCTCATGTTTGAAAGAAAAGCACTTTTTTTCAATGAAGATAACTTTAAACTAATCAGAAATACACTCTATACATTGCTAATGTGGTAAATGACTATTCTAGCTGCAAATGTCTGGTTTTTGGTGCAATATCTACATAGGTGTATAGAGGCCCATTTCCAGCAACTATCACTCCAGTGTTCTAATGGTACAATGTGTTTGCTCATTGCGTCAGAAGGCTAATGGATGATTAGAAAACCCTTGTGCAATCATGTTAGGTCTGCAATACTGTAATTGCTGCAAATGGAGGATTATTTGACGAAAGCAAAGTTTGAATGAAAAAATTATTATTTCAAATACAAATCATTATTTCTAACCTTGTCAATGTCTTGACTATATTTTCTATTCATTTTACAACTCATGGTGGTAAATAAGTGTGACTTTTCATGGAAAACACAAAATAATTGTCTGGGTGACCCCAAACTTTTGAACGGTAGTGTATATATATATATATATATATATATATATATATATATATATATATATATATATATATATATATATATATATATATATATATATTTTGTGGCTAATATAGTTATTAACCTGGTGATCAAGTTGTGTCAGCTGATCATTTTTTGCTATGACACCACCTCAGACTCAGTGCTGCTGGAGCAGGTATGTCCCATGATGTCTCAACAGTCTCGCCATGATTTTCATGCAGATCAGAGCAATTTTTTGCACAGGAAATAAACGTTTCTACAGACATTCTTAAGCTCTATAACCACTGATCGTTTGTGAAGCTGTGTTGACATCAGTGACGGGCTGTGTTGAATGCCCAGACCGACCGTTTGAAGCGGTAATTTTCCCACAACAGAGCCATCTGAAACACACACACACAGCGTACATTTTTCAGTACCTAACAGCGATAACTTGCAGACATTACAGTGTAGTACGACGTACTTATAGCAAACTAGCATTAGCAACCATTAGCTTACCGTCATATATGACCTAGTTTGTATCCTCACGTCTTTGGCTCTCCCAGAAGCTGCAGTACTATTCCAGAGCGTTTCGTCTCGCCGCCTGTACCCTTGTCTGGCAGTCCTTTTTGGCATTTATGGTGAAAAAAAGCCACAGACCGAGGAGTCGCCTTGTACAGCCGCCATATTATGTTTTGCTTGGGTCGCGTGTTTTACGTCACGGGAGTGTGGCGCCACCTTGCTGTAAAAAAAATCCCGCCCACCCCAGCTTAACCCTGCTTTACCCAGCTGCAATGGAGACACAACCGCAGCCGAAACGAGTAGTGGCGAATCGAGGCGAGGCGAGGCGAGCTGGGCTAGTGGAAAAGGGCCATAAGTGTTCGGGCCTTCTGGCGTGTTCTTTTTCTGTTCAGTGTTTTATGCTACATAATTGTATGAAAAGTGCTACATAAATAAAGTTTGACTGGTTGACTGCTGCTGTGTGTAAAATGGTATTTCATTAATTAAACCCTGATGTATATTTGACCCAAGCATGTCACAGATATTTTGTTAAGACCTCTGCAAAGTGTGTCAACTTGTGGATAAAGGGCATGAAAGGGGCACTTTAAGAAGAGATAAGAGCATCACCATTAACTCGCCCTGGTGCACACCTCTGTCATGGCCACAGCCAAAACCCCGTGTGTTAAAACTGTGAAAACACTGTGGTGACAACTAAAAAGTCGCCAAATGTCCAATGATCTTAAGTGGACTGCTGTAAAATACGTAAAATGATGTGTTGTCTTACCTCCTTCATGAACTGCTCGAACTGAGCATCCAGCTCCTCCTTCGATAGTCTGACAGCCATGATGGAGACCTGAAGAAGCCAGGCAATGAAAATAATGCAGTTAGCATCTCAAATTTACAACATTATGAAAGCTATTTTTTAATCATAACGTAATTCAATAAAATTAATGTATTTATGTATATTTATGACCTTTTCATGTAATTCTGACCCTTCTTTCACATGAATTTGCAATTTTTTTGTCCATGAAAATTTGAGTTTTTTTTAAAATGGAAATTTTAGAATTTTTTGCAGACAAATCTGAGCTCATCTTTATAGAAATTTGAGACTTTTATCCACATAAATTTGCAAACCTGTTGAAGTGGGTTTTTTTCCCCTCATACATTTTGGATGTTTAATGCCACTGTCACACGAATTTGCAAATTTTTTCATGTAAATTTCAAACCTTTTATGAAACCTTTTCCAGATAAATTTGATTTTTTGTGGATTTAAAATGATTACAATTATTACTGTCACCGTTAATATTAATAATGTTATGTGTTAATAATTAGTTAAAATAGCTCCCCACTCAACTGTGATATTTTTATTGAGGCCCGATCGGCGTCGCTGTGTCTGCACCCCCCTCCCCATAGAAAACATACACCCTTCATCCAGTCCAGGATAACGCCGTTCATGACTCACCAAGTTCAAACAGTAGATACCCTGGAGGAAAGAGGCGGTTTGATGAGGTGAAAAGTATGTAAAGAGCTGGCTGCTGACACTTATCGAGCTCCACATGTATGGAGTCAATTTAGTGCCAAAAATATTTTGAACTTATAAAATATTATTCAAGCGACTGCTGTGTTTTTAGTTGCAAATAAATATAGGTAAAATAAATCTATGTGAGAAATTCAGGTTGCTGGATGTGTAAAAAATATTTACAGTGGAAATTACCGGGTGGTGGCTCCTCTTTTTAAAAAGAGGGACTGGAGGGTGTGCTCCAACTTTAGGGGGGGGTCACACTTCTCAGCCTCCCTGGGAAGGTCTATGCCAGGGTACCTGAGAGGAGAGTCTGACCGCTGGCCGAACCTCGGATTCAGGAGCAGTGTGGTTTTCATCCTGGCCGTGGCACATCGGACCAGCTCTTTACCCTCTCGAGAATCCTCAAGGGTTCGTGGGAGTTTGCCCAACCAGTCCACGTGTTTTGTGGACTTGGAGAAAGCATTTGACCACGTCCCTTGTGGTCTCTTGTGGGGGGTGCTGCAGGAGTATGGGGTATCGGGCTTGTTGTTACGAGCTATCCAGTCCCTGTACGACTGTTGCAAGAATTTGGTTCGTATTGCCAACACCCAGTCACACTCGTTTCCAGCGACAGTTGGACTCCGCCAGGGCTGCCCTTCGTCACAGATCCTGTTCATAATTTTTAAGGACAGGATATCTAGGTGCAGCCAAGGATTGGAGGGTGTCATGCTCAGTGACCACAGGCTCTCATCTCTGCTGTCTGTGGATGACGCTGTCATGTTGGCTTCATCCAGCAAGGACCTACAGGCCTTGCTGGAACAGTTTGCTACTGAGTGTCAAGGGAGCACCTCCAAATCTGAGTCCATGATCCTCAGCTGGAAAAAGGTGGACTGTCCTCTCCGGGTTGGGGACAAGCTCCTGCCCCAAGTGGAGGAGTTTAAGTATCTTGGGGTCTCATTCTTGAGTGAGGGGAGAATGGAGCGAGAGATTGACAGACGGATCGGAGCAGCATCTGCAGAGATGCAAATGTTGCACCATTCTGTTGTGGTGATTCACTAAAACTCGCAAATCTTACCAGCGCAGTGTTTGTAAAGTGGCCCAACTTCAATCATGACTGGGACGGAGCACAGCAGAGACCTGCTGACAGGCGGCCGAGCTGGCGGACAGAGCAGAGGGGGGGGGGGGGGGGGGAGGAGGATGGACGTGTCACTGCAGTGCTGATGTGATGACAGCTCTGCTTTACAGAGTTTGCATTTAACTTTTTTCATTTGTTTATTTTCGGCAAAATGCTCCCATACTTTGGAAAGTTTTGGCCTCTTCTTCTCTGTGATTTTCTCTCTTCTGTGTCACCATGATGTGACCCTCTCCTTTGCTGCAACAGTTAAACTGAACATTTCTGCAGCGTGCATATAAACCTTAAAATTAAACGATTCGTCAACAATAAAAATCTGCGTTGACAAATTTTTATGATCGACTTTGTCGATGACGTTGATTGCTGCAACCCTAGTGTGCGAGCGCACGTTACACGCAGTGGAGTTCCGTCCTGCTGCATGACACTATAATGCTGAGGAGAAGAGAGAGAAATAAGCTGCTGTTGTGTAAATAAGATAATTAACATATGGGTATTTAGTTTGTTTAATAAAAGGACAAGGTAAAGATTTGTTCTATAGTGAATGCGTCTTAAAATGATTTCTGCTGTGATCTGGTGCTACACAGAAAAATAAAATTAGATAAAACCTACTTGACCTACTTGACACTAAATTAGATAAAACCTACTTGACACTCAGCGCCCCCCCCCCCCCAATATAATGGTAGGGGAAACACTGACATTCTTTGTCTTTTTATATCAAACTGATATGGTTTCTCAACTATGAAATAGAACTGGCAGACCAGTTTAATTGTGAATTTAATGCTTTCTAATTAATCAGCTAACTAGTCAAACAATATTGTCATGAGAGTTTATTAATCTTGTGCATTTTAACAAACTTGTCTGAGAAGCTACAGGCGGGAAAAGGTTAAGTTACCCTGCAGAATATGAATATGTACCCAGACAGTATATTTCGTATTTGAGTCAACAGTGTTGTTGCCACCCTCAGTAATGACAGATATTGTCCTAATTGTTTAATGGCGGGGACGATTTATTGTGCAAGGTTGGTACATTCAATACGACCTCTATGAGCAGCCCTGGTTAGGTTATAAAGTTGGACAGCCGCAGGTAGGAAGGACCTGCGGAACCTCTCCGTCGTGCACCTAGGATGGCGCAGCCTACCGCTAAACGAGCTCCTCAGTGCGTTCAGCGTGTCCTGCATTGGGGTGGGACTCGGACTCCAGCAGAGATGACAGCTTAGCCACCTTAGACAACAGGATAATTCAATATTTTCTCACAAATTCTGTTGCCTGCCTCTGTGGCAAATGGGTGGTTTAAATAGTTAAGTTTACACTTTTATGGTGGGAATTATATTAACCATTTTTATTTTGTGATTTACAAGTATTTTTGTGAGGAAAAAAATAGTTCTGAAAAAAAAAATATATATATTAAAATGAAAACAAAACTGATATCTGAAATGACCATAATAAATGATCATTTACTGGGACCATTACTGTGGCCAATAATGATCAATAATGGTTTTTCATTCATTCATTCATCTTCTTCCACTTAATCCTTTTCGGGTTGCGGGGGGGCTGGAGCCTATCCCAGCATCTTTGGGCGAGAGGCAAGGGTACACCCTGGACAGATCACCAGTCCATTGCAGGGCCAACACAGAGAGACAGACACTCTCACAGTCATACCTAAGGACAATTTAGAATCCCCAGTTTGATGCCAATTAACCTAACTTGCATGTTTTTGGCATGTGAGAGGAAACCGGAGAAATCCTGAAGTAAACCCACGCAGACATGGGGAGAACATGCAAACTCCACACAGATCACTGTTGGTCGGGGGCTGGGATCGAACCCAGGATCCCCCGGCCAAGGGTGAGTTGCTGTGCTGCCGCAGTGCTAACCACTCTACCACGGCGCCGCCCCAATAATGGTTATTATTGATCGCAATTTTTTCGTGCTTTGCAAACTGAAACAAGCTAAATAAGAATAGGTCTATTGCATGTTTAGTATTAATAGCTAGAAAAATGCATTTCAATAAAGTATTTTATTGAGAGGTTAATGTCTTTTTGCAAGATAATTCAAGGAGCGTTCTCTATCATACACAGAGTGAAAGATTTCAATCCTAATTTAATATTGCTGGTTATGGTTCTCGTGAATTTTATCTGGTCATGGTCCTCTGTCTGATAAAGCTTCTCCAGTGTAAGGTAAAGCAAATACTACAATTTTTAAAAAGACAAAAATAAAGTCCTACCTCTCTCGCAAAAAAAAAAAAAAATTCTCAACAGACGCTGTCATGGTCGCTAAGCGACGGGTAGCGCGTGGTCATGCAGACATACGTCAGCCAAAGAGTAGTCCGTCCATCAGCCCTAAATCAACCTTTAGATGCAGCCTACCCGACCTTCTAGTGTTCTGGTCTGCGAGGCTGCAACCCCTGAACTGACACACAGCAAGCAGCTAGACGGCAGCATAGATATGAACACACAGCGATTAATATCCTTAGCTAGGTGTACCGTGATTCGAGTTGGAAGAGAGGAGTTTACGTTACGCACGTTTTACTGCCATTTACTTTCAGTACCAGGCATGCACCAACTTTTAAGCAATACAACTCACAGCAGAGGCTTGTGGCTGGAATCTCCCTGAATATTGTATGAAAACACCGCGCTTCCTCCTCCTCTTCTTCTTCTTCTTCTTCTGCTTCTTCCTCTTCTTCTGTACAATGTGGCGGTTGGCAAACAGCTTGCAGGTGCATTACCGCCACCTTCTGGAATGGAGTGTGAATCGGAATCTCCCTATGTGTAGAGGAGCTTGGCAATGAAGAGGCGATTTGGTTTATAAGCAAAGTTTTAATATTCAGCTCTTCTAACAAGTCTCATCTGGTGCAGAGAGCGGCAGAAGGGAAAAGAGGCAGAATCTCTCCAACTCACTCATTATATACATGCACACAACAAAAGACATGCATAACAAAGGCTGACATCCCTCATTATCTTAATCCCCCCATTGTCTTGGTATTTCCTCTCCTCGCCTTGGGAGGTGATGGTACAGTGATCCCTCACTTATCGCGGTTAATGGGTTCCAGAACCGACCGCGAAAAGTGAAAAACCGCGAAGTAGCGTCACCCCAATGACGTCATCCATAAACAATACGTACGTTCATTCTCTCACTCTCATATGATACGTGTGTGTGTGTGTACGTGTACATACATACGTAGATGTAAACAAAGTGTACATAAATATGTTTTTAGAACTCTTTTATTCTTATAACAAGATACGTAACTCAAGATGAAAATGATTTACTGCACAGGTTAATGAGAGCTTTACTGCTCCTCAGGTGACGCCTCATCGTGAGGTGCTGGAGGCGCAGGATCATCGAGGGCAGCTTCCGATAGAGCTGAAGCTGCAGGAGGCGGCGTAGTGCCTCGACGGGAAGACTATTTCGCACAAAATGGCACAAGAGAACAGCAAAAAGTTCCACGCGGCGAGACTAAGTAACACGAGCGATAAAAAACAATGAATGCGGTCTTTCTTCCCTTCATGGGTGCTCGGCAGGAAGAGGAGGTGGGTGAGACGTCTCGGCCAATCAGCTTGCGGGGTGAAACGTCTCGGCCAATCAGCTTGCGAGATTTCCGAGCCCAGCCAACACGACAACAGCGAACAGAGAGTTGTGCTGCTCTCCGTGTTGACACGTGATGGTCTAATGTAGTCTCCCTGCCTTCTGCTAGCGCCCGCCCATTATTTCTCAATTTTGAATTTTTGATGAATATTTTTGAAAAATCCGCGATGCACTGAGGGCGCGAAAGGTGAAGCGCGAAGTAGCGAGGGATCACTGTATTTCCTCTCCTCGCCTTGGGGGGTGAGGGTGGCTCCTCCGGTCTCCTCTGCCGCGTCCGGGAACGTCTTTGTTCTTCACTCGGCAGGTGAGAGCCCTTTGTCCTTTCAGAGGTGTTGAGTCTTTTACATATGTAATTACCAAACATTTCCACATGCTTCAACATATGTAGGTTATGGAATATATGATTAATATAGACCACAGGCCCCCCAAACAACTAAGAAAAGACAACAGAAAGGTTCACAGTCTAAGATAGTTATTATGACATACTAAGTGTTACATCTGTTGCCACGGAAGAAACTTTCCAGCAGCCATGCTCCTAAGAGAGTTCAGTGGTAATCATAACAGCATAGTAAAATCATAAGTCAGTCCTAAACTGTTGCAGCACAATTAGTGAATAATTGTGGAGTGGTTGGTATCAGTCCCTGTGCTGTCTGGGTTTTAATCTTCTCCCAAAACTGCTGTAGGTTGGTTTAGGCATCCTGCTGGGACCTTCTTGTGAGGAATCTGCAGTGTGGGAAGGAGAGAGGTTATTTGTTCCCTGCCTGGGGGCTGAGTCTTTTCTCTTGGGGGGTCTACCTCGCCGAGGTGCTCTCGCCAACTGTGCAAGCTCGTCTTTCAACAAGAAGGCAGGTTTAAGTCTGTCAATGCTGACTGTTTCTTTTCTATCCCCAAAATCAAGCACAAAGTGTTTATCCCCATGTTCCAGCACTCTGAATGGCCCATCGAATGCTGGGCGCAAAGTTGGTTTTAAAGCTTCATGCTTAACAAAAACGAACTCAGCATTTTTTAAAGTTTGAGGGACAAAAACCCGTGGGAAGGAGTGATGAGCTGGACCGGGGAGAGAGCCCGGTCCGTTGCTGCCTAAAAACCTTGGGACTGGAAGGTGCCCTGGCTCTGGGTTCTCTGGCAAAAATTCACCTGGGAGCCTGAGAGGCTGTGCAAAGACTATTTCTGCGGGAGAGGCGTCTAGATCCTCTTTAGGCGCAGCACGCAACCCCAATAAAACCCAGGGAAGTTTATTTACCCAATTTGTGTCTGTTAGTGAGGCTCTGAGGGCAGCCTTTAAAGACCTGTGAAAACGCTCGCATAACCCATTAGCCTGAGGGTGATAAGCGGTGGTGCGGTGAATTGTTGCCCCTAAGCTGCTGGACATGGCTGACCAGAGCTCTGAGACAAATTGAGGCCCCCTATCGGACGTGATGTCCGATGGGACGCCGAAACGTGCCACCCAGTTTGTCAGAAAAACGCGAGCGACTTCCTCCGCTGTGGTTGCCGCTAGAGGGACTGCCTCTGGCCAGCGTGTAGTGCGGTCTATCATTGTTAACAGGTGTGTGAAACCTTGGGAGGAAGGTAGTGGCCCCACGAGGTCGACATGAATGTGGTCGAACCTTCAAGCAGGGATTGGAAAAGGCTCCAGAGGGGCTTTTGTGTGTCTGTGTATTTTGGCACGCTGACAAGAAATGCAAGTTTTTGCCCATTCTTTTACGTTTTTGCGCAGGCCTGGCCACACAAACTTTTCAGCGACCATTTTAACCGAGGCGCGCACACCTGGGTGCGTGAGGGAGTGAATTGCGTCGAAAATACGGCGGCGCCATGTAGCTGGTACTAACGAGCGAGGTCGGCCGGTTGAAACATCGCATATTAGGGGGGGTACGCTGTCGCGTAAACCCTTCTTCTCCAGCCTTAACCCTGTTGGTCCAGACAGGAGTGCGCGCACGTCCGCGTCACTGCTTTGTTCCTCCGCCATGGCTGCATAATCTATCCCTGCATGGATAGGTGCTGCGTATGTGTCTGCGTTAGTGAAGAGTTCTGCTGCTGAGGCAGTATAATCTGTCTCCTCGCGCTCTGGTGGTGTCACAGCGCGAGAGAGACAGTCTGCCACTACGTTAAGTTTGCCTGCCACGTGTCGAATGTCTGTGGTGAACTCTGAAATCGCAGCTAGCTGTCTTTGTTGCCTGCCTGACCATGGTTCTGAAATTTTAGCCATAGCAAAGGTGAGCGGTTTATGGTCTACAAAAGCTGTGAAACTCCGCCCTTCCAACCAGAACTGGAAGTGGCGGATGGATAAATGAAGCGCCAGCAGCTCTCTGTCGAAAGTGCTGTATTTACGTTCAGTTTGGTTTAGCAATTTGCTAAAGAATGCTAAAGGTTGCCAGACCCCGCTGACAAGTTGTTCTACAACTGCCCCTATAGCTAGGTCTGAAGCATCTGTGGTTAGCGCGATGCGGGCCGAGGGATCTGGGTGAACTAACAATGTGGCGTTAGCTAGGGCGCTTTTTACTTCCGCGAAAGCGCGTTCGCGCTCCGGGGTCCATTCGACCGCGTTGGAAGCTTTCTTTTTTTTGAGCGCGTCATATAGGGGCTGCATGAGCTGAGCTGCGTGGGGGAGGAAGCGGTTGTAAAAATTAACCATCCCTAAAAATTCCTGCAGCGATTTGACCGTTTGCGGTCGTGGGAAACTTTCTATCGCGTGAACTTTGTCTGGAAGTGGGACTGCCCCCTTCGGAGAGACTTTGTGTCCTAAAAAATCAATTTGTGACACGCCGAATTTGCATTTGGCTGGATTGATTATTAGCCCGTGCTCTTCTAGCCTCTGAAAAACCGTAGTGAGGTGCTGCTCATGTTCTTCCTCAGACGAGCTGGCTACCAGCATGTCGTCGAGGTAGACGAAAACAAAAGGGAGGTCGCGTAGGACCGCGTCCATCATTCGTTGAAAAGTTTGAGCAGCGCCTTTGAGGCCGAAAGGCATTCGCAGAAATTCAAAAAGGCCGAAAGGGGTTATTACCGCTGTTTTAGGGATGTCTTCAGCTCGGACTGGGACTTGGTGATAACCGCGGACTAAGTCTATTTTTGAAAAAATGCGCGTGCCCTCTAGATGTAGTGAAAAATCCTGAATGTGAGGAATTGGGTAACGGTCATGCGCTGTAGCGTTGTTTAGTCTGCAGTAATCTCCGCACGGTCTCCAAGAACCGTCGGATTTAGGAACCATGTGAAGTGGTGAGGCCCAGGGGCTCTTCGAGCGTCTAACAATGCCCAATTTTTCGAGAGTTGTAAACTCGTCCCGTGCTATGTTGAGCTTGGCTGCATCTAAGCGGCGAGCTTTGGCAAAAATGGGAGGTCCCGCTGTGGGAATGAAGTGTTCAACCCCGTGTTTAGCCACAGTGGCTGAGAATTTGGGAATTGTGAGTGCTGGAAATTGGGTGAGGAGTTGCTCAAACTTACCTCCTGCCGTGGTGACGTTGGCCTGCACAGGTGGTGGAAAAACTCGGGCTGAGCATGGAATAGAAGCAAAAGACAGTGCATTAACCAGGCGCCTATTTGCTAGATCCACTAATAAACCATGTGCACACAAAAAATCTGCGCCTAATAAGTTAAAACTCACCGCCGCTACAACAAATGTCCATCTGTAGCTGCAGCCGTGGATGAGGATGTGCAGGCTCTTTTCGCCGAACGTGTCGATGTTAGAGCCGTTGGCTGCCACGGCTCCGTTGCCCCGGGTGCCCATGGCTCGATCTGCGTGGGAGGGCATGACGAAACTCAGCTGGGCTCCTGTGTCGATGAGGAACTGCTTGCCTGTGTGCCCATCCGTCACGTACAACAGCTTATTTTTCTCGCCGAGAACCGCTGCTGTTAACGGCTCTCGGCTTTGGCGTTTCCCGAAATCGCAAATTTGCAGGGGGGAACGCATTTGCGGGCCTTCTCGGCGAAGCGGTGGTGATAATAACAGACGTCGCTCTGTCTGTTACGTTTTGGGCGCGTCGCTGTCACCGTGGGCTGGGTCTGCTCCGTGGTTTGTGGCTCCTCGTGACTCGGGGCGTCGGCTTTGAGGTCTGCGGATGCTGCTGTGGGTGTCAGCTCCTTGCAGGCGTTGACGAGCCGATGAGCTTCGCTGGCCAGTGTGCGGAAGTCTTGGTGGGTGTTGCACTTCATGCTGGCGAGTGTCACTCTCATGTGTGGCGGCAGCGTGCTGAGGAATATAAACTGGAAGAGGAAGTTGTCATTGTCCTCTTCCTTGAGCTGCAGCAAATCCTCCATGAGGGCCTTCGGTTTGTACCCTCTGTGGCCGTAGACCGCCAGGATCTTCTCGGCTCTTTCTTCCGCTGATGGGACGTAGTTCGCCACGATGGTAGCTTTGAGCGTCTCGTATTTGTCCCGGGCCGGTGGTCGCCGGATCATGCTCCGCACGCACTTTGAAGTGGCGGAGTCGAGTTTGGAGACGATATGATAAAATTTAGTATCGTCAGCTGTGATGCCCGCCAGTGTAAATTGGGCTTCAGCCTGCTGAAACCAAGAGGCGGGGTCTTCTTGCCAGAAGTCTGGCAGCTTGACAGCGACGGCATTCGTGCACACCATCACTGCTGTGCCCGCCGGGTGAGAGTGCCCTGCCTCGGCTCTCACGGCGGTGCTGGTGCTCGGTTGAGCCCTCTCAATCTCTTCTGCCGGGGGGAACAGCTGTCCATCTGCTCCCTCGTCTGCGTGGCGGCTGGCGTCTGCCTGGGTCGCCGCGGATGAGTCGATTGCGGGGCAACGCCTCCGGCCCATACTCGCGTCAAGGTCACCAGTGTAGAGGAGCTTGGCAATGAAGAGGCGATTTGGTTTATAAGCAAAGTTTTAATATTCAGCTCTTCTAACAAGTCTCATCTGGTGCAGAGAGCGGCAGAAGGGAAAAGAGGCAGAATCTCTCCAACTCACTCATTATATACTGTACATGCACACAACAAAAGACATGCATAACAAAGGCTGACATCCCTCATTATCTTAATCCCCCCATTGTCTTGGTATTTCCTCTCCTCGCCTTGGGGGGTGAGGGTGGCTCCTCCGGTCTCCTCCGCCGCGTCCGGGAACGTCTTTGTTCTTCACTCGGCGGGTGAGAGCCCTTTGTCCTTTCAGAGGTGTTGAGTCTTTTACATATGTAATTACCAAACATTTCCACATGCTTCAACATATGTAGGTTATGGAATATATGATTAATATAGACCACATATGGGTCATTCAAGATTTGGAGGACAATTTAGGCTCCAAAAATAGCAAAAAAAAAAAAAAAAAATATATATATATATATATATATATATATATATATATATATACTATATACAGTATATTAGTATAATATAGTATATACAGTTAGGCCCAGAAATATTTGGACAGTGACACAATCTTCATGATTCGGGCTCTGCATGCCACCACATTGGATTTGAAATGAAACAACTACAACGGAATTGAAGTGCAGACTTTAAGGTTTAATTCAAGGGGTTGAACAAAAATATATGATTAAACATGTAGGAATTGTAGCTATTTTTGTACAAACGCTCCTCATTTCAGGGGCTCAAAAGTAATTGGACAAATAAACATAACCCTAAGTAAAATGTTACTTTTCAATATTTTGTTGAGAATCCTTTGCAGGCAATGACTGCCTGAAGTCTGGAACCCATGGACATCACCAAACGCTGGGTTTCCTCCTTTGTGATGCTTTGCCAGGCCTTTACTGCAGCTGTCTTCAGTTGTTGCTTGTTTGTGGGTCTTTCTGCCTTAAGTTTTGTCTTGAGTAAGTGAAATGCATGCTCGATTGGGTTGAGATCTGGTGATTGACTCGGCCATTGCAGAATATTCCACTTCATTGCTTTAAAAAACTCCTGGGTTTTTCACCTCCATTGTAAGGTGACAAACCTCTCAGTGGAGGTCTGTTTCACCTCCATTGAGAGCTCCTTTGACCGCTTGTTGTGTGTTCACAGCAACAGCTTCCAAATGCAAACGCCACACCTGGTATCAACTCCAGACCTTTTAACTGCTTAATTGATGACAGGTTAACGAGACTGTTTTTTTTGCAGCCTTCTGAGTCAATTGTCCAATTACTTTTGGTCCCTTGAAAAAGAGGCGGCTACGTATTAAAGAGCTGTAATTCCTAAACCCTTGCTCCAATTTGGATGTGAATACTCTCAAATTACAGCTGAGAGTCTGCACTTTAAGCCCATATTGATTATATAATTGTATCCTGAATATGTTTTCGTAAACGGCTAAAATAACAAAACTTGTGTCACTGTCCAAATATTTTTGGGCCTAACTGTATATTATACTTTTCTGTTATGTATCTAAGAAAAACAAATAATAAACCATCAAAAATTAGAGTGGTATCAAAGATTGTGGTGACCCACCACAATCTACATGGACATGCAATCCTCACACTTAGCGAGCCTGCAGGAAGCAGAGGACAATTTGCATACAGACAGAGAGCCCCTGGGAGACAATCATAACAATGGACTATTGTTATACATCCCCAGATTAAGGAGAGGACATCTGGGCGCCAGTTGGTCACGGGAATGATATGAATTGACTGATATGTACACTACCGTTCAAAAGTTTGGGGTCACTTAGAAATTTCCTTATTTTTGAGAGAAAAGCACTTTTTTTCAATGAAGATAACTTTAAACTAATCAGAAATATACTCTATACATTGTTAATGTGGTAACTGACTATTCTAGCTGCAAATGTCTGGTTTTTGGTGCAATATCTACATAGGTGTATAGAGGCCCATTTCCAGCAACTATCACTCCAGTGTTCTAATGGTACAATGTGTTTGCTCATTGCGTCAGAAGGCTAATGGATGATTAGAAAACCCTTGTGCAATCATGTTAGGTCTGCAATGCTGTAATTGCTGCAAATGGAGGATTCTTTGACGAAAGCAAAGTTTGAAGGAAAAAATTATTATTTCAAATACAAATCATTATTTCTAACCTTGTCAATGTCTTGACTATATTTTCTATTCATTTTACAACTCATGGTGGTAAATAAAAGTGTGACTTTTCATGGAAAACACAAAATTGTCTGAGGTGACCCCAAACTTTTGAATGGTAGTGTATATCAATATGCAAATGTGCCATGCATTCTCTCTGTTTGTATAACATGTATAAAAGAGCTTGCTATACATGCCTCAACAGCGCAACACAACACAGCACACACAGCACAACACAGCGCACAGTGCTATAAGTGTGTCTCATGATGATGGAGGAAATAAAAACTCTGCAACCTTCCAGCTCGTCTCATCTCGCCTGAATCTATTCCTCCACAAGATACACTTTTTATGATACAGTCATAATGTGCTGAATGTGGTGCAGCCCTTTGTGTTGTATTGTAATTAATACCTTTATTTGTGAAGTGCGGTGTAGCGGCGGCCACTTCCTCTTCCGCCACTGCACCGCCCATAAATATCAGGCGGGCATCTCCATCTGGTCTCTTTGCTGATGCTCCTGCCTGGTGGCTGTAGTGTGTGTGTTTAACCCCAAATAAAGCTAAGTTCCATCATGCACCTGGCCCCGTCATTCCCGAGGTAATTTCATACATAACACGCTGTTAGCAATACTCTGGGACCTAAAAAAGTAGTTGTTAAAAATATTGTTAACTCAGCCTTTGACTTTTATAACTAGCAATTTAATTTATAAGACTTGATATATTAATTTAAACAACTTTTGAAACTTACCTCACCCACCTCACCTCACCTTTTTTATGTACTTTTATATGTTTTTACGAAATCCTCTGTGTCGTTTCTGCCCTGGAATGTTTGTGGACTATATGGCGAAGAGCTCCCTGGTTCCAACAACATGGACTTCCTTCCCTTTCTTGCACTGCTGCTACTTTTCCTCCGGCTCTTTGTCTATGAGGTAAACGCGTTCGGCATCATGGCGGACAGAATATATTATTCCACGGACATGTTGCTGCATTTAAACACGGTTGATGCAGCGGCTGTGATTGAGCCTAAGCCGCAACTGCCGGACTTTATTTTGAGAGACGGACATAGCGGTGAAAAGAGAGACGGCAGAAGGAAGCGCGGAAGGCGTGGAGGTGTGAAACTGCGTCTGAGAAGATGTCAGTTTGGTAACATTCCTCTTCCTTCAATGATTTTTGGGAACGTACAGTCTCTGAGAAACAAGGTGGATGAAATTCAAGGGAATGTATGCTACCAGAAGGACTTTAAGAACTGCTGTGTCATGGCTTATACCGAGACTTGGCTTACTGCACCTGACTGAGACGCAGACCTGTGGATTGACGGCTTTGGAGCCCCGCTGCGCTCCGATCGGCACGAAGAGGTAACGGGGAAACGTCAGGGGGGCGGCGTATGTTTATACATTAATAAGCAGTACTGCACATCTGTCACGGTCAGAGAGCGCATCTGTATACCCGATGTAGAGCTGCTATCTGTGTCACTATGCCCCTTTTATTTGCCTCGCGAGTTCCCCCAACTTTTCATCACAATTGTGTACATTTACCCGAGGGCAGTCGCTGACTCCACCTGCAGTACTATTTTTGATGTGATCCAGCAGCTGCAATCAATTTCTCCAGAGGCGCCAAACTTCATTCTTGGGAATTTCAACCATGTTTCTTTAAAGAAGACACTTAAAAACTTTTATCAGTATGTATCCTGCCCAACCAGGCGAAAAAAGACATTGGACCTGTGCTATGGATCCATAGAGAGGGGCTATAAATCACTCCCCCTTCCTCCTGTAGGATCCTGAGATCACAACTGTGTACATTTGCTGCCCACATATAAAACTGCTCTCAGAAGAGGCAAGGTGGAGACGAGAGACATTGATGTGTGGACAGAAGATTCAGTGCACAGCCTCCAGGAATGCTTTGACTGTACAGACTGGGAGATGTTCACACTGTCCTGCGGGGATGATTTGGACTCTTTGGTGGATGTCACATGCTCATACATGGCTTTCTGTAAAAATAAGATCGTTCCACGTAAACGTGTCAAAATATATCCCAACAACAAACCATGGGTTACAAAATCAGTTGAATCCTGCTTACAGAGGAAAGCACTTGCCTTTAAACAGGGGTCTGTTTCTGAGCTGCAGGTTGCCACAAAGGAGCTGAAGGCCGAAATTTTAAGAGCAAAACAGAATTATAAATCAGAGTTGGAAAGCAAGATGGCAACAAAGAAACTTGGTTCAGCCTGGGCCAGTATGAAAACTATTGCAGGCCTTCAGAGCACAGAGCGCAGTAATCGTGTGTTTTTTAGATGGTTTTAATTCAGACACAGAGCTGGCTAATGCTCTTAATTGTTTCTATGGTCGTTTTGACTCCTTTGATTTTAGCACAGAAACCCAAGATTTGAAACAGACACTCAAAGACAATCAGCACTTTAATATTGAGGTGCAGGATGTTAAAAGGGAGTTCTGCGCTGTAAAAGTGAACAAAAGTCAGGGCCCTGATAATACATGTGGGCGCTTGGTAAAGTCCTGTGCACATGAACTGAGTCCTATATTTCATTACATTTTCAATAAGTCCTTACTGTTACGTGTGGCCCTCGCGAGCCACACAAAGAGAGCCGAGGGCGAGCCAGTGAGTTGCGATGTTTTATTAATAGTAGGGGACAGGGGATAAGGAACACGGCCTCGTGGGCCAAAAGGCACAAATACTCATACAGGGTACACTTACAAATAATGCAGCAAGACAAGTAGAGAGCTGGCACCGGGCGTAGGGGTTCCAGCCTGCAGTATGCTAAGTCGCAGCCCCGAATGATCGGAGCTGCTCCTCTTTATACTCATTAGCAGCGCCCCAGCTGATGAGGATTAATTGGGCCCCAGCCGTCCCGTAACACTGACAGCTGGGAGCCCGCTGAGATGCTGTCAATGAGAGGACAGAGATGAGGAGGAATATGGTCTGAGCACCGGATCACACGGCGTCTCATCCCACTGTGACAGAGCCTCCCCCTCACGGTCGGGCTCCGAACGACCCGTAACATCCAAGACCCCCCCCCCCCCCACCTAGGGTGGGCGGATGGGGCGCAGGACCGGAGGGAGAGAATCCGAGAAAGAAAAAAGACAAATTGACAATAAACCAATACAGAGTACCAGGGGGAAAAAAAACAAAAAACAAACACCATACTCCATAAAACACAACATGAGAAAAAACCCAGAGAAAGGGGAAGAAAAAAAAAAGACAATAAACCAATATAGAGTACCAGGGAAAACCCAAACATAATACTCCATAAAATACAACAAGAAAAAACCCAGAGAAAGGAGAAGAGAAAAAAGACAATAAACCAATATAGAGTACCAGGGAAACAACCCAAACACAATACTCCATAAAGTATAACATGAAAGAAACCCATACAGGCAGAGGATGATTGCAGGGATAACAGCCCAACACACAGGGAAGAAAAAAAAACACAATACACCATAAACCATGTACAGGTCAAACAACGAAAATCAACCCCGGAGCCCCTAAAATAAAAGGAGAACTCCCAAGGGCGAAAATAAAACATACAGCCATCCCTCACACAGGAGGGGAAACCCAAAAGGAAAAGAAAAAATCACACTAAATGCGGATCAAAAATAACAGCTTAGCTGTACCCACCCAAACATAAGCACAGCAGGAGACATACAGTTTGGGGGGTCTCCCCGCACCCAGCGTCCATACCGCTAACCAGGGTGAAGGGAAGAGTTCCGGTGGCCTACCCGAATCCAGGCCAGAAGACACAGTTCATCGGGAGGCCGAACCAGATCGCTGAACCGAAAGTCTCGCGGGTCGGGCGGCCGCACAAGCAAGCCGGACGGGCACGGCAGACCCTCCGGCGGCCGACCCGCATTACTCAACCACCAGGCCCGTAGGGGAGAGGGAGAGGTCCAAACGGACCCCGGTGGAAGAGGCTTGGGGGAGAGCTGATGACGAGGTGGACAAACGTCAGACAGCAGGGGATTGGCAGCTCCCTCACCGGACCTGGACACCGCTGGTGCAGAACCCACGTCGGACCCTGATTGGGACTCAGGCAAACCCACGTCGGACCCCGACTGGGACTCAGGCAAACCCACGTCGGACCCCGATTGGGTCTCAGGCGAACCCACGTCAGACCCCGATTGGGTCCCGGGCGAATCTTCGTCGGACCCCGACTGGGCCAGCGCCGCACCAGAACCGACCTCCGACGTCGAACCTGGACCCTCTAGCACCACGAGTGATGGCAGCTCCTCGCCGGCAACCCTGGGAGAAGGCTCAGGAGAGAAAACAGAACCGGGATCAGGATCACCGGCAGGGCCAGAACCCGGCGAGATAAGCTCGGACGCAGCGGACGGCTGCACCCGGATCATCTCCCCAAGAGACAGGCTAAAGTGCTCTAAAGTGAGGAAAAGAAAGATGAGATAGAGCACTTGCCTGATCTCGGGTTCTGACGCCGTCCAGGACTGCGAAGATCCGGGATCCAGCGTCAGGAGGTCGTCATCAGGCTCCCACTCAGCTGCGTCGGGCTCCGCAGCTGGCATGATGGACAGCGCAGCTTGTGAGTCCTCCGGCACCGGTGCCCATGCCGACAACCCACACGGCGTGGTGGCAGGAAAACCTCGTCCCGCTGGATCGGACCGCTCCTCCGTGGAGACCCGGGGATGCTTGGTCGTCGGCGCAGACTCCACTTAGCAATCAGTCTTCCTCCTCCGTCCATGGCGTAGCTGCGGAACCGGAACCAGGCTGACCGGAACCGCAGGCCCCCTCCTCATCCCACGACGTTGGCCTGGCGCCGGGGACTGCTCAGCGGAGGGAGACACAGAGAGTGCAGGATTAATGACACAGGCTACAGCAGGTGGTGGGAGTTCGGGGAGCTGCGAACCCCAAACTCCACCTCCAGGAGTTTGACAGGACAAATCACAGGGTGAATGAGAAAAAACTGGGACTTGCCTGTCTCCTGGAGGCTGGATGGTGCCTGCTGCAGCGGACGTTGCTCCTCCCTTTCCCTGCCGGGCGGTAACGGAGGACCCCCTGAGAGGACGTCGGGGAGCCGCTCGTGTAACTTCCAGGAGGGAGCTCGCCAGGTCAGGACTCAGGACGCACACAGCAGCCGGGGAGCGCATCGAGGAGGAGGGGGTGACAGCCGAGACGAGCCGGGCCCGAAGTGCTGGCGTGACAGCGGAGGGAGGAGGCTCAAGAGGCGGGGCTGTGGGATCTCCTCTCAGACGAGGCGCAGGAGTGACAGCTGCGTGGGAGGATGAGACCTTGCGGTGACCAGGAACTGGATCCGGACGGGGAACAGGCTTAGTAGCTGAGGATGGGTGCACAGCGGAGTGTGGAGCAGCCACTCGATCCCGGACCTTAACAGCTGTCAGCTGCAGATCCTCCGAGGGAATCTCGAGTGACGTTGTGCTGGTTGGGAAAAACCCTCTGGATGGCGCGAACTCCCGGGCCGGAGTGGAGGCAGGAACGGGATCCCGAAGCGAAGGGGGACGTCTCCTCCTCTTCGGCTTCCTGCCGGGATTTCCCTCCAACCCACGGAGTATTTCCCGCTGTGCGGCTATGTCCCATCTCCTCACGCTCACCTCGGGATGACAGGCGAAGCGGGGAAGATAGTTCAGTACCTCCTCAGCCTTGTCTAAGTACCGGTGCACGTCGCTACTGAAGTCTAGGAGGGAAGCGGTGTTGAGAATCTCATCCACGCACTCAAGGGCGTCAGTGAGGACATCACTCGACCCCTGAGTGCGGAACCTCCGTGACGGCATGCTTCCGCGTCGGTACCTTGACAGGTAAGGGCAACAGTCCAAAGTAGCAAACTCACGGCCGCCGGCAACTTGTCTGGCTGCGACTTACTGTTACGTGTGGCCCTCGCGAGCCACACAAAGAGAGCCGAGGGCGAGCCAGTGAGTTGCGATGTTTTATTAATAGTAGGGGACAGGGGATAAGGAACACGGCCTCGTGGGCCAAAAGGCACAAATACTCATACAGGGTACACTTACAAATAATGCAGCAAGACGAGTAGAGAGCTGGCACCGGGCGTAGGGGTTCCAGCCTTCAGTGTGCTAAGTCGCAGCCCCGAGTGATCGGAGCTGCTCCTCTTTATACTCATTAGCAGCGCCCCAGCTGATGAGGATTAATTGGGCCCCAGTCGTCCCGTAACACTGACAGCTGGGAGCCCACTGAGATGCTGTCAATGAGAGAACAAAGATGAGGAGGAATATGGTCTGAGCGCCGGATCACACGGCGTCTCATCCCACTGTCACACTTACAGACACAACATGTGCCTAAGATCTGGAAAGAAGCCGTGATTGTTCCCGTTCCAAAATCCAGCTGTCCTAAAACGGTAAACGACTTTAGACCAGTTGCTTTGACTTCAATTTTAATGAAAATTTTTGAAAAACTGGTCAGATGTGAGGTCCTAAAGCAGACTGAGCATGCATTGGATCCTCTGCAGTTTGCCTATAGGCCTCACAGAGGAGTGGAGGATGCCACTGTCACTCTGTTTAACATGCTTTTTAAACATCTGGATTTTAATGGGACACATGCCAGACTTTTATTTGTGGACTTTTCCTCCGCCTTTAATACAATCCAACCTCATATCTTAGTTGAAAGGCTCCTGCAGCAATTTGATCTAAGCAATAATCTGGTGGGTTGGATTCTGGATTTCTTAACCAACAGGACGCAGAGAGTAAGGGTCAATGGTACATTGTCTGACCTAAAGTGCTCTTCTACTGGCTCTCCTCAGGGGTGTGTGTTGTCACCACTACTCTTCATCCTGTACACAAACATGTGTCGGAGCAGACATGACAACAGACACATTATAAAGCAGTGGTTCTCAACTGGTCTGGCTTTGGGACCCACCATCACCCCTCAATGACAAGCCGCGACCCAAATCAAAGATTTTCAAATTCTCAAATTTATTGAATGTAAAGATTGTGCATTTTGAACCTGAGGTAGAAGAACAGAATATCACAGTATACAAACACAAAACAAATTTAATGATTAACCAAAATGACCAGTAAGTGGCAATACAACAGAGGGAACAATTCCCTTTAATGCTGAATTAGCTGCATTTTAAATTAAAAATTAAACAAAAAGTGCAATTCAAAAGAATTCAAGGCTCAAAATTGACTTTTCTTCTGATTGTTTTTTCAGTATTTACCGACTGATGAGGTTATGTGCTTTGAAGAAAATGAAGGAACACTCACTAAAACCTGTAACAGTGACATCATAGACCTGAGTGTGGAGGAATTAATGGGAGAACTGGGGATGTTTTTTGCTCTTGACAAGAGTCTCAATGTCTGGAGTTATATTAGACAAAGTGACTCTGAGGTCATGCTCAATGTCCAGCCTGTTTCTCTGTTTTGTCTTCACCTGAACCAGAGCTGAGAAGCCACACTCACAGAGATAGGTAGTGCTGAAAGGTAGGAGGGTTTTTACTGCTCGAATGGCAAGAGACGGATACTCGCTCATCACAGTGCTGCACCAGAACTGCGAGAGGCTTACCTCCATGAACCTCTTTTTCAGCGTGCGGTCACATGATAGCTCCACCAGCTGACTCTCTTCACAAAACCTCGCTGCACCTCGCTGCACAAAACACACTGAGGTTTCTGTACTCCTTTGTCCTCAATATAAAAAAATCCATATCTCATATAGTCCGTGTCGTATCTGCGTTTCGCCATGCTCAATTAGCATATACAAACAAACGTTGCGAGTCTTCTTCTATGGTGCGAAATATGGTGTCGCCCGCCACCTACTGCCATCTACTGTTAAGGAGTGTGAATCGATGACACTATGTTGATTTATTTCTTGATATTTTATTTGCCCAGGCAAAGGCCCGCGACCCACTGAAAACAGGTCCGCGACCCACTTTTGGGTCGCGACCCACCAGCTGAGAATCACTGTTATAAAGTATGCTGATGACTCAGTTATTGTCAGTCTCCTCCAGGATGGTGAGAGTGGCCATGGCCCAGTAGTTGATTTTGTTCACTGGTGTGAGGATTCCTACCTGCAGCTGAATACGACAAAAACTAAAGACATGATTATTGACTTTAGGAGGAAAAATCCCAGGCGCAAAGTCACTGTACTAAAAGGCCAGACCACCGAATGTGTACAATCCTACAAATATCTTGGGACGATTATTGATAGTAATTTAAACTTTGAAGAGAACTGTGAAAGGGTGTGCAAAAAGGGTCAGCAACATTTGCATTGCTTGAGAATACTTGCACGCTTCCAAGTTGACCGAACCATAATGACAGTGTTTTATCGGGCTTTTATTGAATCTGTTTTATCCCTTTCTTTAGTGTCATGGTTTGGTCAGATAAAACTGAAACAGAGGAAATCCTTGGATCAGGTAGTTAGATGGTCCAGTCGTTTGCTTGGTGAGTCACAGCTGAGCCTGACATCCCTGTACACCAGACAAGTACAGAGGATGGCTACCTCCATTTTAAATGATGACTCCCACCCTTTGCACTGCCACTTTCAGCTTCTTCCCTCAAGACAGAGGTTTGCTGTCCCAAAAAGTAGAACCCAGCGCTACAAAAACAGCTTTGTCCCTGCTGCTGTCAAAGAGTTGAACAAGCTGTAAAAAAAATATATATTGCACATAATTTAGGTACCTATTTATTAACTCCATTTTATATTTACTTATTTTTGTAGGATGTCACTTGGGTTCTAAATATTTTATTGGGTTTTAGACCTTTGAGTTTTTAACCTCTTTGACTAGTTTTTAACTTTTAATATGACCCTTCTCTCTTACCTCTGGTTTTTCTCCCATCTGTTTGTCTTTTTATACCCTGACTGTTGGAGCCTTGAGTATTCTTATCATGTTTATAGTCAGCTTCATATGTCCCTGTGTTTGTGTCTATGTTGAATGTAATTTGTGGCTCGTAAATATGGATGTCACCAGACTGCAAAACAAATCTACCTACGGGTACAAATAAAGTAACCTGAACCTGAACCCAACTTTTCAACAGTCATATAAGGTGTGTTTTAGTAATTTCATTATTTATTTTAAAATCTTTGCTCAAATACACTATGCATATAATTAATCAAACTATTACAAATAAAATAGATTTAATTATTGTGAGCTGATGAAACCATATATGATTATTTTGATAAAAACAATTTGGTTAACAGGGTTGAAATTAGGGTAACTGGTTGGATAAATTCACTACTTTTAATTGTAGATCATGACATAAATGTGAAAGACAAATACTTATTATAGCAGAAATAGTGTTTAATAGTAATTTACTGTTTTTCAGAAGAATTGCTAGAATAAGTTAGGATGATAAAACAAACTTTTAAGGGGTAAGGACCTGTAACAATATAACACTTTTCTTGTAACACAGAATAGAGGGTTAGCGAAGCGCTTTGAGTGGTCTAAGGGCCTATCAGAAACAAATACCTAGGGACAATTTAGAGTTACTAATCAATCTAACATGCATGTCTTTGGATTGTGGAAGGAAACCTGACATCCTTTCAAAGAGCATTGAACTTATTATTTATCAGCAATTGAATTGAAATATTGAAAACTATTTGCTGTTCATATGACACCATAGTAGATGGCAGCTATGCTCCACCAGACTGATTTGAACACCCAGAATTAAATACAATGAGGAGGAAGAACATGAAGGCAGCTCATTTCAGTATAAACAATTGAATACGATAAGAATGAAAAGTAACTTGATAAATCTTTTTTAAGATAAACTCATATAGTAAATCTTAAAAAAATATATCAGTTTATCTTTTTTTAAAGATAAACTAATACAGTAAACCCCTCATGGATCGTCACCTTATCGTGGTGGGTGGGGTGGGGGGGGGGGTGTGCCCTAGTGATGCCAGGAGCTATGTTGTCTGGGGCAATTTGCCTCTGGTAGGGTCTCCCAAGGCAAACGAGTCCTGGGTGAAGGGCCACACTAAGAGGGGTCCATGAAAAATGTTACATCAAGGACCCAGTGTACCCAAAGGAGGCACATGGGTCCACCCTCCAGTGGGATCACCACCTGCAGGAGGGATTATGGGGATCATGGTGCTATGTAAACTGGGCAGAAGTCTGGGCTACTCTGCCTGGACTGATGCCCCCGCAACCCGGATTCCTGGATAAGCAGTAGAAGATAGATAGATAGATGGATGGATAGGGTCTCCCAAGACAAATTGGTCCTGAGTGAAGGGCCAGACTAAGAGCGATCAAACAGACTCCCATGATGAAAGAAAGATCAAGGAGCCAGTGTACCCCGCCTGGTATAGGGTTACCGGGGCCCCGGTCTGGAGCCAGGCCTGGGGGAGGAACTCGATGGCTAGCGCCTGGTGGCTGGGTTTCTGCCCATGGGACCGGGCCGGGCTCAGCCCAAAGGCAGTTGAAGGCAGAGACCTTGGCAGTCTGATCCACGGCTTTCAAAACTGGCTTTTGGGATGTGGAATGTCACCCCTCTGGTGGGGAAGGAGCCTGAACTGGTGCACAAGGTTGAGAGATACTGGCTAGATATAGTCGGGCTCACCTCAATGCACAGCTCCGGTTCTGGAACCAGTCTCCTGGAGAGGGGCTGGAGCTTGGCCTACTCTGGAGTTGCCCCGGGTGAGATGCGATGAGCAGGGTTGGGTATTCTATTGGAGGAAGAACCAGTCAATCATAATTCACCCTGTCTGACTCCTGACTGGGTGAAATTGTGGCGCATTTATAGCACTGTGCCATGTCAAGCAGGCGCACAGGTAGAGTTGAGCACAAGGAGAGAGAGAAGTTGAGCGAGCAAGAGAGAGAGGATGCAAGCAGAGCACAATTAAATACTGCGAGTGAGCAGAGAGAAAATCTGAGGAAAATATATTGTCAGCGCACACTTTATAATCTTAAGTTCTTGCAAAAACACGTTTCTGTGCTCAAAATGTCTAATTCCTCGCTCAAAATCTCTGCTTCCTTGCTTAGAAATGAGGCACAAAAATAACGCCACAGGTGTGTTCCAACTTTAGGGGGCTCACACTCCTCAGCCTCCCTGGGAAGGTCTATGCCAGGGTATTTGAGAAGAGAGTGCAACCGTTGGTCAAGCCTTGGATCTAGGAGGAGCAATATGGTTTTTGTCCTGGTTGTGGGACATCGGACCAACTCTTTACCCTCTCGAGAATCCTCGAGGGTTCGTGGGAGTTTGCACAACCAGTCCAAATGTGTTTTGTGGACTTGGAGAAGGTTTTCGATCGCTCGTGGTCTCTTGTGGGGGGTGCTGCGGGAGTATGGGGTATCGGGCTTGTTCTGAGCTATCCGGTCCCTATACGATGATTGCAAGAGTTTGGTTCATATTGCCAACACCCAGTTGGACTCATTTCCAGTGAGAGTTGGACTCCGCCAAGGCTGCTCTTTGTCACCTGTTTTGATCCTGGTCATAGTTTTTATGGACAGGATTTTTAGGCGCAGCCAAGGAACGGAGGGTGTCATGTTCGGTGACCACAGGATCTCATCTTTGCTGTTTGCAGATGATGTCGTCCTGTTGGCTTCATCCAGCAATGACCTGCAGGTCTTACTGGGATGGTTTGCTGCTGAGTGTGACTGGCTGAGATGAGAATCAGCACCTCCAAGTCCGAGTCCATGGTCCTCAGTCAGAAAAGGGTGGATTGTCCTTTCCAGGTTGGGTATAAGCTCCTGCCCCAAGTGGAGGAATTTAAGTATCTCGGGGTCTCATTCACGAGTGAGGGGAGAATGGAGCGAGAGACTGACAGACGGATCGGAGCAGCATCTGCATTGATGCGGATGTTGTACCGGTCTGTTGTGGTGAAGAGGGAGCTGAGCTCTAAAGCAAAGCTGTCGATTTAGAGGTCAGTCTACAGTACGTTCGTACCCTCACCTATGGTCATGAGCTTTGGGTAATGACTGAAAGAATGAGATTGCGGATACAAGTGGCTGAAATGAGCTTTCTCCGTAGGATTGCTGGACTCACCCTTAGAGACAGGGTGAGGAGCTCAGTCATCCAAGAAGGGCTCAGAGTAGAACCGCTGCTTCTCCACATTGAAAGGAGCCAGTTGAGGTGGCTTGGGCATCTGATCAGAATGCCTCCTGGACGCCTCCCACTTGAAGTGTTCCAGGCACGTCCCACTGGGAGGAGACACCGGGGCAGACCCAGAACACGCTGGAGAGACTATGTCTCCCAGCTATCCTGGGAATGTTTTGGTATCCTCTCTGAAGAGCTGGAGCAGGTGGCCAGGGAGAGGGAAGCCTGGGCTTCTCTACTTGAGCTGCTGCCGCCACGACCCGGACCCCAGAAAAGCGGTAGAAAATGGATGGATGGATGATATAGTAAATATTGTGGCAGGTCTACATCTAACATATACTAAATAGTAGACTAACAACCTGGCAATGAAATGAAGCAATCTATTAAAAAAGCACGTATGAACTGATTGCTTCTGGTGTTTCAGTGTTGTCATTTATTTGTCATGGCTAACCAGAGTAGCTTACACTTCTCTTTCTCTAAATAGTGCTGCCTCCTGTCTGGATCAGCATCACGCCTGGCAGGGTAGCACCTCTGCTTTTCAGTAGCACTTAATGGTGTCATAGAGCTCTGTGTAAATTATACATTTCAAAAATATCAATTAACCAACTAAAAATGATTTGAAGATGATTAAAACAAACGAGAGCATTCCAGTTTTTACAGCCTTCATATTTTTAGGGCTCCTGGTGGCAACAAAATGAGATAATGGTCATTTACATTTTGGAAAATAAAGTTAACCCTTTAAAACATGTAGATTATTACAAATTATAAGCACACATTTGAATTTACTACAGACAGTAGATTACACCTTCTGAGTAAAGTAAAGGAGATGCAACCCTGTCACTGTAGTACAACCCTATTACTCTAATTATGATAACATGGTTGAAAATCAGTGCTTGCATTAGCATTTTTTCACAGAAAGAAATGCTATTTGTGGAATGTAATGATTTATGAAAGTAAAGAATAAATGCAATTATATACAGCGGGGAAAATAAGTATTGAACACGTCAACAACGTTTTTCTCATTAAATATATTTCTGATGGAGCCACTGACCTGAGATTTTCACCTCCTGTATGGAGAAACAAGGTGCAGGCATTGCTCAGGAGCAGTGTTGGGCAAGTTACTAAAAAATAGTAACCAGTTACAGTTACTAGTTACTGCTTTTCAAAAGAAAATGAGTTACTTTTGAGTTACTGCATGATTAAAGTAACTAGTTACTTGGAAAAGTAACTTTCACGTTACTTTTAAATGCATACTTAAATCCTCTTGCACACACAGTAAGATCAAGGGCCCCTTGTTCTCATCAGAAAAAGGAAGAAAAAGAAAACTGGTGAGAAAAAAAGTCTCATCTTACAGAGACAAAAAGTCTCAGATTTACATAAACTATTGTAATCAGTAGAAAGTCAGAAATTTACTAGAAATAAAGCTGTAAATTCACAGAGAAAATTTTGGACCCCCTGGTGAGCCGTTTTTGGCCCACGAGCCACATGTTTGACACCCCTGGACGAGCCCATTAAAAAAAATGCATATTCAGAGGAAATACTTCCATGAAATAGTTGCATATCACAACAGCATGTAAATGAATAAGATAAAATAAAACAGAAAGCACAGATAAATGAAAGTTCACCTTAAGCTGTTCTCTGCTGCAACAAATCACAGTCACTTTTTCTCTGTGCGGTAAGAAAACATTTACATAACTGCGGACATAAAATGCAGTTTCTTGCTCTAAGAATACTCATGTTTAACCACAGAGGGAGAAGCTCATGTTGGGGCTACTTACCGCTCGGACAACAGGTGATAACGGCTGAGAAGTGGCCACCGCCACGGCATTTCTTCCAAACCGGGTTGTGGCTTGAGCAGCACAGGAAACCAACCCGTGAAGGAGACTGATGACTGCGTCAGCTATGTAGGATCAGTTCATATTTATTTGTGCAAAAAACATCTATCCATATTAATAAAACGAGTAACACGAGTAACGCATCTGATCAAATTTCAGTAACTGTAATGCATTACTGAATTTTTAAACAGTAATTTCTTTACACAGAACGTTAGTGTAACGCCACTACTTTTGCAGTGGCGTTACACTAACGCCACTCCTAACACTGCTCAGGAGTGATTTTAGCCCATTCTTCCACACGAACTGTCTTCAAATCTTGAAGGTTCCCTGGGTGTCTTCGATGAACTCTGATCTTCAATTCGTTCCATAGATACATTTGTCCATTCCTTTTTCCTTTAGTTATATGAAGTCTGCCTGTACCATGTGCTGAAAACACCCCCACCCCCCACACCATGATGCTCACACCTCCAAACTTCACTGCTGGTATGGTGTTTTGGGGCTGATGTGCAGTGCCGTTTCTCCTTCAAACATACTGTGTGTTGTGACATCCAAAAAGTTCAATTTTGGTCTCATCTGATCAGACTATAATCTCCCAGTATTTTACTGGCTTGCCCAAATGTTGTGCAGCAAACTTTAAATGAGCTTCAATATGCTTTTTCTTCAGTAAATTGAGTCTTGTGAGGTGAGCAGGCATAGAGCCCATGTCGGTTGAGTGCATTACTTATTGTTTTCTTTGAAACAGCAGTACCTGCTAACTCCAGGTCTTTCTGGAGCTCTCCACAAGTGGTCTTTGGCTCTTGGATAATTCTTCTGATAATTCTTTTGACTCCTCTGTCAGAAATCTTGTGAGGAGCTCCTGGTCATGGCCGGTTCATGGTAAAATGATGTCCTTTCCACTTCCAAATGATGGCTCCAACAGTGCTCACTGGAACATTCAGCAGTTTAGAAATGCACCTCTAAGCAATGGCATTATTATGTTTTGCAACAATAAGGCTGCGACGGTCTAGAGAGAATTCTGCTTCTACCCATCATGAGTTCTTTGTGCTATGACAATCTGATTTTTATACAGACATTTTTAAAGGCTATCAGTCAGGACTTAACCAGCTGAAATTAATTTGCACTGATGAGGGATGGGATGGCGTCCTAAATTCTGATGGATTTCAGCTGGTTTCTTGGCTTTCTATACCATTTTGCACCTCTTTTTCTTCATGTGTTCAATACCTACTCCCCATGTCATTCCGCTTTATTAAATATAACTTGTTTTGTGAACACAGTTGCCTTGATTTCTTTGTGTGTATGGATTACTTGAGTTGTTACTGATATCTGGTGAAAATCTCAGGTCAATGGCTCCATCAGAAATATGTACTGTATAATAAGAAAAATGTTGACATTGTTGTTCAATACTTATTTTCCCCACTGTAAATAAAATTTAAAAAAAAAACCTGAAAACAATTTATATTCTTTTGGTAATGTGAGTAACTGGGTTGAGGTGGTAAGAGAGACGCACTCAGTTTAGTCAGAAAAGATTTGAAAAATACAAAATGTATATCAAACAGGATAAACCTTTGGTCTACCGATGGTGTTAGCACACGGTTTGATTACGTCACTCCTCTCTTTGTCATGCCAGTCACTGCTTTGCTCTTCCTGTGCTAGGCTAAATAAGTTTCGGTAACAGGGTTGAACTTATGTTGTGGGACACCACTTTGGGAGCTTAATTAACATTATCTAAAATATGCTTATTTTAAATAAATTAAATTACCCTTTATTGTCATTCAACTGTACAACCAATCATGTACAGTAGAACGAGATTGTGTTTTACCTATCTACTGTGTTAATCACACACACCCCAAGTGTAGAATCAGAGGGCCGCTGCCATGCAAGGCGCCGCCACAAATTTCCCTCCTCCATTCCCTTATTGCTGAGCACCAAGCTGGACAGCAGGAAGTTCCACTTTTATATAGTCTTCGGCATGACCTGGCCAGGATTTGAACCCCTGCCTCCCGGGTGTGGGGCGAATGCTCTATCAACCGTTGGTAGAAGGCTCAGGTGGTGTTAAATGTTTTAACAGTTACAAGATACATGTAATAACAACACCAAAACAAAAAAAGTGAATTTATAACTTATTTTTACTGTCATATCTGATATGCAATTTGGTTAGCAGGGACCTGGGACAAGAGAAAAAATGCTATTTTAGGGGGTGCTTAAAAATATTTTAAATCTTCAATAATATTTTGGGACTATTTTTTCAGCAACTTTGTTTACAGTTTGTTAAGTATAAAATAAATGTTTGATTTAGGTTTTTTTTTTGCAGTCATTTTTTTTAATTTAATGGGTAGGGCAGAAAATGTCCCGCAATTCTGGAATGGTCCCTATATTCTTGAAATTAGACTTGGCACCCTTATGAACAAAGGACTTGCCTTATATACCACATCCCTTGAGCTTCTCTGCAGGATCTCATGGATTCTCTGCAGGACTGTCATGCTTAAATGTTTCAGATCATCAAACAAATTTAAATATTAGACAAAGATAAAACAAGTAAACACAAAATTGTCATGGGCAGCGAGAGCACGCCCCTCCCGTCCTGCTTCACCTTCATCAACTCATCACTGCACCTGAGGCAGAAGACGCACCTGCGCCCGCTCATCAGCCAGCGTACTTCAGGAAGCTCTCTCTGCGCATTCAACACTGGCTTGTCTGGGTATACTGCCCGTTTAACAGACAAGCAAGTATTATTTGACAAGCATAGACACATTGTCTTACCTTGTTGCTCTTCTCTCCTCAGGTTGCTGCCACCTTGCAAGTGTGTCTTCAGGACTGCGCGCTCTTCTGCAACATTTCACCATTTCCTCAGCTTCCTATTTCCACCTGGTCAGGCACCACCAGCTCATCCCCCACACCCTACTGGTTCGTCTATTCTCCGCTGGGGCCCTGCTGGTTCTCCCTATACCCAAGTAAGTGGCAATTTGGCTTGCCCATTTCCCCTTACTCTGTTCCTCCACTCACAGCTCTTGTCTTCTCTCCACAGGGTGGCTCCTCTGGCAAGTGATTGTTTCCCTAGCTGTGCGCTTGATTTGCAAATTAATAAACTTTCAAACGTGCCCCCTTGTGTGGTTTCTTTCCTGTGCTGTTGCATTGTGCACGTGAGCTGTCAGCTTAATAAACCATGACACAAAATGCAGTTTTTAAATGAAGGTGTTTATTGAGGGTAAAAAAAAAAATCCAAACCTACATGGTCCTGTGTGAAAAAGTGATTGCCCCTCTGTTAAAACAAATTAACTATGGTTTATCACATCTTTGGAAAGCTGAGTTCAATTTCCCGAGCCACACCCAGGCCTGATTACTGTCACACCTGTTCTCAATCAAAAAATCAATTAAATAGGACCTGCCTGACAAAGTGAAGTAGACCAAAAGATCCCCAAAAGCTAGACATCGTGCTGCAATCCAAAGAAATTCAAGAACAAATGAGAAACAAAGTAACTGAGAGCTATCAGTCTGAAAAATGTTATAAAGTCATTTCTAAAGCTTTGGGAATCCAGCGAACCACAGTGAGAGCCATTATCCACAAATGGCGAAAACATGGAACAGTGGTGAACCTTCCCAGGAATGGCTGGGCGACCAAAATTACCACAAGAGTACAGTGACGACTCATTCAAGAAGTCACAAAAGAACCCACACTAACATCCAAAGAAATGCAGGCCTCACTTGCCTCAGTTAAGGGCAGTGTTCATGACTCCACCATAAGAAAGAGACTGGGCAACTGGGCATGGCACAGTTCCAAGACGAAAATCACTGCTGAGCAAAAAGAACAAAGGCTTGTCTCAGTTTTGCCAGAAAACCTCTTGATGATCCCCAAGACTTTTGGGAAAATACTCTGTGGACTGACAAGACAAAAGTTGAACTTTTTGGAGGGTATGTATCCCATTACATCCGGCGTAAAAGTAACACAGCATTTCAGAAAAGAAACATTATACCAACAGTAATATATGGTGGTGGTAGTGTGATGGTCTGGGGCTGTTTTGGTGCATGTACAAAGGGTACTTAACGCACAAAAACATGGCGTACATCCTTTTCCACAGAAAATTTCAGATGTATCAAGAATGAAATGACCGTGGAAATACGCGCAGCCCCACGCCAATGTCATGGCTGGCGCACATACGTTTCTACTGTTATTGGTCCATTGGCAACACTTAGAGGTGATGTTGAGAGACTGATTATGACATGAAAATTATTGTACACACCAAAGAGACATGATGAAGAAACATACAAGTGTGGTGCAATTAGATAAGTGGACATAAAAGCAAGCACAAAGAAGTGCAGAAAATGCCTCTAACAACAGAGGATTAGAGGATATTGCAAATCACGCAGTGAGAAAAGAAAGGGTATTTTAGAGACAGAAGATTTTCTGGCTCAGGATGATGACTGACTTGTCAGCCGGTTTAGGTTTCCACAGGCAGTCCTTGAGGAACGTGCTTGTGCGCCCCAATTATCACCCTGTCTTCAAGGCTTCATTACAACTCAGTGATTCGAGTAAGTGACTTTCTTTTTTTGCTGATTAAACAACAGTTTCACAGCATTCTACCAAGCCCCCAACTGCCTCTCTGTGTACAGTAGTTATGTCAATAAATACATGCGTAAAGTTTGAAATGCAACAGTGCCACCCTTTTCCACACTTCATTCATTTAGTAGTGTGTGTAATCCATGTAAGTTGTACATAACTATAAAGGATGAAATTTGCATTTTGGACATAAAATATGTACATCGAGTCTAATATGATCTGCTTTCAACTAACAGGTGACCGTGGCTACCCACTAAATAGGTTCATATTGTCTTCTTTTTCGTGACTGTTTTCCTTTAATTCAACCAGCTGATCCACCCAGCTGGTCACAAATTGATTGACTGATTGACTGATTGATTCATTGCTTAAAATAACATTGTATAAAAAAGATACAACATATAATTAAAAACAATGGGGTGACACAAGAACGTGTGCACACTTATTTCCATTGTGGTCCCTAAAAACAAACGCAGCTAGTCCCGTACCTGGAACCTTCTGCTTTAAAAGCTGGCACTGTCATGGACTGGGTTGGACTTTCCTCCAGCCCAGCTCCATGGCATGTGGCTGTACCTTTTCTGTAAGAGTTGTTTCCCTATTTTGTTCAGACAGCTCTTTTGGAGCCTCTGGAGTCCTAGGCTCCCTGCCAGCTGACAGCCACACGTCCCTCTCCCTGTCAACACCTGCCAGCTCTTTGTCATTATTTGTTGTACTCTCTTCAAACATACACACTCATGCATTTCTCTACACACACACATCCATTCCTATGCGCATGCACACACCCACGCATCTCTCTCTCTCTTCATTATTAGTCGTGTTATTTAAACGCTATATTCACTGTTGTGAGTTGCCGGATTATTGGTGAACAGCTTGCTCTTCACAGCTTTATGTTCTGCATCCTACATGACTAGATGCCCTGCTCGCATCACTCTGCATGTCGTCTGTTTTGGTTTCTGTTTCGCTGGGACTGTTGCCCAGATTAACTCGGACTGCTCCTGCCTCGTGAGTAATGTTTGCTTCGCCCCTGCCTTCCAGTCCCGTCTAGAAGCATTTTGGGCTCAGTTGTTCGTTTGCCCGCTTTCAGTTTCGCCTGCAGTGCCTTGGGACAATCTTCTCTGTGTTCACTCACTTCAGTTTGTAGCACGTCCTTGTAGTTTTTCCCATATGCCTGGTGCTATTCATCTGCTTGTTTTGCTGGACTGTTATCACATTTCTGTTAATAAACGTTTCTGTTGTTTTCCCTGCCTTTGAAAGGCAGAAAATCATAACAGGCACTATAACCACTGAGCTATACATGCTCCAAATCACAGCAACCAGCTGATGCTTCTGAGAACAACTGCAGACATCAGTTTAAACATGTCAAAGTTAAATAAACTTCTCCTTCTTATCCCTGTTTGAATAAAAGAAATAATGAACTAATCTTATAGGGCTGTGAGCAGGCTATTGAATTACCTGTATCCAGCGCTAATGCCAGAGGACAGCGTGTCAAACAAAACATTTTTACATGCCACTACCTCATTCAGGAGCACCTCCAACTCACATTCCGTGAAATTCCATTAAATCCATTATTTTTGATTGTGGATACAGGAGAATCAAACATATAGGGTTTGTATATATCTATTTGCATCTAACTGCATATTCAAATGGAGGCGTGTCAAGGGAGGAGTCCGGTATTTCCTCACGTGTGTTCAACTTCAAGTAGATTGGAATGTACAAAGGAAATGTCCTTGGATTCCTGCATATGGACGATTTCATACATCTGGATTTTTTTTTGCTTACGACATTTTCTTGATTTCAATGTACGTCATCGTTCAGTAGGAAATCCACGCAAGTCTTTGTACATGAGGCCCTAGGACCTGGAAGACTTGCTGTGGTAAATGGAACCATGAATTCTGCTGTCTACCAAAAAATCCTGAAGGAGAATGTCCGGCCATCTGTTCGTGACCTCAAGTTGAAGCGCACTTGGGTTCTGCAGCAGGACAATGATCCAAAACACACCAGCAAGTCCACCTCTGAATGGCTTAAGAAAAACAAAATGAAGACTTTGGAGTGGCCTAGTCAAAGTCCTGACCTGAATCAAATTGAGATGCTGTGGCATGACCTTAAAAAGGCAGTTCATGCTTGAAAACCCTCCAATGTGGCTGAATTACAACAATTCTGCAAAAGATGAATGGGCCAAAATTCCTCCACAACGCTGTAAAAGATTCATTGCCAGTTATTGCAAATGCTTGATTGCAGTTGTTGCTGGTGAGGGTGGCCCAACCAGTTATTAGGTTTAGGGGGCAATCACTTTTTTACACAGGGCCATGTAGGTTTGGATTTTTTTTCCCCTTAATAATAAACACCTGTCATGATCCTGGGGCACGGGGGGCACAAGGCCCAGTTTCCTGTCTAGTTTAGTGTTTTTTGTCTGCTTGTTTCCTTGTTATCATGCCTGCTGTATTTGGTTCCCGTTTAATTTTTGTCATTTTGCATCTGTAATATGTACATTTTGGGGTTCTGTTGTGCTTGTAGCTTTATGGTTTCTGGTTATGTTTTATTTTGACAGCGCTCTGCAGGTTCCGGCTGTCAAACTGATTGGAGCTGCATACCTGTTATTCATTCTGTTCTCTATTCTATTCATTCTGTTCTCCACTCATGTGTCCACAACTGTGACTGATTATGTACTGCATATAAGGGCACGGCAAACCTCTGGGGTTTGTCGTGTCCTTCTACTACGTGTACCCATCCTCAGGAACATTCTACCGAGTGTGTTTGGGTCCTGTTATGTCCATAATCTGTAACCCAGTGACGAGGCTGGAGGTGCAATAGAACTCAACTTTATTGTGTAGACTCACAGACACAAGGCACTCCGTACAAGCAGAGGCGAAGTTCAAAAGAGACCGTGGCTCTTCCGCATCGGCCTTTTATACCCAATGTGGTGGTGGAACCAGAAAGGTGGAACCACCACCCTCATCACACAATAACATATCATGTTTTATATATGACATTTCCCCCCCTTCAGAAAAGTCCAAAATGCATGCACACTAATTAGGCCCTCCCAAATTTGATACCCGGGTCACACTCTGATAACAAGCAAATAAAATATCCCTATCCATGTACACAAACAACTAAAACTAGAGGGGGACAGGTGGACTGCTGTCCCACCTCCACATGGCCAGACGGATTATTCTGCTGTCTTTGATATCAAAGGTCCTGTGGTGATCCGAGCGCTGAGCCCATCCGCGCTCGGGTTACTCGGCATTTTTCCTTTTGCCTCTTATTATTTCTGTCACGGGTGGCTCTCGCGAGCCACCATAAGACGCCACACAGTCACCAGAGAGTTTAGTGAGAGTTTTATTAACGGTGAGGATAGTGACAACACAAGCTGCAGAGACAATGACTCTTGAGTCTACTCACAACAGGAGGCATAGGCTAAACAGCTCTACAGGTCCATAGCAGGAGACAGTCATACACTAGGCAGGCAAGGTTGGTGAAAATAAATAATTACACCAGCTGCTAAGGCAGAGACACACAGAGATCGATACACACCGGGAGGGGTAAGGCTAAACAGCACACTTACTAGTCCAGGGGCACGACGGTCAAACCAAGCAGACGTGGTAGGAATAAATCCTAGGCATCCGTAGCGTGACGGAGAGTTAACAGACACTGCTGCGCCGATACGGCCGCCAACGCGGGTAAAAGTAGCCTGAGCGCTAACGACCACAAATGCAGCACAGCTGTTGAGGATTTGACAGCTGGGCGGAAGCCTCCCCGAGCACTATCACAATAAGAGCTCGGAGAGCTAGAATCATAACGCCGCTGTCAAACCCTGACAAGAATAACCCGAGCACCAAGGCATAGTGCTCGGGTCATGACAGTAGGCCCCCCCTCACTTGACGGGCTCTGAACATCTAGTAACACCTGCCCCCCCCTCCCCCCCAACCACAGGGCAAGTGGATTGAGGAACAGGCAAGGAAGGAGCCAAACAAAACCTAACAAAACCCTAAACAGAAAAGGAAAAGAATACATCACCTGATATATCCATCCCATTTTCCCCAGAACAAAGACGAAAGAAGAAAAAAACAAAAGACCTGACTACAAAACAAGGAAAACACAATCATACAAAGCAAAAAACACTTGACCCTGAAAATTTTCCCACCGAGGCCACAGACAACCCGTCTAACCCCAGTGTACATAACCTGGCCCAAAAAATATAAACCCACAAACACACGATAAATATAGAAACAAAACAAGAAAATAAATGCAAACACATAACTATGGAAGGAAAGAAATACATGACGGTAATTATGGAAACAAAACAAGAGAAAAAAAAATACACACATGGTAACTATGAGAACAAAAACAAGAAATATAAACAAACACATGAAGACTATGAGCAAGAAATGCATACTAACACATGGTAACTAAGAAAAACAAGAAATAAATGCACACATGGTAACTATGAAAAAAACCCCCACAAGAAATACGTGCTAACACACCGTGACAATGAAAAACAAAACAAAAAAAAAAACACAAACGAAGCTAGAAATCCATGCAAATACCCGATAACAATGGAACAAAAACACCATACTATAGCCCCTCAAGAAGAAGAGGGGAACAAAACAAAAAGCAAAACATGGCATAGCCCCTCAAAGGAAGAGGGGAGGACAAAACAAAAAACAAAACAAAACCCAGACTATGGACTATAAACACTCATGAGGCAATCTAAAATTGCTTAACATAACTTGACATAACCAGACTATGGATTTCAAAACACATGAGGCAATCAAAAATTGCTTTGCATAACTTGACATAACCAGACACCGTATGGGCCAAAACAAAAGATGATTGGCGGAGATCCAATGCCCCCCAGGCAGAGCTCCGGCGACCTCCCTGCCTCTGATGGCCCACGGATAGTCCCACAAAACAGTACATGGTCAGGTGGCCTGCCCCAGTCCCAAGCCCCCAGAAACAAGTCCTCTGGTGGCCGAACCAGGTCACCCAGTAGCAACCACAGTTTATCGGGCGACCAACCCAAGATGCCGAACGCACAAAGCAGTTCCTCGGGTGGCCGACCCGCATCCCACAACCACCAGGACTGTGGAGGAATTGCATGCAGCCGCCCGCCTAATGACGACAAGACATGAGAGCGCCAGTCTGCCAGACAAAAACCTCCAACGGCCCCCAGCAGGTGGCTCCTGAGAGGGGAACAATCAAAAAATTGAACCTCCTCGAATCCTGATTGGGTCGCAGCCGCACCTGTGCTGGACCCCCACTGGACCTTGTCAGACCCCGATTGGGTCACCGCTGCACCCACGTCGGACCCCGACTGGGTCACAGCCACACCTGAGTCGGACCCCGACTGGACCTCGTCGGACCCCGATTGGGTCACCGCTGCACCCACGTCGGACCCCGATTGGGTCACAGCCACACCTGAGCTGGACCCCCACTGGACCTTGTCGGACCCCGACTGGGTCGCAACCACACCTGAGTCGGGCCCTGACTGGGTCACCTCGGCCCACGCATCGGACCCCGACTGGGTCACCTCGGCCCACGCGTCGGACCCCGACTGGGTCAGGACGGACCCCGATTGGGTCACCGCTGCACCCACGTTGGACCCCGACTGGGTCACCTTGGCCCACGCGTCGGACCCCGACTGGTTCACCTCGGCGACAACCTCCATCCCTGAACCTGGAACCTCCAGTCCCATGACCTTGACAGATTCCAGACTAGTAACGCTGTGGAGAGGCTCAGAGAACAAGAGAGGACCGGGATCAGTTCCACCGGCAGCGCCAGAGCCCAGCGAGACGAGCTCGGGTGCAGCAGACAGCTGCCCCTCGCTCGCCTCCCCATGAGGCAGGCAAAAATGCTCTAACACACCATAAAGGAAAACAAGGAAGAGCACTTGCCTGCACTCGGGCTCTGGAGCCGTCCAGGACTTCGTCGATCCAGGTTCAGACAGACGCTCATTGTCGGGCTCCCACTTGGCTGCGTCGGGTTCCACAGCCGGCCTGATGGTCTCTGCAGCTGGATCCTCTCGCGCTGGCGTCCACGCCAATAACCCGTATGGCGTGGGGGCAGTGGACCCTAGACCTGCTGACTCGGGCTGCATCTCTGAGGAACCCTGGGGACGCTCACTCGTCGGCTCTGGCTCCTCACCGCAGTCCGTTCTCCTCCTCTGTCAAACACAAGGCTGCAGGGCCGGGATATCTCCCAGAGCCGCAGGCCTCCCCCTCGTTCGACGGCGTGGGACTGACGCCGAGGACCGCTCCGCAGGAGGAAACACAGAGGCAGCAGGTTCAGTATAACTGGCTTCAGCTGGAGAAGGAAACTCGAGGAGCTGCGAACTCCGAGCTTCACCCCCAGGAGTCAGACAAGACAAATCACTATAATGACTAGGAAAGTGAAATTGAACTTGCCTGCCTCCCCAAGGTAAGATGGTGCCAGCTGAAGAGGACGTTGCTCCTTCCCTCGCTCGCTGGATGGTAACATAGGACCCATGGGCGGAGCTCACCGGCACAGGACTCAGCTCACTCACAGCAGCTGGCTGATTGAGGGGGTCATTCCGGCGGCCCGGAACTGGATCCGGAGCAGGAGCTTGCTGAAGACGTGCTCGGCCGCGGCGCCGACGCCTCCGCTGGCCCCCAGATGGTGCGAACTCCAGGACTGGATCGAGGACGGGATCAGGATCCGTAGGCCACGAGCAGGAGTGCCTCTTCTCCTGCTTCACGCCGCGCTCCTCCTCCAGCATCAGGAAAATCTCGCGTTGTGCGGCGATATCTTCCCTCCTCGCGTCGACTTCCGGGTGGTCGGCCCAGCGGGAAGGGAGATGACGAAGGACGTCTTCAGCAGCGTCTAGGTACCAGTGTATACTGTGATGGTAGTCCAGCAGGGAAGCGGAGATGAGAATCTTATCCACGACTTCCAGGAAGCCTGTCAGCTCGCGGCTCGGGCTCCCAGCGCGGCCCCTCCGCGACGGCATTCTTCCCACACACTCAGTACCCAGATGGGAACAGCAACTGTCCAAAAAACTCAAAACTCCCTGGTGAATTGCGTCTCGGGTTGGCGTCACTGTAAACGCCATTTTGGCAACAGTGTACTGTCACGGGTGGCTCTTGCGAGCCACCATAAGATGCCACACAGTCACCAGAGAGTTTAGTGAGAGTTTTATTAATGGTGAGGATAGCGACAACACAAGCTGCAGAGACAATGACTCTTGAGTCTACTCACAACAGGAGGCATAGGCTAAACAGCTCTACAGGTCCACAGCAGGAGACAGTCATACACTAGGCAGGCAAGGTTGGTGAAAATAAATAATTACACCAGCTGCTAAGGCAGAGACACACAGAGATCGATACACACCAGGAGGGGTAAGGCTAAACAGCACACTTACTAGTCCAGGGGCACAACGGTCAAACCAAGCAGACGTGGTAGGAATAAATCCTAGGCATCCGTAGCGTGACGGAGAGTTAACAGACACTGCTGCGCCGATACGGCCGCCAGCGCGGGTAAAAGTAGCCTGAGCGCTAACGACCACAAATGCAGCACAGCTGTTGAGGATTTGACAGCTGGGTGGAAGCCTCCCCGAGCACTATCACAATAAGAGCTCGGAGAGCTAGAGTCATAACGCCGCTGTCAAACCCTGACAAGAATAACCCAAGCACCAAGGCATAGTGCTCGGGTCATGACAATTTCAGTTGTATTATTATTGCCTTTCAGGGCTTTTATTGTGACAGAGTCTCAGCCAGACTTCCAGTTGTCAAAACTGGGCTGGCGTTGTCACAGCTGGTCTCAGTTCCGTTAATTACATTCCCCTTTCCTGTTTGGTTTGTGCGCAATATTTAAGGAAGCAGCTGAGGCTTACTCCTCGCTGCGATCTACATTTGTGTTCCAGGACTGGAGTCCCTAACCCCGGCTCCAGTTTTTCCTCTGTGTTTGGATTCATTTTCGCTTCGGCTCTAGTAAGTGTGTGTCCAATAGCGTTAGGTTTCGTCCTTGCTATTCTCTCATGTTTGATGTCAGTGTTTATTATTTTGTGTTCTAGCTTTATGTATGTGTTTTGCCCCACGTGGCTCTTTACTTTGTTCTTTTGTTGATTAAACAAGCAAACTTATTATTGGCATCTGACGGGTCATTGATGCCCTGAAAGGGGCATTCATGTCAGTAGATCGCAGCCAAGAGAGGTGCCAGCCACAGTAAGTTTGTTTTTTTGGCTTGAGTTTTTCCCCTTTTTCTGGGTGTGTGTGTATTGGGGTTATGGCGTCATCTAGGACCAGATATTTGATGAGCCTGGGGTTTGAGCTAATTCAGGCTCTGTTGGAAATAGACGGTCTCCTGTCCAAAGCCTGTATGTTCACCACCTCCGTAAATGTGCAATGGTACCTGGACCTCGCAGAGGCTGCTGTAAAGCACCATCCTCACCTAGCCAAGCATGCCGAGGGCATGGAGAGGATGGCTGAACTCACGGCACTTCAGTGGAGGAACCGTGGGCTGGTGAAGAGTCCCAGCAGGAAGCCGAAGTCGGAGCCGATGGTGAGGCATCCCTGCTCCTTGCCTCGGGATCAGGTTCCTGCTACATGTCCAGTCCTGAGTTCTGCGTCATAGAAGGGCTGCATCCCTACGCAGCAGAGGAAGAGGGCAGCCAGGGCCCCCTGTGAAGAGGTACAGTGGGCAGCTGAGCTCATCAGGGGCCGCGTGACTGAAGCACGCTCTTCCTCCTATCCCAGCAGAATCCTAAGGAACGTGGTGGCGGCAGTTAGGCTGGTGGAAGCTAATCCCAAACTCCGTAATTAGTCTGAGTACGCCGAGCTGCTGGCCTCAGTTTCTGCGCAGCAGTGGCGCTTTCCTGACTTGAATCTGGTCTTGCCCTCCGCCGGAGGACGCTGCTGGCCTACCCGTGATCAACCTCCTGTCCGGGTTGAACCTCTGTGAGATCCCCGTCCAGATCCAGTCCGGGGCTGCCGGAAGAACTCCACCTCCTAGCCAGCTGTTTCCCCCGCACCACGACAGAGGGTACAGACAGATGCCCCAGCCTCCAGGTCATCTCGTTTCGCTGTTCTGCCAGCTCCATGTTTCCAGACTGCCTTGGCTGCTCCTCCCTCCTCCTCGGCGCTCCCTTCAGCTACTGTGAGCCCAGCGAGTCCTGCTCTGGCTGCGCCCGTCATTGATCCTGTGGGAGTGGCTCCTCCTCGTCTTCCCGGGGGGCCCTCCATCACCATCTTTAGGGGAAAGGGGAGAACCAAGCCCGCTGCAGAAGTCGCCATCATTCCCCAGGAGAACAGGCACGAGTTTTTTCATTCTAAATCTCAGTATAATGAATTGCCTTGTCTGATTACTGGGGGTGGAGTTCAGGGTTCACAGTCCTCTGAGCTCCCACCACCTGCTGCAGCCATAAACATTGAACCTGCTACCTCTGTGTTTCCTCCCCTTTTCTCTGAGCATCCCCCGGTGTCAGGAGTTGACCGTTGGACGGAGAAGATGCCTGCAGGCCTGGAGAGCCTGGTGCCAGCCCCGCAGCCACGTCACGGGCAGAAGAGGAGGGCTGACCATCATTTGGAGCCTGTGCCGACGATTGAGCATCCCCGGGTCTCCATGGAGCAGTAGTCGGCCCCAGCAGGCTACGGATCCCCTGCCACCACGCTGTGTGTGGGCTGTCGGCATGGGTTTCAGCGTCAGGGGGTTCCTGGACTGTAGAGACCATTGTGCCGGCTGCGGAGCCCACCGCTGTAGAGTCGGAAACAGTAATAGACCTCTAGATCATCGAGTCTGGATCGTCTGAGTCCTGGACGGAGGTGGAGCCCAAGATCAGGCAAGTGCTCTATTTTGTCTTCTTGCTTTCTGTTCTGGAGCATTCTTGCCTGTCTCTTGGGGAGAAGAACCGTGTGCAGCCGACTGCTGCATCCGAGCTCGTCTTGCCAGGCTCTGCCGCTGTCGGTGATCCTGACCCCTGTTCTCCCTGTCTGCCCGAGCAGTCTTCCAGGGTCACCGGAGAGGAGTCAGCTCTGGTCGTCATTGTCGAGGCTCCGGGTTCGGGTTGGTAAGTCATCCCAGGTGCTGCGCTGGTTCCATCCGGGTCCACCAAGGGTGCCGCGCTGGTTCCATCCGGATCCATTAAGGGGGCCGTGCTTGCCCAGCCTGGGTCCACCGAGGGTGCGGTGCCGGCCCAGTTTGAGGTTGGTGAGGGAGCTGCAGACCCCCTTCCGCCTGTTACTGAACTAGTTCCCTGCTTCCTACCCCTCCCCTCCTATTCTCCACCACCAGATGCCGCTGGGTCTCCTTCATCCAGTTCGGCTTCTCCTCGTGGTGCTTTTCGGTAGGGAAGTCGCCTCCAAGCTCCCCCCTCTGGTCCTGGTGGCCTGAGGATGCGGGCCGGCAGCCTGACGGACTGCTCTGCCGGTCCGGCATCCGGGGTCGGCCACCCGAAGGACTGCCTCGTTGGTTCGGCAATCGGGGCCGGCAGCCTGAGGTACTGTTTCCCCGGGCCTGGGACTTTGGTAGGCTGCCCAAACTGCTTTTTTCCTTTTTTGTTTTATGTGGAGTCTGGATGCTGGTAGACTGCCTGAATTGCCTTTTTTTCCTCCACTCTCTATCTGCCGGCATTCCTGTAGTTCTGTTTTCTATGTGAGGTTGAAGGGATTCTCTTTTCTTTGCCTGGGTTGCCGTGTGTTCTATTCATATATTTTTTTTTGTTTGCCTATTCTGTAGTACTTATGTATTTCCTAGGTAAAGGGTATCTGTATTTTTTGTTTTCTCTTGGGTTTGTGGAATCAACAAGTATTCATACGCTGTGTATGCCGTGCCTATCGGCAGCGGAGGCCAGTTCCTGGGCAGTCTGATCCACTGACGTGTGTTCTAAGCCATACAGTTCGTGTAAGGATGCTGTTACCGTGTTTAATGTTTGGTTCGGGTTGGAATTTGAGTTTCACCTTTTCATATGTTCTGATGGTGATTTTTTAACTTGACCCTGACCTTCCAGGAAGTAAGCTCACAATGATTTGTTGGTGTTTCGGATGACCAAAATAATTGATTTTGGTCAAGATTGCTGAGTATGGTCTCCTCCATTATTTCCATCATTATAGGACAATTTCAGACCTAGTTGCACTTCTTAGTTCATTCATTCATTCATCTTCTTCGGCTTCATCCTTTTCGGGTTGCGGGGGGGGCTGGAGCCTATCCCAGCATCTTTGGGCGAGAGGCAGGGTACACCCTGGACAGATCGCCAGTCCATCTCAGGGCCAACACAGAGAGACAGACAACCATTCACTTTCACAGTCATACCTAAGGACAATTTAGAATCCCCAGTTTTGATGCCAATTAACCTAACTTGAATGTTTTTGGGGCGGCGCGGTGGCGGAGTGGTTAGCACTGTGGCAGCACAGCAACTCACCCTTGGCCGGGGGATCCTGGGTTCAATCCCAGCCCCCGACCAACAGTGATCTGTGTGGAGTTTGCATGTTCTCCCTGTGTCTGCGTGGGTTTACTCCAGGATTTCTCCGATTTCCTCCCACTTCTTAGTTATTGCATGTAAATGTTTTTCTCCCCAAGGATTACTTCATGTTTACTCTACGTGCAGTTAACAGCTAATTGATCATGTTTCTTTGTGGGAATTTATTCTAAAATGTTAGATGTCAAAATGAGCCTTTCTGAACATTTTTGCCCCAGAAGATTTTGCATGTTTGAGTCTTAAATTAATTTAAACTGGCAAGTTATAAGTATAACTGCCCTGTCAAACTATGTAATAGTACAGATCGCCTGAACTGCCTTCTTTTCTAGGGATTGCCGTGTGTACTGTACATATATTTTGTTTGTCTGCTCCATGGTGTTTGAGTATTTTCGAAGGTGAAGTGTACCTGTATTTTTGTTTTCCCTATTTGGTGTACCGAGCGGTACTATACATATATTTTTGTTTCTATTCTGTATTCCCCGAGTTTTCTTCTGATTGAAATGTATCGGCACTTTTGTTTTCAATTGTCCTTCTAGTTTGGTCATTTCTGTATTTAAGCCCCATCATTTTATGTTTGTCTCTTGGTGTTATCCGTTCCTTGTATCTTTTTTCTTTCTCTCCCCTGGGTGTCGCTGTAGTCATTTTTTGTTTTTGATGCTCTCCCTCCTGGCCTGTTTCCCCCTCCGCCCTCCCTGGGTCGGTCCTGGTAGCCTTCTGGTTGGGGGGGGGGGCTCCTTGGATGTTACGTTAGACGCCTGGAATGTGTCCTTTGAACGGGGGTTACTGTGGTGATCCGAGTGCTGAGCCCATCCGCGCTCGGGTTACTCGGTATTTTCCCTTTTCCCTCTTATTAATTCAGTTGTAGTATTATTGCCTTTCAGGGCTTTTATTGTGACAGCGTCTCGGCCGGACTTCCGGTTGTCAAAACCAGGCCGGCGCTATCACAGCTGGTCTCAATTCCGTTAATTACATTCCCCTTTCCTGTTTGGTTTGTGCGCAGTATTTAAAGAAGCAGCTGAGGCTTACTCCTTGCTGCGGTCTACATTTGTGTTCCAGGACTGGAGTACCTAATCCCGGCTCCAGTTTTTCCTGTGTTTGGATTCATCTTCACTTCGGCTCTAGTAAGTGTGTGTCCAACAGCGTTAGGTTCCGTCCTCGCTACTCTCTCACGTTTGATGTCAGTGTTTATTATTTTGTGTTCTAGCTTTATGTATGTGTTTTGCTCCACGTGGCTCTTTACTTTGTTCTTTTGTTGAATAAACAAGCAAACTTATTATTGGCATCTGGTGCCTCATTAATGCCCTGAAAGGGGCATTCATGTCAGGTCCATAAAATAAAACAATGCCGTGTCCCTAATCTAAAACCAAAATAATCCCATGAACATATGTACATAAAACAATAAAGAATCACTGTAATAAACACACAAAACCAGTTGACATGCACCTTCATACACCGCTATAACATTCCCAATAATACCACCCCAACCTGGGCAAACCCCACAGTAACACACACCCCTAAACATGGTGACACACACATTACATGTTTTTTTTTTTTTAAATTGGCACTTGTTATAGCAGTCCATTATGAGAAACACGTCAACTATGTAGCCCGGGCAATTCACATTTAACCCCAACCCATCGCCCCTTGCTACCATACTGTCTCGATGGAGAGCCATCCCCTTGGGGACTCGTCTGGCGGGTCCCGCCCAGGGCTCTTCTGTCTCTTTGTCCCTGGAGAAGATCCACATCGAGGGCCCGGCACCTCCTTCTCCTCGATCACGCGCCACAGCTCATTGGGGTGTGTCCATGAAGCATCTGACAGCCGAAGGTATCCGTCCTCCCGAACAGCCACCACCTTCAGCCGCCCCTGGTCATCACATTGCTTCCTCTTTCAGTGGACATCTCTCAGCCGAACCTCCTCTCTGGGTCGAACTTTGTCACCGACTTCGAAGGGAACTCGCCTAGATTTCCCATGTCCACAATGTCTCCATCAGGCCTCCTTCCTGGGCAGCGCCGCTCCGGTGACCCTCCGTGAAGCTCGACTCCGCCTGCAGTGTTCCTGTGTGGCACATCTGTTACCCATGCCAGCCGGTCCAGCCCCGCTATCTTTCATTTTAAATGTTGGCGTAGCCGTCACAGCCCCCTGCTTCTCGGTATCTCCAGGCCAAACCCCGGAAACAGAGGGGGTTGTCTTCACAGCCTCACCCATCATTACGGGCGTTCCACTATGCCACCCAGTTCCCTCACCTAGGGTAACGTGGGCCCTGGAACTGGAACACTGCCCTGATGGCCCTGGGTGGAAATTGTCCTGTCCATCTCCCAGAATACTAGGCCAAGTGTCATCCCAAACCGCATCGTCGACCACTTGCAGAACCAGCTGATCCCACAAACCACAGCCCAACCATTCCTCTCTGCAGCTGCTGGTGATTGAGAAGCCCAGTCCATAAAACAGATCGCAGCCCATTACATTCGACCCACACTCTGTCACCACGAACTGTATATTGGACACCACCGCTGACTTGTACCTCGCTGTACACTCCAGCGAACCCACGATGGACAGCCTATTACTGCCATACCCACACAATGGCATCAACAGGCTTCTCACACGATAGTAGGAGAAATAACTCTTCACAGTAGACCAGTTCAACACGGACCTCACTGTGTCCGTGTCCACCAACAACGGCATGTCCTTGCCATCCAAATAACTGTCAAATATGTACGGCCCTCTGTGCTTGGTGATAAGTTGTGAATAACCGTAGGAGTCCTGGCGAGGGAATCCACTTCACGTCGTTGCTCCCCTCACTCAAACCTTTTACAGGCCCTGGCGAAATGATTTAGGAGCCCACATTTGCAACAGTGTTTGCCTTTTGCCGGACATTCTCTTGCCTTGCACCAGTGCTTGGTAGACCTGCAGCCGAAACATCTTGGCGGCCCCAGGGTGGACCTAATCGTTATAGCAGTAGTGTATTCTTCTTTGTCTTCCACGCTGTCATCGCTGTCCGGGTCTCCAGCCCGTGCCGCTGATTGTGAGTCATGTTGCCTCAACGTTGTTCTCTCACCAAGGTCCTGTTACAGTTTATCCGCTGCTTTGAACTGCTGGGCTATCTCCACCGCTTTGGTCAACGTCAGCTCACCAGAATGCGTAAGGAGTCTTGACTGTGCAGCTGCACACAACGTGTGCTCGGCCAACTGATCCCGGACCATTTCTTCCTCTAAGGTCCCAAACTGGCAACCCGCAGCCAGCTGGCGCAGGTCAGCAACATACCACGGCACTGACTCTCCAGCCCGCTGGCGGTGCTGTCGGAACTGGATCCTCCGGACTATGACGTTTTCCGGGGCGCAAAAGTAGCACGCCATTAGCCCAACCATGTCCTCAAAACTGTTGCTCACTCCCAATGTGCTAAGAATGCGCTGTCCCTCCATGCGAAGATTATGGACTAGTATTGCTCACACACGCAATTCCTTCAACTCACCTAGGTTCAATGCCACCAGATAATTCTCGAATGTGGCAAACCACCTCTCCCATGGCACCAGCGGCTCACCTGGAAGCTCCAGAAATGGCCAAATGCCCGAAATACCTTTATCCATGCTTTTATCCTTGTCACCAAATATTATGTCCATAATCTGTAACCCAATGATAGTAGTAGTAGTAGATTAGTTTATTTGACAGGGACAGTGCAATAAACATAGACAATTAATCAAAGACAATCAATCTGATGTGTTGCACATAGAGTGTATAGCTATTAGCTAATTTGCAACTCTTGTCCCTGGATGGGCTTTAGAAAAAAGAATCAAGATAAAAAATATACACAATAACCACATACATCAATGCAGAAAAATTATAAATACACAATTATAAATATTATAAATATTATAAATACACAAATATAACAGCCTGACTCACATTTAACATAAATATTATAAATATTATAAATACACAAATATAACAGCCTGACTCACATTTAACACATATAACATAACTCACATTTGCCTATTTCAGGCCTTCCTCCCTCCGTCACTCACTATAAACAAACACATTTATTCCTTCCCTTCATTCACTCTCACTTTGCAGACAATTAATTCATACATGAGTACATTCTTGTTTATTTTTCAGCCAGTTTTTAACATTTTTAGTGAATGTTTTAAAGTCCGTTATTATTTTAATTTCATTTGGCATTGTGTTCCAGATGTGACTGCCCTTTATAGAGAAAGCTGTTTGTCCAAATGTGGTTCTGCGGTGGAATATTTTACAGTTATTGTTAACAGAACTCCTGGTGGCTCTGCTGCTGTCCTGTCTTTGGACGAAACCAGCAAGTGGCTGGGGCACTGATTTATGGAAACATTTGAACGTTAATTTCAGAAGACAGAGGTCAATGAAGCTCTCAAAACTCAATAGGTTGTATTTTTTTAAAACATTACAGTGATGCCACCTAATGGGCTTTTTGTCCAAGATTTTTAGGGTTTGATTATATAATGAACCTATATGTCTTATTGTGGAAGGGGCTGCTTGAGCCCAGACTGTCAAACAGTATGATATATGAGAAAAAACCATAGAATGCATATACAGTGCAGCTGCTTCGTAAGGTATGTAATATCTAATTAATTTAAAGCAGTTCAGATTTTTTTTTACTGTTTTTGAAATTTTCTTTATATGAAGATTAAATTTGAGTTGAGGATCTAGTACAATGCCAAGGTATTTGAATTCTGTAACTAAACTGATGTCATGATCATGTATATTAACTTTAAAATGTTGCAGGTTACATTTTTTGATTGAAAAGCACATTGAGACTGTTTTCTGAAGGTTCAGCAATAGATGGTTCTTGAGGAGCCACTCTTGGACATCAACCATACTTGTAGACAGTACATCTGCAGCCTGTGCTGGAGTCTTGGCAGCTGTGTAAATAACTGCATCATCTGCATAAAGTTGGCATGTTGCAGCTGAGCAGTGTAACGGCAGGTCATTAATAAAAATGCTGAAAAGTAAAGGACCAAGAATGGACCCTTGTGGGATACCCATGCGGTTGTTTAAAAATGAGGATTTATCCTGGTGAACTTTTACACACTGTTCTCTATTCTGGAGATAAGATGCAAACCATTCTAATGTATTTGGGGAGAAGTTAAAAGATACCATTTTGGATAAAAGCAAACTGTGGTTTACAGTATCGAAAGCCTTTTTGAGATCTAGAAAAACAGCTCCTACCACATTACCCCTGTCCAAGGACTGTTTGACGTTTTCAATAAGGCAACAATTTGCTGTTTCTGTTGAGTATCCTGGTCTAAAACCAAATTGATGTGGATGAAGAAGTTGATTGTCTTGTAAGTAGTCTATCAGCTGTGTAGCTACAACTTTTTCAAGAACCTTAGATAGGACTGGTAAGATAGAGATTGGGCGGTAATTGCATATAACGTCTTTACTGCCTGATTTATGAACTGGTATGACGACAGCTTTTTTCCAGCCAGATGGAAATGTACTAGACCTAATGGAGAGATTAATGAGATGAGTCAGTGGTTTGATTAATATTTTGCTGTGCATTTTGAGAAAGGAGGTGCTCATATTGTAGATATCATTAGTTTTTGAGTTTGACAGTGTTTTAACAATACCAGCAATTAACTTCTCATTTACCTCATCGATGTGAAAAGTATCTGTTGGAAGTATGGAATTTGTGTTGTTGAGCACATTTGGCAGCACAAAAATTTTTGTTAAGTCTTCCACAGAGCCCACAAAGTGTGAATTAAATTCATTTGCCAAAGTAGCCTTGTCACTGACGGTCTTGCCATTGATTCTAAGTTCCTTTACCCCCTTCTGATCGTTTTTTTTATTAGTTAAGTTATTTAAATGCCTCCATAGGGAACTGTTGTTACCCTTTGCATGATCTATCAGTTTATTGTAATAAGATATTTTTGATTTTCGCAGCTCATGTACCACTTTATTTCTTAAACTTTTGTACACAAGGTGATCATTTTGTAGTTTGGAGGTTAGTGATGTTTTCAGTGCATAGTCTCGCCTCTTCATAAGTTTTCTTATTTCATTATTTAACCATGGTAGGCTAATCTTCTGTTGTCTACTTTTAATTTGCTTTGAAAATTTTTCTATAGACTTTGTGATTGTTGCAGTTATAAAATTACAACAATCATCTACTTCACATGTTGACATGAGCTGCTCCCAATTTTGATTCTCTAAGTAATGTTCAAACTCCTCATTTTTTGATTTGGGGATAATAAAATTTGATTTGTCAATATCGACTCCCCCAAAATACTGTAGTCGCTTTTTAGTAAGTTTTCTGACAGCAAGAACCATGTTATGATCTGAGAGACCAGTTACAAGATTATAGGTTCTGGTTATTCGTTCTGGTTTATTAGTAAATACCATGTCAATAAGTGTTCTGGATTGTTTGGTTATCCTGGTGGGTCCTTTGATGATTTGCTGGTAATTAAATTTAGTCATGAGGCTTTTCAGTTTTTGTTTGTCTTTTTTATCAGACCAGTTGATATTAAAGTCACCATGAATTATTGTTTCTCTGTTCTTCTCAAGTTGTTTAACCAGATCACTTAATTCATTATAAAAGGAAGAGTTGTGTGACGGTGGGTTGTACACTACTGCAATGTTGAAATTCATTACCGGAGAGAGACATACATTAACAGCTAAACATTCAAGTGAAGTATTTAAATCAACCAGTTGACATTTATATTTGTCTTTGATGTAAATTAAAACACCTCCTCCCCTCCCTACCTGCCTGTCTTTTCTAAAACACTGGTAGCCCACAATATCGATCATATTAGTGTCTATGTTCCTGTGTAGCCAGCTTTCTGAGAGACAAAGGTAGTCCAGATTTGAGTCCAACAGCAACACCGAAATCTCATCTCTTTTGGGGATTATGCTCCGTATGTTTAAATGTCCGCCGAGGATGAGGCCGATGATGATGATGATGAGGCCGGAGGTGCAATAGAACTCAACTTTATTGTGTAGACTCACAGACACAAGGCGCTCCGTACAGGCAGAGGCGAAGGTGAAAAGAGACTGTGCCTCTTCCGCATAAGCCCTTTATACCCAGGGTGGCAGCGGAACCAGAAAGGAGGAGCCACCACCCTCACCACACAACAACATATCATGTTTTATACATGACAGGTCCAGCTGTCGAGGGGAGTAGATGAGCTCCTTCCAGGTATGTCTGTCCCTTATTTCCAGCCGTGAGCCCCACTGTTTTTGGGAGCGCTCCGGCTGAATTCCGCCCCTGGTCAGGCGTCCCCCTGGACGTCAAGCTCCACTCTCCTGCAGCGTTCGTCATTTTGTATTTGCCTTGCGCTTCAGGATTTAGGTTTTTTTGCATGTTTTCGTTCTTGTCTGTTTTTATGTGCAAACTCAGAGAGCGTTTGGTGTCCTACTTTCGCCCATGAAATGCAACACCTTCATTTAAAAACTGCATTTTGTGTTTACTTGTGTTATCTTTGTCTAATATTTAAATTTCTTTGATGATCTGAAACATTTAAGTGTGACAAACATACAAAAAAATGAGAAATCAGGAAGGGGGCAAACACTTTTTCACACCACTGTATGTTCAACTGTTTCGTCGTCGTCGCAATCATCAGATTTACCAGTTGGATGATTTTTCACTGTGAATAAAATGTTGTTCAGACCTGTGTGACCTAACCTTAATCTGGATATCATGTCCTCCTCCTTTCAACACTTGTGAGTTTCTCTTGACTCTCCTACTTTGTTTTGTATGCTATACAAATTCTGTCCTTCATGCTATCTATATCTGCCACTTCTTTTTAATTTGTGATTTGATGACGCTCTTGATCTCAGCCTTGCTGTTTCACTTTCATAGTCACTTGTCTCTTCCTCTTTGCACATTTTATATATTTATGCATATTTACATTTGCATATTATTATTATATATATATTATTATTATATATATATCATATATTATTTGCATATTATTATCATCAATAATGAGCTGAAGAGACTGGGAGTGGATATCGCCACTCTCCAGGAAACACGGTTGGCTGACGCAGGCACACTGAGAGAGAAGGACTACACGTTCTACTGGCAGGGAAAGGGCAGTGACGAACACAGGGAACACGGAGTGGGCTTTGCAGTGAAGAACACCTTGCTGAAGATGGTGGAACCGAGCAGCACTGGCTCTGCACGACTCCTCACCCTCCGCCTGAACACCACTCAAGGCCCAGTCACCCTCGTCAGTGTGTATGCCCCAACACTGCCACACCAGAGGCAAAAGACGAGTTCTACGAGAATCTCGCAACAACTGTCAGGATCGTCCCCAACTCTGAACAACTCATTCTCCTTGGAGACTTCAATGCCAGAGTGGGTGCTGACCACGACTCCTGGCCCTCCTGTCTTGGACCTTTTGGCGTGGGCAGAATGAATGACAACGGACAGCGGCTGCTCGAGTTCTGCACATATCACGATCTGTGCATCACAAACTCGTTCTTCAAGACAAAGCTCCAACACAAGGTTTCCTGGCAACATCCACGCTCAAAGCACTGGCACCAGCTGGACTTGATCCTGACCAGGCGCACCTCACTGAAGAACGTGCTAATCACCCGTTCGTTCCAGAGTGCAGATTGCGACACAGACCATTCATTGGTGTGTTGCAAGGTCAAGCTGCAGCTGAAGAAATTCCATCGTGCTAGACAACCTGGAAAGGCACGGATTGACACCAGCAAGATGGTTCAACCAGAACTTGTTGAGCAGTTTGCCTCCACCTTTGAGAAGGAACTTGGTGTACCACAAGAAGGAGAATCTGCAAAGCAGAAGTGGGAAGAGCTGCGAAACACCATCCACCGCACAGCCTTGGCTACCTTTGGGAGGAAGACCTCGAAGTCACAGGACTGGTTTGATGCCAAGTTGACCGAGATGACCCCCGTCATTGAAGCCAAGCGCTCAGCACTTGCTGAGTACAAGAAGTACCCAAACGAGAAGAATCTCCAGATTCTCAGGGCTGCGAGAAGCAAAGTTCAGCAGACTGCTCGGCGCTGTGCCAACGAGTACTGGATTCAGCTCAGCCAAGACATTCAAACCGCTGCCATAACAGGGAACATCCGTGGTATGTACAATGGCATCAAGAAAGCACTTGGTCCGGCTCAGAGCAAGACGGCCCCCCTCAAATCCTCTACTGGGGAGATGATCACAGAAAAGAACAAGCAGATGGAGAGATGGGTGGAACACTACTCCGACCTCTACTCCAGACAGAACACCGTGAGCCCTTGATGCCATCGACTGCCTGCCATCCATGGACGAACTTGACGCCGAGCCAACCATCCACGAACTCAGCAAGGCCATTGATAGCTTGGCCGCTGGCAAGGCACCCGGCAACGACGGCATACCCCCCGACCTGATCAAGCACTGCAAGACCGCCCTACTGCTGCCATTGCATGACGTCCTCTGCCAGTGTTGGAAGGAAGGTGCCGTACCACAGGACATGAGGGACGCCAAGATCATCACCCTCTACAAAAACAAAGGGAAGAGAAGCGACTGCAACAACTACAGGGGCATCTCCCTCCTCAGCGTTGTTGGCAAAGTCTACGCACGAGTTGTTCTCGTTCGTCTACAGAAGCTTGCCAAACGTTTCTACCCCGAGTCTCAGTGTGGCTTCCGCGCTGAGCGATCGACGGTAGACATGATATTCTCCATCCGCCAACTCCAGGAGAAATGCAGAGAACAGAACATGCCCCTGTACGTCGCCTTCATCGACCTCACCAAAGCGTTCGATCTGGTCAGCAGAGAGGGTCTTTTCAAGATCCTGCCAAAGATAGGATGCCCACCAAAGTTGCAAAGCCTCATTGAATCGTTTCACACCAACATGCAGGGGATAGTGCAGCACGATGGCAACATCTCAGAGCCTTTCAACATACGCAGTGGAGTGAAACAGGGCTGTGTACTTGCGCCAACCCTCTTTGGGATTTTCTTTGCTATGCTCCTGAGGCATGCCTTCAGCACAGCAACAGAGGGAATCTACCTGCACACAAGATCTGACGGCAGGCTTTTCAACCTCGCCCGCCTGAAAGCCAGAACCAAAGTACGCGAGGCTCTAATCAGAGACATGCTGTTCGCAGACGACGCTGCAGTCGCAACCCACACACAGCAGGAGCTTCAGACCCTTATGGACCGCTTCTCCCAGGCATGCAAGGACTTCGGGCTTACCATCAGCCTGAAGAAGACTAACGTCTTGGCGCAAGGCACGGAAGCACCACCAACCATCACCATTGACGACTACGAGCTGGAGGTCGTGAATCAGTTCACGTACCTGGGGTCCACGATCAGCAACAACCTCTCCCTTGATACAGAGATCAACAAGAGGATTGGAAAATCAGCCTTCACACTCGCTCGCCTCACCACATGAGTGTGGGAGAATCCCAAACTCTCTGTCAAGACAAAGATGGCAGTGTACAACGCCTGCGTCATCAGCACACTGCTCTATGGGAGTGAGACGTGGACAACATACGCCCGGCAGGAAAAGAGACTGAACTCCTTCCACTTGCGCTGCATTCGCCACATCCTGGACATATCCTGGCAGGACAAAGTGCCCAACACAGAAGTTCTGTCCCGCGCCGGCCTTCCCTCCATGTTCACTCTACTCAGACAGCGCAGGCTCCGATGGCTAGGCCACGTTCACCGTATGGAGGATGGCAGAATCCCCAAAGACGTCCTCTGTGGAGAACTGGCAACTGGCAAGAGAGACGTTGGCCGCCCACAGCTGCGTTTTAGAGACGTCTGCAAGAGAGACATGAAGGCCCTGGAGATCAACACAGAGCGCTGGGAGGACCTTGCAACGGACCGCTCCAAATGGAGAGGTACCCTGACCAGACAGCTCAAGGCGGGTGAAGAGAGACTGACTGCTGCTGCAGATGAAAAAAGGACCCGCAGGAAGAACCGCCACAGACCCAGCAGCACGGAGACCACCCACAAGTGCGACCTGTGTGACAGGGACTGCCATTCGCGCATCGGCCTGTTCAGCCACAGGCGGTGCTGTTCCAGCAGAGTAGATGTTTAGGATTCTCTTCCATGGTCATCATAGACCGACGGAGGCTGACGACGATTTACACATTTAGCTCATGTTGTGGATTTAGCTGTAACATCAGTTGTTATAAGGAAAGAATGTCCAAACACCCAACTTTACCTTCATTTGGCTTTGCTGGAGAATGCTGCATCTCAGTTTACAACACATTTGTTGTTCCCGCTGGCTAACATGCGTCGTCTCTCTGATAGCACTGCATCGCTTAGCACTGACTTCTTCTTCTTCGGTCTGCAGCTTGAACAATAACATTTCATGGCCAAAGGTACAGCACCAGCGCCATCTAGTGGACAATGTCTAGCAACTGCATTGAAGGAAAACACCTTTGGGATTTTAATTAAATTACTATAAATAGCTTTTCTGATTAACTATAAAATGTTTATAATATCTGTTTGTTTTCACGTGTATTTCAATATGTAACAACTAATAACTTATGTGTATGAACCACTATGAACTATTAAATATTCAACACCCTCCCCCCCAAGAAGACAGTTCAAATATTAACTTCAAAAGGATATAGTAGCTGAACTGGTCTTCTTAACGTCGTCCCAGTTGGAGTGCGCACAGCGCAGGATCTGACTAGTCCATCTCTCCCTGGGAACACCTCTATGATTAGTCCTGTTTTCCATGTTTGACGTGGTATCTTGTCATCTCCAATGAGGACCAAGTCTCCTGGTTTGAGTTGTGTTGGATTTGGGGTATGACGAGTAGGAGCCGATCTGAGTCCAGCAAATACTCCCTCCTCCATCTGTTCCAAAATTCCTTGACAAGTCTATGGCAATATTTCCATCTTCGGGTCAGCCTTTCTTTATTTGCATTTGCTATCTGACCTGTTGTGGAAAATGGCTTTGGTGGTAAAGAGGTAAGTCTTTTCCCTATGAGGAAATGAGCTGGCGTCAGAGGTTCTGGTTCTTGTAAATCATTGTACACAAATGTGAGTGGTCTTGAGTTAATAGTGGCTTCTATTTCTGTTAACAGAGAAGTTAACTCTTCAAAGCTTAGAGATGCTCTGCCCATTACTCTTTTGAGGCATCCCTTTACAGAGCGCACTAACCTTTCCCAAAAACCACCCCACCAAGCCGCTCTTTCTGCAATAAATTTCCACTTGATTCCCTTTTCAGAAAAATATTCCAGCAGCTCTGGCTCCTTTATAGCCTTCCACAGTTCCTTTAGATCTTGATCTGCTCTCTTGAACGTTTTTGCATTGTCCGAGTAGATTACTCTACAAAGTCCTCTCCGTAAAATAAATCTCTTGAATGCCAAAAGGAAACTTTCTGTTGATAGACTCGATACTAGTTCAAGGTGCACTGCACGTGTAACTGCACAGGTGAAAAGTGCTAGGTACGCCTTCTCTGCAGAATTCTTGGACTTTACAAACAGTGGGCCTGCAAAGTCAACACCTGTGACTTCAAACGGCGGTGCTTCAGTAACTCTGTCTTTGGGTAGAGGTGCAGCTGTTTGCTGTGCTGCTTTTACTTTGAATCTTTTACAGATAGTACAGTCTGAAATGCATTTTTTGACTAACTGTCTCACGCGTGGAATCCAATACTTCTCTCGTAGATGAACTAGAGTGTCTCCCACGCCTGAATGCATGACATTTTCGTGACTGTATTTTATCAGAAGTTGTGCAAATCTGTGATTTGAGGGTAACAACCATGGGTGCTGTTCATTGAAACTCATGTTTGACTGATGCAGCCTTCCTCCTACACAGATTAAGCCTTGCTCGTCTAGAAAGGGTTTAAAGTCTCTGATTTTTGAGTCTTTGTGCACATTTTCTCCAGTTTTCAACTCTGTTATTTCTCTTTCAAAACTGTTAAGTTGCGCTTCACGTATCCATACCTTTTCAGCTTTTGCCATTTCCTCTGCTGTTAGTTCTCCCCTTTGTCTTTGCTTTGAATGACAGTTGTGGAGAAATCTTTGAATCCATGCAGTTACTCTTAGTACGGTCTGTAGTTTGCTGTATTTGTCCAGCTGTAGCAATGGTTCAGATTGCACTCTTTCACTGTTACTGAGATGTACTGCGACTTGACTTGCCTTTAGCTCAGCTTTAACCTCTTCTTCTGATAGTATTTCTTGTGCTGTTTCTGGCGGTGTAGTTTGAAGCTCCTTTTCTTTCAAAAATGATGGGCCTGACCACCAGAGACTTTCCTCTTTCAACCTTGATGCGGACTGACCTCTTGTGGTGAGATCAGCTGGGTTCACCTTTCCATTACAATGTGTCCATAGTTCTGGTGGTGTCAAAGTTTGTATCTCCATCACTCTGTTGGCAACAAACTGTTTCCATTTCTTTGATGAACTGCGAATCCAGTGAATCACTATCATGGAGTCTGACCACATTCTGAGTTGAGTGATCTGCATATTCAGTGCCTTCAAAAGGTTATTTGCCAACCTTGATCCAATCACAGCTCCCATCAGTTCCAAGCGTGGCAATGTGATTGTTTTGATTGGTGCCACTCTTGACTTGGATGCAACGAGCGCAGTAACAGTCTCTCCTTCTGTTGTTTGTCCTTGTAGATACGCAACTGCGCCATACGCCTTTTCGCTTGCATCTGTGAAGACATGGAGAACTTGTGATTTATCTGACAGTTTTTCTGTTCCATACCACCGCGGAATAACTATTTGGTGGATCTGGGGAAGCTCCATGCACCACTGCTGCCATGCCTGTGAAAAGGTCTGGAGGCAGCTCGTCGTTCCAGCTCAGGCCCCGTCGCCACATTTCCTGAAACAGACATTTAACTTGAATGGTAAATGGCGTTAGGAACCCTATAGGATCAAAGATTCTGGCGGATGATCTCAAAACACTCCTCTTTGTGTTTTCTTTTCCTTTTAGAATGTTCATCAAATGTTTGAGGTCAAAGGCAAAGTCATCTGTGTCCTGTCTCCACACCAAACCAAGTACCTTCAACACACTTCCATGTGTTTCTGTTTCTTGTGTGAAATCAAGCTTGCTGTTTGACCACTTGATTTTCAGTTCAAGGGAGTTTGTTGTCCACTTACAGAGGTTCATGTTGGCAGCAGCCAGTATTTCTCTTGCTCCTGTAGTAAGTCTGTATGCCTCGTCTGAGTTACTTGAGCTAGCGATCAGATCATCCACATAAAGTGAGTCTCTCATTAGTTTTACTGTGTCTGGTTGGTCAGCTTCATATTTCTCCAGATGATGTCTGATAGTGGCTGCAAGTAAAAATGGACTTGAAGTTACTCCAAACACAACACGTGCCATTCTCATTATACGCGTGTTGGTGCCTTCAACATCTGGGGGTCCTGTAAGCCACAAAAATCTCACAGCATCTCTGTCACTTTCAGTTATAGATATCTGAAGGAAAGCTTTAGTAATGTCTGCTGTGAAAGCTACAGGATTTTGTCTGAATCTGATCAAAATGCTCATGAGGTCAGCATTCAGGTTTGGGCCAGGTAATAAACAGTCATTTAAAGAGGAACAACCTTCTTCATGTGACGAAGCATCAAACACTACCCTTAACTTGGTAGTTACTTTGTCCTCTCTGATTACAGCATGATGAGGTAAGTAGTAGGTTACATTCTCTGTCTCTGCTGGCACATCTTCACATATTCCTTGTTCTGTGTAATCCTCTATTACATCGTTGTATCTTTTGAACAGTGTCACGTCAGATTTCAGCTTTCTTTTCAGGGTTTCAAACCTCTTTTGTGCAACCTTCTTGTTGTCTGAGAGTTCGGGTGTGTCTTGGCGCCATGGCAACGCCACTTCATATCTCTCATTAATGAATCTGACTGACCTGTCAAAGCTCTCCTTGGCTTTCTTGTCATCAGGTGTTTCCTCACCTTTAGTAGTGATGCCCAGCGACTCGATCTCCCAAAATGCTCTTAGCTGGTTTGAGATCTCCACTGAGTCTTCACTGAGTCCAATGTGCATGCATGTTGCTTCATTCATACTGGACATGACAACTGGTCCTTGCACTGCCCAGCCGAATCTGGTTTCTACAGCAACCAAAGCGTCTGACAGTCTCTCAGTTTTACCTGTGACTACTCTCCAGTAGTAATCTGCTCCGATCAGTACTGATAGCTCCAAACCATCTTTATCTCCCGCTGACACATCTGCTGCTGGTAGCCCTTTTTTCTCCAGCTGCCGTTGGATGTGTTCACTGGGGACTTTCATGACTGCAGTACAAAGCTGTGGGATTTGAACAGCTTCAATCTCGATTTTCTGATCTTTGTTTCTCACATTCTCCAGGACTAGTTTTATGACATTGCATTTTGTGGTCACTGGGTTTTTTGAGCCAAACGTGTGAAGGTTTAATGTCTCTTGTTTTAGTATTGGCAGTTTTAAATCCTTCACTTGCTTCTCATGGACAAAACTCCGTTGGCTTCCTCCATCAATTAAGCAACGCACAATCTTCTTTCCTCCAGGTCCTTCAATCCTTGCTCTCACAGTTTGCAACAGTACTGTTTCACATTTTTCTGGGGTTGGTTTGGCTGCATATGGAAATACTGAGGAGACCACTGTATCACTCGTGTTTTCAGCGGCATCTGTCCTTTCTATTGGTTGCTCACTTCTGTCACACACAACAGCATGATGTCTCCTTCCACAATCAGTGCATGTCACATTTTTGGATCTACAGTCTCAAGCAAGATGTCTGGGCTTTAGGCATATGAAGCACCTTCCCATTTTCTTTAGCTTTTCTTTCCTGCTTGTGACTGTGTCTTCAGTGCACTGTTCTGACTTGTGGCTGGTACTGTTACAGAATATGCAACTGTGCACAAATGGTGTATTCGAACTGCCATTGTGGAGGGCTGCAGCTGAGGGCACATTAGGTCCTTTCCACTTTTCTCTGCTTGAATCTAGTTTGCAGTGCTGTTTCTGATTTGCATGTGTATCTTTATGATTCTCTCTCATTTGTGTCAAATGTGCAGCACTCTCCCTGCTTTCAACTTCTTGTTGCAAAAACTTTACAAGGCCATCAACATCCCACTTTTGCCCTATATCTGTCTTGCGGGTGTACTCAAGGGCAAGATCAGCAGGAATCATTTTGAACAGTATGGGGCACAGTAAACCTCCATAACTGTCTGACATGACTCCTAAAGCTTCTAGGCTTCTGATTTGTACTTCAACGTCATCAAAAAGTTGTCTCAAGGCAACAATGTCTGAGGACCTTTTAACTGGGCTTAGATGTAGTAACTTAGACATGTGTGCACTTACAATGAGCTCTTTCCTTCCAAATCTTTGCTTAAGCATGTCTACTGCAGCATCATAGTTCATGTCAGTTACTTTCAGCCCTGCGACGGCGCGTGCAGCTGGCCCAATGAGATATGATTTCAAGTAAGTGAACCTTTCAGTTTTGCTCAAATCTGGGTTTTGGTGAATTGCATTTTCGAATTGGTCCCAAAACTCCTGCCACATGCACACTTCTCCGCTGTATTTGTTTATTGAGAGCTTGGGTAACTTTACCGAGGGTCTGCTTGTATTTGACCGTGTACTCACGTCACTCAGCCGATGTGGATTCACTGATACGGTGGCGTCTCTTGCCTGTTCTTGTTGCTGTAAGGCAGCCCGTTCAATCGCTCTCTCTGCCCGCGTCCTCCATAAATTTGTGTTGTCCTGATACTCAAGTGTCCGCACCATGTCCGCATCTAACTCGTCCAAAGGGATCTCCTGCTCTATATCGGGTTCAATGTCTTGCAGGCCTTTCTCTTTCTGTGACAACATGGCTAACAGCTCCCGCAAACGGTCACTGTTTATATCAGTCTTACTTGTTTCATCTTGTATAATTTGCAGCAGCTTTGTAACGGACGTCCGCAGCACGGTCCGTTTCTGTTTTAGCCTTTGAAGTCGCTCCGACATTTTTTCCTTTCGTCTCCGTGTTGTTACAGCTATCGGCTTAATCCCAACAACGTTCTCTCTTCACTTTTCCCGCTTCCCAGCTTCCGCTTCCCGGGTTTCGGCACCAAAAAATATATTGTGGATTTAGCTGTAACATCAGTTGTTATAAGGAAAGAATGTCCAAACACCCAACTTTACCTTCATTTGGCTTTACTGGAGAATGCTGCATCTCACTTTACAACACATTTGTTGTTCCCGCTGGCTAACATGCGTCCGTCTCTCTGATAGCACTGCATCGCTCAGCACTGACTTCTTCTTCTTCGGTCTGCAGCTTGAACAATAACATTTCATGGCCAAAGGTACAGCACCAGCGCCGTCTAGTGGACAATGTCTAGTGACTGCATTGAAGGAAAACACCTTTGGGATTTTAATTAAATTACTATAAATAGCTTTTCTGATTAACTATAAAATGTTTATAATATCTGTTTGTTTTCACGTGTATTTCAATATGTAATAACTAATAACTTATGTGTATGAACCACTATGAACTATTAAATATTCAACAGCTCATTCCCATCATTAAAAGGAACATTTTATTTATGGTAATTTTAATTTGTCCAATTAATTTTGAGCCCCTGAAATTAGGATATTTTGTGTAAAAATAGTTGCAAATCCTAAACCCTAACTAAAATTAGAGCTGAGAGGCTGCACTATAAGCCCATATTATTTATATAACTGTATCTTGAATATGTTATGGTAAACAGCTAAAAAAACAAAACTTGAGTCACTGTCCAAATATATATGGCCCTTACTGTACACCTCTAATTGCACCATGGGTCGCATTTTGTACAGTAATGGACTCCATGGAAGAAGACCAGGAGGGCTCCACCACTGACAGAAACCCCCCCCCCCCCCAAAACATTGAAAAGCCAGCAAAAATGCATGGTGACAAGCCCTGCAAGCTCAGACAAGTTTCTGGGAGGTTGTCCTTTGGACTAATGACACAAAACTGGAGCTTTTTCCCAGTCACATCACCTCTGTGTTTACAGGTTCGGTGGTCCCTGGTCAATAGGATATGACTGGTCCCTGAAGTTCAATACAGAAGCTAGCTGCCTTGAATCCCAGTCTGAGAAAATAAAACTTTAACTAAACTAAAATAACATCTAAGAATGACATATATGATCAAGTTTTGTTAGGTGAACACTGATTCCTATGGGGGTGAATAGAATTTATAGAAAATGTGATCAAAACTGACCCGACTGACAGTTAAGCAAACAGCAGGCGGCCTGTCCATCACCTTCTCCCTGCTGAGAAGAGCTGTATCCAGTTACAATGATCGAGTCCATCAGCACGCCAATGCTGACAGTTCAATGTAGTATCACGGCGTAAATATAACAAAATAAACCACGATGACACAACATACACTACTCACAAAGGTTAGGGAAATTTGGTTTTCAAGTGAAATTTCAGGATGCACCTAAAATGCACTATAACCTTTACAGGTGAACATAATTTGACCTTCTGTAACCTACCGAATGCACATGTCCAACTGTTCACTGTTTCAGTACTTTTTCCATAACTTGCTGTTCTCTAACAAGGTGCTTAACGGCAAAATTCACAACAGATGTTTGATCCATGAATCGACCAATACATTTTCTGGTTCAGTTAGAATTGGCATTTAAACAGTCCTCTTCATAATGCTATTCACATTTTTACATCATGAGACCAAGACGACACCTAACAATTGATAAACAGTACCTCGCCATTGCGAGGTTTCAAACAGGATGTTCTCAGAGGGAAGTGGCCACTGAGCTTAGAGTGTGACAGAGTGTCAGCAGCAATGGTACAGTGAATGGTACAGTGACAAGCTGATACTACTTAAATGACATCATTAATCCAGCCATTGTACTCCTGCATGAACAACACAGACCCAATTTCTTCTTCATGGATGAGAATGCTCCAGCTCATCGAGATCACATCATTAGGAAATGGCTGCTGGAGGCTGGGGTACCTCAAATGGAGTGGCCTGTACTTTCTCCAGATCTGAATCCCATTGAAAACCTATGGGATCAGATGAGTCGCCGTGCAGAAGCTCACAACCCTGCACCCCATAACCTCAATGACCTGAGGGCCGCCCTTCAAGAAGAGTGGATTGCCATGCCTCAGCAGACAATAAGTTGACTTGTGAACAGCATGAAGTCGATGTCAAGCTGTAATTGATGCTCAAGGGCACATGACAAGTTACTGAGACATTGACATTTTTTGTTGTGGTATACCCACCACTGATGTTGGCTTTTGTTTCAATAAATTGTTTGAGATGAGGTTATCACCATTACATGTTTCTCTTTAAATGTCCTACTTTCATGATATTATATCACTGTAGCGTGAACTTTTTATATTTTCCATAAATTTCACCCGAAAGCCAAATACCCTTAATGTGTTGTGAGTATTGTACATTACACTGGTCAACACCAAATTTATTGTCTAAGTTTTTTTAGCTGATTTAGGACAATTTTGATGTGCTGAATCCAAAAATCACATTGGTTTTGCTCAATCAAGTCAACTTTTTGAACTATGGCCACATGCTTTTTACATTTGTTTACATGTAGGGGTATTTTCACTTTATATGATGCAAAATTCTTTTTTATATCTTGAAATTTCTCAAACTCTGAAGAGTTAGCATGCGCCAATTTATGACATGATGTCATAAATCGTCATGACATGATGTCATAAATCGTCATGACATGATGTCATGACAATTTATGACATTGTCGTGATGGCTGATTACTGTTGGACTCTGAAGAGAGACATCCCTGCCCCTGAGCATTCTAGAGGTTCGAATAAACGGAAGTTGAAGCTCTGAACTTTGAACAATGATGACGTAACATTCAATTTACATGTACTTACCTTTATCAATGTCTACTATTCAGTTTACAGTAATTGAAGTTTGTAACATTTAATCAATTATGTTAGAAAATGATTTCTCTTAAAAATCTATTTTGGATGAGAAATATGAACAAAAATCAACTGATAATGTCACAAAAAATGTAATCAATTTAGTCAGAAGATCAGATTTTTTTTACCTGATCGAGAGAAACGGATGTCATTTTTGGATTCAGCGAAGCAAAATTGTCTTAAATCATTTGCAAAAACACAGACAACTTACAAAAAAACTATTTTTGTAACCCTGTGTTATCAACCATGGATTAGGGAATGAATGAGGTGGAGACAGGGAAGTTTTTTAAGGTGACTGAAATCTAAAGAAAATAATAAAAACCATGTTTTAGTACGACCAATAGCTCTTAAGCTAACGCCTTTGGCTCCCTGCCCATCTACGTGACAGACAACGAGGCTGGCCAATAAAGCGGCGGGTAGGTGTCACGGTGGCGTTTACCTTGTGATGACATTCCAAAGCAAACCTGGAAGAGATAAAATGGCTTCTTGGAGAGAAAAATGATATAAAGGCTGTGCTTTTTTTTTTTTTTTTTTAAAGAGAAGTGTGTTTTGATATTTTTTTGATAATCATGTGACCAACAGACACATTTCAGAAGGTTAAAACTCGCAAACACAATTTTTCAGTCAGTGACCCCTTTAAAAAAATATTGACAGTCAGTTGTGGCATCAGTGTGTCCACTTGATGGCAGTATGGGACAGGGAGTGAGAGTGTATGTGTGTGTGTGTGTTTGTCTGTGTGTGTGAGGCTGGTCTGTCACCAGAGATCAGTAGTAATCTAATACAATCTGGTCTGCTCTCTGTTTTCTCTCTCCTCGTGAGGTCAGGGCGGATCCATATAAACTGTGTTTTCACCTGGCTGCCACCCTTGCTGTGTGTCAGTGATTCCAACTAAGGAATAGGGAACATCCAAGGTGCTCTGTCTGTGCCATCACCCAAATTTATTTATCAGATGTTACTTGGAATACCTCACAAGGAAGCATAAGGCACACTCACACTCACAAAGTATGCTTATACTATTTGAAGTCAACCACATGAAGAGGTAAAATTTTCTCCTCATGTGTGCATGGGTGTGGGTGTGTTTGTGTGTGCTGGGGGTAAAGAAAAAAATGCAAAGAAAAAAGAGATATTTTTTAAAAAATTTATATGGTTGGCATATTTTTTTCCATGTGTGTTTTAAATACACATTTTGAAGACTACTTGCACAGCGTAGCATGGCACACATCCCTTTTCTGGCACAGCAAGTTGTCTCACCAACTTCCCATTTACTCACATCACTGCTTTCTCTTCATTAAATAAAGTTACCTACTTTTATTTTATCATTGTACAGTGCATCTGGAAAGTATTCACAGCGCTTCACTTTCCACATGTTATGTGACAGCCTTATTCCAAAATGGAATAAATTCATTTTTTCCTCAAAATTCTACACACAAAATGAAAAACTAAGAAATCACACGTACATAAATATTCACAGCCTTTGCTCAATACTTTGTTGATGCACCTTTGGTAGCAATTACAGCCTCAAGCCTTTTTGAATATGATGCCACAAGCTTGGCACACCTATCTTTGGGCAGTTTTGCCCATTCCTCTTTGCAGCACCTCTCAAGCTCCATCAGGTTGGATGGGACGCGTCGGTGCACAGCCATTTTCAGATCTCTCCTGAGATATTCAATTGGATTCAAGTCTGGGCTGTGGCTGGGCCACTCAAGGACATTCACAGAATTGTCCTGAAGCCACTCCTTTGATATCTTGGCTGTCTACTTAGGGTCATTGTCCTTCTGAAAGACGAACCGTCATCCCTGTCTGAGGTCAAGAGCGCTCTGGAGCAGGTTTTCATCCAGGATGTCTCTATACATTGTTGCATTCATCCTTCCCTCTATCCTGACTAGTCTCCCAGTTCCTGCCACTGAAAAACTTCCACACAACATGATGCTGCCACCGCCATGCTTCACTGTAGGGATGGTATTGGCCTGGTGATGAGGTGATGAGGTGCCTGGTTTCCTCCAAACATGACGCCTGGCATTCATGCCAAAGAGTTCAAGCTTTGTCTCATTAGACAAGAGAATTTTGTTTCTCATGGTCTGAGCCTTTCAGGAGCCTTTTGGCAAACTCCAGGCAGGCTGCCATGTGCCTTTTACTAAGGAGTGGCTTCTGCCTGGCCACTCTTACCATGCAGGCCTGATTGGTGGATTGCTGCAGAGATGGTTGTCCTTCTGGAAGATTCTCCTCTCTCCACAGAGGAGCGCTGGAGCTCTGACAGAGTGACCACCGGATTCTTGGTCACCTCCCTGATTAAGGCCCTTATCCCCCGGTCGCTCAGTTTAGACTGCTGCCCAGCTCTAGGAAGAGTTTTGTTGGTTCCAAACTTCTTTCATTTATGGATGATGGAGGCCACTGTGCCCATTTGGACCTTCAAAGCAGCAGAAATTTTTCTGTACCCTTCCCCAGATTTGTGCCTCAAGACAATCCTGTCTCGGAGGTCTACAGACAATTCCTTTGACTTCATGCTTGGGTTGTGCTCTGACATGCACTGTCAACTGTGGGACCTTATATAGACAGGTGTGTGCCTTTCCAAATCATGTCCAATCAACTGAATTTACCACAGGTGGACTCCAATTAAGCTGTAGAAACATCTCAAGGATGATCAGTGGAAACAGGATGCACCTGAGCGCAATTTTGAGATTCATGGCAAAGGCTGTGAATATTTAGGCACATGTGATTTCTTAGTTTTTTATTTTTAATAAATTTGCAAAAATCTAAAAAAAACCCCACAACTTTTTTCACATTGTCATTATGGGGTGTTGTGTGTGTCATTATGGGGTGTTGTGTGTAGAATTTTGAGAAAAAAAGAATTAATCCATTTTGCTATAAGGCTATAACACAGGGGTGTCCAATCATGTGCCATGGAGGGCAAAGACTCTGCAGGCTTTACCTTCAACCAGTGCCTTCAACAACAGATTCCACTGAATTTCTTCCCACTGATTGCTGACAAGTGAAAACACCTGATGAAGAGACTGGGTAGATGAGGAAACCTGCAAGGTGTTAGCCCTCCATGGCACATGATTGGACACCTCTGCTGCAACATAACAAAACATGGAAAAAGTGAAGCGCTGTGAATACTTTCCAGATGCACTGTAAATAGTGCCAATAGTTTGCTTTTGGTATTTAAAAGTTTACGCTTCAAATTTTGATTGTTTATGTAGTCATAATGTCTGCTATTGTTAGCGTGATTAGCTTTGTGTGGTTACTTAATTACTACACTGCAAGTACTCTCAAAAAGTAACTATACTAAATAATTAATGCACTAACTACACTATGAAAACATAAAAGAGAAAAAAATAAATTAGGCAGCCTCTGTGCTAAATTTTCCATCTAAATAAACCTAAACAACACCATTTTGAGTACAGAGGACTTATCCAGGACTTTGTGGACTGGTGCCATTGGAACTGCCTCCAGATCAACATGAGGAAAACTAAGGAGCTGGTGGTGGACTGCCGCAGGCAAGGACAACCCCTCACAGCACCAGTAAACATACAGGGAACAGACATTGAGATGGTGACATCCTACAAGTACCTTGGTGTTCATCTGAACAATAAACTAGACTGGTCACACAATACTGACGCACTCTACAAGAAGGGACAGCGCAGGCTGTTCCTACTGAGGAGGCTCAGGTCTTTTGGTGTACAAGGGGTGCTGCTGAAGACATTCTACGACACGGTGGTGGCATCAGCCATCAGTTTTGGTGTGGTCTGCTGGGGCAACGGCATTACAGCAGCCGATAGGAAGAGACTGAACAAACTGATCAAGAAAGCTAGATCTGTCCTGGGGCAACGCCTTGACCCAGTGGAGGAGATAGGAGAGAGAAGGATGGTGGCTAAACTGTCATCTCTGCTGGAGTCCGAGTCCCACCCTATGCAGGACATACTGAACGCACTGAGGAGCTCATTTAGCAGTAGACTACATCATCCTAGGTGCGCAACCGAGAGGTTTCGCAGGTCCTTCCTACCTACGGCTGTCAGACTGTATAACCTAAGCAGGGCTGCTCACAGAGATAGCAAAAAAAACGTGACGACCTAATAGTATTGAATGCAAAAGACGCAACAGACTTACACAAATGGTCCCCTCCGGTATACAACTAGGATAATATCAGTCGCTACGGAGGGTGACAATATGTATGGGTACATATTCATACTATGTAGGATAACTTAGTAGAGGGTGATGCTGTTTATTCCATCTTGCTACAATGCTCCGCACTTTGTATATATATTTATGTGTACGTATGTATATCCACTGATCTTATTTATATTTTTCGTATCTTCTTAATTATTGCTCTGAGTGTTGCTATCCCTGTGCTGTTGCAATCCTGGAATTTATAAATAAAGTGTGGAAAAATAAATAAAGTGTGTGCCCCCTTCCTGATTTCTCATTTTTTGTATGACACACTTAAATGTTTCAGATAATTAAACACATTTAAATATTAAGACAAAGATAACACAAGTAAACACAAAATGCAGTGTCTAAATGAAGGTGTTTATTATTAAGAATAAAAAAAATCCAAACCTACATGGCCGTGTGTGAGAAACTGATTGCCCCCCCCCCCCATTAAAACATAAATTAACTCTGGTTTATCACATCTTTGGAAAGTTGAGTTCAATTTCTCGAGCCACACCCAGGCCTGATTCCTGCCACACCTGTTCTCAATCAAAAAATAATTTAAATAGGACCTGCCTGACAAAATGAAGTAGACCAAAAGCTTCTCAAAAACTAGACATCATACTGCGATCAAAAGAAATTCAGGAACAAATGAGAAACAAAGTAATTGAGATCTATCAGTCTAGAAAAGGTTATAAAGCCATTTCTAAAGCTTTGGAACTCCAGCGAACCATAGTGAGAGCCATTATCCACAAATGGTGAAAACATGGAACAGTGGTGAACCTCCCCAGGAGTGGCCGGCCAACCAAAATTACCATAAGAGCACAGCGACAACTCATCCAAGAGGTCACAAAAGACCCCACAACAACATCCACAGAACTGCAGGCCTCACTTGCCTCAGTTAAGGGCAGTGTTCATGACTCCACCATAAGAAAGAGACTGGGCAAAAATGGCCTGCATGGCACAGTTCCAAGATGAAAACCACTGCAAAAAGGCTCGTCTCAGTTTTGCCAGAAAACATCTTGATGATCTCCAAGACTTTTGGGAAAATGCTCTGTGGACTGACGAAACAAAAGTTGAACTTTTTGGAAGGTGTGTGTCCCATTACATCTGGCATAAAAGTAACACAGCATTTCAGAAAAGGAACATCATACCAGCAGTAAAATATGGTGGTGGCAGTGTGATGGTCTGGGGCTGTTTTGCTGCTTCAGGACCTGGAAGACTTGCTGTGGTAAATGAAACCATGAATTCTGCTGTTTACCGCAAAATCCTGAAGGAGATTGTCCGGCCATCTGTTTGTGACCTCAAGCTGAAGCACACTTGGGTTCTGCAACAGGACAATGATCCAATACAAACCAGCAAGTCCACCTCTGAATGGCTTAAGAAAAACAAAATAAAGACTCTGGAGTGGCCTAGTCAAAGTCCTGACCTGAATCCGATTGAGATCCGATTGAGACCTTAAAAAGGTGGGTCATGCTCGAAAACCCTCCAATGTGACATAATGCACGGCTCAGGAGACACACACGCAGGCTCAAGGGAAGCGAATGAAGACTGACGGCTTCAGGCCGAAGCCCAGGGCGAGGCGGCTTAAATCCCTCGCCGCTGACGAGGTGCAGGTGTGCGTGCAGCTGACGCCGCTGATGGGCGGCGAGGCGTGACAATGTGGCTGAATTACAACAATTAAGATGAGTGGGCCAAAATTCCTCCACAGCACTGTTAAAAAACTCATTGTCAGTTATCGCAAATGCTTGATTGCAGTTGTTGCTGCTAAGAGTGGCCCAACCAGTTAGTAGGTTTAGGGGGCAATCACTTTTTCACACAGGGCCATGTAGGTTTGGATTTTTTTTAACCCTTAATAATAAACACCTTCATTTAAAAACTGCATTTTGTGTTTGCTTGTGTTATTTTTTTATCTTATTTTTACCTACTTAAATTTGTTTGATGATCTGAAACATTTAAGAGTGACAAACATATAAAAAAAAAAGAGAAATCAGGAAGGGGGCAAACACTTTATCACACCACTGTATATAAATAGCTGTTAACAGTTTGCATCCATTTTGTTTCTTGTCTTTTACCCTCAACTAGATTTCTACAAATGAAAAATGAGGAACTAGGGCCATATTTTCTTTTGACAATGAACAAAAACAAGCTTCTCCATCCAGCTTCAACATACTACAAGACACCTACGAGCTTGTGGCGTTTATAGTAACTACACTAATATATGTACACATTCACACCCATAATACACATCAGCATTCATGGCATTAATTATAGCCAGCCTCAAAATTTGTAATCACCCCAGACAGCAGAGAACTACTGTAAAAGTTCCTTTTACCTTCATACTTATTTATCCATATTAGCCAAAAATTATTTTTTTCTTTACCAATGCTCCACTGTGACTAGGGTGAGTTATCATTTACCTGCGCAGATGATTTTTTAAATGCAGCATAGCCAGGATTCCAGATCACTCAACATCACCTTGAGTGCCTCAAAAAGACTTTGACCATGATCACTAACAGAGGGCAGGTGTAGCTAAACATTTGACACACTGAGCGCTCCAAAGAAGGAGAGCTAGTAGCCATTGCTAATGGCTAACTCAAAGCTAACACAAATACTGACAAAAGTGAACAGAAAGCTAAAGAGAGTGATTTGGTAACACTGAGTGTGCGCTCAAGTGTGAGAGTCTTATTAAACACCCTGAGGAGACGACAGTTAGAGAAAAAAAACAATTAAAAACAAATTAAAAGCAATAATCCTCAGGAGAAGAAGGGGAGCTAAGCATAGCTACCACTGCACAGATAGATGGTAGGAACAGGAAGTGACAATATACCTTACCCACGTGATATACGCTATAGCAGGGATGGGCAACTTCGGTGGTAGTGAGAGCCACAACATTTCTTCCTCAATTCCTGAGGGTCAGATTTACACATAAACCTACCGTGGGGTGGGGGTGATTTCCTCCAAAGTTAAAAGTTTCACAATTAAAACTGAAAATGCAATTGAAAATAAAGCTACTAGTGTTTTATCATATTATAATTAAAATTACTAATAAAATTATATCTGCCCTACAATGGACTGGTGATCTGTCCAGCGTGTATCCTAGGTTCCTACTCATACATGTGGTGATTTAAAACAAAAACCACAATAGTGGCTGTGCAATGTTTGTTAACGTCATCAATCTTTTCTTGAGGGGTTTGTGCACTTAAGAGTTTGACAGTTCAATTTTTATTCAGCTAAATGCACTTTGTGATGTGCCAAGGTCAGTTATGACCAGGATGTAGTATATTTTTTTCAAAAGGGAAACAAATGTTAATGCTACTAACAGTGCACATTGAGTTTTTATGCACTTTGAGATATGCCTGAGTAAGATGTGACCAAAATGGTTATTTAGAGAATTTTATTCCCCCCCCATTCTGTTTAATTGTTAAAGAGGAAAAATATTTCTACTACTTCAAGTTCTGTTCAACCCCAGCACTGTTATTGTGTTTTTATGCACGTTTGATGTGCCTTTGTCATGTGCCAAGTGCACAACCAAGACAATAAATAAAAAGTGCATATTTTTAGTCATATTGATCTGTGTTGGTTTTAAATTGATCATATTCAACAGATTGCTGAACATGTGTGGCACAGTTACAAGTCTTGATTTCAAATTGTGACCCAACTGATTTTGTAATTGAATAGCCCTGCAGTAGAAGATGGATGGATGGATAAAATTATATCATGACCTAATTTTTAACACGATCTCCATCAAAATGATGGGCAAAGATAAGTTCTGGATGATAATTAACAAAAGAAGCCAAGAAGAAAAGGAAATATGACCCCCAAATCGTGAATTAAAAAAAGTTTAAGAGCCACTGGTATAAATGAACAACTAAAAAAAAAAATCAGCAGAAAACAACAACCAGTTTCTGAACTTTTATTGCTATCCACATTATTCCTAGTCCCCATGATGCCTTGCGTGAATTATGGTAGCAACTTCCGGTACTAGTTTAGAACGTATTGTTAGTCACTGAAACGGGACACTTTTCCTTGTCAAAAAACAAGGACTTCGGCATCAAAAGTGTGAGAACACGGCCTTTTTTTTTCACCTCAAAAACAGTAATATATTCATACCACTTCCCACGACTATGGAGGGATGAGAAGATGACCTTAAAAAGTGGCCAGTAGCTCTATTGGCTAGCTCTGCTGCTAACATGCTAACACTGTAAACAAATAAAAGCTCTGAGATATAGCAATGTTTCCACCGCAATAAATTCGGCTGCATTTTGTTAAAATATGTTGGACATAATCAAATTTACCTCAGCGCAGATGTAGAGTCTAGTCAGAGCCACAAAGAACCACAACACCGTGCTTGGGCGTTTTAAATTCGGAGTAAAATGTCAGATCTGTGACATTCATACAAGTGAAAACATACCTGGTGCTGCTGTATCTGTACCACCGATCACATGAACAATCCTTTAGTTTTCAGTGCATGATCTACTCATTGCTGTTGAAGCCACAGATTTAGCTGTGCTCATCTGTGAGGAGCCTCACACCACGAACAGCAGCAAGTACCAGAACTACACAAAAACATTCAAACATACAAAAACTACAAGTGCTGAAATTAGCTGCCGCTTTAGTGGAAAACACGTATGTGGATTATACATTAAAATGAATTTGAAAAACTTTTAAAAACGTTATTTTAAATGCCCCTGCTACTCCGCTCTTACTGACTGATTTAACACTAGGTCAGCCGAAACCGGAAGCTCCGCCCATAATCGTTCCTACAGCGGCACCCTCAGGAATAAGGTGGATAGCATTTATTCTTGTTGGCAAACAAAATTAAATGCTACAGCTCTTCAGCTGTACAATTTATTCTTGTTTAAAAGCGGCCTACTTTGTGCATTTAGTGCTGTTTACAGCCTATTAATGCGATCTTAGCATGCAAAACATACCTGACAACACTCCATGCACACCGTCACTGCTGCTCCCGCTAGTGGCTCCCTCACTTTTGCTCTATGCTCTATCACTTGCAGAGAGCGGCACTAGGTTTTAATTAGCGTTCCCTTTGCTGGCGGACTCTAGAACTGCATTTAAGAATGGTGTTCCAAACGTGATATAAACAAATAATTGATTTTTGGAAATGGCCTGGCGGGCCGCAGTGGATGAGGGGGTGGGTCGCATGCAGCCCATGGGCCACCAGTTGCCCATCCCTGCGCTAAAGGTATTTTACAATTTAACCATTTTCCCTTCATTTTATTCTCAAATATGTCAATTGCTCCATGCAGGGTTTTTTTCAGTTGAATATAGCATTAGTTGAATATAGTATTGCTCGAAATGGTTTAAAAAGATAAATATAAACCAAAATCAGTGAGAAAAGGTTAGGAACTACAGACAGGAATAAATAAAAGGTGGGTGATAAAAGCTAACATTTTCAAAGCCTAGCATCTTCAAATAAGTGAACCATCAGGGTTCCTGTTCCTTCCTTGCCATGCTAATGGTCTGACTGACTGAGCTGGGAATGCTGACCAGAGAGCTCTTTTTGTATGTTCATCTCTGATATAAATGCACCAATTTCCTGCCCTAATGAAGGCTCTGTCCTCTCCTGTCATCCTGACATTGGGACTGCCGCCTTCACTTTGAAGACCTGGACAGCTCCATCTTTATCCGCCCACCCACCTGCTTCTTATTCTGATTCATATTCATGTGTAGATGCTGCTTAAGGAAAAAAACGGCCTTGAGAATGCATTTTGATCACTGCTCACTGTAGTGACCTTGAGAGAAATTTAGGTACAACTATACTGGAGCTTTCAGCTTTTTGCTTCTGATTTCAGGAATTAAATGGGCAGTGCATGAACTGTCCTTTATTGCTCATGTGTAACTTTGATAGCAAGAGTTGACATCTTTCCTCCGGTGATCAGGGCTCTCAGTAGCTTTTTGGACACCCTATTTTTGTAATGGGAGGAGGTGAAATGCTTTAAATGAGAAAAAAAAAATCTCTCCCCTCCCACTAAACACAACTATAAAATAAACTGGCTAGATTAACAGAAAATACATTATAACATTACATAGAATAAAAATTTAACCAGCCTCTACATGGGCATGCAAACAGCAGAAGAAAAAATGAAAGAATATCATATTACTGTTACGTTCACAAAACCTGGTATAGAAGGAGACGGACGAAGAGGCTGCACTGGAAGTCGGCTTTATTAATAACCATGTGCAATACATGTTATGTGGTCCACAGCGGAGCCGTCCGGGCCAGACAAGCCCCAAATGGCGGACGCCCCTTATAAGAGGGCGGTGTGATGACGCAACCGGAAGGCGGCGTCGTCACACCGCACTTCACCATAAAACCCCTCATAACATTCTTCCCCCTTTATAAAATAGAAAAACACGACAATTAAAACCCACCCAAATTTGGAAACACAAACCCCCACATAAACACACTAAAATAAAAGCAAACACAAAACCACGAGGAACACTAAAAAACAAAACTAAGCTAGGGCTGGTGGGTAGACTGCCGCACAGCCCACACGCCGAAGTGGTTTATTCTGCCATTTTAAATTTATAACAGCCGTGCTCCTAACTAAACAGATCCACTTTCTTATTTACAGTCCCCCACAGTCATGGTGGGTCAGGCGGGGAAAACAGTTCAGCCTGAGGGCTTTTGAGGCGGTCCCGTGGTGGCCTCCTCCCTGGAGCTTTGAAGCAGACCCATGCCCCTCCCCGGGGCTTTGAAATGGGCTCGTGGCGGCCTCCCCCTTGGAGCTGTCGCTCCCCCGGGACCAATCTTGACGACACCAGGGCCTGGGTCCCATATTGCGGTAGCCAACTCGTGTGGAGCCCCGCCGCCTGGAACCACGACCTGGACATGCTGTAGTCTGTTCGCGTGTTGAACCAAATCGTCTGTCTGCTGAAAGCACGTTGTCCTCAGCTTCGCCACAATCCTCAGCAGCGCCCGTTGTGTCACTGGCTGCGGCCCGGTCAGTTGCCGTCCCAGTATTCTGCCGGTGCGAACCTGAACCCAGTCCATAACATTAAACAGCGCCTTACTTGTTTTCATGCGCTGTCGTTGCGGTCCTGGAGGCTCTGCATGCTCATTCTGCTCAGGACCTCCGCTGTCCTGTGGCGGTTCCATTATCACCATGTTCACTGCGGACCTTTCACCTGCTGTCTCCATCATCGACTGTGGCTCATTTCGGGTACAAAAGCAGTCCGGTACCTCTCCAGTGTCAGTCGTTGAAACGAACCCTCCACCCGCCAACTCGGTCGCTCCCACTACAGCTGGCTGAGCACAGGTACCAAAGCCGTCTGGCTCCTCCACTGAGTTGCTCTCCTCCCTAGAGCATGAAGTGTGCGCTTCGGTGTTGGTCATTAAAACAGACTCTTCACCCGTCTGCTTGGTCGTAACCTCCATTGCTTGTTGGGCAAGGGCACGGGAGCAGTCCGGTTCCTCCTCTTTGTCGTCTGAAGTGCTCCGCTGTACCGTGCTATGATTCGTCTCTGTGCCCGGCTGTCGTCACGGTGCTTCGGGGCTCTCAGCATGCTTGTGCACCCCGTCCTGCGGCTCCGACTCTGGCTGCAGGGAAAACAGGGCTGAGTCTGATCACTGCTCTCTCTCTGTGTTATCTTCGCTCTCAGCGCCGTGCTTACCCACAGTGCTGCGGTCACTCTCAGCTCGGAATTCTCCCTCTTCGCTGCGCTCACTCTGTGCTGTGCTCTTCAGCTGGCTTGCCGTTCTCGATGGGCACAGGCTCCCTCTCCTGTGGCTCCAATTCCACTGTGCTAGCTAGCTTATAGCCTGTAGCGTCTAGCTTCTGTGTCTGGTGCCTGTTTAGCTCCGTGGCTAATTTCTCTGTTGCTACTAGCTGGGACATTAGCTCTCCTGAGCTAGCTAGCTTTGTGCCTTTTGGCGCCAACAGGATCTCAACCCACAGCTTCGTGCTACGTGTGTGTTTGGCAAAGTAGCTAGCAAGAAGCTCTACAGCATCTGCACATGACTCCATCTTCCCTAACGTGTGTAAAATTATGACCTTCTATTCTGATTTTGCGAACCACAAGTGCTTGCTTCCTTACTTCGTCGAGATTACCCAGGCCCAACGCTGCAATGTACGTCTCAAATGTAGCCAGCCAATGAGGCCACAATATTGCTGATTCTCCTGGATACTCCAGAAATGGTCGTAGAGGTGCTCCGCACGCCTCTATGAGTTAATCCTCAATTGCCAAATGTTATGTCCACAAAACCTGGTATAGAAGGAGACGGACGAAGAGGTTGCACTGGAACTCAGCTTTATTAATAACTATGTACAATACATGTTATGTGGTACACGGTGGAGCCATCTGGGCCAGACCAGCCCCAAATGGCGGACGCCTCTTATAACAGGGCGGTGTGTTAACGCAACCGGAAGGCACCATCATCACACCGCACTTCACCATAAAACCCCTCATAACAATTACCTAGAATAATAAAATACAATAAGTGAGCATCTATTTTAAAGTGTAAATAAAAGTGAAAATCACAAGAAGAGTAATTTTGATGCTGTAGTTTGCAAAGAATCAAACCTCTTTGGTTTGAGAAAATGTAAACTGTATAACTTATAATTTAACTAAGTTTAAGTTTAATGTTTATTTGAAAGGGACATCACATACTAATGAACATTAATACAAATGTAAGTATGTTAGATTTAGCAATACTGCTAATTTGCATCTGTAGTCCCCCGGCAGGTCACAAAAACACACAATCATACACAAGAAGAACAACTGCAATAAAACTGTACAAAGTAGATATGCTAAAGTGCAAGAGTTAAGGTGTTACAAAACAAAACAATCAAATGTCACATTAGTGAAGTGCTGTGTATGCATACACACACACGCATCCAAGCACCTCACAGCAACAACAAACAACAGCAACAAACAAGAGGCGGGGCACGTGTGTGTGACCCACTAGTTATGCATACAGTTTGTGTGCAAAGTTAGTTGGAATATAAGCAGAAGCGAGTAAAGCAGCCAAAAAATTATATCAAGTGAAATTAGACTTACTTTATAATACTGATTACTTTGTATATGTAAGAGTAGTGACATAATTTCTGGACCCAGGGGACAGAAGACAGACTCGAGGAAATACAATTATCCTTTTATTGTTAACCTGTGTCTTGTGTGTGAGTGCGTGTATGTACAGTGTGGTGTGAAGTGCTGGTCTCGTGCTGGGGCTGAGCAGGACGCCGTTCTGCCTGGCAACCCTATGGAGACAAAGCAAAGATGTTAACGCTGCACCAGCGCAGAGAGCGTAATAAAGACAGCCGCTTACTTTGCAGATGGCGATGCTGTGCTTCAGTTTGCCCTGTGGGCGACAGCCAGGGGAAGAGCGTCCAGATCTGTGCCGAGAAGCGGGGAAGTTGGAGAGGACTGAGGCAAATCACCAACTATCGACCTAAGGCTCCTAAAGGTCAGGATGACAAAGCCCTTTGTCAGAGACTGTCCCAACACTATGCCCGTTTTGACACCTCGTCATCTGTGTCCAACTCCCCCCCTCCCTCCAGCTCCACAGCCTCCACATTCCCTACTTCATTTAAGGCACCCCCCCCTCCTCCCCCCCTCCCCTTATCATCAGTGAGCAGGATGTGCTCAAACAGTTCTCCAGACTGAACCCGCGCAAGGCCCCCGGCCCAGACGGCGTGTCTCCCTCCACCCTGAGACTCTGTGCGAAACAGCTGGCTCCTGTATTCACAGACATTTTTAACACCTCCCTTAAGTTATGCCACGTGCCATCCTGCCTCAAATCCTCCACCATCATCCCTGTCCCCAAGAAGCCACGGATCACTGGACTTAATGACTACAGACCTGTAGCGCTCACCTCTGTAGTCATGAAGTCCTTTGAGCGCCTGGTCCTGTCCCACCTCAAGTCCATCACCACCCCTCTCCTGGACCCGCTGCAGTTTGCCTACCGAGCCAACAGGTCTGTAGACGATGCAGTCAACCTGGCCCTCCACTCCATCCTGCAGCACCTGGACTCCCCGGGAACCTACGCCAGGATCCTGTTTGTGGACTTCAGCTCCGCATTCAACACCATCCGCCCCGCTCTGCTCCGGGACAAGCTGTCCCTGCTCAACGTGCCTGACTCCCTCTGCAGGTGGATCATCGACTTCCTGACGGACCGGAGGCAGCATGTGCGGCTGGGAAAGACTGTCTCAGACTATACTAGCATCAGCACCGGATCACCCCAGGGCTGTGTACTTTCCCCCCTACTCTTCTCCCTTTACACCAACTCCTGCACCTCCAGCCACCAGTCTGTCAAGTTGATCAAGTTTGCGGACGACACCACCCTCATCGGGCTCATCTCCAACGGCGACGAGTCCGCCTACAGGAGAGAGGTGGCCCAGCTGGCGTCCTGGTGCAGCAATAACAACCTGCAGCTGAACGCTCTGAAGACAGTGGAGATGATTGTAGACTTCAGGAAAGTCACTACTCCTCTGCCCCCCCTCACCCTCTCAGGCTCTCCCATCACCACTGCTGATTCCTTCCGCTTCCTAGGCACTACCATCACCAGGGACCTCAAATGGGAGCTGACCATCAGCGCACTCATCAAAAAAGCCCAGCAGAGGATGTTCTTCCTGCGGCAGCTGAGGAAGCTCAAGCTACCCACCAAGATGTTAGTGCAGTTCTACACAGCCATCATCGAGTCCATCCTCACCACCTCCATAACCGTGTGGTACGCAGGAGCCACTGCCAGGGACAGACTAAGGCTGCAGCGCGTCGTGCGCACTGCTGAGAAGGTGATCGGCTGCAAGCTCCCATCTCTCCAGGATCTGTACATCTCCAGGACCCGGAGGCGTGCTGGCCGGATCATAGCCGATCCCTCACACCCTGGTCACGTACTGTTTGCCCCCCTCCCCTCTGGTAGAAGACTTCGGTCCATCCAGACTAAAACCTCCCGTCACATGAACAGCTTCTTCCCCTCTGCCATTAGACTGCTGAACACTAAGTGACTCTCGTGCACCATGTACAGCAGCTCAACCAGACTCATGTCAATCATCACTGTTTTCTTCCTGCATTACCGACTGCACTATATAGTTCTCCACAGTATCTGCTGCTGGCTAATATATATTTTAACTGTTGACCAGTATCACTTAATCTTATCCTACACTTTATTACATGTATAGTTTATTTCTCTTATCTTATCATGTTTAATGTTGCAGCATTGTACCGAGACAAATTCCTAGTTTGTGTACTACATGAACAATGGCAATAAACCTGATTCTGATTCTGATTCTGATTCTGAGAGCGTAATAAAGACAGCCGCTTACTTTGCAGATGGCGATGCTGTGCTTCAGTTTGCCCTGTGGGCGACAGCCAGGGGAAGAGCGTCCAGATCTGTGCCGAGAAGCGGGGAAGTTACCCTGGTGCTGGTGTGGAGCTGAGCCGCCGCCGGGGAGGGAGAATCCGCTGCCAGGGAGGTCCACCTGTGCACAGGGGAAAGGAGTTTGACAAGGTGAGTACAGTTTAAGCTTATGTGCTTCGACGTGTTGCTCTTGGTCAGAGGTTGAGCCAAGTCGTGGCTGAGGACGAGAGACATGCCTTCGTAAGTTTGACAGACGGCTCCGTGCTGAGTCGCTGGCAGGCTCGGCTCTTAAAGCCCGCTGACGATTGGCAACAGGTGTGCACACAACTGAAACAGATGATGGCCCTGCGGGCGCCATGACAAGTAGTCTCTAAAAATGCCCGAATATGAAAGTTATTCAATTAGTTACAGAAATTAGCAGTTGTTGTGTAAGGCCATTCACCAGTTTTAGGGAGCATGTTCTCTTGTGACTCTTTTTACTTATATTTGCAACTGACTCAGAAATTTGTGACTGTTTTCTTGTAAATTTTTTTGTAATGAATTCCCACCTTCTTTGTAATAAATTTGTAACTTTTTGCACATAAATTTGTTGTTTGTCTAAGTTCTCAAGTTTTGTAATTTGACTTTTTTTTCTTGTAAATTTACTTTCCCTCTCTTTGGCAGGTTTTTTTTCTTCGATGCCTTTGGTCTGATGAAAGCAAAATATAATGTGCTCATTTGTAACAATTTGAATCATATCATATAAAGAAATATTTTCTTTACAACTGAAGAAGAATTTGAACTCCGACTTCAGTGAAATGAAATCATAAATTCACCAAAAATGAATGAATACTGAAGTGTACAGTTTTATGTAACAATCAAGTTGTCCTGAGTTTTCTGCTGCAAAAACCAACTTATAGAAAACACTGACCTCATGAGAGCCACATCTGCACACTACTAGACAGGCATGGTTAGTCCCCGTTATGCATTCCAGAACTGACTCATGCTTCAGATCTCTCTTTACCTGCACACCTTCTTGCCAATGGACTCTTTTTTTTAAGCAGGAACAGGAGTATCCCTACTTGACTACATACAGTATATACAGAGGTTGTCCAAATGTTTCGAGGGGAGGGCAGAAAAGTAATTGATTGGGTGATGAGTAATAGATCAATGTTAAATCAAAAATTTAGTTCATTTGCATGGAAAATGTAAAAAAAAAAATGAAAATTGTGTAAAATGATTTTCACTAGAGTAAATACCGTAGCTTCCAGCTCAAACATGGTGGTGGGCAACAGTAAGGGACTTTCTGTAGTGATCTGCTCTGCCTGCCACCCTAATTTCCTCCACAGCTGCGCGCACACCTGCTCTCATTAGCCTGCCTATTTAAGTCGTGCTGCCCTCGGGTCTACACAGAGACGTCAAGCTCCCTGGTCTGGCAAGACCTCTTCGCCTTCTCGTCGCCTTCATGATCTGGAGTTCCATCTCCTTTGATCCTTCCAGCCTCGTCGTCCTCCTGGGAGCCCTAGCTCCCCAATAACAAGTAAGCCTCCATCATTCCCTCATCTCCACGCTTCACTCTGCTCCCCTGTGCACAAGTGGAAATCCGTTGGCGGCGGACCTCCTCCTCCTGGCTGTGGACTGAGCTCAACCTGCACCTCACTGCACATCTCTTCACCCTCTCACCTCCTCAGCAGCCGGAGCCAAAGATACTGTCCCACTGGCCGGAGCCTCCGGGATCTCACCTGTGCTACACACCAACTCATCAACAGTAAGACTGAACACTCTCTGAATCATTCCTCCCGATCCCAGTCACTAATCCACCTGTCTCTGCTCTTCCCTAGGGTTGCCAGTCTGAACGGTGCTCTGCTCGCCCCGGCTGTTACATTCCTGCACTCACGCACACATCCACACTCACACTGCAATAATAAAAAGATAATTGAGTTTATTCTGGAGTCTGTGTTTGCCTTCTGGGTCATAAATCATGTCACTTTCATTTATTTTACAAAGAGGAACAAGATGCATTTGTTCTTTGCTTATTCAGCTTTAAGAAGATGGAGGAACCCTGGCCCCTGGTCCCAATAAAATGTGTGGGGAGCCCAAGACATTAGCTTCAGAGCTAATAGTGCTACTAGGGAGTTAGCTTAACAAGCATTGTTTACATTGTTATTTTTCTTTAAATTTCAGTCATTCTAATTCAGTGGTATTGGGGTGATACCAAGTGGTCCATGGACCCGTACCCAAAGGCCCAATGATGACACAGCAAATGGGACCATCTTACTATGAAACAAGCTCAGGGCTCCCACTAATTCTGCATTAAGGTGTGTTTTTTAATCACACACGTTGTTTTTATGCTGATGTAATCTGTTAATTTTACCTGATGAGTAACAGGGTGTACCCTGCCTCTCGCCCAAAGATGCTGGGATAGGCTCCAGCCCCCCCGCGACCCGAAAAGGATTAAGTGGAAGAAGATGGATGGATGGATGGATGGATGGAGTAACAGGCTAAAGTAAAAACAAGCAGATATGTAACCAGTTTTCTCTCTGTGCCAGTTTTTTAAAGACACAACCAATTCAAATCAAAAGCAACTCAAACTGTATACAACGAAATGTAACTAATACAACACATTTTTTATAAATGTATTAAAGTAACAGTAAAACTATCCTGCAACGAAACAGCACAGTAAAATGTAAAAACTTACTTGAGTAAAGTAACTTAAAAAAACCAAACTGATGTATTTTACAAACTGCTCTGTTCGATAATGGAGGAGGATAAATGTGAGGCTTAATTAAAGTTCAAAACTACTATTGCTAGCAGTCAATACTACTAGGAGTAGTACAGAAAACTACTCATTAAGCACTTCAAGCTCAGGTGTGAGCTTGAAGTGGATTCCTAATTTGACCCTTCCATTTTAGCTTTGTGCCCAAGATGTCAAGCACTAAGATATCAGCTAACACTAACGTTTTGCAAGCTTGATTCATAAACTGTATTGGAGCAACTAACTAACTAACTAACTAACTGCATGAACCAGAGCACAGACCTTTTGGAGGGAATTGTGTCCGTTTGTGGCATTTAAGCACAATCATAACATATTATTACAAACCAGTGAAGAGAATCACATTTTTTTGTTCAAAGAGTAATTCTACCATGGCAATATGACAGACAGTAAGGATAAAATACACTGTATAATAGCTTGAAAAAGACTGTAAAGAGTGCTTCTGTATTTCAAGCTGTTTCATCTCTGGCACCAAGTGGTGATACTGATCACTGAGATGATGGATAAAAATCAAGATACATGAAAGAGTCCAGAGATAAGTGTAAAAAATGTGTCTCCCCAGACAGCTAACAATATGTCTAAACCTCATCAGCTTGAAGTTCATTCTAGTGATTGATTAGTTCTGTCTGCACTATTTGCTTTGATAGGAAGAGCTCAAGCCTGGTAAAACCTCTCCATCTCTTTCATCCTGGGCACACATTATGTCTCCTGAAAGTGAAAAAAAAGCTGATTGTAGGGAAGCTCTGCACTTTCCTCCCTGGAGACAGATCTCTGTGCAGCTGCCCGTTTCTCCTCTAGGCTGAATGTTTGTGATGGCAGCTTACCCAACGGCCACTGACGTGGATGACATACTCACAGATATGTTTGTTTGCCATCGCAGCTCATGGTTTTTGCCACGTTGACAAACCTTTCCAATGCCATCACTCACAGCTTTGTGCTGCAGCTCATAAAGCTGTGCCAAAAGGGTCATATTTTAAGTATTTTTAGTCCATTTGTGAGTTTTGCCCAAGAAATTATATATCGGAAGAATGTATGATTCTCTTTGTCTGTTGCAATTTCTGAAGCAAAATGATGTTTACCTGTACCATAAGTTATGTTAGTTGCATTTTCCTAAGGGAGAGTAAAAAAAACACCACTAGAAATAGATGTTTTAATGTCCATGGCTTGCTTCACACAAGGATAGTGGCTACTAAATCCTGTGCAAAGTGCAAAACACGTACAGAAAATAGAGCAAACTTACAGAGTCCTTACTGTGAGGTTTGTATTAATCATATACAGTGGTGTGAAAAAGTGTTTGCCCCCTTCCTGATTTCTCATTTTTTTGTATGCTTGTCACACTTAAATGTTTCAGATCATCAAACAAATTTAAATATTAGACAAAGATAACACAAGTAAACACAAAATGCAGTTTTTAAATGAAGGTGTTTATTATTAAGGGAAAAAAAAAATCCAAACCTACATGGCCCTGTGTGAAAAAATGATTGCCCCCTAAACCTAATAACTGGTTGGGCCAATTTTGGCTCGCCAGTCCACAGAGTATTTTCCCAAAAGTCTTGGGGATCATCAAGATGTTTTCTGGCAAAACCGAGACAAGTCTTTATGTTCTTTTTGCTCAGCAGTGGTTTTCCTCTTGGAACTGTGCCATGCAGGCCATTTTTACCCAGTCTCTTTCTTATGGTGGAATCATGAACACTGACCTTAACTGAGGCAAGTGAGGCCTGCAGTTCTTTGGATGTTGTTGTAGGGTCTTTTGTGACCACTTGGATGAGTCGTTGCTGCGCTCTTGGAGTAATTTTGGTCGGCCGGCCACTCCTGCAAAGGTTTACTACTGTTCCATGTTTTCACCATGGGGGGAATCACTTTTTCACACAGGGCTATGTAGGTCTTGATTTTTTTTACCCTTAATAATAAACACCTTCATTTAAAAACTCCATTTTGTGTTTACTTGTGTTATGTCTAATATTTAAATTTGTTTGATGATCTGAAACATTTAAGTGTGACAAACATACAAAAAATGAGAAATAAGGAATGTCACCATGGGGTGAGACGCCGGCTCGGCGCTCAGCCCATGCTCCTTTTATCCCTGCCTCTCATTGGGCAGCACCTCAGCTGGCTCCCAGCTGTCAGTGTCACGGGACGGCTGGGGCCAATTAATCCTCATCAGCTGGGGCGCTGCTAATGAGTATAAAGAGGAGCAGCCACGATCATTCGACGCTGCAACATAAGCACTACTAGGCTGGAGCCCCTTCGTCCGGTGCCAGCCCTTGTCTCATCATCCAGCATCTCTCGTAAGTGTTTTCCCGTAAGAAGTATTTGTGCCTCTGTGCCCCCATGTCCGGCGCAAGCCCTCTGCTAGTCTTAGCGAATCACTTGGGAGTGCCACCTTATTAATTGTTAACTCTGTTGCTGTACTGCCTATGAGTGTAACTATGTATGAGCATCTGTGCTTTCCTCATCCCTTACCCCTGTCACTATTAAACATCACAACTGACTGGCTCGCCCTTGGGTCTCTTATTGCGTGGCTCCCTAGAGCCACGTGTGACAAGGAAGGGGGCAAACACTTTTTTACACCACTGTATTTACTGTATTTATATTTTTTAGAACTCTCCTCACCACCCACACAGCAGGAAAAACCTCCCTTATTTTGAAATCCAAATGTTGGCACGTTTAGTTTGTCTGAAGGCTGTTGATGGAATAAAATCATTGACTTCATGAATTTTGGTCATCTTAACTTGCCAGGTACATAATAATGAACATAAATTATTAGTTAATATTGTAGTAGCTGGTGAAATCAATCCTCAGCAATTCATCAGTCACTTGCCTTTCTATATGAAGCCTGCATATGAATCCTAATCACACCTGTTTGCTAAGTGACTCTTCATTATTGTTCTCATTACCAGCGGGTTAAAACCACCATCAATGCCTCTACTGCTTACATACCTCTTCTACTTTTTTCCCACGTTTAAACTACTTTAATAAGCCCGTGCTTCTCTTGGACAGTGACGCTAGCAAGACACTCCGTCTGCCAACTGGAATGGTAACGCGAGCGGGACACTTCTGAACTCCGCACGGATGATGGTCACGTGCGTTGTTCGTGTGCGCGCTTGTGGACTGTCATTCCTTCATATTTTTTTCTTAAATTTATATTTCCTGAGCATGGTCTGGGCCTGGGCCACAGGCTGCTAATTGAATAGGCCTGGTCTAAATGATCAATTTCCACAAGAAATTATGGAAACGAGCATTTATCTCTGTGGATAAATTATTTATAGATGGCAAGCTGTTTATAGATGAAACCATAGCCCCCTGGCTATCCTAGATTCTAGTTTGTTCCCTAGCTACATGTGAGAAAACAGTGCAATTGTGTGCAGGTCTCTTATTGATCCTTGTTTAATCTGTTAACATTTGTCTAATGGTTCTTCTTTTTGGTTGAGGTCGTTTGTTGTTGCTAATCTTGCTGATGTTTTTAGGTTGTTGCTGTATGTCATCTGTTTCTTCTCATCACTTACTGACCTTCATGTCTGTTCCCACTTGCACATTTGGTTTATTGGAAATAACTTTAAGTACATGCACCCCACTTACTCTTGCAAATGCAAGCAAATACAACAGAGCCATCATGCACGTGCACCCAAGCACACACACATAGGTATATAATATACGCACAACACACATATGCACACACATGCATACTCACCCATACAACATACATATGCACACACACACACAAAACACATAGGTACATTTATGTCATGAGCTCCCCGTGCGCCTCTCCAAGGCGCACGGCGAGGGGAGAAAGGACAAGAGGATTTAAACGCTGGGTTACACCACACACACGTTTATTAACACAAAACTAAACATATAGAAATAAGACAGCTCGGATACACAAAGAGTTCTCTAGGCCGCCCAACACACACACTGAAGATATACAGCGGCGGACAGCACACAGACAGAATACTCACAGTGCGGGGGCTGGCCGAGTCGTCACAGCGATTATCCACGAGCACACACAGAAAACAGTCGTTTGGTGACGTGACGGTTGACGGCAGTGAGAAACCATCTAACACGTACAATGATCCAGCGGTGTCTGTCCAGCAAAGAGCTCCTTTAGTACAGACGCCGCTGGAGTGACAAATAGGAAACACCTGGGGGAGCGCGGGAAAGATGATTACCGGGGCAAACAGCTGACTGTCAGAAAGAGGGGCAGCTACAGGGCGTGGCAGCTACAGGTGTCATGCGGTGGCCCTTGCGAGCCACCATAAGACGCCAAAAGACACCGGTTAAGTTTGCACAGTTTATTGTTAACAAAGAACATACAAAACAATGAGCCACGGTGGGCTAAAACATACAACGCTACATACAAAGGACCATGAGGCAAACAAGGAAGCACACTTACAATCATAACCATGGGATGGTTGATACGTCAGACCATGAAGGCATAGTTGACGTCTGAGCCGAGGAACGCTCGCTCAACGTCTGGCAAGGAGAATTCTCTGACGAGACTGCCGCATTATTCTGCTCCCAGAGCCCTCTTAAATGGAGAGCTGCTGATGAGCCGAAATGCAGCACAGCAGTCAGACTTGACAGCAGGAAGCCCCTCCAAGCGCTGTCACAATAAAGGCTCGGGGAGCCAGAAGGTACACACTGCTGTCAAACCTGATGAAGATGATGCATGGCTCGGGTGTGGACGAGATCGGCGCTCGAACCATGACAGTACCTCCCTACCAAGGGTGAGCTAGCTCCGAACGCCCAGTGATACCCGCCCCCCCCCCGGGGGGGGGGGGCGGATGGTGGAACAGGCCTGGCGGGAGAGGACCAGCAACAGAAAACACAATACTCCCTAATGCACAAATCATAATTAAAACAGGCACAAATGAGGAAATTACAGAGCACGTTCAACAGAAAAAGCAATACTCCATAATGCACAGTAACACACAGGGCAAGAAAAGAAAAAACTCCCCCCACAAGTTAAAAAAAAACATGCTAACAAAGACAAAGCACAGAGCAAAACTATCACACTGAATGACCCTCAACCTCAATGGGACCACACAACCCAAGAGGATGACGACAGGCAGAGTCCAAAAACAACGGAGACAGTTCCGGTGGTCTCCCTGCATCCAAAGGCCAATGGGTGATTACAGGAAACAGGACATGATCGGGCAGCCTACCCCAGTCCCAGGCCCGGAAAGTCAGAACCTCCGGCGGCCAAACCAGGTTGCCCAGTTGCAAGCACAGTGTGTCGGGTGGCCGACCCAGAGCGCCGAACCGGCAAAACAGTTCCTCTGGTGGCCGACCCGCATCCCTCAGCCACCAGAACCATGGGGAGACAATCGGCGACAGCCTCCCTGGCGAGGGGAAGATGTGGAAGAGCCGGGCCGAACATAGAGGCCCCCCAACGGCCCCCGGCGGTGATGAGCTGGGTTGGTGACTATAAAGAGGGAGATGATGGTGACGACGAGCCCGCACAATGTCAGGTGGCAAAGGGTCTGCAGCTCCTTCACCGACCTTGACCCATACTGATGCTGCACTCGCGGCTGCACCCGCGTCGGACCCCGATTGGGTCTCGGCTGCACCCGCGTCGGTTCCCGATTGGGTCTTGGCTGCACCCGCGTCGGACCCCGACTGGGTCACGACTGTACCCACGTTGGACCACAACTGGGTCGGCGCGGCAACGGTGACGACCTCCGACCCCGAACCTGGAACCTCCAGCACTGTGACTGGCTCCGCGCCGGTGACTTTGGAAGAAGGCTCAGGAGACAAGAAAGAACCAGGATCAGAATCACCGGTAGCAGCAGAACCCAGCGAGACGAGCTCGGGTGCAGCAGGCGGCTGCCCCTGACTCGCCTCCCCGAGAGGCAGGCAAAAATGCTCCAAGATAGAAAGGAGAAAAATAAAGTAGAGCACTTGCCTGCACTCAGGTTCTGTCACCGTCCAGGACTTTGTCGATCCAGGCTCAGGACGGAGAAGTTTGTCATCAGGCTCCCACTAGGCTACAGCGGGTTCCGCAGCCGCCATGATGGTCTCTGCAGTCTGAGGACCCTCTGGCGCTGACATCCACGCTGATAACCCACACGGCGTGGTGGCAGGGGACCCTCGACCCGCTGTCTTGAACTGCTCCAATGTGGAGACCCGGGGACGCTTCATCGTCGGTGCAGGCTCCATGCTGCAGTCCACTCTTCTCCTCTGCCCACGATGTGGCTGCGGGGCTGGAACCAGGCTCTCCAGAACCGCAGACCCCCTCCTTGTCCAGCGACGTAGGCCTGGCGTTGTGGACTGCTCAGCAGAGGGAGACAGAGGCAGCAGGTTTAGTGATAAGAGCTACAGCAGGTGGTGGGAGCTCGGGGGACTGTGAACCCCGAACTCAGCCCCCAGGAGTCAGACAAGGCAAATCAAAACTATTAAGAAAGAATGAACTTGCACTTGCCTGTTTCCTGGAGGATGGTGTCTGCTGTTGGGGATGTTGTTCCTCCCTTTCCCCGCTGGATGGTAACAGAGGGCCCCCTGGAAGGACGAGGAGGAGCTGCTCGCGAAGGTCCACTAACGGGCTTTGCCGGAAGCGGATTCAGATGGGGTTCTTGCTAAGGTTCGCTTTGGGCGTGGTGCCAACGTCTTCTGGCTGATGGCGAGGTGAAGGTGAGGTCCGGGAAACGCCACTCTTGAGCAGAAATGGAGGCGAGCAAGTCAGCGTACTCCGGATAGTGACTCAGCTTGGAATTTCTCTCAACCAGCCTGACAGCCGCCGTCACGTGCTTAATGATTGGTGTGGGGTGATCGGCGGAGTGAGCTGCATCCACTCGGCCCCAGATGGAGATTGCTATCCGCTGCAACCTCTCTGGGGGATTCCCGGCTGACGTCATGCTCGTTCGGGGATGACCCCAGGATGGTGCGAACTCCTGGACCGGATCGGGGACAGGAACGGGATCCCGAAACGAGGAGCGACGATGCCTCCTCTTCGGCTTCCTGCCAGAGTTTCCCTCCAGCCCACGGAGTAACTCGCATTGGGAAGCGATCTCTGCCCTCCTCGTCGTGACTTCCGGGTGGTCGAAGTAGCAAGGAAGGTTATTAAGAATATTCTCAGCATAGCCCAGGTGCTGGTGTATATCGTTGGGGGTGTCGTAAAGCGTTGCGGAGAAGAGCATTCCACCTACGTAGTCCAGGGCTTCCGCTAGCTCGTAGCCCAGGCTCCGAACGCGGCTCCTGAACGACGACATTCTCCCAGCATGCAGTTACCCAGACAGGGAAAAACAATCGTCCAATTAAGCAAACTCATCTGGAACGGCGTCTCAGTGTGGCGGCAGTCTACTGTCATGCGGTGGCCCTCGCGAGCCACCATAAGACACCAAAAGACAACGGTGAAGTTTGCACAGTTTATTGTTAACAAAGAACACACAATACAATGAGCCACGGTGGGCTAAAACATACAACGCTACATACTGTACAAAAGACCATGAGGCAAACAAGGAAGCACACTTACGATGATAACCATGGGATGGTCGATACATCAGACCATGAAGGCATAGTTGACGTCTGAGCCGAGGAACGCTCGCTCAACGTCTGGCAAGGAGAATTCTCTGACGAGACTGCCGCATTATTCTGCTCCCAGAGCCCTCTTAAATGGAGAGCTGCTGATGAGGCGAAATGCAGAACAGCTGTCAGACTTGACAACAGGAAGCCCCTCCGAGCACTGTCACAATAAAGGCTCGGGGAGCCAGAAGGTACACACTACTGTCAAACCTGGTGAAGATGATGCATGGCTCGAGCGCGGACGAGATCGGTGCTCGAACCATGACAACAGGCAGGAACAGAAACGGTGCACGGACAAGAAAACAACAAGAAATCAAAACACAACTCCACATAATAAACCCACTGCCTGAGTCACCAGGATCGATCAAAACCGAGCCCACAGGAAACACGGGCTTGGTTCATGACACATTTAGCTAGCTTCCAGTACAAAACCAGTTAATTAAAGCATTCCACATTAAGATTTGTCACATGGAACATACGTGGAATCAGTATCATGGAGAAGAGGTTAAAAGTTTTTAATCGACTGAAGGATCTGCAGGCAGACTTTGTCTTATTACAGGACATACATGTTTTTAAGTCTGTAGATGCACTCACCTCCCCTGAATTTCCCCACATGTATTCAGCTTGCTTTAATTCCAAACAAAGGGGGGTAGCCGTAGTGGTAAACAGAAAACTATGTTTTGTTGATTACAACACTATAGCAGATCCACAAAGTAGATTTATAGCATTGAAAATCTCAGTTCAAATCTGGATCTATATATTGCCAGTGTTTACGGCCCAAATGTTAATGACCCATCCTTTTATCACACTTTCTTCACTTCTCTTTCTGAGCACTTGGACACTACATTCATAATAGGAGGTGACTTAAACCTGGTATTGGATCCTGCAGCTGACAGGCTCAGTACAGTGGGGAAGTATCAGAAATGGCAGGCTACTGACACTCTTAGACAATACATGAGTGATTTTGACCTTTGCAATGCATGGCATTCTCTTCACCCAACTCAGGGAATACACTCTTCTTTCCAGTGCACCACGCATATTCTCATTTAGACTTTTTCTTAGCTAGTAACTCCATTTGTAAGGAATATCACAGCCACTGAAAATTGCTCTAATCAAGCTATCAGTGATCACCATCCAGTATCTCACACTGGTGAATAAAAACGCTACAAGGAAAACTACGAACTGTAAATTTAATACATCACTACTCAAAGACAAAGGCTTTATTAACTATTTTAATAAGGAGTGGGAATCATACACTGGTGTGAAAAAGTGTTTGCTCCCTACTTGATTTCTCATTTTTTTTGTATGTTTGTCACACTTAAATGTTTCAGATCATCAAACAAATTTAAGTATTAGACAAAAATAACACAAGTAAACACAAAATGCAGTTTTTAAATGAAGGTGTTTATTATTAAGGGTAAAAAAATCCAAACCTACGTGGCCCTGTGTGAAAAAGTGATTGCCCCACATTAAAACATAAATTTACTGTGGTTTATCACATCTTTGGAAAGCTGAGTTCAATTTCTCTAGCCACACCCAGGCCTGATTACTGCCACACCTGCTAGCAATCAAAAAATCAATTAAATAGAACCTGCCTGACAAAGTGATGTAGACCAAAAGATCCTCAAAAGCTAGACATCATGCTGCGATCCAAGGATATTCAGGAACAAATGAGAAACAAAGTAGTTGAGATGCATCAGTCTGGAAAAGGTTATAAAGCCATTTCTAAAGCTTTGGGACTCCAGCAAACCACAGTAAGAGCCATTATCCTCAAATGGCAAAAACATGGAACAGTGGTGAACCTTCCCAGAAGTGGCCGGCCAACCAAAATTACCCCAAGAATGCAGTGACGACTTATCCAAGAGGTCAAAAAAGACCCCACAACAACATCCAAAGAACTGCAGGCCTCACTTCCCTCAATTAACCCATTTTCTGTCTATGGCGCAGCAGTGCTCCCATCAGCTCACCTCCCTCTGGTGGTCAAGATTTTTTTCAAGAAAATATTCAGTTTAGATATGGCAAATTCCAAAGGCTCTAACTTGAATGTGGTAAGAGATAATGGCTTACTGTCAAATAGAAAGCTGTAGAATATGATCCAAAGTTTGAGACAGGAGTAAATTTATGCATCTAATTTGCATAATGTGATGGCAGCCGAATTACATAACTTTTGGTCAAAAGTGGTCTTTGGACATATTTACACAAAGGATGGTTTTGGGGTTTTTTTTGTCACCGTCTTTGTTTTAGGTTTTTTGTTATCTTATCTTCAAAGTATATGAACCAGAAAATCAGTAGAATGTACACAAATCGATAAAAACTGGTCAGACCTACCTCTCATCATGTCTTCATTCGTCTATTTTCGTCATCCACGGTCCTTATTTTGTCTTCTGCCAGTCATTTTCACTTTCTCTCCCACATCCAGAAATTCTCACATTTAACCTATGAATTATTCCGCCTCAATTTCAATTACAGTATGTTGCTGAACCGGCGCTATTGTTCTCTGTTGTCACGTGCAGCTCTGTTGATGGCAGACGAAAGTATACACTCTCCAGGCCATCTTCTGCTGTCACAAAATGTAAATATTTCCCTTCAGAAGCTAAATAATCTCTTTTTAGAATCATAGTTGGCAAAATGTGGAGCAAACACTTCCTCCGTGTGGAAATATATGTTGAGATAGACCCTTTGTTTACATTCTCCTCTTCGTGTTTCTGGAAATGATGTTTTGAGGCAGCTTGTTTGGGTGAAGTCCTCCAGTCCTCCAGTGAAGAGCAGTAAGCTATACGTGTCTGACATCTTGTGATGTGAAATGCTTGTTACATCTGTGTTTTCTGTACTTTTGGGACACATCACGTGACAGGCGAGGACCTGTAACATAGGCAGCAGGTGATGCACATGTTTTATGACAGCCGGAAAGTTAAAAGGTTAAGGTCAGTGTTCATGACTCCTCCATAAGAGACTGGGCAAAAATGGCCTACATGGCACAGTTCCAAGACAAAAATCCCTGCTGAGCAAAAAAAACATAAAGGCTCATCTCAGTTTTGCCAGAAACCCTCTTGATGATCCCCAAGACTTTTGGGGAAATACTCTGTGGACTGATGAGACAAAAGTTGAACTTCTTGGAAGGTGTGTGTCCCATTACATCTGGCGTAAAAGTAACACAGCATTTCAGAAAAGGAACATCATACCAACAGTAAAATATGGTGGTGGTAGTGTGATGGTCTGGGGTGGTGTTGCTGCTTCAGGGACGGGAAGACTTGCTGTGATAAATTGAACCATGAATTCTGCTGTCTACCAAAAAATCCTGGAGGAGAATGTCCGGCCATCTGTTTGTGACCTCAAACTGAAGCCTACTTGGGTTCTGCAGCAGGACAATGATCAAAAACACATGAGCAAGTCCACCTCTGAATGGCTTAAGAAAAACAAAATAAAGACTTTAGAGTGGCCTAGTCAAAGTCCTGACCTGAATCCGATTGAGATGCTGTGGCATGACCTTAAAAAGGCGGGTCATGCTCAAAAACCCTCCAATGTGGCTGAATTACAACAATTCTGCAAAGATGAGTGGGCCAAAATTCTTCCACAGCACTGTAAAATACTAATTGCTAGTTATCACAAACACCTGATTGCAGTTGTTGCTGCTAACGGTGGCCCAACCAGTTATTAGGTTTAGGGGCAATCACTTTGTTTATAATTTCATGATATAAAATCATTGAAAATCATTTATTATATCACTTTATTATACACCTGGATCAAACAGGTTTCATCAAGCGTAGGCACTCGACTGATAATACATACAGGCTATTTAATTTAATAGACTACTGTAAGATTAATAACTAAAGCCACAATTTTATCTCTGGATGCAGAGAAAGCCTTTGACCATGTTAACTGGACATTTCTTTATAAAGTATTACATAAGTTTGGGTTGGTTCATCTTTTATAAGTTGGATTAAGACACTATATAGCTGTCCAATTGCATCTATCAGAAAAAATTATCAAACTTCTCAAAGCTTTAATCTTCAGAGGCACCAGGCAGGGCTGTCCACTCTCTCACACCTTTTATCAACTTTATTGGATCATTAGCAGTAGCCATATGACAAAATGTTGATATTAGAGGTATCCAAACTGGAAATCTTTATGCAGATGATGTACTAATTTTCCTTGAGAACTCACAAAGATCTTTTCTTCAGACAGTGCTACTCATTGATAAATTTTCATCACTATAAGATTACTCTATTAACTGGGGTAAATCAGCAGTCCTACCTATAAACTGTAATTTTTCAAATTTATCCACTATTCTAATACAGTCAGGTAATATTAAATATTTAGTGTAGCTTCATCAGCTGGTTTGGAATTAAAAGTCATCCTTTTTCCTTGGAGAGGAAGTCTTGGAATTCAGACCCTTGTTGTAAACCGCCCTTCTTCAAACACACAGGAAGGCACAGCTTTGAAGCCTATGCCATTGTCCATAAAATGGGATAAACCATTTAATGCCCCCCCCCAACATCAATCTGACAAAACAGATTCCAGACTGGCACTTTTACGATGGGATACCTGTCTGAGATTCACCAGATCTCTTCACTTGCTTTCTCTCAAAACTGTGAAAGCCCAACAGTGCCCTCAAATGGACAAATGAAGAATTATACTCATTCTCAAACTAACAAAGATCCTACAGGAAACTAACTTTTTATCTTTAAGATTTTCACTTTTCAGAAAATACTTAGAACACCCTGGAAGTTATGACTCGACTCCAATGGAATTCTGGTTTGAAGTGTTTCATTAATCATTGATTTAAATGTACTGTATGTTCGAAAAGTATGTTACAAGAAATTTTTATTTATTGCATGCCAATATGTGATTGCATTTAATGGATAAGCATGTTGATTGTAGTAATAATGAAGAGTAGTCATTAGTCACTGAAGTTTTAAAGAATTTATGCTTTGATAGGCAGCATATATTTTTTTTAAAGATGATTTTGCTTTCTACATCAAATACTCCCTTTTCTCTATGAAGCTCACGAAAGCCATCTGACTTGAAACAGTCAATCACCAACCAGTCCTGTTTATGTTGACACCTCTTTCATTTTGTTGGTCAGTTTCAGACAAAGAAACCTTTCATGATTGAGAGCCTATGTCATGTCTCCTTTACTTCCAGATACGGGATCTTAAATTGAAAAAATTCTCCATTGAAATGAATGGCAAGAGCAAAATTATCTTTTGATCCCGATCAAATTTTGCCACGAGTTATACATATTGTCATGGACTGGGTTGGACGTTCTTCCAACCCAGCTCCATGGCATGTGGCTGTATTTTCTCCTGAGCGGTTTGTTTCCTTATTTTTTATCTGGCAGCCCTTTAGGAGCCTCTGGGATCCTTGGCTCCCTGCCAGCTGACAGCCATGCCTCCCTCTCCCTGCCAGCTGTTTGTCATTTTCTGTTATACTCTCTTCACTCATACACACACATGCATTTGTCCACACCTGCATTCATTCAGCACTTCTGCACTCACGCTACACACGCACACATCCATTCCTATGCGCATACACACACCCATACGTTCTCACGCACTCTCTTTCTCCACTCACACCGGTGATCACTCAGCTCATTAGTAGTCGCATTATTTAAGCTCTGTGTTCGCTGTTGTGCATTGCAGGGTTATTGCTTGAGCTGAACCGTTCTACACTGTTCTATATGATCTGCTCTACTCTGCCTGATGTCTGCATAGCTTCCTGCTTGGCATCACCCTGTGTAGTCAGCTGTTTTTGTTTCACTGGAACTGTTACCTGGACTGACTAGGATAGCTCCAGCCTCGTGAGTGCTGTTTGTTTCACTACTGCCTTCCAGTTACACCTGGAGGCTTTCTGTTTTCATTTCTTCATTCCCCCCGCTTCAGTCTGACCTACAGTGCCTTGGGACAATTACTCTGTGTGTACTCACTTGTGTTCTGTAGAGCATCCTTGTAGTTATCCTCGTATGCCTAGTGCTATTCATCTGTTTGTTTTTGGACTGTCATCACGCTTTTGTTAATAGCGTGATGACAGTCACGCTTGAACCACTTCTTCAATAATATTCATAATCACTGTGAATATTACACTGAAAAGCAATTCAAAAGTCAAGTGCAAGTAGACAGTAAACGATCAATAATACACTTTAACAGCAGAAGTCTTAACAAAAACTTTCCACAGACTCAGGACTATTTAAAACAGCTAGATAGAAAATTTACAGCTATTGCAGTCTCTGAAACTTGGCTCAATGAAGAGCAGGCTTCTTTGATGGCAATAGAGGGATATCAGATGTTTCATATTAACAGATCTCAAAAAAAGGGTGGTGGTGTTGCACTGTATATTGATGAACTGTATCGATGTAAACTTGTAAATGGAATGTTCTTTGCACTACCAGGGATTCTGGAATGTGCTACTGTTGAGCGTGACCAAGATAAAACAAAAAAATCTAATTATAAGTTGTTTATATGGAATGAGGGGAACTTGTGTTGAGACATTCAGAGAGAAGTTAGTCGAGCTGTACAATAATATAACTAATAAGAAAATGGTTGTAATCTGTGGAGACTTCAATATTGATTTACTAAATCCATTTCAACAAAATGTAATTACAGAGTTCATGAATTCTATGTACAGTATGAGTCTATATCCCACAATAACACATCCCAGTAGAATCACAGTCCACACTGCTACACTTATTGACAACCTGTTTGTTAATATTATTGATAAGAAAATAGAAAGTGGATTATTGATAAATGACATAAGTGACCATCTGCCAGTCTTTGCACTTCTCCATGGCCACACGGGTGCCAATACAGAAAAAAACTTTAAAATCTTTCAGATACAAATCACAAAATGCAATCAGTTCTTTTAAAGAAGACCTGCTGAAGCAGGACTGGGAAAAAGTCTATGTATCAAATGTAAATGAAGCCTACCATACATTCATGAACATTGTAACCGCTCTTAATGAAAAAAAATTTCCATTAGTAAAGAAAACGCTGAAACAGAAATTTGCCGACAAGCCATGGTTAACCAAAGGATTACAAAAAGCATGTGAAAAGAAAAATTCACTATATAAAGCTTTTCTAAAGAAAAGGACAAAAGAAGCAGAGCAGCAGTATAAAACATACAAAAATAAGTTAATATATATAATGAGATGTAGTAAAAGAGACTATTACAGTAAAGAACTGGAGAAAAACAGAGATAACACTAAAAATACATGGACAATACTTAACAATATTCTTGTAAATAAAAACAGAAATACAAGCTACCCAACCAATCTTTCAAAAAAGAAAAAAACAACAACAAAAAAACCAAAACCAAAAACCGACTCAGAGTGTGAATGCAGTTTCACCTGCAGATGAATTTAATAAATTTTTGGTTAACATTGGCCCTAATTTGGCACGAGAAATACCCATTACAGCCCCTACAGGTGATACAATAAGCAAAAACATTGCTATAAAAGACTCCATCTTCATAAAGAACACAGATGAGAGAGAGGTCATTGAAATTGTTAAATTGTTTAAAAGTAAAACATCTACGGATTGTGATGGTATTGACATGCTTTTAGTCAAAACTATCATTGAATGCTTAGTGAAGCCACTGATGTATATCTGTAACCTGTCTCTCCAAACAGGTACAGTTAGGCCCAAAAATATTTGGACAGTGACACAAGTTTTGTTATTTTAGCTGTTTACGAAAACATATTCAGGATACAATTATATAATCAAAATGGGCTTAAAGTGCAGACTCTCAGCTGTAATTTGAGAGTATTCACATCCAAATTGGAGCAAGGGTTTAGGAATTACAGCTCTTTAATACGTAGCCGCCTCTTTTTCAAGGGACCAAAAGTAATTGGACAATTGACTCAGAAGGCTGCAAAAAAAAAAAAAAAAAAATAACAAGGCTGCATGGGCTCTTCCCTCGTTAACCCTTTGCACTCCGGGCAATTTTCCTAAAAACGCCAAAAAATAACGTGCCCAAAGTAAATCGAAAGCTGTTCTTCAACCCTTTGCAGCATCTTCATGGGGTTGGTCTCATTTAAAAGAAAACAGTTTGAATTTTTTGGCAAAAAACCCATAATCTCTCTATGTGCTCCGGCCACTGAGTTACAGTCATCTAAACATACTGAACTTGAAGAAAATAAATTTGGCCACGGTGTTTTTTTGGATACAAATGCTTGCAAATAACACACAGCTGTCCGATCCGGCTGGAAAATGCAACAGAAATGTAGAACCAAGTGTTATCAAGCTGAGATCCAAGTTTTGTAACAATACCACAAAAAATGAATATTTTACACAGCTTTGTTCTCAGGCTGTTCCCAGGCGTTTTGGAACTGTGCCAAATTGTGCCAAATGGCACAGTTTGGAAAAACGTCTGTAACTTTTGAATAATTCAATGTAGAATCTTCATTTTGGGCTCTAATGAAAGGTCACATTCAGGGCTGTGTCTGTGTGTGTGTGTGTGTGTGGGGGGGTTGTCCCCCCCCGCTACAAAGGACGGAGATCGGCCCTCGCTACATGACGGATTACACTCGTTGCATGTTTCCACAGCAACGCTGTCACAGCGGCTTCCCCCCCCTCGCTACTGTGTGCGTGTGTGGGGGGGGGGGTTGTCCCCCCCCTCGCTACAGAGGACGGCCATCGCAACATGATGGAATAGACTCATATGGCTATGTGGCGACAGCTGCGCAGTCAGCACGGCTTCCCCCCGCAGACGGGGGGCGTTCAGACCGTGAACGCCCCCCCCCCGCTCCTCTTCTGCAGCCGGGGGGGGCGTTCACGGTCCGAACACGGCAAATGAACCGTTTATCGTGGCACACACACTTCGTACTTCGTGCGCCGTACAGTTGTAATTTACCGATCGGTCAAAAGTCATTTTTGGATTACAGTTTTCAGGGAGAAATAATAATTTAGCTTATAACACCTTACCTCTTCACAGCAGCAGAGTCCTGGCGAACTTCTCTTCCCTATTGTCAGACGAACGCGACGCTGGTCCGCTCGTGGATCCCCGTCAAAACATAATTCCAATATTGCGGTTTTGGTGAATGATTTACGACCTTTGTCGTCGGCCTCCTTCGGTCTATGATGACGGAAGAGAATCCTAAACGTCTATTCTGCTGGAATGAGTGCAGGTCCCACTTGTGGGTGTTCTCCATGCTGCTGGGTCTGTAGCAGGTTCGTCCAGCGTCCTTTTTTTCATTTGCTGCAACAGTAAATCTCTCTTCACCCAGCCCGAACTTCTGTGCTTCAATTGGCTCCTGCATTCACAGTAGGCGGGTCCTCCTTCCTAGGTTTTCATTCATTGGTTCTTCAAGGTTTCAGAAACCCAATTCAAGGCTCTTATTAGTCGAATGAGAGGTCAATCAGATGAACTAATCTGTTCGCGGCTGTGTCTGCAGCTTTTTTTTTCAGTAGCGCTTGGACGCCAACACCAACTACATCACCATCATCAGTATCTCTATCATGCGTCATGCATCCGAGAGCGCACGAGGGCGCTCTCGTGTGCCCTCGTGCGCCCTAGGATGCAGAGACTTGCCCGCCCGCGGTACAACGGAGTGCAAGAGGTTAACCTGTCATCAGTTAAGCAGTTAAAAGGTCTGGAGTTGATTCCAGGTGTGGCGTTTGCATTTGGAAGCTGTTGCTGTGAACACACAACATGCGGTCAAAGGAGCTCTCAATGGAGGTGAAACAGACCATCCTGAGGCTGAAAAAAAAGAAGAAATCCATCAGAGAGATAGCAGAAATGTTAGGAGTGGCCAAATCAACAGTTTGGTATATTCTGAGAAAGAAAGAGTGCACTAGTGAGCTTGGGAACTCAAAAAGGCCTGGACGTCCACAGAAGACAACAGTGGTGGATGATCGCAGAATCCTTTCACAACCCCTTCACAACATCCACTCAAGTGAAGAACACTCTCCAGGAAGTAGGTGTATCATATCTAAGTCTACCATAAAGAGAAGACTTCATGGGAGTAAATACAAAGGATTCACCACAAGGTGCAAACCATTAATCAGCCTCAAAAATAGAAAGGCCAGAATTGACTTTGCCAAAAACACCTGAAGAAGCCAGCCCAGTTCTGGAACAGCATTCTTTGGACAGATGAGACTAAGATCAACCTGTACCAGAATGATGGGAAGAAGAAAGTTTGGAGAAGAATTGAATCGGTGAATTCCAAAAGGGCCCAAGTCCACACTTTTTCAAAGGGGACTTGGGCCCCTTTTGAATTCACCGATTCAATTGGAACAGCTCATGATCCAAAGCACCACGTCTTCTGTAAAACATGGTGGAGGCAGTGTGATGGCATGGGCATGCATGGCTTCCAATGGCAGTGGGTCACTTGTGTTTATTGATGATGTGACAAAAGACAGAAGCAGCTGCATGAATTCTGAAGTGTATAGGGATATATTTTCTGCTCAGATTCAGCCAAATGCAGCAAAGTTGATTGGACGGCGCTTCACCAATGATCCAAAACATACTGCAAAAGCAACCCAGGAGTTTTTTAAAGCAAAGAAGCAGAATATTCTGCAATGGCCAAGTCAATCACCAGATCTCAACCCAATCGAGCATGCATTTCACTTGCTCAAGACAAAACTTAAGGCAGAAAGACCCACAAACAAGCAACAACTGAAGACAGCTGCAGTAAAGGCCTGGCAAAGCATCACAAAGGAGGAAACCCAGCGTTTGGTGATGTCCATGGGTTCCAGACTTCAGGCAGTCATTGCCTGCAAAGGATTCTCAACAAAATATTGAAAAGTGTAGAAGATGCCTTACAAACGAGACTGAGTTTATTTCTCAGGAAAGCTTTATTGGAAGTCACATCTTCTATCATCAAAGTTCTCAGCAGAAAAGAGACAGAACCAACTTTCCTCACAGCTTTTATACACCAGAGATACTAAACCCCCGCATCAAGTATCTCACACCTTCACCCCACAGAAGCTCAGTAAACACATGAATCCACAGTCACATATAGCCTCCGAGACTTGCTGGCGCCTCTGTCTCCTTCTCAACCTCGGGGGCTCCCGTCGGGACATTGTCTCTGACTTCCGTCTTCCCCAGCACCCACCTCCTAGCCGAGGTCCCTGCTGGGGCATTGTTCCTTTGGACGTTTGCTCTGTAGGGTCTGCACCGTCATGCCTACTGGATGCATGTGGGGGAGAATGCGTACCATACAAGCATGCCATATATGTGCCTTAAATATGCACCATAAAAGTAACATTTTACTTAGGGTTATGTTTATTTGTCCAATTACTTTTGAGCCCCTGAAATGAGGAGCATTTGTATAAAAATAGCTACAATTCCTACATGTTTAATCATATATTTTTGTTCAACCCCTTGAATTAAACCTTAAAGTCTGCACTTCAATTCCGTTGTAGTTGTTTCATTTCAAATCCAATGTGGTGGCATGCAGAGCCCAAATCATGAATATTGTGTCACTGTCCAAATATTTCTGGGCCTAACTGTATATTTCCCAATACAATGAAAATAGCCAAAGTAATTCTGATATACAAGACGGATGACAGAGGGGAATTGTCAACATATAGGCCTATATCACTATTGCCGCAATTTTCTAAGATACTCGAAAAAAATATTCAGTGAGAGAATTGACAACTTTATAATGAAGAATAATTTTATTGTGTGAGCAACAATATGGGTTCAGACGCAAGAGGACAACTGCATTTGCTCTAATGGAATTTATAGAAAAAATATCAACTGCTGTAGAAAATAAAGAATATTCAGTTGGGGTATTCCTGGATCTTAAAAAAAGCATTTGATACAGTGGATCATAAATTATTTTCAATGAAACTACAAAATTATGGTATTGGGGGGGGGGGGGGTAGCACTGTCCTAGTTATGTAGTTACTTAAAGAACAGATATCAGTATGTATGTGTTGGTAGCAAAAACTCACTGTTACTGAAGGTTTCTTGCAGGGTCCCACAGGGTTCAGTTTTGGGGCCATTGTTATTCAATATGTATCTAAATGATATACTGTATGTAAAGTTTTGGAAAAAATGGATTTAATACTGTTTGCAGATGACACTAATTTATTATGCAGTGGAAGCAATTTGGAACAACTTTTGGATACACTTGGAAAGGAATTAGGAAAGCTCAAACTGTGGTTTGATTCAAACAAATCAACGCTCAATTTAAGTAAGACAAAATTTATAATTTTTAACAACCATCACAACAACTCAGTATCTAAACTCTGTAAATGGTGTAGAGATTGACAGGGTATCCGAAATTAAATTTCTTGGAGTAATAATTGATAATAAACTGTGTTGGAAGTCACATATTAATTATATTAAAGGTAAAATATCCAAATCAATCGCAATACTACACAGAGTGAAATACTTGCTGAATCAACCCACACTATATACTTTGTATCATTCATTAATACTCCCATACATGACATCTTGTACTGAAGTATAGGAAATACATATAAAACAAACATATATCCAGTCTTTATGTTTCAGAAGAGAGCTATTAGAATAATAAACAAAGCTGCTCACAGGGAACCAACAAACCCACTTTTTCTTAAATTAAAAGCTCTCAAGTTGAAAGATCTGGTTGATTTTAAAACTGCAGTAATAATGTTTAAAGTGAAGAATCTATCACTGCCCGCAAATATCCAAAAGTTGTTCCAAATAAGGGAGAAACAATATCATTTCAGAGGAACATGTATATTTCAAAAACCTTCAGTGAGAACTACCACCAAGCAACACTGTGTCTCAGTGCAAGGAGTCAGACTGTGGAACGCTTTTGGACCTGAATTAAAATCATGTACAATGCTTGGACAATTTAAACAAAAACTAAAGGAAGAAATACTCCAAACATATATACAAAACGACATGTAAAATCACATAAAGATGATCATATCCAGTCTGTGTTGTGCTGTTGCTTAGTTTTTTGTCATGTTTTGTCTTAGCTTTGTTCTGATTTGTAATCACTTTTATTTTATTTTATTTTATTTTTGAATTCTTAGATGTAACATGGGTGGGCAATATAAGCTGCGGCTTCAGCCATCACCCATTTCGGATAACTTATGTTGAATTGTATAATCCGACGAGTTATTGTTTAATTTGACCTTGTTGGATTTTTTCCCCCTTTGTTTTATTATTCTGTTCCTGTCTTTTAATCTTTTTATCTAATCTATCCAAAATAAAGATTCATTCATTCATTCATTCATTCATTCATTCAATAAACACACTCAACTCACTCTTGCATTTGGGTTTTATCTCTCCTGCCTCAAATAGACAGGAAAATACATGACACATAGGAACCGTAAACTCAGAAGGTGACAACATAGGCACTTTAATCTCAGGAGGTAATGACGCCGCCGAGGACACAGTCCAAGGACGGATTATTTTTTCACATATAAGGAGTTGTTCAGACCTCCTTATACAAAGATATAGAGTGATGATAATCAAGTCAGTGGCGGTAATGCACCTGTAAGCTGGTTGCCAACCACTAATCAAATCTAAAAGAAGAAGAAGACAAAGAGAAGACAACACAGGAACGTTAACCTCAGGAGATAATGACAATATAGAAACTTTAACCTCAGGAGATAATGACAACTCAGGAGCCTTAACCTCATGAGATAATGACAATTCAGGAGCCTGAACCTCAGGAGATAATGACAAGATTGGAATTTTAATCTCAGGCGATAATGACAACATAGGAGTTTGAAACTCAGGAGAAAACATCATGGGAACTCCTTGCGTTGGAAAAAATAATGCAAGAGTTTTTCGCTCTGGAGAAAACAAAGCAAGAGCTCTTTGCTCTAGGGAAAACAATGTAGGAGCCCTTTGCTCTGAAGAAAACAATGTAGGAGCTCTTTGCTCTGGGTAAAACAATGTAGGAGCTCTTTGCTCTGAGAAAAACAATATAGGAGCTCTAAACTCTGGAAGAAAACAACACAGAGGTTCTAAACCCTGGAGATAACATAGGAACCTCTTGCTCAAAAGAAAACAACATGGGAGTTTTATACTCAGGCGATGACAACATAACACCTTTAGACTCAGGAGATGACACGAGGGCTTTTGCTCTGGAGAAAACAACATGACAACTTTTTGCTCTGGAGAAAATAATATAGGAGCCTCTGGCTCAGAAGAAAGCAACATGGGGGGGGGGGGAGGGTAAACTCAGGAGATGACATTGGAGCCTTTTGCTCAGGGGAAAATAACACTAGAGTTTTAAACACAGGAGAAGGCATGGGGACTTTTTGCTCTGGGGACAGCAACATAGGACTTTTTAGCTCTGGAGATACCAACATAGGAACTCTTAGTTCTGGAGATAACAATATAGGAGCTTTCTGCTCAGGGGACAATAACTCAGGGGTTTCTAGTTCAGGAGATATCAACACAGGAGTTTCTAGTTCTGGAGATAGTACCTGAAGGGCCTTCGGCACAGGGACTAACAGCAGCTGAGACACAACAACCCCAGGTGGTGAAGTTGGAGTGGACTGCTCGGATGGTCATGGTAGAGCGGACTGCTCAGACGGCCCAAGTGGAGTGGACTGCTTGGATGGCCCAGGTAGAGCAAAAGTATGCACCTCAGAGACAGCTGGAGATGTCTGCATCAAGGATGCAGGCATCTTGGACATGGAGGGAGAAACACAGGTTGGTGCCATGTCCTCACCAAAACAACCAGCAGAAAAGCTTGGTGGGGAGAGCTCAGAAGCAGATGGGAGCTGCAACTGGATCTCCCTGCCAGGAGCAAGACAAGTCCTCTCTAAAACTGATGTTATAGAAACAAGGAAACTTAACTCCTGCTCTTCTGCTGATAAGGACCCCAGTGATTCCGCTGCTGAACAGGTGATCTCCCTCTCTGGGGACGCTGGAGGAACAGTGGATAAGGCACTCTGTAGCACAGCAGCGGGCATGGGCACCAACATAGAAAATGTGGGAGCTGACGAAACAGCTGTCATGGAATCCGTCGCTGCTGCTGCCAAGGGAGCCAATGCTGGAGAGCCCTCCGGGGCTGGGGCACTCTGTGGGGCTGGAGTGGAGGCAAAAGAATGGTGAGGAGGAGAAAAGACTGGAGCTGAGGGTGCTGGAGGTTCTTTTGGAGGAGTAGTGGTGGAATGCCGGGAGGAGCAGTGTTTCCTGGAGCCTCCCTTCCAACTTGGACCACCACGTGCCCAGCAAGTCCCATTGTACTCCACAGGGATGGAGGGAAGGGCAGCTGACAGCGTGTCGGGGAAAACGAGCTGTGAGAAGGAGGCTGGTGTTGAGGCTGAGGGTGGTGCCGAGTGAGGAGACATGCGTAATGGAGACAGGGAACATCTCACAGATGGCACTGGGTCCTGCGATGCCAAAACCAAGAGACGCTCTGTCATTGGCACAAGTTTTGGCATACAGGGAGCGCTCTCCTCCCGTCGGGATGCGGGTGTGGAGCTGGGGAGCGGTGATGAGCTGAGGATATCTGAACTGGGGGACGCTTCATTGTCAGCACAGGTTCCGAGCTCCTCACCAGTTCACGGAGTGAATTTTGCAGATTTGACACAGAAATGAGGAGTCTGACCAGGCCAGGAAAGCTCCATAAACTGGGGTTATCCTCAATTACTGCAGCCACCTCATCCAGGAGACCCATCGATCTCTCTGGTGTGTGGCTAGTTGGGGCATTTGAAATCAGCCCCTCAATAAGCTGAGCCACCCAGCATTCCTCCTCATCCAGACCAAACACGCTGAAGTTCATACCTGCAGAGTTCTCATCTGTCTGTATGTCCATTTATTCCTGCTTACATTCAGGCAGAACTCCAGGGTGATGTGGTTTTATTAATTACAAAAGTAAAGAAACAAAAAACAGCACAAAGGCTGAAAACAACTGAGGACAGGATAGCTAAAATAACTTACGGGGCACTGGATCCAAGATACTAGGAAACTGGCAGGGAAATTCAGACGATGATGCCACACCAGACAGACACTGAACACTGACATATATACAATAACCAATGATCACAAATGAGAGACAGCTGGGGAACAATCAAGGGTAGTAGAGAAGTGGCTGCAGGTGAGGAGTGCAGGATGGGTGGGGCTATACAGACAATCATAAACAGGGGATGAGCATGAAACCTAACAATGAACATACAGGGCAACAATACAGGAATAAAACAGAGAGGGCAGTGGCTAGGGGTAAGGAAAACATGAGGGGCTGGAACAATAGGTAAACAGGTACACCCGACGCCTCAGGACCAGACGGGATAACACAGAAGACAATGACAGGGGACTCAGAGGGAGCACAGACGGCCAATAATGCAAATAATCATCAAAAGTAATTACAGAAAGAATGATAAATGAACATAAAGCACGGGCTTGATACTTTGATCAAGCCCAGGTTATGACAATATTAAAAATAGATAGACTATTATGAAAACTGGATGAGTCAGCATCTCTTCCAAAATTAAAATGGGAGACAGACCGATCAATCAATAAAGATGAAAGCTTCTGGACACAAATATGTTTAAATACTTTTAGGATGACTAAAAACTCTAATTTACAACTCATACAGTACAAAGTTCTAAGTAGAACTCATTACACAGGACACACCACCACCACCACCATCATAGCAGTCTGTTGTAAGGATGTTCAAAACAGGCCTGAGTCACACAAATATCTGCTCCCACTGCACCAGCAACACCCGAATAGTTATATGCATGTGGTCCTGTGCACTGGTCCAAAAGTTCTGGCAGAAGATATGTGGAGACCTCTCGACATGGCTTGGGTGTCATATCCCAACCTCTCCTACACTTTGCATACTGGGTGATTTAAGTGAAATAACTATAGATGGAAAGTTGTCACACATGGTTCTCACTGCTCTATGCATCACCAAGAAAACTATCCTCATGAATTGGAAATGAAGAAATAATTTTTTTACAACCCACTATAAGAACCTCCTATTAGATTATATTACGTCTAGAGAGAATGTCTGCCTCCCCCCAAAAAAAAACGATTGGCTGAATTAAATTCTCTCTGGTCCCCACTTATTGACTCAATAATTTGAGGGGTGGCATGCTCTGCCTCTGGCGGCTAGGTGTGCCCTGACCGAGGGGGGTTTTCTGTGACCCACTGGAGTTTGTGTCTTGGGCACCTGCCCTGGGGTGGCTGTGCGTCTGGCCTGGGGAGGGATGGGCCATGACCCCTGGCTGGCCGGCCTTGTTCCTAGGTGGGGCTGGGTCTGGCCTTGGGCCCCTGGTGCTGGGGGGCCGTCCCCCCCTCTGGGCTGGGGTGTGGTGCGTGCCCTCCCTGGGGCCCTGCCAGTGCTCTGGGGGCTGGTGCCTGCAACCCGTGGTGGGGGTGGATGGGTTGCGGGGGTCACCCCCCATCCTCCAGGGCCTACGTGTGTGGGTGTATGTGTGCATGCATGCATGCACATGAGTATGTGTATGCAAGCGTATGTGCAGGTGTGCGCGAGTGTGGGTGTGTGTGGTTTCACATGTATATGTGTGGTATGTGTGGGTGAGGATATGGGTGTGTGCATGTACTGTATGTGTGAATGTGTGGGTATGTGTGTTTTGTGTAAATATGTGAGAGTGTGTGTGGGTGTAGGTGGACATATGTGATGATATGTATGTGCGTGTACACGTGAGGGTGGACGTGCGTGTGTGTGGGGGCAAGTACCTGAGGGTGGATGCGTAGTTGTGGAGGGTGTGTATGTGAGGGGAAGACTTTGTTGAGCGGTGGGGGCTTGGGAGGTGGGGCGGGCCATCTAGTGGCCTGGGGGATAACAGTTTGGTTTCCGCTCTCTCTGGCCGTCCTGCTGTTGTGTCCCAAGGTGGGGCGCTTTGCCCACATTGCCTCTAGTGTCCGTGGCTGTTCTGTGGTAGTTGGGGGGGCCGTTGGTGATGTCTGTCTGGGGTGGATGGTGAGTGGGCTTGTGGGGGGGGCACTTTGGGATGATGCTTGACATGTGGAATGCCTTATTATTATTATTATTATTATTATGTTTGTGTATGTGCATACAGGGTGTGTACAAGATGCGTGAATGTGTGCGAGTTTGCTGCCCCATCATGACTGTGGTGCTGGAGGGCACTGAGGTATGACATTGGCAGGTCCAGGGTTGCATGGCCTGGCACCCCTCGTCTTGGGATAGGATCTGGGTGCGGTGGGTGACTTCCAGAGCCAGTTTGGGAGCTGGCGTTTGGGGGGGGGTTGTGGGCTTTCTCTGGGACCCCCGCCCCCAAATTCTGGGTGGATCATACATCTTATTGGATACACTTAGGGGTTTGGGGTGGGGGGTGCCGTACGGTGTCAGTGAAGAGGATCCCTCTGTCTACTACTACGCCGTGGGGCTGCCCTCACCTCAGTTTTAATTGCACTGTAGACACTGAAGCCTTGGGTGAATGGGAACTCTGCTGTCAATAGCAATGGGTAGTGATGCCCTATTACACTATCCCCATAATTTTGACTGCACTTTGGTAGTTCACACACTTGCATCCAATGACCCCACACAAATAACACTCGTCACAATTCGTGAATGGGGGTGGGGGTGGGGGTCTTCCTCTGCCCCTGCTGCCCTCTTTCTGCCGGGGGCCTGGGGCCTGGCTGGTGACCTAGGTCCCGTCATGCTGTTGTCATCCCAATGCGCTACCATGAGTAAATAGGTGCCAGCAAGGGAGTGAGTGAGACAGAGAGTGAATGAGTGAGCAAGCGAGAGCAAGTGAGTAAAGGAGAGTAAGGGAGTGATGAGTAGTGATGGTGGTGGTGGGTCGGATTTGTGTGATGCTTTGCATGTCAGGAGGCATCTCTAGGTGCTTGCAGTAGGTCCATTGGTTGTTTGCTCCTGGTGAGCATTGGTGGTGGTGGGCTGCTTCTGTGGCCGCAGTTGCCCTGGGGCAGATTGCGGGGTGTGGCTGCTGGTCTGCACTGGCGGCCTCCCCGGCCACTGCTGAGCATTGGTGCGCATTAGTGCCCACTGCATCTGTGTTGTGGCCACCACAAGTGCTAAAGGTGAATAAGTGTGAGTATGTAAGAGAGAGCACACTTTAACCAAGCCATAGGGGGTGCACAAGCCAGTGTACTCCTAGTGCTGGTCCCAAGCCTGGTAAATGGGGAGGGTAGTGTCAGGAGGGGCATCCAATGTAAAACCTTTGCCAAATCAAACAGGGAGATCATGACGAATGAGACTTTAATACTGGATTGGTCGAGGCCCGAGTAAACATCGACCTCCACTGGTGCTGTTAACTGACAGGGTACTGGTGGAAATTGAGCTACTGTTGGTCAAAGACCAAGGAGGAGAAGAGGGGGTAAAGTGTGTCAGGAGGGAGAGAGAGAGAAAAGGAAAGGTAGAAGTGTGGAGGTGAGAGTAAGGATGGTAAATGCAGGGACTATGACTGGTAAAGGCAGAGAGTTGGCTGATATGATGGAGAGAAGAAAGGTCAATATACTGTGTTCAAGAAACCAGATGGAAGGGAAGCAAGGCTAGGAGCACTGGAGGTAGATTTAGACTGCTCTACCATGGTGTAGATAGGAACAGAAATGGAGTAGGAGTAATCTTGAAGGAAGAGTATGTGAAGAGTGTTCAGGAGGTAAAGAAGGAGTCAGACAGAATCATAAGTTTGAAGTTAGAAGTCAAAGGTGTGATGTTGAATGTTGTTAGTGTGTAATCCCCACAAGTTGGATGTCAGGTAGAAGAGAAAGATGAATTCTGGAGTAGGTTGGATGAAGTGGTAGAGAGTGTTCCCAGGGGGGAGAAAGTGGTGATTAGAGTGGACTTTAATGGACGTGTAGGTGAAGGGAACAGAGGTGATAAGGAGGTCCTGGGTAGGTATGGTCTTAAGGAGAGAAATGTGGAAGGACAGATGGTTGTGGATTTTGCTAAAAGAATGGAAATGGTTGTGGTGAACACATACTTTAAGAAGAGAAAGGAACATAGGGTAACTTACAAGAGTGGAGGAAGGTGCACGCAGGTGGACTACATCTTACGCAGAAGGAGAAATCTGAAAGAAATAGGAGACTGCAATGTGGTGTAAGAGGAGAATGTAGCTAGACAACATTGGATGGTAGTTTGTAGGATGACTTTGCAAAGCAAGAAGAGGAAAACAGTGAAGGCAGAGCCAAAGATTAAGTGGGGGAAGTTACAGAAGGGAAGAAGGTCGCACAGAGCTCAGGAAGGAGTTGATACAGGCTCTGGGTGGTAGGAAAGAATTACCAGATGACTGGGAAAGTACAGCAAAAGTATTGCGGGAAACGGGTAGAAAGGTATGTTGTGTATCCAGTGGACAGAGGAAGGAAGACAAGGAGACTTGGTGGTGGAATGAGGAGGTACAGGAATGTATTCATAGGAAGAGGTTAGCAAAGAAAAAGTGGGATAGTCAGGGAGATGAAGAAAGTAGACGGGAGTATTTGGAATCTTGGTGCATGGCAAAGAGAGAGGTTGCAAAGGCAAAGGATAAGGCATATACAGTGATCCCTCACTTATCGCGGTTAATGGGTTCCAGAACCGACCGCGAAAAGTGAAAAACCGCGAAGTAGCGTCACCCCTAATGACGTCATCCATAAATAATACGTACGTTCATTCTCTTACTCTCTCTCTCTCATATGATACGTGTGTGTGTGTGTGTGTGTACGTGTACATACATACGTAGATGTAAATAAAGTGTACATAAATATGTTTTTAGAACTCTTTTATTCTTATAACAAGATACGTAACTCAAGATGAAGATGATTTACTTCACAGGTTAATGAGAGCTTTACTGCTCCTCAGGTGACGCCTCATCGTCAGGTGCTAGAGGTGCAGGATCGTCGAGGGCAGCTGGAGAAGCTGCAGGAGGCGGCGTAGTGGCTCGACGGGAAGACTATTTCGCACAAAATGGCACAAGAGAACAGCAAAAAGTTCCACACGGCGAGACTACGTAACACGAGCGATAAAGAGCAATGAATGCGGTCTTCCTTCCCTTCGTGGGTGCTCGGCAGGGAGAGGAGGTGGGTGAAACGTCTCGGCCAATCAGCTTGCGGGGTGAAACGTCTCGGCCAATCAGCTTGCGAGATTTCCGAGCCGAGCCAACACGACAACAGCGAACAGAGAGGTGGATTTTTTGAGCTGTGTGGCTCTCCGTGTTGATACCTGATGGTCTAATGTAGTCTCCCTGCCTTCTGCTAGCGCCCGCCCATTATTTCTCAATTTTGAATTTTTGATGAATATTTTTGAAAAATCCGCGATGCACTGAGGGCGCGAAAGGTGAAGCGCGAAGTAGCGAGGGATCACTGTAGTGAGTTGTATGAGAGGCTGGACACTAAGGAAGGAAAAAAGGACTTGTATCAACTGGCTAGACAGAGAGATCGAGCTGGAATGGATGTACAGCAGGTTAGGTTGATTACGGACAGAAATGGTAATGTATTAACAAATGACGAGAATGTGTTAAGAAGGTGGAAGGACTACTTTGAAGAGTTGCTGAATGAAGAAAAATGAGAGAGTGAGGAAGATGGATGAAGGAAAGAGAGTGAACAAGAAAGTCCCGAGGATTAGCAGGATGGAAGTGAGGGCCGCTTTGAAGAGGAGAAGAATTCAATTCAATTCAATTCAATTCAACTTTATTTATATAGCGCCATTTCACAACAACAGTCATCTCATAGCACTATCAACTGTAGGGGGAACCCCCACAGTTGCAGAAAGACCCCAGCAATTAGGCCATGGGCCAAAATCTGTTGCATGGCTAGAAATTGAGGTTCGTCTTAACTTTCTAGTGGCAACTTGAAATAAAGTGAATTTTACTAATTTGATAGTGCTGAATCTGAATACAGTTGTCCACAACAGCCAAACTTGCACATTAAGCAAATATGACCCGTTTTTTCTAGTTTTTTGTCCATTTTTAGTAAAAAACAAGATTTTGGCCATAGTTTTCATTTAACTTTCAATAAGTACAAATTTAATACAGAATTGTTTTTTGTAGTCATACTGCACAACCTACAGTATATTTTGATTTATCAGCCAAAGTCACCAACAGAGGGCGCTATATCTGCTGTTTTGGGGGAAAAACCTTTGTTTTTGTGATTTTTGTCACAAAAGTCAATTATTTTTATAGCTGCACAGGACCAACATCTATTTTTTAGCATTTTAGAGTTCAGTGGATATTTTGAAATCATGCCAACCAAGAGATCAGGAAGGGATCATTTGATTTTCACCCAAAAATAATGTAAAAAGAAAAATTGTTTCAATAATAAAACATTAAAATGGACATTGCATGCATGTTTCACAGTTGTTTTAGTAGTGCAATCCACATTGTTTATAGTATTTTTTTTCGGATGTTTCTTGTTTTTGTGCCAGAAAATGTAGTGAACTTTGAAAGGGCATTTTTCTTCCTTGAAATCGCCAACCCTTAACCCCTTCACATTTTTTCCAGGTACCCCTTTATGAAACCAAATCAAATGACAGAAAGAAAATTTTGTTCCAAGGCGACATCAGCAAAATCCAAGAAGGCCTACAAATCGATATCTTTAGATTTTGCAAGGTTAGAGTTAAAGAGTTATGTCTCTCATTCATACGCATAAGTGACACAAGACTGGAAGCATGTCTTTTGGAATCACATACTTCAATTAGTTCGATTAGTAGGTCTCCGGATCTGAATCCCCATCATCACTGTATCCGTCATCACTGTACTTATCATCGTCATCATCGGGGGCTGCAAGCACATTTTGGCAATCACTGCATTTGCAGATTTTGGTGCAAGGAAGATTCGCTTTGTGACAAGAGCAGCTCATTGTGTTGCAGTGAGTTTTCTTGCACCCACAGCACACGTGTTGGAGTATCTCTGGAGGAGCTGCAGGGATTGACATCCATTTGAATGTCAAATGTTCATTTGTGAGGTCCCAACCATGGCCAACGGGGTTTGGTGCAAGGATGTACTGATTCAAACAATGTCTGTAAATGGCGGTTTGATAGGATGCCCTCATCGTGTGCAGCTTAAGGGAGTCCTTATTTGGTGGCAAGACATCATCCACTCTGCATCTCAAGGTGAATAAGTTATGCCGAGCTTCATTCACATCAGAAAATTTTTCATTGTAGAGGGTACATACAAATGCCTCAAGTCCTCTTAGCAGCTCTTCATCTGGCATCCACTCGCAGCCAAGTTGCCTGAAGACATTCACTGTCTCAGCTGACTCCAACATAAGACGTAGAGGCCGCACTTTCCCTTTTCCCTTGAAGGCACTAACTGTATCACATCCTGTGAAAACATGCATGCCTATGATGGCTTGGCAAACTTCAGACCCATAGTGTGATGACAGCTGATTGATGTCAAGAACAGTTGTGTCCTGGCCACTTCCAGCTCTGGCATATACACGACATGGTAAATCATGCACCACTGCTGCACTCAACAGAAAGACATCGGTGTCGCGGCTGTTGATGACAACACCAGGGTGTGTGTTACCGGCATGTGCAGCATGTAAGAGAAGCCTCGTGTCTGCCTCCTGGTGATCACATTTTAACTCCTGAACATCTTGCACCATCATAACTCCTTCACTGCAGTTTAATCGAGTGCACAACTCTCCATGACACAGATAAAGTTCAATTCCGGCAGGAATGGATGTACTTTCACGACTCCACATGGCAAGCAGGAACTTAACCAGCTTTTCCTTGTTTGCTCCATTCGAAAGGAATTTAGCAAACTGTCGAGGTAGTTTCTGATGAGGTCTTGTGATATCAATCTGCTGAACACCTGAAGCCTCTTGACGAGAATGTTCACAGTCCTTTATTGATATGTCTGGGTAGCGATCAGTCAGAAAATCTAAACGCGTACATCTCATTTGTGTGCATAAGTGGAGAGCCTTGGCTAGTAGTACATCTGCAAATTCTGCAAACGTTTCACACTTTGCGTTGCAGGACTGAATGAGGGCCATTCCATCAACCAACAAGGCTAAATTAGCAGGAATTGTCGAGTTGGGCCAAGGTTTCATTTTTTTCAGCCAGTTCACGCTGTCTGCCATCAAGAAGCTTCCATTTGCTGTTGCAGTCACGAAACTTTTGCCAACTAACTTGTGTAAATGGGGTTATTTTTCCCTTTTCCTCCTCGAACAAATGACAAACACACGTTCGCATGCGTGTCGCCATGTTGGATCCTCGTATTCAGGTCAAATCGTCGACACTGTACATTGCAATGGCAGCGACGGTTCGAGGTTGAAAAATAGCGCCCGCACGCGGCAAGTCACGGAAGGGGAATTACGTGATTAAAGCGTCGATTTTCTTTAATTAATTTCTCATTAACGTGCAAACAGTGCAAATGTGGACAGGTAAAATATCATTTAATATAGTCTAAACTACTTAAAACCGAGAGATAAAGTTGCCACTGCAAAGTTAAGACGAAACTGCACGCCAGAGGTTTTGGCCCATGGCCTAAATCAGGCGATCCCCTGTGAGCAAGCACTTGGCGACGGTGGAGAGGAAAAACTCCCTTTTAACAGGAAGAAACCTCCAGCAGAACCAGGCTCAGGGAGGGGCAGTCATCTGCTGCGACTGGCTGGGGGGTGAGGGGATAGAGAAGATGAAAAGAACAGACATGTAGAGAGCAAACAGCACGATGGGGACTCAATCTATGGGAGAGAACAAACAAATGTTAATGACCAGCAAAAAAAATATTTCATTGAGAGTGAGGAAAAGAGTGAGGCCCAGTGCATTACTGGAGGAAGAATGGAAAGGCGGTTGGTCCAGATGACGTACTTGTGGAGGTATGGAGATGTTTAGGAGAGATAGCAGTGGACTTTTTAACCAGATTGTTTAACACAATCTTGGAGAGTGAGAGGATGCCTGAGGAGTGGAGAAGTGTTTTGGTACCAGTTTTCAAGAACAAAGGTGATGCTCAGAGCTGTAGTAACTACAGAGGCATAAAACTGATCAGCCACACCATGAAGACATGGGAAAGAGTTGTTGAAGCCAGGTTAAGAGGAGAGGTGACAATCAGTGAGCAGCAGTACGGTTTCATGCCAAGAAAGAGTAGTACAAATGCAATGTTTGCTTTTAAGAGTGTTAATGGAGAAGTATAGAGAAGGTCAGAAGAAGCTGCACTGTGTCTTTGTGTCAGGAGTGGCAGAGAAGTATGTGAGGGTGGTGCAGGACATGTATGAGGACAGTGAGACGGTGGTGAGATGCACTGGAGGAGTGAGAGATTGATTCAAGTTTGTGGTGGGATTACATCAGGTATCGGCTCTGAGTCCCTTCTTGTTTGCCATGGTGATGGACAGGCTAACAGACGAGGTCAGGCAGGAGTCTTCGTGGACCATGATGTTTGCAGACGACATTGTGATCTGTAGTGAGAGTAGGAAGCAGATGGAAGGGAACCTGGAGAGGTGGAGGTATGCTCTGGAGAGAAGAGGAATGAAAGTCAGTAGAGGCAAGAAAGAATACATGTTTGTGAAAGAGAGGGAGGCAGGTGCAATGGTGAAGATGGAAGGCGTAGCGGTAGTGAAGGCAGATGAGTTTAAATACCTGGGGTCAACCATCCAAAGCAATAGAAAATGCACAAGAGAGGTGAAGAAGAGAGTGGAGGTAGAGTGGAGTGGGTGGAGATGAGTGTCCCGGGTGATTTGTGACAGTAGGGGTCACAAGACCCCAGGAGATTTACAGGATGGTAGTGAAACCTGCTATGATGTATAGTTTGGAGATGGTGGCACTGACAAACAGACAGGAGGTGGAGCTGGAGGTGCCAGAGATGAAGATGCTAAGATTTTCATTGTGAGTGACTAGGAGGGTCAAGACCAGAAATGAGTATATCAAAGGGACCGCTCAAGTTGAATGGTTTGGAGGCAGAGTAAGAGAGGCAAGTCTGAGATGGTTTGGGCATGTTCAGAGGAGGGATAATGGACATACTGGACAAAGGATGTTGAAGATGGAGCTGCCAGGCAGGAGGAAAAGAGGAAGACCTCAGAAGTTTCATGGGTGTAGGAAAGGAAGACATGGAAAGCGTTGATGTTACCGAGGAAGATGCAAGGGATTGGGTGAGATGGAGATAGATGATCCACTGTGGCAACCCCTAAAGAGAGCAGCCAAAAGAAGATGAAGCGTAAGAGAGAGCACAAATGAATGTGAGTGAGTCAGAGCATGAACGAGAGTGTATATATGAGTAAGCGTGAGTGGAAGGAAGCATGTGTGAGTGCGAGCAGCTGTGAGGGTGAGTTGGAATGGGAGCGAGACTGAGCAAGTAAGGGAGTGGGTGAGAGTGAATGAGTCTGATTGTGGGAGTGCGAGTGTAAGATTGTGTGAAGGTGAGGGTGAATGAGAGTGAGTGAGTGTGTGTGAGTATGAATGAGTGTGTGAGAGTGAATGTATGCGCTGGTGGGGGGTGCTGGACTGAGGGGATGGTGCCTTCTGCTACCTCCTTGCCATGTGGCCTTCCTTGGACTGGGGGGACTGGCCCCCCATGGAGCTCCCCACACCTTTCTGCCGCCTTTCCTGGGTGTGGGGGCCTGGAAGCTGCCAGGGTGTGGGTCGGGGGTGCTGGGGTGGGTGGAGGCCCAAGCCTTCTGATGCCTGGGGCCCGGGGACTGGCCTTGGCCCCACTGGGAGGGGGGGGGCATGCCGGGCCAGTGGCTTTGCAGCCCGGCCTCCCTCAGCCATCCCTCCTGGAGCAGGTGAGTGGCTGTCCTGGGGCTTGCTTACTTTGAGGTGTTTGTGCTCTGTGGGGCTGGTGGCGCCGTTTTTCTTGCCCAGTGTTTCTAAGGGTGTGTGGGGGGGGTTGCTGTGACCTGCCGCCTGCTTTGTATGTTTCCTGGCAAACCACTCACACTCACACACTCACTTTATAAGCACTCTCATACATGCGCATGCACACACACACACACACACACACACACATATGTTCTTTTACAGGTGCAGATTGGTAGAGCATCCGCCCCACACCCGGGAGGCAGGGGTTCAAATCCCGGCTGGGTCATGCCGAAGACCATATAAAAGTGGAACTTCCTGCCGTCCAGCTTGGTGCTCAGCAAAAATGGAATGGAGGAGGGAAATTTGTGGTGGCGCCTTGCATGGCAGCGGCCCTCTGATTCTGCACTTGGGGTGTGTGTGATTAACACAGTAGATAGGTAAAACACAATCTCGTTCTACTGTACGTGATTGGTTGTACAGTTGAATGACAATAAAGGGTGATTTAATTTAATTTAATACCAGACTTGTGATGAGACCTTTTCAGAAGAAGAAACAGTTTGTCTTCTGTTTGTTTCAGTTGTGTCAGCTTGTTTTTTTTCTGTTTGTTCCTCTGTCTTTTCTTTTGCCCTCCCCACCCCCAACCGCCCCCCCCGGCCGGGTCTATCATCGGTAAAACAATTTTAATAAAGTATTAAAAGTTATTACAAGAGGTGTCTATGAATAATATACAGTACATAGATACGTGCTGTATGAAGCTCCTTTTGGCAAAGTAAATCTGTTTGGCACAAAAATTGTAAGCAGGTAAGCAGAACAGATTTCTGTTCTGCTTACCTAGCTGCTTGACTGAACGGGGGGGGGGGATTGTCTAGAACGCTAAACAGTTATTTTGTTTTGTTGACAAAAATAGTCCCTCCTGACTATGCCCACAGCTAACTGTTCCTAAATGTAGGACTATAGAATAGACTTACTGCTGTTATTTTGCATATGCAATGAATAGATATTGTACAGTGCAAAAGTCATTGTTAATACTCGAATACTTTACCTTTTGAAATGGTTTGGTGGGTCATGTGACTTGCACAGTCTTTCTCGCTGCTAATTATCTTGATACCTGTGCTGAGAGTTTCCTTATATGCCAAATAAGTCTGTCACAACATAGTTGTTACAGTTAGTTAATCGGAATGATAAATCCAACCTCAGCTCTCCATTTTGTGGAGAAAAGATGTGACATTTGGAAATATGGATTCAATATTGCAACTTTTTTTTTACGTAGGTGTTTACACAGTGTTGGTCGGAAGATCTCAGCTGCCCAGGTCTAGATTTTGAGAACTGTCTCGTGTCAAACAGCTCCCCACTGTAGAAATGAAGTGCAGTATACACCATAAGAACAAATGTAAAATACGGTCTTTCCACTTATAGAAATTGCAGCTTTCGTCCCAAGTGCATTTCACTAAAAAAAACCCCTGTCAAAATAAAGGTTGCATTATTGTGACTTAAATTTTGATTTACAAGAATTATCATAATGTTGAAAATGCCATCATGGATAAAAATATGCATGCATGTATTCATATAAATGCTCCTGAGCTTTTGGGAATTAACCATCAGCAGCTAATGTATGCATAAACAGCCCATTAATTCAACTGCTGATCTATTTCAGTCTTGTATCATTTGTGAGTTATTAATCCTGTGGTGCAGTAATGATAGTTAATTTGTATTTCGTATTCCGTAGAATTGTAAATGTAATCGTGGTTAACTAAACAACACATCTCCATGACTTCATCATGATTCTTTAACAAAAAGGATATCTTGGTCTTCATTAACACAAATGAATAAGAACATTAAATTTTTATGTGTTAGCATGGTAATTCCGTGTGTTAAAGAAGCAGAGCTGTATACACTGCCTGGACAAAACAAAGTCACACACTAATAACTCTTTGGACCACCATTGGATGTGATTTTGACATTTTGATCAGCTTATGGAATGTTACAACTAGTGCTCGGAATAGGGTTGCTAACTGTCCCAGGTTAGCTGGGACGTCCCATTTGTTGGGCTAAATATGTTTGTCCCAAGCGGGATGTGTGTTGTCCCATGTATCTAAGGCCGCCTTAATGAATGGGCTAGGCTGGGCTGAAGCCCAGAGGCTTGCAAAGATTAGGGCCTGTCATGAGCCAATTAAAAAGATCACATGGTTGTTAATAGGTCAAATTCTATGTCCATTACTTGATATTCATGTGTGGCTGCTGACTGGTCTAATTTACAAGTGCCCCACGTGGTTACCATGTAACAATAGCCTATCAGAGGAATTGTTTTGACTTGTGACTATGCAAGTGCCAATGAGAGGTAAGAAGTAATTAGCTCCGTCAAAATGTCTGGAAAAAAGTTTGAAAGTAGCGCTCATAAAATTATCGAGAGGAAAAGAGCTTAGGGAAAATGAATTGCTCAAAAAATCCCAAAGCGTAAAGGATATTTCTAAGCTGGAGGATTGAGTGGAGGAGGCTGCTAATTATGCACAGAGGAGGCAGGTGGGCTGTTGAAGCCCTCACCTGGAGGAGAAGGGAGAAGAAAGGCCATGATTGCTTTCATCAGACAGCTGTGCATGGGACAGTAGACTCCGAACTTGGTAAAAAGTAGACTGACTCAAGCATGTATCCACAGAGTATGACGATATTCGTGAGCTGAACTTAAAGGACATAATGAAGGATTTTTCTTTAAAGGCCAGAAGAAAGCACTTCTAAAAAGGGAAGACATGCTATCTGAAGTGTAGTTTCCAGCCACCTGTGCAGGTTTTCCATTGCTGCTGTTGTGCTTGTTTGAATCAGGAATACTTCACTGATGTAATTTTATGCCGAAGGCAGTATCTGTCACATTGTAAAAAGGGAGATCTCAGTAAGATAATATGTCCTAAATCAAGGCTTTATGCTTGTTTTTCTCTCACAAGATAGTTTTGACAAGATGAGAATTTCTTTTTGTTGTGCAGTTTTCTGTGATGCCACGTATCCACTGGTTCCGTCGTGTTTCCGCTTCCCATTCTCTGTGTATTGGAAATGCAACAGAAAATATTTGGGTCCAGACCGGTGAAAACCAGACTGTGGTGTGCCAAGTCGCCTGTGGGTTCCCCAACAGCTCATTTGCATAAACATTGCAATCAGTCATGATTTTTTTCTGTACATTCATGCACTGGAGGCAGCGCTCTCATCCTGAACTTTTAAACCAGTGGTTTTTGATGTCAAATTACAACAGATTCATTAACTGAACCTAGTATTTCTCGCATGAATTGATGTTATTAACACTTTTTGCTGATTTGTTTTAAAGATACGGAGACCAAGGATGCCATATTGTCCGGTAGCAGCCAAGAGCCGAGAGTTTCTATTGTCATGGCCCCACCCTCCTCGAGTGCTTCAGCAGCTGCAGTGTCAGCGGCTGCAGGGCGGGAGGTCTGCACGCCCCAGCCGTCAATTCCTGCGGCGCACACATCGGCTCGCACCCCACCTGCTTCGCCTGTCATTACACCTGCAGTATCGCCTGTTATCATGCCTGTGAGTTCACCCGCCATCACACCTGCAGTGCCAGTTCTCACAGCTGCTACACTGGTGCCCCCGCCCACTGCTGTATCTCAGAATGCTTCATTCATTGTTCCTTCAGAGTCTCCTGAGACTGTCATTTCCTCTCCAGCAGCAGAATAACTGGGGTCCTAATCAGAAGAAAAGGAGGGGTTAAGGCAAGTACCTTTCTTTATTTCTATAACATCAGTTTTTTCAGAGGACTGCTCTTGCATCTCCATCTGCTTCTGAGCTCTCCCCGCTGAGCTTTTCTGCTGGTTGTTTTGGTGTAGACATGGCATCAATCTGTGTTTCTCCCTCCACGTCTGAGGTGTCTGCACCTAGGATGGAGGTGCACGCCACAACTGCAGCTGTCTTAGAGGTCAAGCAGTCTGCTCCACCAATCATCCAAGAGGTCGGGCAATCCGCTCCACCCATTTTCCAAGAGGTGGAGCAGTCTGCTCCATGCATCATCCAAGAAGTCAAGCAGTTTGCTCCACCCGATGACCAAGAGGTCAGGGGACCTCTGCCTGTCATTCCACATGTTGGGCAGTCCGCTCTACCCGTCATCCAAGAAGTCAAGCAGTCCTCTCTACCTGGGCTGTCCGAGCAATCCGCTCCACCTTCGCCACTTGGGGTCACCCCTTCTCAGCTGCTGTTAGCCCGTGCACCGAAGGCCCCTCAGGTACTCTCTCCAGAACTAGAAATTCCTGTGTTATTAGCTCCTGAGCAAGAGACCCCAATGTTATCTTCTGAGTTTGGAACCTCCATGTTGTTTTCTTCTGAGCTAAAGGCTCCTATATTGGTATCCCCAGAGCAAAAGGCTCTTACTATGTTTTCTTTAGAGCAAGAGGCTCCCATTTCATCCCCTAAGTTTGGAGGTTCTGGGTGGTCATTTCCTGAGTTAAAAGTTTCCATATTATCATTTCCAGAATTTAAGGGTCCCATGTTATCAGCCCCGGTACTTAAGGGGTCCATATTGTCATTTTCCAAGTTGAAGGGTTCCATATTGCCATCTCCTAAGTCTAAAGATTTCATGTTGTCAGCTCCTGAGTTTAAGATCTCCATGTCATTATGTCCGGAGGTTAAGGCTCCTATGTTTTCTCTTGAGCATAAAGTTCCTATATTAGTTTCTGTGTTAAAGGCTCCTGAGGTCAGTGCCCCCACGGTGCCGTGTCCATCCATCTGGTGGTCCTTCGACTTTGGTAGGCCACCCGATGTGCCATGTTCCTCCATCTGGTGGCCTACAGACTTGGGCAGGCCACCTGATGCTCCGTATTGGGATTTTTGTGATCTTGGGATGCTGGCAGACCATCTGATCCATTTTGGGACTTTGGACTTGGGATGGGTCCACAAGACTGTGTGTTGGGGTTTGGACTCTGTGGAGGGTAAAGAATTGGTTTTGGCCCACCTGGCCTTGTACCCCCACCACCCACCATGTGAGGGTCTTTTTTGTTTTGTTGTCATCAACTTATTTTGAAGGTTTGTCTCTCTCTTTTGACCAGATGAAAGTTTAATACACCACACCATTTAAACAGAATTACTTGATATTATTTGGCTTCCACTGCTATTTTCAAATTTTTGCAAATATCCAGCTATACATGATAGGAAAAGTGAAAACTGATTGAAAAGATGCAAATTTACCAAACAACTTTAATTGTTCACAAGAAAAAAGTAGCAAATTAACACGCAAATTTATGAAAAAAAAAGAAAAGAAGATTTCAAATTTACAAGAAGAATGTCACAATCTTTTTGATAAAAGTAGTAATATTTGATAGAAAAGGTGCAAAGTGATAGAGAAAGATGTAAATTTACTAAACAACTTTAACTGTTCACAAGGAAGAAGTAGCAAATTAACACACAAATTTATGAGAAAAAAGTTTCAAATTTACAAGAAGAATGTCACAATCTTTTTGATAAAAGTAGCAAATTTCTGATGGAAAAATGTGCAAATTATGTAAAAAAAGAAAAAAGAAAAGCAGTTACAAAATCACAAGGAAACATTTACAGATTTACAAGAAAGTCACAAATTTATGAAGGTAGAAAGAAAAAGAAACTGCAAATTTATAACAAGAGAAAGAAGAATGAACAAACATACAGAAAAGACTAAGTATTTACAGGAAATGTTTGATTTTTAAAACAAGCAATTTGCAATGGGGGTTGCATAATTTCTAGTGCAATTGTACTATGTTACATGGAATATTTTTCATATCATTTTCAATTTTCACTCATTTCACTTGTGAATCTGCAAGTTCTGTTGACTGGGCTCTGAAGGTTGTCTCATAAGCATTCTCATGCCTGCACTTTATTTCACTTTTGTTGATGTTTTGCTATGGGTCGTCTGGTATCCGACCTTTTACAGGGGGATACTGTAAGGGTTTGGACATGACTGTGCTCATATCCTCACTTTATGTTCACATTTATTTTTCTGTTATCTTCAGGACATGAGCTCAGCCATGTCCTTGTCTTTTGTTACTATGTTTCTCTGTGCTGTGTTTATCATTTTTATTTTTGGTCCCAGTGTGCTCTGTCTGTTCAGCCCCACCTGTCCAGTGCTTCTCCATTACCCTTGATTATTTCCCACCTGGCATGCGTTATCTTGATTACTCCCCTGTCTACATACGTATGTGTGTTTCAGTCTGTCAGGTGTGACATCATTATTATTTCTACCTTGTTCCCTGTTAGCCTGTCAGTCCACCTTTTTTTTCTCCTCTCGGCGCCACACCAGTCGGCTGCCTTTTGCAACAGCGGCTCGATTCCGAGTTTTTTTTCCCTTCCTCTCTCTTTTGATCACTTTTTTTTTTCACCCCACTTATATCACGGACACACAGATCATCCCAAATGTCTCCTGAGCCGGTGGACGGAGCCACTGTTTATAGCAGGATACGATATAACAGGGAAGAGCTGCTAGCATTTAACCGCCACCCGGTCCCACTGGAAAAACTCGACATACCGAGAGAACTGAGGCGAAAACGCCGCGGCTGCCGGGCTGGAGTAAGGCGGAGGACAAAAAATATAAGGTACAGACCCTCCCTTCCATCTGTTGTCATGGGAAATGTACGGTCGATACTGGAAAAGTTAGATGAGCTAGCGGCTATCTCCCGTTATGATAGCACTTACCGGGAGTGCTCTCTCCTTTTGTTTACTGAGACGTGGCTAACTGAACTAGCAGCAGATGCTAACATTGAGCTGGAGGGTTTTCACACGATACGAGCTGACCGAACACCAGAGAGTGGCAAAACTAGGGGCGGTGGAGTGATCATGTATGTTAACAACAACTGGTGCAGACCGGGACATATCACTGTTAAACAACGACACTGCAGCAAAGACATTGAGTTGCTAGCTGTTAGCATGAGGCCTACATATCTCCCGAGAGAACACTCACACGTGATCTGCATTGTTGTTTATGCAAATCCGACGGCGAACGCTGGGACAGCGCGTGACGTCATCCATTCAGTAACCAGCAGGCTGCAGACAGAACACCCAGATGCTCTTCTCCTCATCTCAGGCGATTTCAACCACGTTTCACTGTCTCCCATTCTGCCCACTTTCACCCAGTATGTCACATGCCACACTAGAGACAATAAAACACTGGATTTGTTCTACGCAAACACTAAGGAGGCGTACACCTCATCACAACTCCCCCCACTTGGGAGATCGGATCACAACTTGGTTCATCTCCGACCGGTGTACAAACCCCTAGTGCACAGACAACCTCCGGCCATGCACACTGTGGAGTTATGGTCTGAGGAGACAATGGACACTCTAAAGGACTGTTTTGAAGCCACTGCCTGGAAGCAGCTCTGCGATCCACATGGTGAGGACATCGATGGCCTCATTCACACCTTCACGGGCTACCTCAGCTTCTGTGTGGACAAATCCGTTCCCACCAAGACCATACGGCGTCACTCAAACAACAAACCCTGGATCAACCCTGAGATAAAAACACTTCTGAGAGAGAAGAAGAGGATCTTCAGGTCGGGGAACAGGGAGATGCTGAAGTCCGTACAGAGGGAGCTGAGGAGAAAGATCAGAGAAGGCAAGGACAGCTTCAGGAAGAAGATGGAGGACAAGCTGCAACAGAGCGACATCAGCGGGGTCTGGAGAAACCTCAAAACCATCTCGGGGCTCCAGAATACCTCCCCCCAGGCCACGGGGGGCAGGGAGTGGGCGAACAACCTGAATCTGTTTTTCAATAGATTTGACCAACCGCCCTCCCCCCTGTCTGCACAACAACCACTGCTGCCTCTAAGAAATCAAGTCCTGCTACCCACTCCCCACTCCACCGACACCCCCCCCACTCCCAACACACAGCCCCCCATCCTGACCCTGACCAAGACCCAGGTGAGGACGGAGCTGAGGAAGATCAAGGCGAGGAAGGCGTCGGGACCGGACGGCATCAGCGCAAAGCTCCTCAAGTCCTGTGCAGACCAGCTGTGTGGGATTGTGACGTATATCTTCAACATGAGCCTGAAACTGGGGAGGGTACCACAGCTGTGGAAAACATCTTGTGTGGTACCTGTACCAAAAACTTCCCACCCCAAAGACCTGAACAGCTTCAGACCGGTGGCCTTGACGTCCCACTTGATGAAGACCCTGGAGAGACTGCTCCTTGCTCATCTCCGCCCCCTGGTGGAACCAGCGATGGATCCACTCCAGTTCGCCTACCAGCATGGCATTGGGGTGGAGGATGCGGTGATCTTCCTCCTTCACCGTTCTCTGTCCCACCTGGAGAAGCCCGGGAATATGGTGAGGATCATGTTCTTTGACTTCTCCAGTGCTTTCAACACTATCCAACCGATGATCCTGAAGGACAAGCTGCTGCGCGCAGGGGTGGACCAGCACCTGTCATCATGGATCCTGGACTACCTCACGAACCGGCCTCAGTTTGTGAGAACCCGGGACTGTGTTTCCGACACGATCATCAGTAGCACGGGGGCCCCCCAGGGAACGGTGCTGGCTCCCTTCTTGTTCACTCTTTATACTGCGGACTTCTCACACAACACAACACATTGCCATCTACAGAAGTTCTCTGATGACTCTGCGATCGTTGGTCTCATCTCCAGCGGAGATGAAGCTGAGTACAGAGGGCTTATCCAGGACTTTGTGGACTGGTGCCATCGGAACTGCCTCCAGATCAACGCGAGGAAAACTAAGGAGCTGGTGGTGGACTGCCGCAGGCATGGGCAGCCCCTCACAGCACCAGTAAATATACAGGGAACAGACATCGAGATGGTGACATCCTACAAGTACCTGGGTATTCATCTGAACAATAAACTAGACTGGTCACACAATACTGACGCACTCTACAAGAAGGGACAGCGCAGGCTGTTCCTGCTGAGGAGACTCAGGTCTTTTGGTGTACAAGGGGCGCTGCTGAAGTCATTCTATGACACGGTGGTGGCATCAGCCATCACTTTTGGAGTGGTCTGCTGGGGCAGTGGCATTACTGCAGCCGATAGGAAGAGACTGAACAAACTGATTAAGAAAGCTAGCTCTGTCCTGGGGCAACGCCTTGATCCGATGGAGGAGATAGGAGAGAGAAGGACGGTGGCTAAACTGTCATCTCTGCTGGAGTCCGAGTTCCACCCTATGCAGGACATACTGGATGCACTGAGGAGCTCATTTAGCAGCAGACTACATCATCCCAGGTGCACAACCGAGAGGTTTCGTAGGTCCTTCCTACCAACGGCTGTCAGACTGTACAACCTAAGCAGGGCTGCTCGCAGAGATAGCAAAAAGACGTAACAAACTAATAGTTTTTTTTTTTTTTTTTTTGAATGCAAAAGATGCAATAGACTTACACAATGGTCCTCTCCGGCATACAACTAGGAACATACCGGTCGCTATGGAGGGTGAGAATATGTATGGGCACATAATCATACCATGTAGGATAACTAAATAGACGGTTATGCTGTTTCATCCCACCTAGCAACAATGCTCTGCACTGTGTGTGTTTATATATTTACATATTTATTCCATCTAGCTACAATGCTCTGCACTGGGTGTGTTTATATTTATATATCTATATATTTATTCCATCTAGCTACAATGCTCCGCACTGTGTTTTTATATATCTACATATTATTCCATCTAGCTACATTGCTCCGCACTGTGTGTGTTTATATACTTGCATATTTATTCCACCTAGCTGCAATGCTCCATACTGTGGGTGTTTATATATTTACATATTTATTCCATCTAGCTACAATGCTCTGCACTGTGTGTTCATATATTCATATATTTATTCCATCCAGCTACAATGCTCTGCACTGTGTGTCTGTGTGTGTGTGTGTGTGTATATATATATTTTATAGTAATATGTACATATGTATATTAGCTGCTCTTGCTTGCTTGTTTTTTCTTGCCTTCTGATTGTTGCTCTGAGTGTTGCTATCCCTGTGCTGTTGCAATCCTGGAATTTCCCCGTTGTGGGACTAATAAAGGCTTATCTTATCTTATCTTATCTTAAACCCTTTGAATCATAAAACCTGGTAAAAACATCTAATCAATTTGTGGATAAATGTCTAAAGAAGCCTCGTCCGGAGAGAAAAAGGAGATTAATTGCTGGCCATCCCCTCCAGAGGTTCCCTCCTTGGCTGGGAGGGAAAGGCGAGAGGGGCCCTGGAAGTGGATGCCTCAAGCCTCCAGCTTGAGGGGAGAAATCTTGCTTCCCCGGCTCCCTTGCTGTCTTCTGTGGGGACCCGTGATGTGATGCAGCATGTGGGGAGAGCCGCCAGCTGTGATGACTCCACTTCCTTCTTCTGTTCTGCTCTTGAGTGTTGATTTTTTCTCTTCTTGCTGCAGAAGATTTACAATTGTTAAAAATTGAAGAGTTGAGATGGTATCTGATCCATTTTCCTAGCAGTGGTTTTTCCTTTTCTTCAATCTTCTGCCATGGGATGATGGTGTCCTGGAGACTGCCGAAAATGAACATTTCAGGGCTTTTGAACAGAGTTTTTATACCTTTTTTACACTCAACTGTGATTGGCTAGCAATCTCCCCATAGGATTTTTGGCTTCTGTGATTGGCTTAATGCTAAATTTTATATAACAATTACCTCATTGCACATGTCTCTCCCCTGATCCCAGCAATCAGCCATGTGCCACGCACCCCCCCCCCCCGCGCTTTCAGCAATCGGCCATGTGCTGCTCATGCACTGCTCACTCCTTGCCCTCGTGGCTGTCTGGTTTCACTTATCTCAGCACTCTGTCTCCCAAGTTCTGCTGATCTCATCATTTTCCATTACCAAAATAAATCAACTCACTGTCTCAAACAGTTTCAGTTCGTCTTTTTCTCACATGCTTTCCCGTCACCAGGCCTTGCAGAACATTTCCCAATCTGAACCCACATAAACCTTTCTTTGTGCATATCAAAAATACATACATCATGGTTACACAGGTTGATCACATACTTCTTAATCAATGAGTATGCATTTGCTTTACTGATTACATACAAAATATTGCATTTCATGGCATATGCTTTCAATATTGTGCTTTGCATTCAGTTCTATGAATCACCAGCCATGTCTGCTCCCGTCCTTTCTGACCACAGAAGTGTGTGCTCTCTGATGATTTTGTGATCCTGGCTGACCTCCCTGTGATGTTTTCTGTATTCTTGGGACATTTGAAGCAGGATCCCCCATTTTCTTTTCATAGGGGGTAAACCGGTGTGATTGTGAGGGTCTGCTACTTTCAGCCTTTTTGCAGTTGCTGGGGTCATGTCGTGGGGTACTCGAACACTACGCATGCGTAGACGACCTGCTGGACTGCGCGGAGGAAGCCACCAGATTGGCTCAACAGGCAGGAAGGCAGACCCAGCAAAGCATTGTGGAGCGCAACTATGGCACAGTAAGACACAAAGGACATTGCATCCTAACCTATCTCCAGCCATCTTGACTTTGTCTTGCCACTGGATCCAGATAGGCTGGGACGAGAGAGTGAGGCTGACGGCCCTGCGCAACTCTCCTTCATTTAAATCAAATCCATGCGCAAGTGAAGACATCACCCCCCCCAATTTCCTTCTCACACCCACCACCCCCTCCAAGTCCTCTGGCGATGGGCAAGTGAAGAAGCAGCAGGTGCGGATATACTGCAAGCTGTAGCCACAATCCCACACACAAGCGGCCCAGGCCATAGGGTCGCTCTCTACTGGATCAAAGCAGCAGTGGAGTTCAGCAGCCCCCTGGGTGTCTGAGCAGCCATCTTTAGGATTTGCTCTGCTTATCTCCATGGCCTGAGGAAGGGGCTAGAAAAGGTGCCCAAAATATAGCCTGCTTCACTACACCCTGGCCAGCAAGCCACGGCTGGCAGAGATCCCACTCTAGCGGTCGAAATTCTCAGAAGAAATCAACTAAGGTGACATCACCCACCATTTGCACTTGGAATGTACAAATGCTCATGGACAGCTCCAAAGCAGACAGACCTTAGAGACGGACAGCATTTGTCGCAAGAGAACTCAGCAGGTACAACATCCACATCGCAGCTCTGAGCGAGACCAGGTTTGAGACAAAGGTCAGCTGACAGAAATCAAAGCCAGCTACACCTTTTTCTGGAGCAGCCGAGGCAGCAAAGAATGTCGTGAAACAGTAGTGGGTTTCGTGATCAGATCCAATCTGATCAGCAAGCTTACCAGCCTCCCCAAAGGAACCAACAACTGCCTCATGACCCTGCGGCTCCCCCTCTGAGGAAAACGCCATGCTACATTCATCAGTGCATATGCCCCCACCATGACGAACCCAGATGAGATCAAAGACAAGTTTTAAGAGGACTTAGAGACTCTCATTGAAGGCATACTGAAGAAGGACAAACTCTTCATTCTTGGAGACTTTAACGCCAGAGTTGGTACAGACTACCAGACCTGGGAGGGAGTCCTTGGGAAAAATGGAGTTAGAAAGTGCAATAGCAACAGTCTTCTCCTGTTGAAGACGTGCGCCTCTCATGACCTTCTGATCACTAATACCGTCTACCGCTTGCCTAATAGCAACAAGACCTCCTGGATGCATCCACGCAGCAAGCATTGGCATCTGATTGATTTCATCATTGTGAGAAGGAGAGACAGGCAGGACATTAGAGTGACAAAGGTGATGTATTGCGCAGACTGCTGGACGGACCACAGACTCATTCTCTCAAAGCTCAACATGCACATCCAGCCCAAACGGTGTCCACAGGGGCAAAAGGCAAACAAGCAACTCAATGTCAGCAAGCTGGAACAGCACTCTGTGCGACAGAACCTCAGTGAGGACCTGGACAGCAAGCTTAGTCAGCTTGACCTCGGGTCGTACGGAGCAGAAGAAGACTGGGCAGCTTTCAGAGACATGGTGTACAACACCTCACTCACTCATCTGGGCCAGAACATGCACAAACACCAAGACTGGGTTGATGAAAACGAGCGTAAAGCCCACAGAGTGTACCAGCAAGATAGCAGATCTACATCTAAGAAAGCAACCTTCAACTCCATCAAAGGAAAGGTGCAAGCAAAGCTCAGAGAGATGCAGGACTTCTTGTTCAGCAAAAAGGCAGATGAAATACAGCAGTACACTGACAGCAACAACTCCAAACGCTTCTATGATGCCCTTAAGACCATCTCAGTCTTCTGGAACATCACCACTGTTCAGTGCTGATGGGTCCACTCTCCTCACCAACAAGAATGCGATCCTGGAAAGATGGGCAGAACATTTCAGCAGCATCCTGAACAGACTTTTGTCCATCAGTGCAGAAGCCATCACTCATACGCACCAAGTAGAGGTGAACACATCTCTGGCAGAACCTCCAACAGACTCAGAAGTCCAAAAAGCGATCAAACTCCTTTCGAATGGCAAAGCATCAGGCTTTGACTCCATCCCAGATGAAATCTACAAGGCAGAAGGATCAGTTCTGATACAGAAACTCACTGAGATCTTTCAGAACATGTGGCAGCAGGAAGTTTTTCCCCAGGAGCTCAAGGACACCTCCATTGTCCATCTCTACAAGAGGAAAGGAAACAGGCAGTCCTGCAACAACCACTGTGGGATCTCTCTCCTTGCCATCGCTGGCAAGATCCTAACGAGTCCTTCTCAACTGCCTCATTCAGCACATGGAAGGCGGTCATCTGCCGGAGAGCCAGTGAACCACCTTCAGAGAGGGTCGTGGAACTGCTGACATGATCTTCGCCACACGCCAGCTTCAGGAGAAGTGTCAAGAGCAGAACAGGGACTTCTACACAACATTTGTAGATCTGACCAAGGCTTTTGATACCGTCAGTCGTGAGGGGCTGTGGAAGATCATGGCGAAGTTCGGCTGTCTGGACAAGTTCATCAGCATTGTGCGCCAGTTCCACGACGGCATGCTGGACAATGGAGACTCCTCTGAAGCTTTCCCAGTCACCAACGGGGTGAAGCAGGGCTGTGTACTCGCACCCATTGTTATGATCCCTTGTGCGCCATTACGCAGCGCACAGAGGGAGGAATGGAAACCCACGCACAGAAGTAGTTTTGTGTACTTTATTCAACAAAAACCCCAAACTATGTCCAGCAAACAGTCATGATCACAGAGGGTTGAAATAATTGTGATAGAGGCCTCCGGAAAAACAGGGATGCCACACGGACGCTCAACAGCCCGGGAAAGGGGAATGCCTAGTGCCACAGAACAGCCGTCGGCACAGGGAGAGAGGCAAACATGAACTTAGGGGCTAGAGTGGTCCAAAGCAGTCCGTGCTGTCCAGTGGATGAGGGCGAGGCAGAAACAGCCGCTAACACCAGATAATCCACAAACAGACTAGTAACGTTAGGGAAAACTAGCTAGTCAGGCTGAAAGATAAATGTAGGGAGTGTTGGCTTGCATACACAGAGAGAACGCTACTGTGTATAATGTGCAATGCTCCGGCAATCTCTTCCCACTCAAACAGAGCTTAAGTAGTGGCAATACTGATGAGGGAAGAGACCACCGGTGTGGATGAGCGTGACCTGGACCAATTGAACCTAGGTGTGCATGAGTGAGTGTCAGAGCATGTGAATAGAAATGAATGAGGCGTGTGTGTGTGTGTGTGTGTGTGTGTGTGTGAGTGTAAGTGAGATACCGATAATGAGAAACAGCTGATGACACTGACAGGAGGAGGGGGTGTGGCCGAGCTGACAAGGAGCAGAGGACCGAAAGGGCTCCCTGAAGCGCCTGATGGAACATAGACAATGAAAAGAGACAAAATAGCCACAGTGTGAGACCTGGGTTTGGAACCACCAAACCCAGGTTCATGACACCCACAATTTTCAGCATGATGTTCACAGCCATGCTGTCTGATGCCTTGTGCGACGATGAAGAAAACGCCATCAGGATTAGGTACAGGATGGATGGCAGGCTCTTCAACCTGCGGAGGCTCCAAGCCAAAACCAAGGTGGAAGGGGACTCAGTGCATGACTTCCTGTTCGCAGACAACTGCGCACTCAACGCCGCTACAGAGGCCCAGATGCAGCAGAGAATGAACTGCTTCTCCACTGCTTGTGACAACTTTGGGCTCACAATCAGTACGAAGAAAACCGAGGTGCTGCACCAACCCACACTGCAGAACTTATATGGAACCAGCCATCACTGTCAATGGGGAGACCCTCAAGGCTGTTGACAAGTTCACGTATCTCGGCAGCACACTCTCCAGGTCTGTCAACATCGACGATGAGGTTGATTCACGCATTGCCACTGCAAGCTCAGCATTCGGACAGCTACGTGCAACAGTGTGGGAAAGGAGAGGCATTGGGCTGACCACAAAACTGAAGGTGGCCAAGGCACTTGTCGTGCCTTCGCTGCTGTACGCCTGCAAAACCTGGACAGTCTACGAGCGCCATGCCAGAAGGGTAAACTGCTTCCACCTGAACTGCCTCATAAAGCTCCTGAAGATCACCTGGCAGGACAAAATCCCTGACACAGAGGTCCTCTCCCAAGCTGAGCTGCCTAGCATCCACACCCTGCTCAAGAGAGCCCTGATTAGGTGGGCTGGCCATCTTGTTTGTATGCCTGACTCATGCCTACCAAAGAGACTGTTCTACGGTAAACTAGCGGAGGGCAAGCACTCACAACGTGGTCAGAAGAAGCACTACAAAGACACTCTTAAGGCCTTCCTGAAGAGCTTTGACATCAGTCCTGACACCTGGGAGACCCTAGCGCTAGACCAACCACACTGGCGTAGTCGTACCAGCAAAGGTGTTGCCTCCTTTGAGCTGAACAGGATTACCAAAGCCCAGAGAAAACGTGAGCTTTGCAAGTCCAGAGCCACCCCTGTATCTTCTGCCTGCGCAGACCACCTGTGCCCAGCCTTTGGTAGAGCCCTCCGTGCCCGCATTGGACTGATCAGCCACAGCCGGCCACACAGCACCCAGTTCTCTTCCCTGTGATGTCCTTGGTCATCGTCAAGAATGATGGATGAACAACAACAACAACAACAAAAACATATAGACAGGTGCGTGCCTTTCCAAATTATGTCCAGTTAACTGAATTTACCACAGGTGGACTCCAGTTAAGCTGTAGAAACATCTCAAGGATGATCAGTGGAAACAGGGTGCACCTGAACTTTTGAGCTTCATGGCAAGGGCTGTGAATACTTATGTACATGTGATTTCTTAGCTTTTTATTTTTAAAACATTTGCAAAAATCTCAAATTTTTTTTTCACATTGTCATTATAAGGTGTTGTGTGTAGAATTTTGAGGGAAAAAATGAATTTAATCAATTTTGGAGTCAGTTAAGTTATTCCCATGCCAATGGCATAGGCCAGTGCCTATCTCCGTTTCATGACGCTAGGCCACACAGCTACTGTAAGTAGTGAGAGCCACAGTGGGGGGTGGGGGGGTCAGTTCTCTGGTCGGAATAAGGTTGTAACATAAAATGTGGAAAAAGTGAAGCGCTGTGAATACTTTCTGGGTGCAATGTAAGCACATAGGAATTGGTAAAGGATAAGTCAGGCTGAATTTATGAAAGTTATACTGGTGGCAATGTAAAATATATTGAATGGGGAAATATTTAACATTTTTTATGTGACTAGCATTACAGGTGAGAGAACTTGCATATCAGCTTGCAGAAAAATATGGCTGCAAACATCCAAAGTCACGCAATGAGACTTCAACTGCTGGTCCAGATTGTTTTTCTGGCTTTATGAAACAAAACCCAACTCTTTCCATTAGAAGTGCTGAGGCCACCAGCCTCGCAGGGGCCACCAGTTTTAATAAACACAACATGGCACTTTTTTTTGGAAAGCTTGATGAAGTGATAAAAGGCACAACCTGTCATGATTAGCTGACAGCTCACGTGCACAATGCGAGCACAAGACGAAACCACACAAGGGGGGAACGTTCAATAATTTATTAAATGTAGAAAACAGCGCTATGTTAGAGAAACAGCCACTCGCCAGAAGATTCAATCCACCTGCGGAGAGAAAAGCAAGCGCTGTCAGCGGAGAAGCAGAGAAAGGGAAATGGGCGAGCCAAATTGCCACTTACTCGGGACTCTGAGGGAGGGCCGGCAGGACTCCAGCGGGGAATAGATGAACCAGTAGGCAAGGGGGAATGAGCTTGGAGTGCCTGACCCGGGTGAAGATCTGTTGCTGTGGAGGTGATGAGGTGGCAGGAGAGCGCACGCAGTCCTGAGACACACCCGCAAGATGGCAGCAACCTGAAACAACACAAGAGAGAGCAGTTTAGACGACGTGTCTAAAGCTAGCAAAAAACAACCTGCTTGCCTGAATTAAGGGCAGTATACTCAGACGAGCCAGCGTTGACTGCGCAGAGGAGGCCTCCTTAAGTACGCTGGCTGATGAGCGGGTTTGACGTTCCGGGTGCCAGGCCGGTAAGTGATGGTAAAATTGAACCACTGGAAGAATAAAGACCAGCGAGACTGCCTGGCGTTTAATCGGTCCACACGATGATGGGGTGAATGGCACCCCCCAACCAATGTCTCCACTGCTCCAGTGCCAACTTAATGGTCAGCAGCTCTCTGTTCCCCACATCATAATTTCATATGCACATGGGTGGAGCTTCTGATCCGAGGACGTGCGCTGTGACAGCACAGTGCCAACCCCTGTGTCAGATGCGTCCACCTCGAGGATGAATTGGAGCTGCGTATCGACCTGTGCCAAGATGGGTGTGTCCGTGAACCGGCATTTTAATTTGTTAAATGCCTGCTCCGCTGCCTCGGTCCAGCGAAAGGGGACCTTAATGGAGGTCAGCTGAGTTAAAGGCAGTGCCACCCCACTATAGTTCCTTATGAACCCAGCGATAAAGGTTCGCAAACCTGAGGAAGCATTGGAGTTCCTTACGGGAGTGGGGAGTTGGCCAATCCAGCACTGCCTTCACCTTGGCTGGGTTGGCAATCAGTCTCCCCTCGGCTACTATGAAGCCCAAGAAGGTGGTGGATGGAGTTGAAAACTCACACTTCTCGGCTTTTATGTAGAGCCAGTTCTCCAAGAGCCATTGCAGAATGGCCCTTACATGGGCTTCATGCTCTTCTGGCGAGCGGGAGAAGATTAAAATGTCATCAAGGTACACAAACATGAATTGCTACAGCATATCGCGGAGGAGGTCATTAATTAACCGCTGGAAGATTGCGGGGGCATTAGTGAGCCCAAAGGGCATCACCAGATACTCAAACTGCCCCTGGTGCGTCTTAAATGCCATCTTCCACTCATCGCCCTTGCGAATGCGGACCAAATGATATGCGTTTCTAAGATCCAATTTGGTGAACAACTGGTGTGGTGCTGGTGTGAGTGCTGAAGGAGCTCGAACACTGAATTGATTAAGGGCAGAGGGTACTTGTCCTTAATGGTAATTGCATTAAGCTCCCGGTAGTCGATGCACAGGTGCAGCAAGCCATCCTTCTTTCCGACAAAGAAGAATCTGGCTCCGGGAGGAGCCAAAGATGGCCAAATTTGGCCGGCGTTCAGGGACTCCTTTATATACCTCTCCATCGCCTCCCTCTCTGGCCCAGAAATGCTGTACAGCCTACTGGACGGCAGCCTCGCCCCCGGGATGAGGTCTATGGCACAGTCATAAGAGCGGTGAGGCAGCAGCGACAACTCTCTAGACTTGCTAAAGACCTCCCCAAGATCATGATAAGCCCGGGGAATGAGGCTGAGGTCCGGTGGCTCAACCGGAGGGAGGGAGACAGATAGTGAGGGGGAGCACTCCGCTGAGCGCATACGTTGGGCCAAACAAAAGGGCCTCCAGGAGGAGATGGTGTTTTGAACCCAGTTTATAATGGGGTTGTGCCTCCAGAGCTATGGATACCCTAGGACCACCGGGGAAGAGGAAACCGATCTCCATCCTCCTTTCCCGGTGGTTCCCGGAAAGGAGGATGGAGATCGGGACTGTGCTACGTGTGACTACCGTGACCTCCTGGCCAGATATGGTTGTGATTCTCTGATCACGAGGCAATTTACGTGTGGGAATACCCACCTCCTAAACGAATTCAGCAGCCATGAAATTACCCTCTGACCCTGAGTCAACCAGCGCCTTAACCCTCCTCTCGACCCCCGGCAGCTGCACGAGGGCTGAGAGAGAAAAATTGCTGGGGGAGTGTTTTTGGTCCAGCCCGCCAGACCCCCTATGGTTACTGACAGGCCGTGTCTTTTGGCCGCTGGCGGGATTCGTCCCGGTCATGGTTCAGCGAACCACAATGCGGGCACATACCGGCCCTTCGCCTCCGCTGGCGCTCATCATCGGTGAGATGCCGAGAGAGCTCTATCTGCTCGAGCGGAGAGACAGCGCCGCCAGTGTCAGTAGTCACATGGCGCAGGGGAGAGGGTGCCTCGCGCTCCCTTGGGCGCTCACGGTGCCGGTTGACCAAACTGACAGCTTGAGCTATAAGATCGTCGAGGGTCTTTGGGACAGGGTGAACCGCCAGTTCGTTCCGCAGCTGTTCATTCAACCCCTGGAGGAATGTACTGTGCAGGGTGATCTCATTCCAATCCGAGTCTGCGGCAACCACTCGGAACTCGACCAAGTACTCGGCTGCTGACCGGGTACCCTGGAGGAGCATCAATAGGCAGCTCATCACATTGTCCTTGCTCTCAGACTGATCGAACGCGCAAATGAAGGCGTCAACAAATTGGCCGAACGTATAGCGCCGCCCCTTGGGGTTGTCTAGTGTGGAGCGTGCCCAATCAAAGGCTCGGTCCCTAAACAACAGTGTAAAAAACTGTATCTTGGCCGTATCTCCCGGGTACTCCTCCCCGACCTGCTCTAAATACATATGTACCTGGATTAAAAAACTCTTGCATCTCCCCACCTCCCCCGCATACGGGGTAGGTGTGGGGATGGAAGTGGTACGCCGCACCGTAACGCGGGGAGCAGGCTGAGGAGGCGGAGCCGGGGGAGGCGACTGAGACCAAAGCTGGATTAAGTTAGAAACCTGTTGTGTCAGCACAGGGAGTTGGTGCTCGGACGCTGACAAGCGATCCATAGCTGACAGCTCCTGTGACGAGGCATCAGCTGAGCTATCGTCTCGGCTGGGTTGTTCTGTCATGATTAGCTGACAGCTCACGTGCACGATGCGAGCACAAGACAAAACCACACAAGGGGCCCAGTTCAAGAATTTATTAAATGTAGAAAACAGCGCTACGTTAGAGAAACAGCCACTCGCCAGAAGAGTCAATCCACCTGCGGAGAGAAAAGTGAGAGTTGTCAGCGGAGAAGCAGAGAAAGGGAAATGGGTGAGCCAAATTGCCACTTACTCGAGACTCCGAGGGAGGACCAGCAGGACTCCAGCGGGGAATAGACAAACCAGTAGGGAAGGGGGAATGAGCTTGGAGTGCCTGACCCGGGTGAAGAGCTGTTGCTGGGGAGGTGATGAGGTGGCAGGAGAGCGCACACAGTCCTGAGACACACCCGCATGATGGCAGCAACCTGAAACAACACAAGAGAGAGCAGTTTAGACGACGTGTCTAAAGCTAGCAAAAAACGACCTGCTTGCCTGAATTAAGGGCAGTATACCCAGAGGAGCCAGCATTGACTGCGTGGAGGAGGCCTCCTTAAGTACGCTGGCTGATGAGCGGGTACAGGTGTGTCCTCTGCCTCAGGTGCAGTGATGAATTGGTGATTGGTGAGCGTGTGGCGGGGGGGGGGGGCGCTCTCGCTGCCCATGACACAACCTGACCACAAATGACATTTGGAATGTTGATGAAACTGGCATCACGACTGTGCAGAGTGCTGACAGAGTGATTGCAAAATGTAGAACCAAACAAACAGGAGCCATGACATCTGCCGAAAGGAGTTCACTGGTGTCAATCGCATGTGCAATCAATGCCATCGGCAACATAATTCCACCCATGGTTGTGTTCCCTCGCATGCGTTACGCAGACCATTTTGTGCGAGTTGGGCCAATAGGAAGTACTGGAAGTGGAAATAAATCTGGATGGATGCAGAAGGTGCATTTCATGATATTTCTCAAGCAGTTTGCAAACCACACCAAAGTCAGCCCTGATAGAAAGGTGCTACTATTAATCACTGCAGTAACTGTCCAATGGAAGGTTCCAACCCCCTGTCAGGGGGCTCCGAACCCGGAGAGGGAGAAAAAGTGACCAGATCAGGGTTGCCGGCAGCGGCAGAGCCTGGTGAGGCAGTCCCGGGGGCTACTGGAAGCTGCCCTGGGTCCTCCTCACCATGAATCAGGCAGTGTGATGTCATAGAAACTATTGCCATAATGGAGCACACTTGCCTGATCTCGGCCTCCACCGTCGTCCAGGACTCCGGCGATTTAGGGTGCGCAGGTTCCTCTGGTCCGTCAGGTGCAACCCCCCCTGTCGATCTCCTGTCGTTGTGAGCTGGACCCTCCCGGGTCTCTGGTCCCTCTCCCCTTGAGCGACCTGGATCCGGTGCCGGCAAGCTGTTCTCCTGGCACTGGACCTCCCCAGCGGCCTCCGGGACGTCTCTCCAGGTGCTCCTCCAATTCCTCCGGGAATGGGGCTGGGCATGGCTCAGGGCAAAGGGGCAGGGCTGTCGGCGGCGAGGCAGGCTACTTCTTGCGGCAAGAGTTCCTCCTCCTCTTCACGGGTGACTCGGGGACCCGATACTCTGGGATGCGGAGCACCATGCTGGGCGGCGAGTCCATCATGCCGAGGAGTATCTCGTGGCGCTCCTCTTTCTCCCGATGTTTGTCCTTGACCCAGCTGTTGACCACGGCGAGCAGGTTTGCCCACTCCTCGTCCGATGGCGAGCCTGGGGGTTGAGCAGGTGCGGGGGGTGGCACCCTCGCAGCTGGGGGAGTGCATCCTTGGGCCTCCCTCTCGCGGTGCTCCTCCCTCTCCCGCTGCTCCTCCTCGACCCGGCTGCTGGCCATGGCGAGCAGGTTCGCCCACTCCTCGTCCAATGGCGAGCCTGGGGGTTGAGCAGGCATGGGGGGTGGATCCCTCGCAGCTGGGGAAGTGTGTCCTCAGACCTCCCTCTCACGGCGCTCCTCCTCGACCCGGTGGTTGAGCGCGGCGAGCAGAGCTGACCACTCTTTGTCTGTCGGCACGCCCAGGGGTGGATCCCTCACAGCTGGGGAAGCACGTCCTTGGACCTCCCTCTCGTGGCGCTCCTCCGCAGCTGGCAAGGTGGTGCTAGCAGTCCCATTGTCCTCCTGCAGTGGCTCCAACGCTGGGGATTCTGCCGGTGTGGCTGCAGGGAAACGCCTCCGTGCGGGCCCCTAGGCAGGATCATCCAGGGCCCTGACCTCCTCCACTGTCTGGTGGCTCGGTTCTCCGACCGACAGGCTCTCGGGAATTAACAGAGGAGACACAGAGAGGGTAGAAAAAGAGTTTTTAGCTGCAGCTGGTAGAGGGAGCCCAGCAGACTGCTGTAACTGGGCCCCTCTCCTGGGAAGCAGACAAGGTTTATTGTCATCAAAATAGATAGAATGAAGAAGCACTTGCCTGGCATCCCAGTCTTTGTTGATTGCTGCAGCTGGCAAGCTGTCATCCCTCTCCATGTCAGCGGTGATGTGGGCCCCTCTGCAGACTGGTGGAGGAGCCGTCTCCCTGACGACGGAGGTAGGCATGGCTGGGGTGAATTCAGCAGACCTCACGGCAGCTGGAACAACGGCGGCTGCTGCTGATGAGGAGGGCTTCTCCTGGCATTTCCTCGCGGGATGATGCTGGTTCTGGCCGGCCAACGCTGATGGCGAGGCAGGGGAGAGAACGGCTGCAGACTGTGGAGCGCATTCCGGCTCAGGCTCTGCGAGGAACACCGCTCTCCCCACATCAGGAAACATGCGCTGGAGCGCATAGACTGAAGCAACCAGGTTTGTGTACTGAGGGTAATCCCAGAGACCAGGATGTGCTTCCAGGATTCCCTCCGCTGCTTCCAGACTGCTCCACTTCGCTGTGGGTCCATGGGCTTTGTGGTCCTCATCCATAAAGTCCTGGATGAAGGTCGCTGCCCATTCCTCTTCCACCGTGGGATGCCTCGCCACTGATTTTCTCCGGCAGGTGTGGGAGTGGCGCGCCGAAGGCATAGTGGGGCAAACCGGTGGGTGAAAAAGACAGTCCAACAAATGAAAAAATAATTAGTGTGGGTGTAACCCGCTAAATCCCTTTAGCGGGCTGGGTCATTCTGTCATGAACTCCTCGTGCGCTTTTCCACAGTGCACGGAGTAGAGGAAAAAGGACGAGGATTTATATGCTGGGTTACACCACACACACATTTATTGAACACCACACCAAAAAACAATTCCACTGCATATACAGTAATTCACATTGGCTCGGGGAGTCCTCCAGGACGCTCCACAGTCTGGGTGAGAATACTGGGGAAGGAACACACACAGATAATACTCACGAGACTGGAGCTGTCTGAGTAAGTCCGAATAAGCACTAAGTGAACAAAGTCCTCTGACGTGACTTCATACGATGAGCGAAGACTGTATATGAAGTGCAATGACCCAGCAATGCATGACTGGAAAATGGCTCCTTAAGTACATGCATTGCTGGATCCACAAATTGATCACACCTGGGTGAGGAGTGGGGAGATGGCACACGGGAGTGGGAACAGCTGGCAGTAATAGAGAGGGGTCGTGGTCCGACCGACAGACAGACAGCGCTCACTCCAGCGTGAGCCCAAGAGGCTGCCTCACCACTGCCGGTCAGACAGCATTGGCTATGGGTATGGCAGAGTACACAGAAATACATATTAACATACATACAACATGGCACGTACCCACAGAGAGGCCAGGACCGAGCCGGGGGAAACCAAGCCGGCTCGGTTCCTGACACTTATGGAGTGATGGGAACCACCATGACACTTCTTTGGACAGTGGGAGGAAGCGGGAACACCGGGTAACATATGCAACATTGTCCCTCCAACATTACCACATTAACCTTATCACCTGTGAGGAATTATCTGTCAGAATAAATTCTTTGAAAATGTTAAATTTGTTTGAATCAATCTTGGATTGCTGGTTGGGGAAAACGCCACTTTAATAAAGGGTTAAAACTTCAGTGCTTTAGTTTAAGTGAAACTAAACTAAAAATGACTCCTGTCTGTACAGACAGAATATTCTTTCTGTGTTACCGTCTGAGCATGTGTGTGTGTGTGTGTGCCATCTCTGAGAATCAACATATGTATGCTGTCTGGGTTGTATTTACTCCCCTAGGTCATAGGGAAGGTGTCTGGATTGGTGTTTGAGAATAGGATACCCCACTTAGCTCTGTATTTATATTAAATATTAAATCCAATTTAAATACAAAATTACCATATTAAATATTAAATGAGAGTGTAAATATTTAATGCCAACCCTTTACCATTGGCCTGGTATTCATTACCACCATAGTGCTGGATTTTAATGGGCAATTTCCCTGGAGACAGTGAGGGGTTCCTCACTCCCTCTGAACTGCTGCAGGGGGTGGTGTTGCTCTGCATTACTCTGGGCAATTCCTCATACCAAAAAACAGAGCCAGAAGAGAGATATTTTCAGAAAACAAAAGAGGTGGATTTTGCACTGTGAATTACTGTGCTGTGCTTCATTTTTCTTTTTCTAAAATGTCTAGCATGCAGATAATTCTATAGCATTAAAACCGTATGTCTGGTGCAAATGGAAATGAGTAGAAATAAAGTCCAATTACAACAGGCACTGAGAAGAGGATAATGTTTGAGTAGCTGAAAACAGAAAACAGGCCCTGGTTAACAACGACCGCCACCGGTGCTGTTAACCGACAGGGTGCCAGTGGAAATGGGGCTACTGCTGATCGAAGACTGAGGAGAAGGAGAGGGGGAAGGCATGTTATAAGGGAGAGAGAGAAAAGGAAAGGTGGAAGTGTGGACATGAGAGTAGGGATGTTAAATGTAGGGACCATGACTGGTAAAGGCAGAGAGTTGGCTGATATGAGGGAGAAAAGAAAGGTAGATATGCTGTGTGTTCAAGAAACCAGATGGAAGGGAAGCAAGGCTAGGAGCATTGGAAGTGGATTTAAAGTGTTCTACCATGGTGCAGATAGGAAGAGAAATGGAGTAGGAGCAATCTTGAAGGAAGAGTATGTGAAGAGTGTTCAGGAGGTAAAGAGAGAGTCAGACAGAATCATAAGTTTGAAGCTAGAAGTCAAAGGTGTGATGTTAAATGTTAGTGCGTATGCCCCACAAGTTGGATGTCAAGTAGAAGAGAAAGGAATTCCGGAGTAAGTTGGATGAAGTGTGAGAGAGTGTTCCCAGGGGGAGAGAGTGGTGATTGGAGTGGACTTTAATGGACATGTAGGTGAAGGGAACAGAGGTAATAAGGAGGTCCTGGGTAGGTATGGTCTTAAGGAGAGAAATGTGGAAGAACAGATGGTTGTGGATTTTGCTAAAAGGATGGAAATGGCTGTGGTAAACACACTTTAAGAAAAGAGAGGAACATAGGGTGACTCACAAGAGTGGAGGAAGGTGCAAATGGGTTGACTACATCTTATGCAGAAGGAGAAATCTGAAAGAGATATTAGGAGACTGCAAGGTGTGAATGTAGCTTGACAGTATTGGATGGTAGTCTGTAGGATGACTTTGCAAAGCAAGAAGAGGAAAACAGTAAAGCCAGAGCCAAAGATTAAGTGGGGGAAGTTACAGAAGGAAGAAGGTTGCACCGAGTTCAGGAAGGAGTTGATACAGGCTCTGGGGGTAGGGAAGAATTACGAGATGACTGCGACAGTACAGCAAAAGTATTGAGAGAAACAGGTAGAAATGTATGTGGTGTATCCAGTGGACAGAGAAAAGAAGACAAGGAGACTTGGGTGGTGGAATGAGGAGGTACGGGAAAGCATTTATAGGAAGGTGTTAGCAAAGAAAAAGTGGAATAGTCAGGGAGCTGAAGAAAGTAGACAGGAGTATTTTGAATCTAGGTGCATGGCAAAGAGAGGGGTTGCAAAGGCAAAGGAAAAGGCATATAGTGAGTTGTATGAGGGGCTGGACACTAAAGAAGAAGAAAAGGATTTGTATTGACTGGCTAGACAGAAAGATCAAGCCGGAAAAGATGTACAGCAGGTTAGGCTGATTAAGGACAGAAATGGTAATGTACTAACAAATGATAAGAGTGTGCTGAGAAGGTGGAAGGAGTACTTTGAAGAGCTGATGAATAAAGAAAATGAGAGACAGAGGAGGATGGATGAAGGAATGATGTCACGCCGCGCCATTCATCAGCGGCGCCACCTGCCCACGCACCTGCTACTCGTCAGCGGCGAAGGATAAAAGCCGCCTCGCCCTGAGCGTCGGCCTGAAGCCGTAGACTTCATTTCCCTTGCATGGACTTCTACCACATTCTCTTCAGCATCCTCTTTACCGGTAAGAAGATCACTTACCTCATCTCTCCAGTTTGCTCCCCTGTGCACAGGTGGATTCCTCGGCGGCGGACAATCCCGTCCCTCGTCTCTCCTCGCTGCTGCACCGAGCCCTGCAGGTGGCTGTCTCCCGGGCTTCCATCCTTGAAGCGCCAGTCATCTGCTCAAACAAGTAAGCTTCTCTCCCTCGCTTATTCTCCTCCTGTGTTGGTGTGTGCTCATCACCCTGTGTCCAATTTCTCCCATAGGGTTGCCGGCTGAACGGTCTCCTGCCTCTGGGTCCGAAGCAGACGCCACCACCAACACATTAACATTCCGCAGACACGCACCCAAACATCCCTGTTGTTAATAAACAGTTTGAACTACTCTGAGCCTGTGTGTGTGCGTCTCCTGAGCCGAACGTTATGTCAGTACGGCTTCAGCAGAGCGGCTCGGCGGACGGCGGGCTCGCACACCGGTTTACCATCCTCGAGGCTCGGGTGGATCAGATTGTTTATCAGCAACAGGTGGTTCTTAATCAATTATTAGAACTGACTAACCGATTGAACCGCTTGGACCCCCAACAGCCGTTCCTCCCGACTCGCCAGGGTGGCGCGGCTCCTGCTGTTCCAGCGGCCGTCCAGCCGGCTCCAGTGGCACCGGTTCGGCTCACGCCGATTCCAACCCCCGCCCGCTTTAGCGGTAAGCTCGGCGGAGCGCGGGGGTTTATTATGCAGTGTGAGTCCGTGTTCCACCGTGTGCCCGGAGATTTTCCCTCGGATCACAGCCGAATTGGTTACATAGGGAATCTTCTGGAGGGGCGTGCGTTAACCTGGACCTACGCCGTAATGGCGAGGCCCACTTATGCCACCCTCACCTATGACCAATTCGTGAGGCGCTTTCTGGAGGTCTTTGACCACTCACAAACCGAAACGGTCCAGGTCGATCGGCTTCTCGCTCTCCAGCAGGGAAGCCGGTCGGCAGCGGACCACTCGGTCGACTTCCGGGTAGCGGCGGAGGAATTGGGCTGGGAGGAACGCTCCCTCTGTGGCCTGTTCCTCCGCAGCCTCAATAGTGATCTGAGGGATGAACTGGCTGGTCGGGATATCCCTGGGACGCTAGCGGAGCTGACATCCTTAGCGATAAGTTTGGATAACAGGCTGCGCGAGCGCTCCTCGGGGCGGAGGTCTTCTTCTTTTCGCCCTCGTGGAGCCTCGCCGCACCTGTTCCAAGCTCGCCCCCTGGCGGCGCCGCCAGCATCGCGCCCCGAGGAGTCGGAGCCGATGGCGACGGGCTGGACTAAACTTTCCCCTGTGGAGAAACAACGCCGCCGTGAGTTGGGCCTCTGCATGTATTGCGGAGGCGACCAACACACCGTGGAGCGTTGTCCACGGAAAGCCAGTCGGTGGGGTCCGCGAGTCACTGTTGGAAGCCTCGCGGATGTCAATCGGTTAGGATCACTTACTCAATTGAAGCTGCCCATCCGTTTCTGCCATAACCCTACTGGGCACCTCACCCACGCACTGGTGGATTCGGGCGCAGAAGGCAGCTTCATTTCACAAAGCCTGGCAACCCGATTGGGCATCCGCTGCCAGGCACTCAACACTCCCATCTCCCTGATCCACCTCTCCCGTGCCACCCTCGGGAGAGTGACACATCAAACTGTTCCCCTACCGGTCATCATCTCGGGAAACCACCGGGAGGAGATGACCTTTTACGTCCTTCCCAACTCTGTGTCGCCCGTCATCCTGGGGTATCCCTGGCTCCGCCTTCACAATCCGGTCCTGGATTGGAAATCAGCTGGGATCTCGGCATGGAGTACGTTCTGTATGGGCACCTGCCTTCAGTCCGCTGCCTGCTCTCCGTCCGCTCCTCCCCCTGCGACGGACGCTGCACCCCCGGACCTGTCTCTGGTGCCCCCAGAATTTCACGACCTGGGTATGGTGTTCAGCAAAGCGAAAGCTATGTCTCTTCCCCCTCATCGGCCCTATGACTGCGCCATCAACCTCCGCCAGGGGGCTCCCTTACCTTCTGGTCGCCTTTACAGCCTGTCTGCGCCGGAGAAGGAGACGATGAACGCCTACCTGAAGGAGTCATTAAGTGCTGGGATTATCCGCCCATCATCGTCACCCGTGGGGGCAGGGTTCTTCTTCGTGGGGAAAAAGGATGGGTCCCTCCGCCCTTGTATCGACTACCGGGCCCTCAATAATATCACGGAGAAGGACCGTTACACCCTGCCTCTCATGGACACTGCTTTCCACTCCCTCCAGGGGGCGACCTGGTTCACCAAGCTGGACCTACGCAGCGCTTACCACCTCGTCCGGATCCGGGAGGGAGATGAGTGGAAAACGGCCTTCCGTACCCCGAACGGCCACTTTGAATATCTGGTGATGCCGTTCGGGTTGACCAACGCTCCTGCAGTCTTCCAGCGCCTCATTAATGACGTCCTCCGGGACTTCATTGGCCTTTTCGTGTTCGTCTACCTGGACGATATCCTCATCTTCTCCAAGTCCAGGGATGAGCACCAGGTCCACGTGAGGCGGGTCCTCCAAAGGCTGCTGGAGAACCGTCTGTACGCTAAGGCAGAAAAGTGTGAATTTTACGCCAGGAGTACGTCCTTCCTGGGGTTCATCATCGCCCACGATAAGGTGCTCCCCGACCCAGAGAAGGTAAAGGCGGTGGTGGAATGGCCTACACCTGCATCCCGGAAGCAGGTGCAGCAATTTGTTGGCTTCGCCAATTTCTACCGCCGCTTTGTTCCCAACTTCAGTGCCATCGTTGGACCACTGACCCGCCTCACGTCCCCGAAGGTCCCGTTCCGGTGGACCGAAGAGGTCGCTGCCGCCTTTGAGGCGCTGAAGGCGGAATTCTCCTCCTCCCGGGTCCTTCGCCAGGTCGACCCCGCGTTGCAGTGCATTGTAGAGGTAGACGCCTCGGACACGGGAGTGGGAGCAGTGCTGTCCCAGCGGTCACCGGACGATGGCGCCAAGCGACCGTGCGCCTTCTTCTCCCGGCGCTTGTCCCCGGCGGAGAGAAACTACGATGTGGGGGACAGAGAGCTCTTGGCCATCAAGCTCACCCTGCAGGAGTGGCGCCACTGGTTAGAGGGGGCAAGCCTGCCGTTTGTGGTCCTCACGGACCACAAGAACTTGGAATACTTACGGTCTGCCAAGCGCCTGAACGCCCGCCAGGCGCGCTGGTCCCTGTTCTTCGCCAGGTTCCAATTTTCCATCACCTTCAGGCCTGGCTCTAAGAACGTCCTGCCTGACGCCCTCTCCAGGCAGTTCGCCCCCGTGGAGTCGGAGGAGGCGCCCCACTCCATCCTGCCCAGGTCGTGCGTCGTGGGAGCCATCTCGTGGGACATTGAGAGCAAGATCCGGAAGGCACAGGAGGTGGAACCTGACCCTGGCGGCGGACCGGAGGGGAGGCTGTTCGTGCCATCCGCGGTCCGAGGAGAGGTCATCCACTGGCTCCACACCTCCAAGCTCACCTGTCACCCTGGCACCTCCCGGATGATAGATCTCCTCCAACGGTCCTTTTGGTGGCCAGGCCTGCGGAGGGATGCAGCCCGCTACGCCCGGGCTTGCCCAATCTGTGCCACCTGCAAGTCGGGAAATGCCCCTCCAGCGGGTCTGCTCCAGCCCCTGCCCGTCCCTGGCAGGCCCTGGTCGCACATCGCTCTGGATTTCGTCACCGGACTCCCCATCTCCAACTCCTATGACACCATCCTGACCATCGTGGACCGCTTCTCCAAGGCCGTGCACTTCGTCCCCCTGCGAGGCCTCCCTACTGCCCTGGAGACGGCGGACCTCCTCGTCCAACACGTGGTCAGGCTGCATGGGATTCCGGTGGACGTGGTCTCGGACCGGGGCCCCCAGTTTTCATCTGAGGTTTGGAGGTCTTTCTGCAACGCCATCGGAGCCAAGGTGAGCCTCTCCTCTGGCCATCACCCCCAATCCAACGGGCAGTGTGAGAGGACCAACCAGGAGCTGGAGGCTGCGCTCCGCTGTGTGTCCAGATCCAAACCCGCGTCCTGGAGCAACCATCTTGCCTGGGTTGAATATGCCCACAACACCGCTCGCTCTTCTGCTACAGGGATGTCCCCCTTCAAAGCGTCCCTGGGTTACGACCCCCCGCTGTTTCCGGAGCAGGAGAGTGAAGTAACTGTCCCGTCAGTTAGGGCCCATCTCAGGCAGTTCCGCTCCACCTGGGCTGCCGCGCGCCATGCGCTATTGCGCACAGCGGAGCGCAACAGGACTGTGGCGGACCGGCGTAGGAGACCTGCCCCGGCGTACAGAGTTGGGCAGCTTGTTTACATTTCCACCCAGGACGTCACTCTAAAAGGCGAGAGGAGAAAGCTGGCACAGCGCTTCATGGGTCCCTACCCCATCACCCGGATCATCAACCCGGTGGCTGTGCGCGTGGCTATTCCCCCCTCCCTCCGCATTCATCCTACTTTCCACGTGTCGAAGGTGAAACTGGCGGTTACTGACCCCCTTTGCCCTCCTCCTGCAGCGCAACCCGCGCCCCGGATGATTGGTGGCCATCCGGCCTGGTCCGCCTCCTCCATCCTGGACTCCCGGCGCCGGGGTCGTGGGTTGCAATACTTGGTGGACTGGGAGGGCTATGGGCCCGAGCATCGACAGTGGGTGCCCCCGTCGTTTGTGTTGGACCCATCGCTCATCGCGGACTTCCACCGAGCGCACCCGGATAAGCCATCGCCAGGAGGCGCTGCTAGAGGGGGGAGTACTGTCACGCCGCGCCATTCATCAGCGGCGCCACCTGCCCACGCACCTGCTACTCGTCAGCGGCGAAGGATAAAAGCCGCCTCGCCCTGAGCGTCGGCCTGAAGCCGTAGACTTCATTTCCCTTGCATGGACTTCTACCACATTCTCTTCAGCATCCTCTTTACCGGTAAGAAGATCACTTACCTCATCTCTCCAGTTTGCTCCCCTGTGCACAGGTGGATTCCTCGGCGGCGGACAATCCCGTCCCTCGTCTCTCCTCGCTGCTGCACCGAGCCCTGCAGGTGGCTGTCTCCCGGGCTTCCATCCTTGAAGCGCCAGTCATCTGCCCAAACAAGTAAGCTTCTCTCCCTCGCTTATTCTCCTCCTGTGTTGGTGTGTGCTCATCACCCTGTGTCCAATTTCTCCCATAGGGTTGCCGGCTGAACGGTCTCCTGCCTCTGGGTCCGAAGCAGACGCCACCACCAACACATTAACATTCCGCAGACACGCACCCAAACATCCCTGTTGTTAATAAACAGTTTGAACTACTCTGAGCCTGTGTGTGTGCGTCTCCTGAGCCGAACGTTATGTCAAATGATAGTGAACAAGGAAGTCCAGAGGATTAGCAAGATGGAAGTGAGGGCAGCTTTGAAGAGGATGAAGAATGGAAAGGCGGATGGTCCAGATGACATACCTGTGGAGGTATGGAGATGTTTAGGAGCGATGGCAGTGGACTTTTTAACCAGATTTTTTAACACAATCTTGGAGAGTGAGAGGATGTCTGAGGAGTGGAGAAGTGTTTTGGTACCAGTTTTCAAGAACAAAGGTGATGCTCAGAGCTGTAGTAACTACAGAGGCATAACGTTGATCAGCCACACTATGAATATATGGAAAAGAGTTGTTGAAGCCATTTTAAGAGGAGAGGTCACAATCAGTGAGCAACAATATGGTGTCATGCCAAGAAAGAGTACTACAGATGCAATGTTTGTTTTAAGAGTGTTGATGGAGAAATATAGAGAAGGTCAGAAGGAACTGCCCTGCATCTTTGTGGATCTAGAGAAAGCATATGATAGGGTGTCAAGAGAGGAAGTGTGGTACTGTATGAGAAGTCAGGAGTGGCAGAAAAGTATGTGAGGGTGGTGCAAGACATGTATGAGGAGAGCGAGACGGTAGTGAGGTGTGCTGTAGGAGTGACAGATTGGTTCAAGGTGGGGGTGGGATTATATCAGGGATCGGCTCTGATCCCCTTCTTGTTTGTCATGGTGATGGACAGGCTGACAGATGAGGTCAGGCAGGACTCTCTGTGGACCATGATGTTTGCAGACAACATTGTGATCTGTAGTGAGAGTAGGGAGCAGGTGGAAGAGAACCTGGAGAAGTCGAGGTATGCTCTGGAGAGAAGAGGAATGAAAGTCAGTAGAAGCAAGACAGAATACATGAGTGTTAATGAGAGGGAGGCAGGTGTAATGGTGAAGAACGGGGACAACCAACCAAAGCAATGGAAAATGCACAAAAGAGGTGAAGAACAGTGTGCAGGCAGGGTGGAGTGGGTGGAGACGAATGTCAGGGGTGATTTGTGACTGAAGGATAGCAGTAAAGTGAAAGGGAAAATTTACATGACTGTTGAGAGACCTGTTATGATGTATGGTTTGGAGACAGTGGCATTGACAAAAAGACAGGAGGCTGAGCTAGAGGTGGCAGAGTTGACGTTTTCCATTGGGAGTGACTAGGAAGGACAGGATTAGAAATGAGTGTATCAGAGGGACAGCTCAAGTTGAGTGGATTGGAGACAAAGTAAGAGAGGCAAGACTGTGATGGTTTGGACATGTGCAGAGGAGAGATAGTGGATATATTGGACAAAGGATGTTGACAATAGAGCAACCAGACAGCAGGAAAAGAGGAAGACCACAGAGAAGATTCATGGATGTAGTGAAGGAGGACATGGAGAGGGTTGGTGTTACAGAGGAAGATGCAAGGGATTGGGTGAGATGGTGGCAGATGATTCGCTGTGGCGACCCCTAAAGGGAGCAGCCAAAATAAGAAGCTGAAAACAGAAAATAGATACTTTCCTCCTCATGCACGCATATTAAAGTTGACTTATTTTGCTTACTTCCAGTTTAATGATTTTATTTTTTAGGATTGTACTAGAATATCTATCCATACTCATCATGGTAATCATGGGCAGATATTTCATGTCACTGTTGGGGGGACAGTAAACAGAATATTTTCTCAAGAATAAATATTGAGGTGGACACTATAAGTATTACTGTAGAAAATGCACACAGAGGAAATCCTTTTCATTGTATTGACTGCAAAATTGACTGGCAAATAATATAAGGAGCACTCAGGATTGTTATCCACCACTTGATGTTGCACTAGAACTCTGGTATAAACCAAGGCAAACATGAATCTTGGCCACACCTCCTAACACCAGCTGTCATTGCATCCTCTTCCACCTTCCGTCAGCCAGAAGAATCCATTAAAATGACTAATCTTGGTTCCGTCAGCAGCATAGAAGGGTACGGTCAGCAGTGGGATGGCTCCCTACACTTGTTGCCAACTGAGGATCCACCATCCCAGCCGATGAGTCTCCTGTGGTTCCTTTGTGGCTTTCAATGGGCACCCATCGGGAGGGCTTCCAAGAGTGGACTTGCTGTGGAGCAAAGGCCTGCTCCCACATTTAACCAGCTCTTGCTGGTGGAGGCACTGACCCGGCCTGACCTCACTATGGGGCAGAACCTGGCTCCCACTGTCTGACCAGGTCCCATCCCCAAGGGCCTGTGTGACAGATGCCAGAAAGGAATCTTGAGGGACCCCTGGGCTGAAAATGACAGCATGCTGGTCTTGACATCACGCTGCCAAGCAGCAGAGTTTTAAGACGGGTCTAGAAAAGTGGCTAGGCAACATAGGTTGCGTTAACCTAAAATTCTCCTTCACTGACAAATTTTTTTCAGTAGTGACAGAAAATTCAGAATCTGTCTATCATTTGACAGATTAAACTGAGGGTGATCTAATTAAAATCAATTAAAATGACAGATAATAACAGATTAGGACAGAATTTTTACAACCCTGTCTGTCAAAATGATAGCTAACAAAAAAGTCTAGCGCAGCATCTGCTCAGCAGCTATGTAAACAAGACTGATAATCTACAGAAAGACAGCCATAGGGTGTCAATCAATCAATCAAAAACTTTATTCCAGACTCATGGTCCATCAAAAATAAAATAAAATAAATTAAAATAAACAAGACAGTTGAAACAGTTAATAAGAAAAACAATCAAAAAGTTACAAAACAATAAGAAACAACTACTAAAAGCAGTACAGAAACAGTACAGACTTTAAAAAGACTTAAAAAGACTACTGTACCAGTGCCTTCTAAACTGTGACTGACAGCGAATAGAACTGAGCTTAATGCTAGACATGACTTGAATGATTTCATTTCTAGATGCATTAAGCCGACAGATGAATTTATACATAAGATTCCTTATTACTGCACGTAGTGTATTTACACGTGATGAGACAAATAACTCGGAAGCACTGCACCATCGAGGCTTTTTAAGTAAAATTCTTAAAGCATCATTGTAAGCAACCTGTAATTTCTGCATACTTTGTTTCCTATAATTTATCCATAAATGAGCAGTGTATAAAGGTGTACAATAGGTTTTAAAAAGAACCAGCTTCACCTCATCTGAACAAAAACCAAACCTGCGTGCAAGAATATTTGCTTGCATGTAGATTTTGCAGCGTTGTCTGAAAATATCATCATCATCAGTCATTCTATCATTAATAAAATGTCCCAGATATTTAATTTTATCCCTGATAATTAATTCCCTGCCTGCCAAATCAAAGACAGGGAATTTCATTAACAAATCTTCTTTAGTGCGGCAAATCAGCACACAACTCTTATTTGTATTATATTTTATGTCATTTTCCTCTCCATAAGCAGTACACACTCTTAATAACTCCTGAAGACCAGCACTACTTGGACTGAGAATAACTAGATCATCAGCATACATAAAATGATTCACTAACTTATTCCCTATTAAACACCCAGTTTTACAGGCATTCAATTGTTTTGACAACTCATCCACATAAAGATTAAATAGAATAGGGGATAATATACTGCCCTGTCTGACACCACTGCTCACACCAAATGGGGATGAATGACTCTTCCCCCATTTCACCAGCATCTTCTGATGTGCATACCAGTAAATCAGGATATGTACTAAGTACTTGGGAACCCCCCTGTCAATCATTTTCCTAAACAATATCCTGTGATTAACGCGATCAAACGCCTTAGAGGCGTCAATAAAACACAAAAAAACTGAAGAATTTTGATTTCTGTACTTATTTATAATTTCTTTTAAAGCATCTATGCATAGATCTGTTCCATGATGGGGTTTGAATCCAAATTGATGATCAGTAGATTTGATGAATACATTTAATTTTTCAAACATGATTCTTTCCAGTACTTTAGATATTATATTGGCTATAGCTATGGGCCTGTAATTGTCTAGGCTACACAGCATGCCAGCTTTATCTTTAATGACTGGTACCAACACAACAGATGATAATGATTCTGGTAGCATCCCATGAATCATGAAGCTGGTGAAACAGATTGCAAGAAGAGGAGCAATTCTTGAGCTAGCATATTGAAGATGCTCAGCAGAAATACAGTCTAAACCACTAGCTTTGTTATCTGATAGCTCTCTAATGGCTTTGGTCACTGCATGAGTGTCAATCAGGAGCGAATCGTCCCTTTCTACTTTCCCTACCTTATAAATTTCATCCTTAGTTGAATTAAATAATGAATAAAAATACTGCCGCCATAAATCCACAATATTTTCTGTACCTGAAATGCCTTCCAGGGTACAGGGCAAAGACGTTTTACTATTACTAATCCGTCTAAGCTCCTTCCAAAAATCTGTGACATTCTTATCTAACAATTTCTTGGCCAAGGAATTACTTCTCATTAGCTGCTCATTTTTAGAAATATGACGAATAGCATACTTAAACTTTGCATTTGTACATTTCTTCATCTCAAATTCTGGCCCTTGTCTGGGTCTCCCAGCCACCACCCATGCTTTATATGCTTCCCGAGCTTCAGAATAAGGCACAGCTACGGCCTCATTCCAGCCAGGTCTAACATTATGTGTTTTACGTATCTTCCTATAATAAGGCTTACTGTCCTTATACAGGGAGTTAACTATAGCATTGTACAAACTACAAAGGTCTTTCTTATGCTCGACATTGCTACAGTTCACATCGCTGCACATTACAGCATCTCTAGGAAGACATATTTTACTCAAGGATTTATCTGTACGGACACAGTATTCTACAATTTCTTCCTTAGAAAGAGTGTCCCAGTCTAATTTTCCCACCTCATCCTGACTGACATTTTGACAAAGTGCAGGTAGACAGTCAACATTAATTATCATCTCAAACGGTATGTGATCAGACATTGCTAACCCATAATAAATACTCATGCCACCCAAAGAGGCATGTGCATCACCAGTGCTGATGCAATGGTCTAGCCAGGACGTAGTGTGCCAAGCCTCACTTATATAGGTATAACTATCAGAAGGCATTAACACCTTACTTGACAAAATTAAGTTATTCTCATAACAAAAATGATACATATGTTTTGCAAATAAGGAGTCAGTGTCAGATATGTCTGCATTCAAGTCCCCCATAATAAAAATACAAGTATTATTATAGTCTTGCATATAAGAATTAATAAAAGCAAGCTTATTTAAATATTCATCCTCATTCTGTTGACACTCAAATGGCATATATACACTGATAATAAGGAATTCCTTATCATTACAATTAAACTGCACACCAATACACCAATCTACACCAAGTTGGACTACTTTTATCAAGGAGTCCAGCTTCTTTCTCCAGAGGATAGCCACCCCTCCAGGTATCCTCCCCCTGATAATCCCCTTGCTGAGGTCAGCTGTAGACTCCCCAGCACCATGGAAATCAGGGTTAAGACAGTTCAAACGTTCCAAGTCTTGTTCAGAAAGAAACGTCTCCTGAAGGCACAAAATATCACAATTGTTCAATAAATTGTCAATAACTAACCGGCGAGCTTTCTCCCCAGCACTTTGCCCCAATTTAAGGCCACGACAGTTGTAAGATAGTACAGTTCAGATAGTCTCTAATAGCACTGTCATGTCTGCCTCTAACAGGCATGATGAAACGGACTTATGTGCGAGGCAAACTCCAGTTTCACACAATTTATTAAATACAAGTAAATAAATGAAAACAATAGTGATGTCTGGATGAATCCAAAAACTCTGGAGCATGTGTAAAAAAAAAAACAAAAAAAAAAAACAGCACAGTTGTTCAGAAACACGTCTTCTGAGGCTTGATTCCTTTTGCCAGAGTCATGTAGTCAATGGCTCAGTGGTTTTAAGGAAGTGAAGTACTGGCAGGATTTGTGACGTGTTTTGGTGGAGATTTTGCATGACAGACATGGAGCCAGCAAGGAAAAGAGGACGTTCTGCCGTGTGGCATTATTTTGAATTGATTTCAGTCAATCAGGTAGGTTTGGTAGCTTTCTGTTATTGTTTGATTGTTGTTTTGTATGTTTTTATGTTATTTGAAAAAGATTATCTCTCTCTCCCTTGCTCCTGCTCTCTCTCTCATATATATATATATATATATATATATATACAGTATATATATATATATATATAGGTGAGCACATTACAAGGCCACATTAATGTGAAAAAATAATCTTTAAATAACTTGATGACAGGGCTGTACAGTTGCGACGTGAAAACTGGTCTCTGCCAAGAATGAGTGAACTGACGTAGCACTGGATGGAGGATCCACTCCACTTCTGGGCAACGAGGAAGACTATATAATACATCTGTATAAACTTGCACTGCAGTTTCTATGCACTCCTGCATCGTCAGTCCCTTGTGAGAGGATTTTCTCTAAGGCAGGAGGAATCATCTCCAAGAAGAGAAACAGACTCAGCCCATGCACCATGGAACAAATCCTTTTCTTGAATAAAAGCCAAATAGAATAACCATATCTGCATTTTGTGTTCATGTTATCAGTTCATAAGCATTTACTCTGCCCAGTTCCTAAGCACTTTCCCAGTTCACAAGCACTTCTACCCCCAGGTCAAAAAAAACACTCTACCGACAAGTTACTGTATATAAAAATGTACCTATCCACTGGTTAATTACATAAGCATGTGGGAGGCAGGGACCTTACAGCACAAGCATACTCCCAAGCTATTCTAAGATTGTGTTGTACATTAGTATATGTTTTTATTATGTTTACAAACATCAAAGGGAGGTCACACCATAGCACATGTTTAACCAAGGACCGTTTATTCCTCAAAATTATTTACCATTATCGTTATACCTCCCCCCCCCAAAAAAAATGTTCAAAGTACCATGACGATAGCCCGATATCAAACAGAATTGTCACGTAATAATAAACAATGAACAATGAACCGTTTTCAGACACAAGCTTCACTGCTTGAGAAAGCTTCATTTATCCATCTCTACAATACAGCTTGTAGGCTGTGAAAACAACGAGAGCCCCAAAAAAAGTGGAATAAACTTACACATCCGGTAGAAGTCCAAATACGTGGCAGAGTAGCAAAGGAAGAAGGTTAGGACACCGCGTTGAGATTATCAGGATGGAATAAATACAATCTGACAAATTAGAAAACAGGAAACAGCTGTGCAGGATTACATGACAAAAGTTAAATCGCAAATCACATCTAAGGAAATCGCAACTAAGGACAGGAAGAGGGAAACTAACACAATAAGATTAAATGGGCGCAAACAGGAAATACTTCAAAATAAGAGCAAACCAAAAAATTAAGAATAGATAGGGGGAATACCAGAAACACTACTACAGTACTAAGGACCAAGAGAGTAATTATGATAATAATAATAACAAGAAAAGCACTGACACAGGAGGTAATGTACTGGGGGTGGTTTGTCTGTATGTATGTCTGTTTGTCTGATTGTTAGCAGGATTACGCAAAAACTACTGGACGGATTTTGATGAAATTTTCACCAGAGGTAGCTCTTGGGCCAAGGATGAGCCCATTAAATGTTGGTGATGCTCTGAGACTGCATACCTCCACCAAGGACCTTGAAGCAGCCTTGGCAGAGGTATGTGCTCTCTTCAGTGGAAGTGATATCTCGTCTCGTGAGATTTGCAGCCAGCTTTGACTTTTGACCCCAGCAGACTTTTGGAGTGGTCTGCTGGGGCAGTGGCATCACAGCAGCCGATAGGAAGAGACTGAGCAAACTGATCAAGAAAGCTAGCTCCGTCCTGGGGAAGCGCCTTGACCCAGTGGAGTTGATGGGAGAGAGAAGGATGGTGGCTAAGCTGTCATCTCTGCTGGAGTCCGAGTCCCACCCTATGCAGGACATACTGAACGCACTGAGGAGCTCATTTAGCAGTAGGCTACACCATCCTAGGTGCGCGACTGAGAGGTTTCGCAGGTCCTCCCTACCTACAGCTGTCAGATTTTATAACCTAAGCAGGGCTGCTCGCAGAGATAGCAAAAAAACGTGACGACCTAATAGTATTGAATGCAAAAGATGCAACAGACTCACACAAAATGGTCCCCTCCAGTATACAACTAGGACAATATCAATCGCTACGGAGGGTGACAATATGTATGGGGACATATTCATACTACAGTATGTGGGGTAACTAAATAGATGGTTATGCTGTTTATTCCATCTAGATACAATGCTCCGCACTGTGTATATATATTTATATATTTATGTGTACATATGTATATTCGCTGCATTTATTTTATTTTCTTATCTTCTAAATTATTGCTCTGAGTGTTGCTATCCCTGTGCTGTTGCAATCCTGGAATTTCCCCATTGTGGGACTAATAAAGGCTTATCTTATCTTAAACAGCAATTGAAAAAAACTGCCGAGTTTTTAATTTAGTACACTAAATTCTTATCAACAATTAATTGAAACTGGATAACATCCCTGTGGAGTACCCAATACTCCTATCCCCCCAGCAATCGGGCCTCGGGAGAAACCACCAAGAGCACAGCGTCCCATCCACCGCTGGCACCGACGGCACCCCCCGAGCGGGTAGTCAGGCCCCCCAGCTATGCTGGCCACCAGCGATCAAGCCCTGCAAGGGACCGGTGAGTGCGGGCTCGCTTTGTTGGAAGAGCTGACAGCAGACAGGACACCGAGCCAGCTCTTCCCCACCCCCATTAAACTTAAGGTAGGAGTACAATGAATTATAAACAGAATAATAAATAGGATAAAGCTTTTACCTGCCCAGTAGAAAAAGTGCAACCACTGCAGCAGTTTGCAGCAACTTTGTTTCACAAAGCTGACACCAGCGTGTGAAGGCCTTCCCAAAATTTAAATAATTTGTTTTCCTTCTTGGTCCAGTTTTCTTTGTGTGGCAGATTTTTCTATTATCATCCTTCTTTGTTGTTTCTAGAGGTCCTTCCCTATCACGGAGGTTGTTTGTGGGGGACAAATGGCTGGATGGTCTGCTTTCTTTCCCATTGTTGTTGTTTTGATAAACAGATTTGATCAACAGATTGACAATGTAGTCAAGATGAGCTTTTATCAATTACGTCTGTTATCCAAAGCCAAACCTTTCCTGAGCGTCATGATCTTGAGATAGCCATCCATGCTTTAATCACTTCTCGACTTGATTACTGCAATGCACTTTATGTTGGCATCTCTGAATTTTCTCCGCCTTCAACTTGTGCAAAATGCAGCAGCTCATCTTTTGACCAATACAACTAGGCGAGAGCACATTACTCCAATCCTTTTTTCACTTCACTAGCTTCCAGTCCATTTTAGAATTAATTTTAAACTTTTGCTTTTTGTTTTTAAAGCCCTTAATGGCCTTGCTCCGGTTTATATGTCTGAGATTTTGACTGTCCGTGACCAAGGCAGGGCTTTGAGGTCATCCAGTCAGCTTTTGCTGGATGTGCCCAGGTCAAGGTATAAACATTGGGGTGACCGAGCCTTTTCTGTTGTCGCCCCCAGACTCTGGAATAATCTCCCGCCTGACCTATGTGCTATCTCTGACCTGGCCCTTTTTAAATCAGAACTTAAAACATATTTGTTTAGGATGGCTTTTAATACCCAGTAGTGGTGATATTTGTCTTGACATTTGTTTTTATTTTATTCTTATTTTTAGGTATTTATTCTTATTTCTTTGTTTATGTTATTTATTTTTAATGCTGTGTGTGTTTTTAATGCAGTTTAATTTTCTGTAAAGCACTTTGGTTACCTACGGGCTGTTTTAAAGGGCTATATAAATAAACTACATTACATTGTTGCTCTGTGCTCCTCCATTATTTGTGCTTTTTTTCCAGGTGACTGGTGGAGCATGTACACAGAATAACACATCAGCTCGTCTGCTGGCCGGTGGATGGGCAGACCAGTCAATTGGTCTCTCACAAATCGGTGATTCCTCCTCTTCCCAGTTCATGATGGTTTTTTTTGTTTTGTTCTAGGTCATCTACAGTAAATGTAATGAAGCCTACTTGTCCATGAAAAGAGACATTGTGAGGATATAAAACTATGGTTTTGAACCAAACTGTCAACTGCACCTCTAAGACTGTTTTTTATCATCTTAAGAATATCTCGAGAGTGCGGCAGTTCCTCTCACATGCTGATGCAGACATTTTTACACACTTTATTTCTTCCAGAAAAGATTATTGTGGTCTTCCTTAAAGGCCAAATGTCACGTAACAGGGTACTTTAAATATCTTGAAACTAGATATAAAAGGGAACCGATCCGTTCTGGGCTTGGTGCATATGCTTCAGTAACAACGGAATATCCGTTAATTTAAAACTGCCGCGCTTGGCCTGACACGGCCCCTGGAATCGCCTGGGGAAGAAGGCGGAAGTGACGAAATCGATTGTACCCTAGTTTGATGCTTGGGGTATTTCAATTGATTGTTTATATGGAGACTGGAAGGTTGAAGTGAGCAACAAGAAAGAAAAAATTGGATATTTCACCCATACCTTAAAACGGGACTATCAGGGACAGCTGGGTAATAAGGGACACTTCTCTGGGAAATGTTTTCATACCTGTCAAGTGAGACGTTTTCGCCGTACTTCAACACCGTAAAAAGCGGCTATAAGGAACGGCGGAGCAACAAGGCACACCTCTCTGGGAAATGCCCCAAATGCAACTCGTGTTGTTATTGTCAAATATTTTAAGGATTCATGGATATTTGACAATAACAACACAACTCAGCGTCCAGCGCAAAATAAAAAAAAAAAAAGCAGAATTCTGTATTTGTCAGGCGATCTCTGTCTGTTCCGCAACCGCTGCACAGCTGAACGTGTTAAACCATTGTCCTAATGACTTCTCATTGTAGTGAGAATAGCTCAAGCTGAGCGATCAGCCCGCCCAGACAATTAAACTAATGATTGACTCCACACTTCGAACAGTAGTGATAATAGCTCAAGCTGAGCGATCAGCCCGCCCAGACAATCAAACTAATGACTGACTCCACACTTCTCGTTGTAGTGATAATAGCTCAGGCTGAGCCAGCACCAGCTGTGGGGGATCACACACAGGAGTGCTCCTCAAGACACTCAATTTTTTTTCCCGTATGTTTTTGTTTTGGGCGTACAGAAATGGCAATACGCCCGTTTTTGTTAAAATTGCATTTTCCCCGTATTTTCCTTAAAATATTTGACAATAACAACACGAACTACATTTAAAACATTTCCCAGAAAAGTGTCCACCACTGCGCCGTCCCCCACAGCCGCGCTTGGCACCAAAATACGGTGAAAACGTCTCACTTGACAGGTATGAAAACATTTCCCAGAGAAATGTCCATTATTACTCCGCTGTCCCTTATAGCCGCGTTTTATGGTATTAAAATACGGCGAAAACGTCTCACTTGACAGGTATGCGCCTCCATTTTCATATTGATCTGGTCAATTTCTTGACAGCAGCGGCTCTCCTCCACTGTAATAATAATGGCTTCCGAAAAATCAATATTTATGGGGCGCCCTGGACAGACCCCCTTCGGCTTCACAATTCTGGAGGCGATTAATGTCCAGTTCAATGACATTTTCCACTGGTTCTGCTCTCTGGTCATCGTTGGAACTGTTGTCATCAGACAAAGCATCTGATTCCGTCTCGGACGGCTCGAACTGGTAAGGTTCTATGCCTCTGTCACTGTCTGAACCACTGACAAAAAAAAAAAGACAAAAAAAAAGACAAAACTAAACTAATTTGTTCACAATCGCTGTCACTTTCCGTCATGATTGTCCAATGTTGTGTGAATGTGGATAGGCAGGGCAGCCAGGGTACAACTGGTGATGTCAAAAACATGGGTGTGGTCTGGACTGGCTGTCACAAGCCAGCAAGCAAGGTGGGGCCTTCACCTGGTGTATTTTGTGCAATTATGTAAATACAGGTGGGTGATATGGTCTCCGGTATGAATATTTGGTTTAAGCCATGTGTATTTTATCTAAATTCGTTGTCATTTAGAAAAAAAAATTACGTGACATTTGGCCTTTAAAAGACCATAGTCCCCCCTACAGCACATCTATTCCAGAACTCAGGCGCTCAGGTTCTGTCCAAGACCAAAAAGAGAGCATACGTAACACCAGTCTTAAAAGTCTCTGCATTGGCTCCCTGTCAGCTTCAGAATGGATTTTAAGGTTCTTTTATTCTTTTGTTCTTAGCCCTGACTATTTATCAGAGCTGCTTTTATATAATGAGCGGTCAAGAACTGTTAGGCCTTCAGGTCAAGGTTTCTTTAATCATTCCTAAAGTCACAACTAAAACCCACTGTGAGACCGCTATCTTTCATTACGGTCCACATCTGTGGAACAGTCTTGCTGAAGACTTTGACATGTTTGACAGACCCAGGGAACAGACATAGGCTCAAAAGTGGATTCAATTATCTTTATTGAAGAATTAGGGTGTGTGTGTCTGCGTACATGTTGTGTTTGTGTTAGTGAATGTGTACGTCTGCAGTGACATCGTAGCCGGGGGTGAGCAGAGCGCCGTACGACCTGGCAACCCTATAGACAGAGCAGAGGCACAGATATTAGTTCAGCCCAACAGAAGGAGCGTGCAGTGAATAACAGGCTTACTGTTGCAGAGCGGGAGATGCACTCAGGTCAGCCTGGAGGCTACAGCCAGGAGGACAGCGCCTGTCGTCACGATGCAGCTGGTAAGAACTGGACCCGCTGGGGAGAGCGAAGCCAGGCCCACTGCCAGGAGGATCGGTTCCGCCGTCACAGAACTCCGCCTGTGCACAGGGGACCAACGAAGGAACAGGTGAGTAAGAATTGCTTACTTGGTGAGAAAGGATGATCCTTCCAGAGGATGAGGCTGAGGCAAGGATGCTTAGACAGAACGGCGAAGGCAGGAAGATTCACAAGGATGACAAGAGTAGGGCTTCTTCAGCCAGGGAGACAGACTGCTCTGTGCCGATCTGAAGGTAGAGCAGAATAAATAGCCCGAGTGTGATGAAGAGCTAGTGTGCACGCAGCTGTAGGAGATAATGACACAGAGCGGGCCATCACAGTACTCCCCCCCCCCCCCCCAAGAGGTGCCTCCCAGCACCTGATCCAGCTTACCTGGGTGCGTTCGGTGGAAGTCCCTGATGAGTTGTTTATCCAACACAAAGGATGGACGCACCCGGGACCTCCACTCCAGGCCATACCTCTCACAATCCACCAGATACTGCAGGCCATGACCCCAGCGGCAGATGTCCAGGATGGCGTTGACCTTCCACGCTGGGTTGCTGTCAATCACCACTGGTGGAGGTGGAGACCTGGGAGGGGGACAGAGAGGGCTGGAAAAAAAAGGCTTAAACTTTTTCTTCTCCACCTTAAGTTTAATGTGTCGGGTGGACAGCCAAACCTTCTGGCCCACCCGGTAGAGCGGGGCCGGCCTCCTATGGCAATTAGTGGTCCTGGAGTTGCGGTCAGTCGTGCGCTGAAGTGCCAGTCGGGTCGCCCTCCACAGCTGACGACAGCGCCTCAGGTGAGCACCGATGGATGGCACTGCGATGCTCCCCTCCTCCTCGGGGAATAGCGGGGGATTGTAATCCAGGGAGGCTTTGAAGGGGGACATGCCGATCGCTGAGGACACGGTGGAGTTGTGAGCGTACTCGATCCACGGGAGGTGGGTGCTCCAAGATGCAGGATTAGCAGTGATGACACAGCGCAGTGCAGCCTCCAGCTCCTGGTTCACTGTCCGTTACTCTGCGGGTGGTAGCAGGAGGACAGGCTCACCGTAGCCCCCAGAGCATTACAAAACGACTTCCACACCCGGGACACGAACTGGGGACCCCGATCAGAGACGATGTCCACGGGAATCCCATGCAGCCTCACGACATGTTGAATGAGCAGATCCGCCGTGTCTCTTGCTGTAGGCAGCCCCTGCAGAGGAATAAAGTGGGCGGCCTTCGAGAAGCGGTCGACAATTGTGAGGATGGCGGTATGCCGATTAGATGGAGGAAGGCTGGTGATGAAATCTAAGGCAATGTGTGACCAGGGTCTGCCGGGAGTAGGGAGAGGATGGAGCAAACCAGCAGGAGGAGAGGAAGATGTCTTTTGCGGTGGCACACGGAGGACAGGCGCGAATGGATTCGGCGACGTCCCTCCGGAGCGATGGCCACCAGAACATCCTCAGGAGAATCTCCACTGTACGAGCCCTCCCCGGGTGGCAAGAGAGTCTGGAGGAGTGGGCCCAGTGAATCACTTCGCGCCGAACAGATGAAAGGACGAACAGCTTACCCGCTGGCCCCCCGCCTGGTTTCAGTTCAGCTTCTTGTGCTCTCAAGACCCTCCCTTTGATGCCCCATGAGAGGGCGCCCACGATGCATGACGAAGGAAGGAGAGGATGGTCGGACTACTCCGCAGCGTCCGAGGCGAACTGTTGGGACAGGGTGTCCGGCTTCGTGTTCTTGGCCCCGGGGCGGTAGATGATGGTAAAATTGAAACGTTCAAAGAACAGGGTCCAGCGGGCTTGGCGGGCGTTCAGGCGCTTGGTCGTCCTGAGGTACTCCTAATTCTTATGGTCTGTCCAGACGATAAAGGGTTGGGCGGCCCCCTCCAACCAGTGATGCCACTCCTCCAGCGCGAGCTTAACTGCCAGGAGCTCCCTATCACCAATGTCATAATTCTTCTCCGCCTGAGACAGACGGCGGGAGAAGAACGCACAAGGGTGGATCACCCCATCCACCTGAGAGCGCTGGGACAGCATGGCTCCCACCCCCGAGTCTGAGGCATCCACCTCAACCAGGCACTGAAGGGCGGGGTCCACCTGCGTCAGAATAGGAGAGGAAGAAAATTCAGTTTTAAGTTTGGTGAATGCCGCTGCAGCCTCCTCCATCCACCGGAACGCCACCTTAGGGGAAGTGAGACGGGTAAGTGGAAGAGCAGTGACACTGTAATTCTTAACAAAGCGGCGGTAAAAATTGGCGAACCCCAGGAATTGTTGGAGGTGCTTTCTAGAGGTGGGGGGGGGGGGCAGTCCACCACTGCCTTCACCTTCCCGGGATCCGGGATGATCTGGTTATGGGAAATGATAAAGCCAAGAAATGACATCTTAGAGATGTGGAATTCACATTTCTCAGCTTTAACAAAACTTGTTCTCCAAGAGTCGTTGCAAAACCCACCGCATGTGTACCCGATGTTCGTCCAGTGATTGGGAGAAGATCAGGGTGTCATCCAGGTACACGAAGATGAACGACCCTAAGAAGTCTCGTAGCACGTCATTGATCAGGCGCTGGAAGATGGCCGGAGCATTGGTCAACCCAAATGGCATCACCAGATACTCAAAATGCCCGCTTGGGGTCCGAAAACCCGTCTTCCATTCATCCCCCTCTCTGATCCGCACCAAATGGTCTGCGTTGCGGAGGTCCAGTTTGGTGAACAAGTAGGCCCCCTGGAGAGAGTCGAACGCCGTGTCCATCAGCGGAAGAGTGTACTTGTCCTTGACGGTGATGTCATTAAGAGCACAAAAGTCAATGCACAGCCTCAGGGCGCCATCCTTCTTCCCAACGAAGAAAAAACCAGCCCCCACCACCGAGGATGAGGGACGGATGATGTCCGAGCTGAGCGACTCCTTGATATAGGTCTCCATCGCTTACCGCTCCAGAGCAGACAGGCTGTAGAGGTGGCTTGATGGCAGCGGGGCTCCAGCCCAGAGGTTGATGGCGCAGTCATATGGGTGGTGGGGGCTGGGGGGGGATAGCTCCGGGGATTTACTGAAAACTGCCCCCAGGTCATGGTACTCTGGCGGGACCCCAGACAGATCGGGAGGCGGGGTGACGGGTGTAGTCAGGGACACGGATGGCGAGCATGCGGCGGATTGCAAGTAAGCACTTAGGCAGAAGGAGGTCCAAGAACCCACATTCCCCATGCACCAGTCAATAGTGGGGTTGTGAAGCCGGAGCCAGTGGTAACCCAGGATGACTGGAGAGGCCGAAACCGGCAGGATGAACAAGCTCAGGTCCTCCCAATGATTTCTGGAGATGATGAGTGACACCGGGGAGGTTTGTGTAGACACCACTGTCAGGGGGGCTTTAGACAGGGCGATGAGCTTCAGGGGGGTCTTAAGTGGTCGGCAAGGGAGCCCCAGCCGGGTTGCCAGTTCCCCCGAGATGAAACTCTGCTCAGCCCCTGAGTCAACCAAGGCGTGTGTGACAAATTCAGTTTGATTGTGAATAAATCTAATGGGCAGCAAGCACTTGGAGAGGGGATTAGGCTGAGGTGAGTCCGTGAGTCCCCCTACCGCAACGCACGGACTCCCTCTTTTGGACGAATGGGGCAGGACGCCACCTCATGCTCTTCACTACCGCAGTAAAGGCATAATCCAATCTCCCGGCACCGCTGCTTCTCCGCCAACGGTAGCTTCGTCTGCCCTACTACCATAGGCTCCGGAGCATCCGGCGGATCTAGGGAAGGCAGGGCCAACAGAGGGGACTGGGGGAAGCGGCAAAACTGGGTGCCCAAGCGACCGGAAGTCCTACACTCGGCTGCCTGCTCCCTTAGCCTATTATCGAGGTTGAAAGCATGGGAAATAAGCTCAGTCAATCTTTCAGGCTTCTCTAAGCAGGCCAGCTCATCCCACAGGCTAGGGCTAAGACTCCTCGTAAATATGCTATACAACGAGGTGTCCTTCCATCCCACCTCTGCAGCCACCACCCGGAAATTGACGGCATAGTCCGCCACGGACCTGCTTCCTTGTCTTAGGTTTAATAGCCGGGTGGTGAGCACGTTATTGCGGTCGGAGTGGTCGAACACCTTGTTGAATTTGCTGACAAACTGGCTGTAGGTTAGGTTAGTGTAGCTCGCTCTCGCCATAACCGCATAGGCCCAGGCGAGAGCCCGCCCTTCTAACAGGTTGGCTATGTAACCAATGCGGCTGTGGTCAGTGGGTAAGTCATCAGGGACCTGTTGGAAGACTATCTCACACTGGAGTAAGAACCCTCTGGCCTCCCCTAGCTTACCACTAAAACGAGTAGGAGTAGGGACTGGCGTTAGCCGGGATGGGGGGAGCCTGGCTAGCCTGGCTAGGTGGTGAGCTAGCGGGACCCGGGGCGCTACTAGGAGCCGGTGGGAATGCCTGATGCCCCGCAAGACGATCCAAAAGACTGTTAATCTGAACCAGCTGTGTTAAGATGACCTGTTGCTGGTAGGCTAACTGGTCCACCTGAGCTTCTAAGTTGTTAACTCGGCGTGCTAGCGCGCTGTCTGCTGGGTCATTCTGACGGCGCCGTATTGACATGTTTGACAGACCCAGGGAACAGACACAGGCTCGAAAGTGGATTCAGTTATCTTTATTGAAGAATTAGGGTGTGTGTGTCTGTGTGCGTGTTGTGTATGTGTTAGTGAATGTGTACGTCTGCAGTGACGTCGTAGCCGGGGGTGAGCAGAGCGCCGTACGACCTGGCAACCCTATAGACAGAGCAGAGGCACAGATATTAGTTCAGCCCAACAGAAGGAGCGTGCAGTGAATAACAGGCTTACTGTTGCAGAGCGGGAGATGCACTCAGGTCGGCCCAGAGGCTACAGCCAGGAGGACAGCGCCTGTCGTCACGACGCAGCTGGTGAGAGCTGGACCCGCTGGGGAGAGCGAGGCCAGGTCTGCCACCAGGAGGATTGGTTCCACCGCCACGGAACTCCGCCTGCGTACAGGGGACCAACGAAGGAACAGGTGAGTAAGAATTGCTTACTTGGTGAGCGAGGATGATCCTTCCAGAGGATGAGGCTGAGGCAAGGATGCTTAGACAGAACGGTGAAGGCAGGAAGATTCACAAGGATGATGAGAGTAGGGCTTCTTCAGCCAGGGAGACAGATGGCTCCATGCCGATCTAAAGGTAGAGCGGAATAAATAGCCCGAGTGTGATGAAGAGCCGGTGTGCGCGCAGCTGTAGGAGATAATGACACAGAGCGGGCCATCACAGACTTGAGAAAATGTTGATACTTTTAAAACCAAACTAAAGACCCACCTTTTTGACCTGACTTTTATTTAAATTTATATAATTTTCTCCCCTTTTCCTTCTTCTCAAACCTTTTATTGTGTTTTAACTATTTATAGTACGTTTTGCCTTGTTTTAATTATTTACTGTGCTTTTTATCTTTTTTAATTACTTTATAAAAAAGTCCACCATGGAGCTTTTTACCCTGTTTTATGTTGTGCTTAATTGTTTTTCATGTCATAATCATTTATTTTTACTGTGCTTCATGCTTTATCTACTACACCTCATATTCCTTCTTTTTAATAAATATGTTTATTAAGGTTTTGAGGGTCACAAGCAGTACAAAATAGCAAACAACCAGAAATGAAGAAAAGAGCCCTCTTTTTCAGCCCCGAACTCCCACCCCATCACCCCATTTCCACACAAGGAGGAAAAGAAAGAAAAAAAAATGGGTAGTGGTAGGGAAACACATGAATAATAATAAATACAACAATACAAACTTATTAGAAGCAGAAGATTTGCATCTTTAGAACACAATCGGAAACAATGGTGCTCTATTTGGCAATGCACTTTGACATCTCAGTCCATGCAAGACCATAGAGGCCACTCCGGAGGGCCTGGGCGCCTTCTCCTCGTATATAGTCCAAAAAGGGCTTCCATATATCAAAAAAACCCAAAAAGGTTTGTCTTTGAGCCAGAAGCTAATAGCTTCTAACAGGATCAGTTCCATCACACCCCGAATCCAATGTGTAACTGTAGGAGCAGAGTCTGAGGTCCTTAAAAGAAGAACACATCTTCTTGCACTGAAGAGAAGCACCTGCAGCAGTTTGAGTGCGGCGGAGCGGAGATTCAGTGGGGTAGGATTTACTCCTAGAATGCAGGTGAGAGAAGTGAGGGCTAGTTTTTCCTTGAATATAATATCAATTTCTTTACAAATTTTTACCCAGAAGTCAATAATAAGAGGACATTCAAATAAACAGTAGAAATAAGGACCTTCAGAAATCTTATACTTATTACAAAATTTTGAGAGTAGAAGGTTAAACTTATTGCATTTCACTGGAGTGATGTGGAGCCTGTGTATGATCTTGAATTATAACTCTCTAGCTTTGTTAGTAAATAGGTAATTTGCACTACCTCATCCCATATATCAGGTGAAAATGATTCTCCAAAATCCACTTCCCAAAGAGATCTGACATGAGCTGTACAGTCACTGGATGGGACTGAGAGGGTCTTGTAGAACCTAGTGATTAGTCTACTAGTGTCTGGTTTCTGAATCACCTCCCCCATAGGTGAAAGAAAGATTCCATTAAGGTACAACTTAATGGATGAAGAAATAAAACTACGGATTTGCAGATACCTAAAAAAATTATTCTGTGGGGGGGTTATACTTCTCTCTGAGTTGTTCGAAAGACAGCAAAGTGCCCTCTGTCATCAAGTCACCTACAGTTTTTACTCCTTTATCAAACCACAAGGAGAAGGCTTGGTCAGCCAGACCAGGAGGAAAATCAGGGTTTAAATAAATAGGTTTGAGGAGGGGAAAGGAGCCATTCTGATTTCCAAGCTTCTTCACCATCCTCCAAACTTTTAAAGTATTCTGTAGAATAAAATTCCCCTTTAATCTGAGACAAACCCATTTCTTAGATGCATATAATATGTGACTAAGAGGAACAGGGGCCACCGGAGTTGCCTCTATATTAAGCCATGTGGCTTTTGGGTGAATTTTAAACCAGTGCCAAATGGAAATAGAGAGGGAAGCAAATTGATAGCTCCTAAAATTTGGCACCGCCAGGCGTCCTTCATCCAGTGGGTGCTGTAATATACTGAGTTTTAACCTGGCTTGCTTGTTCCTCCACAGAAAAGATGTTAAGGAGCTATTAAGAGTAGCAAGCGATTTTCCTGTTAAGATAGTTGGGATCATCTGGAAGGGATACAATAACCGAGGAAGTATAACCATTTCGACAAGGTTGACCCTTCCTAAGAGGGACAGCGGCAAGGCCATTGAGCAGGCCAAGTCCTCCTTGATTCTGCCAGTTGCAGGGACAAAATTGGCTTTGTATAGGCCAGAAAGAGGGGGAGCAATGTGTATGCCCAGACAGACAAAACCTGTTGGGGACCAGTGGAAGGTGGTAGAGCATAGTGGAGACCAAAGTACCTGAGGGGTAAGGGGCATGGCTTCAGATTTAGAGTAGTTAATCTTGTAACCTGAGAAATGGCCAGAAGAATTAATTATTTCAACAACTCTTGTGATAAAAAGATTCTGGGTTACTTAGATAGAGGAGGACATCATCACAATAAAGGAAAATTGTATGGTTTGCGCAACACACATCTATGCCTGTTACCAAGGAATCACATCTAATGGCCTCTACTAAGGGCTCCATAGCAAGGGCAAACAGAAGCGGTGAGGCTGGGCAGCCCTGTCTAGAGCCACGGCTCACTGTGAATGCGGAGGACCTCAGGCCATTTGTAATAATGGAGGCAAGAAGGGCAGCATATAGCAGAGATATCCACCTAATAAAGTTGTCACCAAGACTGAATTTTGAGAGGACACCTAGGAGATAAGGCCACTTAATCCTATCAAAGGCCTTTTCTGCATCAAGGGAGACAACAAGAGATTTGACCTTTGCCCTTGATCCATTCTGAATAAGATTTAAGAGTCTCCTTACATTATAAAGGGAATTATGACCTAATATAAATCCAGTTTGGTCTGTTGAAATTAAATCTAGCATGACACCTTCAAGTCTCTTCACCAATATTTTCACCAATAATTTTCGGTCAGCGTCCAGCAAGGCAATCGGCCTATAGGATGTGCATTCATCTGCAGGTTTGCCCTTCTTTAGAATTAGAGCAATATTTGCATCCATCATAGTGTCAGGGAGAGCCCCAGAGTCAAAAGAATAGGACATTTTTTATTGAGAAGGGGGTCAGTTAGCAAATCCTTAAAAGCCTTATAAAATTCTGGGGCCAGACCATCAGGCCCCGGGGCCTTATTATTTTGTAAGCTATTAATCGCCACTGTGACTTCTTCACAGGTAATAGCCCTATTCAGCAGCTCTTTTTGTGTACTGGTTGAGGTAGTCTGACAGATGATAAAAAATTATGCATCAAAGTCTCCAAGTTGTGGTCTGACTCAGAAGTGTACAAGTCTTCACAGAAGGAAAGGAAAGAGTTGTTAATATCTTTGTTGTTATAAACTGTTTTACCAGAACTATCCTTTATGACTGGAATAGCCTGGGAGCTGGTATTACCTCTTATTAGATTTGCCAAGTACTTGCTTGTCTTATTGCCAAATTCGTATAACTTATGCTTACCAAACAGTATATATCTCTGAGCTTCTTTAGATAAAAGTGCATCTAGAGCTGCTGTGGTGGCATCAGTTTGAGATCTCAGGCTGTCTGAAGGCTTAAGGTTGCATTCTGGCTGTAGTTCACTTAGTTTACCTTCAAGAAACTGTTGCTCTGTCCTCTGTTTTGTCTTAAGGTTTGCCAAAAATGATATAGTGAAGCCTCGAATTACAGCTTTAGCAGTTTCCCAAAGTAAATTAGGTAACACATCAGAGATATTATTTTCAACAATAAAATGATTGAACTGTTCTGTTAGGTATATTTTAAAATTGGGATTTTTAAAAAGGTGATTTGAAAAGCGCCATTGCCCCCTAGTGCTTTGAGTCTTGCTGGACATGACCAAAAATATGGGTGAGTGATCACTGATAACACAACATAGCAAACATAATTTTTTTGTAAGTTGTCTGTGTTTTTTCAACTGATTTAAGACAATTTTGCACTGCTGAATCTGAAAATGACATCCGTTTCTCTCCATCAGGTCAGGTTTTTATGCTAAGTTGTAAGCAGTTGTACAGTTGTACTGTAAATTGAATAGTAGACATTGATAAAGGTAAGTACATGTAAATTGAATGTTACGTCGTCATTGTTCAAAATTCAGAGAATTTCAAGAAATAAAAAAGAATTTTGCATCATATAAAGCGAAAATACCCGTACATGTAAACAAAAACATAAAAAACATGTGGCCATAGTTCAAAAAGTTGAGCTGATTGAGCAAAACCAATGTGATTTTTGGATTCAGCACATCAAAATTGTCCTAAATCAGCTAAAAAAACTTAGACAATAAATTTGGTGTTGACCAGTGTAATAATATTACCAATGGAGCAAGAGAGTACACTTTGAAGGGCATATTTACGCATAAAAAAATAATCAGTTCTACAGGATGTTTTATGCACTTTTGAGTAAATGTATACTGCCGATCAGTGGGGTGAAGGGTCCTCCAGGTGTCAATAAAGTGAAAATCAGCCCAGCAGCCAAGTAAAGAACGAGCTTGTCCAACATTAGACTCTACCATTTTTGAGGACCTATCTAGACGTGGATATAGACAACAGTTGAAGTCACCAGCTGGCACAGAGGACTCAACAGCCCACTCAGAAAACAGAGAAAACACCTTAGTATAAAAGTCAGTTGAGTGAATCGGGGGGGCATACACATTTAAATAGGACACATGGTCCCCAAAGAGTGTCCCTCTAATCATGACATACCTTCCTGTAGTATCGGCCCTAACCTCCACCCCTACCAGAGGAAGGGATTTGTGAACTAAAATGGCTACCCCTCTGCTGTTAGTAGTGAAGGAGGAATAATAGATCTGGTCCACCCATTCCCTTCTTAACTTTAAGTTTTCATCGTTGTTTAGATGGGTCTCTTGGAGGAATGCCATCTGTACCCTCTCTTTTTTTAAATAGTTAAGTTTTTTTTTTCTACATTTAATAGGGGTCTGGGTCCCATGTACATTCCAAGAACACAATTTAATTTCTGCATTGTTAGCCGTTATTCCAAATGATACGAATAATAGTTTTGTTTAGAAGTTTGTACGTTATGAGAGTTTGTGGATAAGACCTTCTGACAAGTACAACAGCACAAAAAAAAAGAGTGTGGAGAAAAGGGGGTGAAGAACAAACAAAAAAAAAAGAAAAAACTCAACCCTCGTACTTTGACCGCTTCCCTGAGCTGAGCGTCTTCAACCTACATAGTACATTCCAACTCTGCACTCTGCACTGAACCAGTGAACCACATACAAGTGTATAGTTTAAACATCAGAGGAACTTTTAAAACAAAATTCTCTTTTTTTAAAACAACAATAAATGGTAACATGAGCATTGATATTACCTAGACTCACCAAATTCAAACCTGCACAGTGAAACCGCTTATAGTGGAGTAAGTCCATAAAGTGACAAGAAAAAGTAATTATTAGACTGCTTAGTTTATGTACGGCTGGAGACTGCCCCTAAGGGGCTAGTGAGAAGTTAACCACTGATGTTGTCCACATGGCCTGCTTGGAGGGATGGGGCTATGGTCTCCGAATAGAATTTCTCCACCTCCTCCGCTGTACCAAAGCTGTACTTGCCGCCGTTGAATGACACTTGGAGTCGGGCAGGGAACACCAGGCCATATCAGACATCTGCAGCATGGAGCTTTCGCTTGATGTTGAAAGATGCCCTCCATTTGGTGACATCTGCAGTAAAATCTGGGAAAATGTAAACTTTGTGACAGTGGAAAGTAAGCAGGCCCTTCTCTCTGGCGAGCTGGAGGATGCGCTGTTTCACTCTGAAATGGTGCAACTTTACGATCATGGATCTCGGGGGAACATTTTGACCTGGGCAGGCTGGGAAGCAAGGCGGTGTGCTCGATCCAACATCTCAGGCCCGTCAGAAACCTCCATATCTAGCGTCTCGGTGAAGAAGTCGGTCATAAATGTTGTAACTTGTGGCCCCTCTATGTTTTCTGGTAGACCAAGCACACAAAGATTTTGGCGTTTGCGCCTCGATTCAAGGTCCTCCGTTTTAGCCATTAGCAATTTGTTGCAATTCTCTAGCATTTCACACCTGGCTTTGAGCGCCGTAATTCTGTTGTCACACTCTTGCAGAGAAGTTTCAACCTCAGTCAGATGTGTCCCAAAAGAGTCCATAGAAGTCTGCACTGTGCCTAATGAATCATGAGTTTCAGCATGGAAACTTTCAATTAACTTTACCAGGCCCGAAAGTGACGGCTCTTCTGCGTCTTCATCAAAGCCATGTGCAGGAGACGGGTGGTTAACTTTCTTGCTAGCCTGACAGTTTGGGGCTCTGGTAGAGCGTTCCTGATGAGAAGAGTTCTTCCCAGACATGTCAGCGGGTGTCTTAAGTGGTCCCAATATTAAAAGGAGAAATATAATGAGATAAACTGGCGTTTAAAATAACATTTACGAAAAGATTTGTCGGCGCTGGTAAGGATGCGTCTACTCTGTATCCAGGCTCGACAGCGCCCCGCAAAAAACGTCTTCATATTCCTTTTTAGTTATTTATGATGCACTGTACCTTACTTTGACTTATTTACTGGTTAGTTTCATGTTTTATTCTTACTATGGCTGTGTTGTTAGACATGTATATGTTGGACACTGCATATGTGATTTAACCTCACGATGAAGGAGAGCCACAGAGCTGCAGTTCCCTGCGGTGCGGAGCCGCAGAGCCTGGACCCCCTGCAGAGGACAGGGGACAGAAGACTTCCTGACCGCTGAGGCTCGAGAGGAGAGAAGGGGGAGTTATGTAAATAAAAGGTTGATGAATGTGAATAAAGGGATTTTGGTAGAGGTGTGTGATTTCCCCTGCGAGGGAGATGGTTTGATGTGAGAATGTTTAAAAGGGAGAACTTTGGTGTGTTCACCCTCTTTGTTCGCTGCTCAGGAATGAGAGCAGACAGTGGGATGATTACTTGAAATAAACTGGAATTAAATGCAATTCGGTTTCGTTATTCAAGTCTCCCCACATTGGTGACTGACGACGTTGAGAATGAACGAAGAAGTTCTCAGGGTCCCGGACTCACAGCGCTCAGAGCTGGCGAGCGCAGTGGCCGTTAAGCTGCCTGATTTCTGGCAGGATAACCCACGGTCGTGGTTTCTGCAAACAGAGTCGCAGTTCGCGCTCGCAGGAGTAACGGTGGATGACACTAAGTTCCACCATGTCATCGCTAAACTGGACAACAGCACAGCTCGGTGCGTGCAGAGCTTGGTGGAGCAGCCACCCGCGACCGACAGGTACGGCAAGCTGAAATCCACCCTCATCAAGTTTTTCACCCCCTCGGCCGAAGTAAGGGCGAGGAGGATCCTGTCTTTGCTAGACCAAGGAGGTCACAGGCCGAGCGCCCTGATGGAGGAGATGATACAGCTGAGAGGGTTGGACAACGATGATTTCATTTTTCAGTTCATCTTCCTCTCCAACCTCCCGACGCATGCGAGAAGCACGCTGGCCGGCAAAAAGTGTCACACCCTGGAGGAGTTCCGGGAGCTGGCCCAGGAAGCAGATGGGATCCTGGACGCCTGCGGCGGGCAAGCAACCACAGCGGCGACCCGAGACAGCGGGGAGCCAGAGACGGCAGACCCAAACTGGCCGACGACGGCGGCAGCATGGTCGCGAGGAGGTGGAGCCAATGGTCCGGCGGCAGAGGCGCGGACACGACACAGCGGAGGAGAAGACCTCTGCTTTTTCCATCGGAGGTTCGCAGAGAAGGCACGCAGGTGTGTGCCGCCCTGCAACTTCAGGAGTTCGGGAAACGGCAAGACTGGGGGTCGCTAGCAGCTTCGACCCTCGGAGAACACAGCAAGCTGCTCTACATCACGGATGCGCGTTCCGGACGAGAGTTCCTCATTGACACCGGAGCCCAAGTGAGCTTCATCACCCCAACATACGCGGACCGGGTGGCTGGACCCCACGGTAGCGGAGCTATGGCGGCAAATGGCTCGAACATCAACACCTACGGGAGAAGGACCTTGCCTTTGTGCTTACATGGCCGCACATATGAATGGACTTTTGTAATAGCGGCGGTGAGTTTCAACATGTTGGGCGCGGATTTTTTGTGTTCACACAATCTGTTAGTTGATCTTGCTAATAGACGGCTGGTAAATGCACTCTTTTTTTACTCTCTCCCCTGTTCAGCTCGAGTGTCCCCGCCACCAGTACAGACCCACGTCGCTACAGCAGGTGGTAAGTTTCACACACTCCTCACCCAATTTCCAGCGCTCACTGTGCCCACTTTTTCAGCGACAGTCGCGAAGCACGGGGTGAAACACTTTATCCCCACATCTGGTCCTCCCGTGTTTGCAAAAGCTCGGCGCTTGGATGCAGTTAAGCTCGCCATTGCGCGCGAGGAGTTCGCCAGCCTGGAGAGGCTAGGCATCGTTCGTAGGTCGAAGAGCCCGTGGGCTTCGCCGCTGCACATGGTACCGAAAGCCGATGGCTCCTGGAGACCGTGCGGGGATTACCGCAGGCTAAACAACGCTACGGCGCACGATCATTATCCCATCCCGCACATTCAGGATTTTTCGGTGCACCTGGCGGGGGCGCGCATTTTTTCAAAGATTGATCTGGTTCGCGGCTATCACCAAGTCCCAGTCCAACCGGAGGACATTCCTAAAACAGCGGTAATAACCCCGTTCGGACTTTTCGAATTTTTACGCATGCCGTTTGGCCTCAAAGGGGCTCCGCAAACATTTCAGCGGATGATGGATGCCGTGTTACGCGATCTCCCTTTCGTGTTTGTGTACCTCGACGACATTTTGGTCGCGAGTACTTCAGAGGACGAACACGAAACGCACCTCACAGCAGTTTTTAGGAGGCTGGGAGAGCACAGCTTAATAGTTAACCCAGCCAAGTGCCAGTTCGGTGTCGAGCGGATCAATTTTTTGGGTCACCGCGTCTCCCCGGAGGGAGCGGTTCCGTTACCAGATAAAGTACGCGCGGTAGCGGATTTTCCCCGTCCACAAACGGTCAAATCACTATAGGAATTCTTGGGGATGGTGAATTTTTATAACCGATTCCTGCCCCACGCAGCTCAAATCATGCAACTGTTATATGCCGCGCTCAAAAAACAAAAACCGACCCAGGCGGTCGAATGGTCCCCGGAGCGGGAGCGCGCGTTCACAGAGGTTAAAAAAGCCTTGGCTGACGCTGCGCTCCTGGCCCACCCAGACCCTGCAGCACGTATCGCGCTGACGACAGACGCTTCAGATTTAGCCATAGGGGCCGTTATTGAGCAACAGGTAGCCGGAGTTTGGCAGCCTTTGGCTTTCTTTAGCAGATCTTTAAGCGCGGCTGAACGAAAATACAGCACGTTCGACAGAGAACTGTTGGCGCTGCATTTGGCTATTCGTCATTTCCAGTTCTGGCTGGAAGGATGGTGCTTCACCGCTTATGTGGACCACAAGCCGCTTACATACGCCATGGCCAAAATTTCAGACCCGTGGTCCGGCAGGCAGCAGAGGCAGCTGGCCGCAATCTCGGAATTTACCACTGACATTAGGCACGTTGCGGGCAAATTCAATGTAGTAGCAGATTGTCTCTCGCGCGCGTTCATGACTCCAACATGCGCAGAGGCAGAACGGGCCACCGTGACCGCGCCGCAGGAGAGCGGCACGGTGGCACGCGCAGCCCCGGTGCACGTGGGTATAGATTACCCAGCCATGGCAGCGGACCAGGGGGCGGACGCAGACGTGCGCGCGCTCCAGTCTGGACCAACAGGGTTAAGGCTGGAGAGCAAATGTTTACAAACCGGTATGCCCCCCCTGATCTGCGACATGTCGACGGGGCGCCCGCATCCGGTGGTTCCGGCCACGTGGCGCCGCCGTGTTTTTGACTCGGTCCACTCACTGGCGCACCCGGGGGTGCGCGCGTCGGTGAAACTGGTGGCGGAAAAGTTTGTTTGGCCGTGCCTGCGCAAGCACGTGAAGGAATGGGCAAAAACCTGCATTTCCTGTCAACGGGCCAAAATTCACAAGCACACAAGAGCCCCGTTAGAACCGTTCCGCATTCCGGCCAGAAGGTTCGACCATGTGCACGTCAACCTTGTGGGCCCCCTACCGGCATCGCAGGGGTTCACACATCTTTTGACAATGGTGGACCGCACCACACGTTGGCCGGAAGTGGTCCCACTTGCGACGAACACGGCCGCGGAGGTGGCTCGCATTTTTTTAACGGCTTCGGTGGCGCGCTTCGAGGTTCCGTCGGACATTACGTCCGATAGAGGACCTCAATTCATCTCTGAGCTGTGGTCAGCGATGGCCAAAGGCTTAGGAGCCAAAATTCACCGCACTACGGCTTACCACCCTCAGGCTAATGGTTTATGCGAGCGTTTTCATAGGTCTTTGAAGGCAGCACTCAGAGCGTCGCACACGGATGCAGATTGGGTAAATAAACTGCCATGGGTTTTATTAGGGTTGCGTTCTGCGCCTAAAGAGGACTTAGACGCCTCCCCAGCGGAGCTGGTATTCGCACAAACTCTGAGGCTGCCAGGCGAGTTTTTACCAGAGCACCCAGAGCCCCCACCTCTCTCTGCTCTGGGACCGTTAGTTGGCACGGGAGCAGACACGCTCCCGGGTCCAGTTCATCACGCTTTTCCACGAGTTTTTGTCCCCAAGGCTTTGAAAAATGCCGACTTCGTTTTTGTCAGGCGCAAGGCCCTAAAAGCAACGCTCAAACCACCTTACGAAGGGCCATTTCGAGTGCTGGAGGCAGGTGATAAGCAATTTGTGCTAGATTTTGGAGACAGAAAAGAGACAGTCAGTATTGACAGACTAAAACCTGCTTTTGTCATGAAGGACGTGTCTGTACCGGTCACAGTGGCGCCTCGACGAGGCAGGCCCCCGCAAAGGGCAAATAATCACTCTCTTCCTCAGTCAACAGAGCCGAAGCAGAAAGGCGCCGCAGGCAAAGCGGGGCCAACTCACAGCAGATTCGGCAGACGGCTGAAGCCCAAGCGGCGCACAGACTGAATGTTGGTGTTGATTATTCAGTAGTGAGTAAGGTGTTATTAAATTTTAGGAAATAGTCTGTTCTTCATCGTTTGGGGGGGGTTATATGGCTGTGTTGTTAGACATGTATATGTTGGACACTGCATATGTGATTTAACCTCACGATGAAGGAGAGCCACAGAGCTGCAGTTCCCTGCGGTGCGGAGCCGCAGAGCCTGGACCCCCTGCGGAGGACAGGGGACAGAAGACTTCCTGACCGCTGAGGCTCGAGAGGAGAGAAGGGGGAGTTATGTAAATAAAAGGTTGATGAATGTGAATAAAGGGATTTTGGTAGAGGTGTGTGATTTCCCCTGCGAGGGAAATGGTTTGATGTGAGAATGTTTAAAAGGGAGGACTTTGGTGTGTTCACCCTCTTTGTTCGCTGCTCAGGAATGAGAGCAGACAGTGGGATGATTACTTGAAATAAACTGGAATTAAATGCAATTCGGTTTCGTTATTCAAGTCTCCCCACACTTACCTCTGTTTTTTCCTCACTGATAGTGCTTCCTCAGTTCAGTTTTAAAGGGCCTATATCATGCAAAATCGACTTTTTTGAGCTTTTAAGCGTGTTGTAATATTAATTCCTCACCAAAAACACCCCCAAAGTGGTATTTTGCTCCATTCACGCCTCTCTGAGTATTCCTCCTCAACTCTGCTCTCTGAGCTGCTACTCCGCCCTGTCCCTGATAATGACTGGGTCCCCACGTTCATACGTATGAACGTGGGTGAGCCACCCACTCCAGGAAGTGCCTGTGCTGCCAGCACCACCCCCAGGCTAACGCACACACCCACTTTCTCTGCGCAGCTAACGGAGCGGTGATCGACAAAACTCTTTCACTTTAGCATTGACGCTGTGAAGAAGTAGTTCCTCTCGCACCTAATCTGCTCAGTGACAACAACTGTTTGTTACGACTCGCGCTCGCCTGTCTCCCACCTCAGCTGCATGCACACCTGTGCCTCATCAGTCTCGGGCTATATAGCCTGCTCGGCCTGCAGCCGTCTGCTAATCTTCGCTCATCGTCTCAGCGCACGTCAATCCCCTGACAGCCTGCGCTCTCTGGATTGCTTCTCGTCTGCACGTAAGCTCATCATCATCTTACCTTGTCTCCAGTTTCTCCCCTGTGCACAGGTGGATTCCCTGGCGGCGGATTTCCTCCCTCATCCTCGCCATCACTCTCCTCACCGCGCCGAGCGCGCTCCTAGGACACTCTCTTCCAGACAGGCGACCTGCGGCTTAAGCCAACGCCAGCCACATTACCATCTGCAAGTAAGCACAAGACTGTGTATTAATTCCGCTGGGTGTGCACCGGCAGCTAATCTCTGTTCTGCTGCTCTGCCCTTAGGGTTGCCTGGCTGTACGGCGCTCCGCTTCGCCCTTGACGCATCCTGTTCACCTGCAACACATATCACTCCACAGACACGCACCCATACACCTGCTTTTCTCACAGAATCACTCTCGAGCCTGTGTGCGTGTTCCCTGGATCAGACCTTATGTCACTGTTTGCTTTTTTACGTAAGACAATGTCTTCTAAGTGGCGTAAATGTGTCTTTGACTGTGAGAGATTTAGGAGTTTGTTCAGCCTTCCTTGTTTTCGTGGGCGGAACCCAGCGACACGCTGCAGCAGCTGGCTCAGGAGTTACGTTATGAAATGGGCGGCAGCCACAAGAAGGAGAGGCAGACCCTCAGAGATCGAGGCATCTTAATTCCGGGCTCGTGAAAATAACTCATATTTCATAAGAAACTCATTCTCCAGTGTACCAAAGGTTATATACTATCACATACATGCATATAGTTTACTCTGAAAGGCTTAAAATAGCATGATATAGGCCCTTTAATGTTTTACATGGTAGCTTTACATGGCTTCACATAGTAGGTTCAATAGTTGGTATGTGTGTGCATGTGTGTGTATGAGACTATGTTGTGTCTTTTTCATTTAGTGTGTCATTATTCTGTAAAGCACTTTGAACTGCTATATTGTATGAAAAGTGCTATTGTGGGGAACCCACGCAGTAGTTTTCACCTCAGACTGAACGGCTTAGCAGATCAAAGGTGCTGGGGGACAGAGAGAATAACGGGGGATTAATATGTAAATGCGGCACCTCTCCTGTCTGTTTTTATGCACTTTAATGTGTTTTAATGTAATTCTCTGTGCTGTTTTTGTTCTTGAATGCTTGTGGCTATATAATGAAGAGCTCTTTGGTTCCATCAGTATGGATTTTTTTCTTGTTTTCACACTGTGGCTTCTTTCTTACCGGCTCTTTGTCTGGGACGTCAGCACGGTCACGCTGGTAAAAAAAACAGTATTCCAGAGACATGTTACTGCAACGAAACAATGATAATCCAGCGTCTGTGTTTGAGTCTGTGCCGCAACTGCCTGACTTTATTTTAAGAGACTTTCATGGACACAGCAATGAAAAGAGGAGCAAGAGAAGGAAACGTGGAAAGCGTGGAGGTGTAAGAATAAACCTGAGGAGGCGTCAGTTTAACCGCATTCCTCTTCCTTCCATTATTATGGGGAACGTACAATCCCTGAGAAATAAAGTGGATGAAATTCAAGGAAATGTCCGATATCAGAAGGATTTCAAGAACTGCTGTGTCATGGCTTACACGGAGACGTGGCTTACGGATCATGACCGGGACGCTGACCTTTGTATTGACGGTTTTGGAGCCCCACCTCGCTTGGATCAGCAGGAAGAAGTAATGGGGAAACATCAGGGAGGCGGCGTATGTTTGTATATTAACAAACAGTACTGTACATCTGTCATGGTCAGAGAGCGCATCTGTACACCAGATGTGGAGCTTCTGTCCATATCACGACGCCCCTTTTATCTGCCTCGTGAGTTCCCCCAACTTTTCATAACAAATGTGTACATTCACCCGAGGGCGGATGCTGCCTGCGCCTCCAGCACCGTCTTTGATGTGGTACAGCGGTTGCAGTCGATTTCCCCAGAGGCTCCAAATTTTATACTTGGGAACTTTAATCATGTGTCTTTAAAGAAGACACTTAAAAACTTTTATCAGTACATATCCTGCCCAACCAGGCAAGAAAAGACATTGGATCTGTGCTATGTATCTATTGAGGGAGCCTTTAAATCTCTTCCCCTTCCTCCTTTAGGATCCTCAGATCACAACTGTGTACATTTGCTGCCCACATATAAAACTGCTCTCAGAAGCGAAAAGATGAAGACCAGGGACATGAAGGTCTGGACAGATGATTCAGTGCTCTGCCTCCAGGAATGATTTAACTGTACGAACTGGGAGGTGTTCACACAGTCTTGCGGAGATGATTTGAACTCTTTGGTGGACGTGACATGCTCTTATATGGTTTTTTGCAGGGATATGATCGTTCCACGTAAACATGTCAAAATATATCCCAACAATAAGCCATGGGTTACTAAATCAGTTAAATCCTGCTTACAGAAGAAAGCACTTGCCTTTAAACAGGGGGTTGTTTCTGAGCTGCAGGTTGCCACAAAAGAGCTGAAGTCAGAAATTTTAAGAGCAAAACAGAATTATAAATCAGAACTGGAAAGCAAGATGACAGCAAAGAAGCTTGGTTCAGCCTGGGCTAGTATGAAAACTATTGCAGGCCTTCAGAGCACAGAGCGCAGTAATTGTGTGTTTTTAGATGGTTTTAATTCAGACACAGAGCTGGCTAATGCTCTTGTTTTTATGGTCATTTTGATTCTTTTGATTTTAGCACAGAAACCCAAGATTTGAAGCAGAAACTCAAAGACAATCAGCACTTTAATATTGAGGTGCAGGATGTTAAAAGGGCATTCTATGCTGTAAAAGTGAACAAAAGTCATGGCCCTGATAATATATGTGGAGATGCCGAACTTTTTCACCTACTGCCAGTTGCTGCGTGCACATGCACCCAAAAATCTCCTTTTTGCAGATATCTGTGAACAGGATCAAATAAATCTTGCTTCTACTTTGATTTTAAATCACTCTGTTAGAAGAATGACAGTAAATGCGGAGAAAAAATATTTTCAAAGGACTGTCATTAATTATATAATGATGGATGTTAGGTCTGTGGGCTTTGATGTTCCAGTGGACAGAATTTCCCCAAGAGGGATAAATAAAGTTGTAATTATCTCCGCCAAGGAGGTCATGTAATCAAGGTGGTTTGTCTGTCTGTCTGCCTGTTAGTAGGATTACGCAAAATGTACTGGACGGATTTGGATGAAACCCATTACATATTAGTGATGATCCGAGAATGCATACCTCCATCAAGGCTCTTATCTTCTCACAGAGTGTTAGCAACAATCCTCCAAAACTACTGGATAGACTTTGATGCAATTTTCACCAGGACTAGCTCATGGCTTACACATGAACCCATTACATTTTGGAGGTGAAAAGAATAGTGACCCACATTTTGTTCAATTAAGGAAAGGATAAATAAATAAATGAATGCTTAATGTGTGTACTTGTCTTTTAGTTTATGATTCATTCATTCATCTTCTTAAATTCTTAATCCATTACAGGTCACGGAGGGCTGGAGCTCATCCAAGCATCTTTGGAAAAGAGGTGGAATACACCCTGGCCAGACTGCCAATAAATGAATGAAAGATCAGGTAAGGGATTTTTTTTTCAAAATTAATCAATCAAAATAACAGACACTGAGAAATCCAGCTCTGGTGTAGTAACATGCGTATGTGCTCATTTACACCTTTTAACCACGCTGCTGAAATAGCAGTTGATAATGTGTTGCTAATTTCAGACATACTTTTTGCAGATCAAAAGTGCATTGGTAAATGAAGGAAAGGCACCATAACACAAACATGCCAAACTTTGCACCAAGCCTCCCCCACTTTAAATCAGTCCCTTCCTACGAGTGCAAGTCACGTGCACAGTCAGCTGTGAATTACTGGAGAGGGCGCACAGCAGAAAAACAGACAATGCGCTGACAGAAACTAATGAAAGCATTGCCGCAAGGTGTGCACTTTAGATTGTCATAATAGGGCCCATGGACTCTGAGGTGCATTTCTGCTACGTCTGTGAGGTCAAATCATGAAGTTCTCAAGGGTCTTTTCTGCAGCCATTATGCACGCTTTCCCTATTTCAGAAATTCTGCACATTTTGCCTGAGGGAGGCAGTCAGGGTAAGAGGATAGTCACTGCCTGCCCTACACATTTTGAAAAAAGAAATGTATTCAGTTAATGTTGGGTTTATTTTGAATTTCAGATTCCTTGCTATAATTATGTTGGCAGTATGTGGTGGTTTTCAATGCTTAATAAAAATGATTGACTCAACATGTCTATCTTGTGATCAGGCAGATGCATGGTCAGCCAGAGCAGAGAGCCTGCATGAGTCATATGCTGTAAAGATGTGAGCTTGTGCATGCATAGTTGGTTCCTAATCCTTTAATACTGACATAAAGAAGGCAGCCTGCTACCTGCCGTTAGCCCTTTCCTTTAATGCCCACCTTATCTCAGCATTCAGTGCACTGCTGAGCCTGCTTAAAAATTTTATTGGAACATGGTGGACACAGCTTAATAACCAAAGGAGGAAAACAATTTGCTCTAGTTTGAATGGTAAAACACTAATTTTCTAATTCAACTTTGTCAAATATTAGCTTATTTTATTCCTGAAATGCAGTGATTTATTAATACTAACTGTAACTACAGTGGTGTGAAAAAGTGTTTGTCCCCTTCCTGATTTCTCTTTTTTTATGTTTGTCACACTTAAATGCTTCAGATCATCAAACAAATTTCAATATTAGACAAAGATAATACAAGTAAACACAAAATGCAGTTTTTAAATGAAGGTGTTTATCATTAAGGGGGGAAAAAAATCCAAACCTACATGGCCCTGTGTGAAGAAGTGATTGCCCCCTAAACATCATAACTGGTTGGGCCACCCTTAGCAGCAACAACTGCAATCAAGTGTTTACAGTAACTGGCAATAACTCTTTTACAGCACTGTGGAGGAATTTTGGCCCACTCATCTTTGCAGAATTGTTGTAATTCAGCCACATTGGAGGGTTTTCGAGCATGAACCACCTTTTAAAGGTCATGCCACAGCATCTCAATGGGATCCAGGTCAGGACTTTGACTAGGCTACTCCAAAGTCTTCATTTTGTTTTTCTTAAGCCATTCAGAGGTGGACTTGCTGGTGCATTTTGGATCATTGTTCTGATGCAGAATCTAAGTGTGCTTCAGCTTGAGGTCATGAACAGATGGCCGGACATTCTTCTTCAGGATTTTTTGGTAGACAGAAGAATTCATGGTTCCATTTAACACAGCAAGTCTTCCAGGTCCTGAAGCAGCAAAACGGCTCCAGACCATCACACTACCACCACATTTTACTGTTGGTATGATGTTTCTTTTCTGAAATGCTGTGTTACTTTTATGCCAGATGTAATGGGACACGCACCTTCCAAAAAATTCAACTTCTGTCTCGTCAGTCCACAGAGTATTTTCCCAAAAGTCTTGGGGATCATCAAGAGGTTTTCTGGCAAAACTGAGATGAGCCTTTATCTTCTTTTTGCTCAGCAGTAGTTTTTGTCTTGGAACTGTGCCATGCAGGCCATTTTTGCCCAGTCTCTTTCTTATGGTGGAGTCATGAACACTCACCTTAACTGAGGCAAGTGAGGTCTGCAGTTCTTTGGATGTTGTTGTGGGGTCTTTTGTGACCTCTTGGATGAGTTGTCGTTGCACTCTTGGGGTAATTTTGGTCGGCTGGCCACTCCTGGGAAGGTTCGCCACTGCTCCATGTTTTTGCCATTTGTGGATAATGGCTCTCACTGTGGTTCGCTCGAGTCCCAAAGCTTTAGAAATAGCTTGATAACCTTTTCCAGACTGATAGATCTCAATTATCTTTGTTTCTCATTTGTTCCTGAATTTCTATTGAATGTCTAGCTTTTTAGGATCTTTTGGTCTACTTCACTTTGTCAGGCAGGTCCTATTTAAGTGATTTCTTGATTGAGAACAGATGTGGCAGTAATCGGGCCTGGGTGTGGCCAGATAAATTGAACTCAGCTTTGCAAAGATGTGATAAACTAGAGTTAATTTATGTTTAAATGGGGGGGAGGGGGGCAATCACTTTTTCACATAGGGCCATGTAGGTTTGGATTTTTTTTACCCTTAATAATAAACACCTTCATTTAAAAAAACCCTGCATTTTGTGTTTACTTGTGCTTTCTTTTTCTAATATTTAAATTTGTTTGATGATCTGAAACATTTAAGTGTGAAAAACATACAAAAAAAAAAGAGAAATCAGGAAGGGGACCAACACTTTTTCACACCACTGTATGTCTTTGTGTTTTTTGTTCAGCACAACACAAAACACATCAGATTAATCTTTTTTAAGTGATACTGGAGACTCGGGGCTGCACCTACAGCTGCACTAGGAGAACTGCAGGCCAGTTGCTGTTTTTCCTTCCAGGGGACCAGCCCACAGTGGAGTCAGGAGGAACAGAGGGGGTAGATTGGTTGTTCTGACTGACTGAAAAATGATACCTGGGCAGGCATTCGAAATGTTGATAATCTCTGTCGTAGAGGCTGCATTATTTCTTGCAGGTAGCTGCAGTCCTCAACTCCACACAAGCCTAGCGATCAGAAATCCCGAGTGGTCAGTCTCGTTGGTCTCCTAGAGGAGAGGGTGAGAGGTGAAGGGACATTAACCCCTTACAAGTTACAGTCCTTACATTAAGGGGCTATAAGGTTTTTTTTTCAACCAGTCTCTTTAACAGGCAATTTCAATGGATTCCTTCTCACTGACTGCTGAACACTGACAACGTCTGCTTTAGTGAATGGCTGGAATGAAAACCCAGTGAGTAGAAATATGAAATTTGACGGTCTGATCGGAAATTCTCCCCACTACTGAGAGACCAAAAATCAAGGCACTGTATCCATAAGTGGTGCTATGATAAACAGTTTTACGCTTTTGCAAAGATCTCAAGAACAGCTGGGCTGAGACTCGATATTCTTTCATCATTCTATTCTCTAAAGTCTTCCACAACTTTTCTCCATTGGTCTTATGCTCTAAAAATGAAGATGTTTGCAACATATTTTCAAAAATGTGCATGTGAACTAAAAATGAGCCCCTCCTAGGTTATTCATCCACATTGCTTGAGGTTAAGCAGAGACTAAGTCCAGATATTGATAATGACAAGTTGTAAAAATGTTACCCCTATGTGTACTGCCACCTTATCGCAGTGGAGGGGTTTGTGTGTCCTAATGATCCCAGGAACTATGTTGTCGGGATCAGCAGGACTAGTTTGTCTCCTAAGACAAACTAGTCCTGGGTGAAGGCACAGACTAGGAGCAGTCCAGTAGATCCCTATGAAAGCATTACATCAAGGACCCAGTGTACCCAAAGGAGCCACATGGGTCTGACCTCCAGTGGCCTCACCACTTGCAGGAGGGACCATGGTGGTATGTGAACTAGGCTTCTCTCCTTGGACTGCTGCCCCTACAATTTGGAACCCTAGATAATTGGTAGAGGATTGCTGGATGGATGGATGAATGTTAAAAAACAAAACAAAACAAAACAAAACTTCAATCCATTTTAATTTTATATACGATCAAGTTGTACAGCTTCTCTTTGGCAAGTATTTTTGGATTTCACTCCTGATGCAGTCGTCCAAACTTGATGAAACTTCACACTCACAGTCACAACAGTTTTCTCATCAAAACACCAAATTTCATGAAGTTCTGTTCATGTTCCAAAAATCATGTTCACGGCTGTTTGGACTGGGGCTGTGGTTGCCATGGTTATGTAATTTTTTTGTTTCCTACCAGGAATATAATAAATGAGGTGGTGTGTTCTAGGGAGAAGGTACGAGGTCTGTTCATTAAAGATTTCCCCAGACTATTTTCCCATGGACTGAAAGGAAAAAACCTTGACACAGTTATTAGTCATTCTCTGCGTACTAGGTACCACTAAAGTCACACACTTCTAACATAGCTTTATGCAGCTGTGGAGACCTCACTTGTTGAAATCAGTAGGTTGCATCCAAAGTCATAACTTGACCTTGGAAATGAGTATTTCATTATCTTGGAAGTGCTTGCCCTTAAAAAATGACTTCATGGTCTCAAGAGGTGGAAGTCAGTGTCATGTGCGGGGCTGATGTTCAGCTCCGCCCATGACTTGTGGCTGTAGCTTCCTGAATTATTGTAAATTGGTTCCAGCTGGCAGGTTGTTTGAGCCCTGAGCTGGGGCTCCTTGCCAGTCTACAGCCACACCCCTTCTCTCTCTCTCACAGTTGTTTTCCAGAGCCAGTTGCTCCGACCCTGCATGTAAGTCGTCTTTTCATTATTATAGCCCTCCTTCTCCGCTTCCCAGTTCCACCCTGGGAGTGCATGGGGCTTGCCAACAGAGTTTGTAGCTGGTCATCCATCTCTACTAACCCTCAGCTGTATTAGTTGGACATTTTGTGCATTTTGTGCTTTCCCCGTTCTGTTAATAAACACTCGTCAACTTCACCTGCATTTGGGCTCGCACTTATTCAATTGTTTGCTGCGCACTGACGCAGCGGACATGACAGATTGCCGCCACCGGCTAGAGCCCAGTGGTGAAGTGGCGTGACATTTTTTCACCTTTTGTGTGTTTTTTCTACCCGTTGGAGCATGATGTCCTCGAAGCACTGTTCTCACGCTGGCAGAAGCAGACGAGCGGTGGGACATCCCAGCGTAGAGGAGGAGTGAGCAGCCATATCCATCCGGGAGTTCCTGTTAGATGCTGAGGATGCCTACGGCCCTGGAGAAAGATTGGACTGCCTGAACGGGGCATTGAGGATTCTGGGGGCTCACTGTAGCCTCTGGAATTATCCCCAGTACGCCGAACTATTGTCCTCCGTCTGTGTGCTCGAACAGGCTTTCTCTGACCTGAAGAGAAGGGTGTTCCATACCAAGCCCAAGCAGAAACGCTCTTCTCAGCCGGTGGCCATCTTTTCCTTTGCTCCATCTCCTGCTTCAAGATGGCCACAGTTAAGTCGGCAGCATCAACATCATCCGGCTCCAGATTCCCGGAGGAACTATCCAGCCCTGCCAACTACATCCTTCTTCACACCGAGCCTGGTTATCCCCGCAGTGGAACCTCATCCATGTGTTCCTGCCCGGGCAATTCTATCTGCAAGACTCTCCTCCACATCCGCTGCGAGGACCTTTCCCTCAGTGAATCTGCAGATGGTCGAGACGCGCTTGTTTTCCTCACCGGTGGCTTCCGTTCCTGTGGCGAGAGGGGTGGCTCCTAAACTGTCAACAGAGGGGCCAAACACCGCCTTTTCCAGACGGGAGGATGAAGACGCCCAAACAGCAGCAGCCAACATCATTACCTGGGGAGACAGGCAAGTTAATTTTCATTTTACTCCTATCCATCCATCCATCTTCTACCGCTTAATCCTTTACGGGTCGCGGGGGGGCTGGAGCCTATCCCACCATCTATGGGCGAGAGGCAGGGTACACCCTGGACAGATCGCCAGTCCATCGCAGAGCCAACACAAAGAGACAGACAACCATTCACTCTCACATCCATACCTAAGGACAATTTAGAATCCCCAGTTGATGCCAGTTAACCTCACCTGCATGCCTTTTGGCCTGTGGGAGGAAACCGGAGTACCCGGAGTAAACCCACACAGACACGGGGAGAACATGCAAACTCCACACAGAAGGGTCACCGATGGTCTGGGGGTGGGATCGAACCCACGATGGTCAAGGGTGGAATCGATCCCATGACCTTCTTGCTGTGCTGCCACTGTGCAAATCACTGCACCACCGTGCTGCCCTCATTTTACTCCTATAAATAATGAAATAATGAAATGTCTTGCCTGATTCCCGGTAGGGAGACTCAGGGAAAGCAGTCCCCTGAGTTCTCCCTTCCAGCTGCTGTTTTGAACTGTTCACCAGCCCTCTCCCTGCTTCCTTCTGTTTCCTTTGTGTGCCTGCCGGTACTGGAGCCGAGCAGTCAGGACCAGTAGGAGACAGAGGTCCGGGAGGATTGTTCCCCCGTAGCAACGGTGAACCAGATCCCAGCTGCCACGCCGGAGGAGTCACCAGCGTGGGTTGTGACAGCTGGGGAAATCAAGACTGCAGAAACCATCATGCCTGCTGTGGAGGCCACCGCAGCAGAGTCAATACGTAAACTGAACCTCCTGGAGGCCGAGCCTGTGAGCACATCTCCCGGATAATCGGAGTCCTGGACAGCGGTAGAGCTCGAGCTAAGGCAGGTGCTCTCCTTTGTTTTCCTCCTTTCCATTATTGAGCATTTTTGCCTAGCTCTTGGTGAGGACAGCCAGGCGCAGCTGACTTCTGCGTCTGAGCTTGCCTCGCTGGGCTCCGCCACTGCCGGTGACCCTGACCCTTCTTTCTCTCTGTCTAAGTCGTCTTCCAGGGTCGCCGGAGAGAGTCCAACACCGCCAGATGAGTCTGAGGATCCAGGCTTGCCGCTGGAGGTCACTGTGGGTCTGGCCTCCCCTGCTGAGGATGTCATTGTGGGTGGTCTGCTCCAGCCCAGGGTGCCCATAATCGACCGCCTTCTGGCTCGGGTGCTCAAACGGGTCAGCTGGCCCATGGTTAAAGCGGTGTTGGGGTCAGCAGTGACCCAGTCGGGTCCCACTGTGGGTGCAGCAGGAGTCCAGCTGGGCTCCACCGTGGGTGCAACCATGGCAACCATGGCTCGGTTGGGGTCCACTGCGGGTGCAGCAGGGGTCCAGATGAACTCCACCGTGGGTGCAACCATGGCTCGGTCGGGGTCCACCGTGGGTGCAACGCAGGCCCAGCCGGGGCTCATCACGGGAGCAATGAGGTCCCAGGAAGGGGCCACCACTGGTGCAACATTGTGCCAGGCCAGGACTACTGCGGGTGCAACCTTGGCCCAGCATGGGTCCACCGCGGGTGCGACCAAGTTCCAGTCCCACGCTGGGACCACCAAGGGTGCTGTCAGACTGGCTGAGGACACCAGGGTCTCCCCTTTCCTTTTTGAGGCTCTGTGGGTGTTTCTCCTTTTCCTGCTGGGCGCCGTTGTGGTCCGCCGGGCCCTACCGCCAGTAATCGCAGGGGTCTTCCTTCCTCAGCCCGGCCACCCACTTCTCAGCCTTCTGGTGGGTAGGCCACCGCCTCGTCTGCCCCTTCGATCGCGGGGGCTGAACTACTCGGGCCGGCCGCCCGATGGACTGGGTTTCCTAGCCAGGTGACCCGCTTGCCCTGGCAGACTGCCTGACACTGTTCTACGGGCTGCCTGCTGGGCCTTGGACTCTGGTCAGCAACTGGAACTGTGGGACTCTTTCTCATTTTTTGGGGGGGGGGGGTCACTTTTGTGTGGGGTTGGGAAATTTTGTTCCTTCCATGTGTTATATTGTTGTATGTTTCGTTGGTTTGTTCCTGTTGGTTCGTTGGCTTGTACCTGTTTCCCCCACCTCCCGCCCTGGGTTATTGTGTGGGGTTCTGAGGGGGGGTGGGGGGACAGGTTTTCTTTTGTGTTTTGATGGCACGGTGGGTGTCTGGATTCCACCCCTTGTGAGGGGGCGGCTTTGTCATGTGTGGTGCTGATGTTCAGCTCTGCCCATGACTCGTGGCTGTAGCTTCCTGAGTTATTATTAATTGGTTCCAGCAGGCAGGTTGTTTGAGCCCTGAGCTGGGGCTCCTTGCCAGTCTATGCCACAACCCTTCTCTCTCTCTGCCAGGCACTCACCAGCTGTCTGCCATCATCCCTCTGTTTCCACACATGCACACACACACACATTCATTCTCACTCACATGCTCTGACACTCACTCATGCACCTACTCAGCCACACTCCTGCATCCACTTGACATCATTAGCGCTGGAATATTTATGTTGGTCAGTGGATGCACTCAGTATTTTTTTTTTAGATTTAGTATACTTTATTGATCCCCAGAGGGGAAATTGAGGGTCATCCACCACCTGGATGGATGAAGCAGCCACGATATGGCGCTATCCCTTAACCATTCACACACACATTCACACCTAGGGCCACTTTAGAGTCTCCAATTAACCTAACCTGCATGTTTTTGGCATGTGGGAGGAAACCGGAGAAATCCCGGGGTAAACCCATGCATACACGGGGAGAACATGCAAACTCCACACAGATCACTGTTGGTCGGGGGCTGGGATCGAACCCACGATCCCACGATCCCCATGATGCCCCGGCCAAGGCTAAACTGTGCTGCCGCAGTGCTAACCACTGTGCCACTGTGCAGCCCAGTATGGCGGCAATAGTCAATCTTTGATGACCAGACTCGCTCCTGTTGGTTCACCTCTTTTCCCCGGACTGTGTATGGAGTTGTTTTCCAGAGCTAGTTGCTCCAACCCTGCATGTAAGTCCTCTTTTCATTATTATAGCCCTCCTTCTCCGCTTCCCAGTTGCGCTCTGGGAATGCGTGGAGCTTGCCAATAGAGTTTGTAGCTGGTCATCCATCTCTACTAACCCTCAACTGTATTAGTTGGACATTTTGTGCATTTTGTGTTTTTCCCATTCTGTTAATAAACATTTGTCAACTTCACCTGCATTTGGGCTCACACTTATTCAATTGTTCGCTGTGCACTGATGCAGCGGACATGACAGACAAATGGTACGAGGTTGGGAGCGTAAGGGAGTGAGGGAGGCTTTCATAGTTGAAGGACCTTGCTTCTGTCTGGGCAGCATATGAGATGTGAACCAGGGTGTTCTCTTGCAGGGGGCAGACACCTTTGGTCAGCATGCACATGGCCAAAAGAGCCTGACTGACTCTTTCCTGCTTCTGGAAAAGTGTGAGCAACTGGGGAATCCATCAACTTTCACATGTGCAGATGGTCAAGGGTGATTTTTTTCCACACACCCCACACTGATCTTTTTTAGATGGTGAATGGTTATGCGGTTAGCCTCCAAAATAGTGGCCTTCACCTGCCAGATGGTGTTTTCATCAATGGTGCACTGTGGTTGCCCAGGAATGGGTGCCATTTCCACTGATGTCTAACCACACGTGAACTGTCAGTGCCATGCTCTGCTATGTCATACGATAGAGCATCCTCCCCATAAATCTCTTTCATCTTATCGTGGTGGAACATTAAATATCTTGTCTTTGTAGTGTTTTCAATTCAATATAGGTTGAAAGGGATTTTTAAATCATTGTATTTTGTCTTTATTTACATTCTACACAATGTTCCAACTTCACCGGAATTTGTTTGAAGTCTGCACTTACACATGCACTCATTAATCATGGTATGGAACTCTGATCATGAAACACTGTTTATATGAGAGAAAATAAGGAAATTAATAAGAATGGTATTTCTGCCACTTGGGGTCAGACTTACACTTTTTGATAAATGTCTTTGAGCCTGATTTGTTTAAATTACAGTAGGGAGGGGGAGTAGTGGCTGACTGTTTTTATTTGTTTCTCTCCTTGATTAATCCCTTAAGCACACAGCTTTGTCATCTAAACTCTTGACACATTACAGAACAATGGGATTTCCACTTAAACCTTTTCAATAATGTGGCTACAAATGAAACTGGATATGTATACTGTAAAATCTCTGGATTCATTTTGAAACAAGCAGTGTGCTTTACAAAAGAACAAAAACAAACAAAAGTTGGGGGGGGTGTAATGGAAGAGGGAGTGAGATAAGATGAAGCAGAAGAAAAGATAGCAAATGCTTTGAGTTGAAGAAATTAGCTTTATAGAGTTGCGGGGAGGAGGTGTGTAGGGTTAGAGATGCATAGGCATGCAGCTCCTCCGAGGCAAGGCAGGGAGGAACATTAATCATTGGGAGACATCTGTTCATTCTGCCGCTTTACAATTCTGTCAAAGAGCTTGGACTCACTCCCCCAACCCCAAACCATCCACTCAGAGGAAACTTTCCCTCTAGCAGGCACAGGCAGGCAGAGGCCAACATTCCCTCCTATGGAGCCTGATTACCTCCATCAAGGAGGTGATGTAATCGGGGTGGTTTGTCTGTCCCTCTGTTTGTCTGTCTGTCTGTCTGTTAGCAGGATTATGCAAAAACTACTAGATGGACTTTGGTCAAGATTTCACCAGAGGTAGCCCCTGGGCCAAGAATGAACCCACTAAATTTTGGTGATAATCTGAGAGTGCATACCTCAGCCAAGGACCTTGTTTGTATTTGTGCAGCAGGATTACACAAAAACTACTGGATAGATTTGGATGACATTTTCACCAGAGGTGGTCCTTGGCCTAGAGAGGAACCCATAACATTTTGGTGATGATCCAAGAATGCATACCTCCAAAAAGGCTCTTATCTTCTCACAGTGTTTGTAAGAATCCTCCAAAACTACTGGATAGACTTTGATGCAGTTGTCACCAATGGCCTACATACAAACCCATTACATTTTGGAGGTGATCCTTGAGGGACGGAAGGAGAATTGGCGGAGGTATGCGCTCTCTGAGTGCTTTTCTAGTTTCATTTGTTTTCCATTTGAACTCATTCGGGATTAACAGAACACTGGAACCGGGCATGTGCAAGGATGGCACCCAGGTAGTGCTGGAGCACCAGCCCCTTACCCTCTACCATCCGAAGTGCCCTTCTGGAGAGCTTTTGCTTTTTTTCTTTTAAAGGTATCGTAGAGTTTAATTTTAAATGTGTGTGACTGGTGCCTGAGCCCCGAATGCACCCCCCAACCCCCTCTCTGCACACACACCGCGTCAAGCACATGGACAGCAGCTCAGTTTCTGCCGTCTCTTCTCTTTCAAATGCTGAGAGCCAGGTTAGTGTTTCATTGGCCTAAGCCTCTGCATTTGTTTTACTGTTGTGAAAGTACATGCAGTAGGTGATTTTTTTTTTTTTTTTTAGGGGGTTAGTGGTTGTGTGGGGATTTACATAAATTTAGCATACAACACAAAGGTAGACATGTAATTTCAGTGCAAATTTGCAAGAATAAAGGTGCAAAATATGACAAAAGATGCTAATTTACAATTTAACAAGCCACAAATTTACTATAAGCAAGTCCCAAATTGATGAGAAAAAAGTCAAAACTTCCAAATGCTGAAAAACACTTTTCCAGGAAAAAGTCATAAATTTACAACAATAAAGTCACCAAATTACAAGAAAAAAATTGCAAATTTTCTCAAAATTTACTTTTTCCTCTTATAAATGTAAAATTTTGTCATCAAGTAGAGAGGTTTTTTTCTTGTAAACTTGTAACATTTTTCTTGAAAAGCTATAACTTTTTTGAGGAATTTGCAATTCTTTTATTGTCAAATTTATTGCTTTTATAATAAATTTAGTTCTTTTTTTTCAATTAATGCACCATATTTTCCCCCACACAAATTTACAATAATATAGTCAGAAATTTTCAGCTTTTTTCTGTAAAACTGGAAACTTTCTTTCTCAAAATTTCCTGATTTTTCTTGTACAGCTGCTGCTATTCTCTCACTGTATACTACAGTCACCTGTATAAACTATCCTTGCATTCTTTATGGGGATGGAAGGTGGCTAACGGTGGCTCCGGTTCCGGTTCCGCCGGACCGGTGGCGCCACACGAGTCGGCTACCCGTTGCAACAGCCTTTTTTTTAAAATCTTCCTTCTTCTTTCTACACCTTTCACTCTGTATATATATCATGGACGCACGGATCGCCCCGGGGGTCTCCCGGGTAGGCGGACGGAGCCCCTGTTTGCAGCGGGAGACGTTACAGCAGGGAGGAGCTGGTGCTAGCTAGCACTTGGCCGCCGCCCGGTGCTAATGGGAAACTCGACATACCGGGAGCTGTAGCGAAAATGACGCGGGTGCCGGGCTGGAGTTTAGGAGGCGTGCAAGAAATATAAGACAGAATAATAAAGAGCGATGGCAAGAACCAAGCAGACCGCCCGTAAAATCTACTGGAGGAAGAAGCCCCCCAGGAGGCAGCTAGCCACCAGGGCTGCTCGGAGAGGCGCTCCGGCCACCGGCGGAGTGAAGAGGCCTCGCCGTCACAGGCCCGTGGCTCTGAGAGAGATCCGTTGCTACCAGAAATCCACGGAGCTGCTCATCCGTAAGCTGCCCGTCCAGCGCCTGGTGAGGGAGATCGCTCAGGACTTCAAGACCGTCCTGCGCTTCCTGAGCTTCGCCGTCATGGCTCTGCAGGAGACCAGCGAGGCCCACCTGGTGGGTCTCTTCTTCGCCAAGAGGGTCACCATCATGCCCAAAGACTTCCAGCTGGCCCGCCGCATCCGCGGAGAGAGAGCTTAGACTTTCTGCTGCACATTCACCAACCAACCATAATGCTCCGCACTGTGTGTCTATATATATACATTTATAGTAATATGTACATATGTTTACTAGATGTTCTTGTTCTTTCTTGCCTTCTGATTGTTGCTCTGAGTGTTGCTATCCCTGTGCTGTTGCAATCCTGGAATTTCCCCATTGTGGGACTAATAAAGGCTTATCTTATCTTATCTTATCTTATCTTATCTTATCTTAACAGAGGGGATGCTTTTGGGGCCTTTATATTATTATTATTTTTTGTTGCATATATTTATTTATTTGAATGTAGATTTAATATTTTATTTATTGAAAGAAAAGCCGTTTTCAGATTTTGGCAAAGAGTTATTTATTTTGAACAGATATTTATTTTTCAATTGAAGACACCCATTTTTTTTGTCACTGACCTTTTGTCATGTAAATACATAATGAGGACCATGGTCTCCTTGTGAGATGATAATTTTGTAGAAATATGGAGAAATATGGAGTATTAATAATAATAATAATAATAATAATAATACATGTTAATAATGCACCTCACATTTCAAAGAAACCTCAAAATGCTGCAGATTAAACAACAGAATTTGAAAAGACAAGAACAATAAAAATCTAAAAGTTTAAAAAAGTTAAAATCAGATGAAACAGACTATAGTAAGCTTTTGTGAAGAAAAAAATCTTTAAGTGTTGACTATAGAACACCCTACCCATAAGTCTCTTTCATCTCATTGTGCTGAAACATTAAATATCTTGTTTTTGTAGTGTTGTCAATTGAATATAGGTCGAAGGGGATTTTCCAACACACATACATATATATACAGCCCTACTCACTTCAACTCGGCTCTACTCAACTCAGTTCGCTTTTTCTTTCATTACAGCTGAGTACCGCCTGGGGTGGGTGGGATTTTTTTTACAGCAAGGCAGTGCCACACTCCTGTGATGTAAAACACGTGACACAAGCAAAACACAAGATGGCGGATTATGAGGCGACTGCTCGGTCTCTGGCTTTTTGTCAGAGTAAAGGCAAAAAAGGAGAGCCAGAGAAGGCTACAGATGGCGAGATGACACACTCTGGAAAAGTACTGGAGTGTTTCGGAAGCCATAGAGCCATAAAACCCAAAGACGTGAGGATACAAACTAGCTCACATATGAAGGTAAGCTAATGATTGCTAATGCTAGTTTGCTTTAAGTCCTCCGTACTACATTGTAAAGTTGGCACATTATTGCTATTAGGTACTAAAATATGTATGCTGTGTGTTTGTTTCAGATGGCTCTCTTGTGGTAAAATTATTGCTTCAAACTGCGGGTCTGGGTGTTTAACACAGCCTCTCACTGATGCCACCCCAGCTTCACAAATGCTCAGTGGTTACAGAACATCAGAATGTCTGTAGAAATGTTTAGCTTCCTGTGCAACAAATTGCTCAGATCTGTGTGAAAATTACGGAGAGACTGTTGAGACATCATGGGATGAACCTGCTTCAACAGCACTGAGTCTGTGGTGGTGTTGTGGCAAAAAGTGATCAGCTGTCCAAACTTGATCCCCAGGTGCCATATTACAGTTATGGGGTTATATTAGCCGTAAAATATAACAGTACTGAGTTAGGTATAATAAGATATATTTAACAATTACGATGCATTTTTAAGCCAAAACAAACTTGATCTAAGATTAAAAGCAGTTAAAATAAAACAGTCACAAGGTTACATGGAAAATACTTGGATTTACTGGATATATACATGTAGATACTGTATAAATATATATTCTCTGCATCAACAATGTACTATACATGTATTCATTTAGTATTGCACTGGGAATTTTGACAATAAACCTTTGTACTTTTTGCAGATGTGTCTCCACTTTTGTTTCATGTGTGAAGGTTACCACCAAGTGACATAAATTAAATACAAAAAGATTGGAAAATCTGTCTAAGAACAATCTGTCTAAGAAAATCTGTCTAAGAACAAGTTATGTCTAGCATTAAGCTCAGTTCTATTCACTGTCAGTCACAGTTTAGAAGGCATTGGTACAGTTGTCTTTTTAAGTCTTTTTAAAGTCTGTACTGTTTTTGTACTTCTTTTAGTAGTTGTTTCTTATTGTTTTGTAACTTTTTGATTTTTTTTTAATTAACTGTTTCAATTGTCTTGTTTATTTTATTTTTGATGGACCATGAGTCTGGAATAAAGTTTGATTGAATCCTGCAGTTTGAGAAATCACTTCTGGTTTGGTGTAAGTCTGTCAACAGAATTATGAGCCATATAGCAGTTTGTGTTAAAATGTTAAATCCCATTAAATCCTAACTCAGGAGTGTCCAATCATGTGTCTTGGAGGGCCAAGACTCAGCAGGTTCTCTCTTGACTCTATCCAAGTCTCTTCAGCAGGTGTTTTCACTGATCATCAGTCAGTAGAAGAAATTCAGTGGAATCTGCTGTTGAAGACACTGGTGGAAGGTAAAGCCTGCAGGTTTTGGCCCTCTATGGCACATGATTGGACACCCCTGACCTAACCCATTATTAGAAAATACAGATGCTAATATGGCTCAGAATTCCTCCATATACTGGTACTATCACTAAAGTGTGCAGTGTCTTCTGCACTGGCACATCCAACAATACAGTCTTCAGTAAATAAAATAATTGTTTTTGGCAACTTTTTCTTAAAAATGAGCCATTATTTTCAACATCACTGATAAATGGTTTGTACTGTTGACTATTTTCCCACTTGTGTCTTAACAGACAAAATAGAAAATCATGATGCAAACACATAAGTCACCAAACTGTTTATTACAATCAGCAGCAAATTCCAGATTATTTACAATGTGCAAAATTCAAACTGTAAAAAAAAAAAAAAAAATCAACTTAGGATGGGTCACACACACCGGCCACGCTGCCTCACTGTGAAACAACTGGATGTGCCACTCAGAGTGGTCCCAGTTCAGCAGATCTTCAGCTCGCATCTCTGTAAATCGTGACGCAAGGTCCAGTTTGAGGTGGATTGTTTTCCTCTTACCTATACAAAGACAGAAATGGGTGTTGGTTAATCAAAGCAAGTTTAAAACACATTTGGGAAATACACTTGTTGCTAAAAGCCAGTGATGGAATGTGACAAAAAAGTGCTTCGCTGTTGTATTTAACCACAATTTTCATGTAGCTGCGCTTCAGTAAAGTAGATTTTACAAGGGCTGCGTTTCGTTTAAAATCGTTTTTTACTGTGGCCTCAGCAATCAGAAAGAGTTAATACCTTCAGTTGAATGGAATCTAGTACTTTAACTGAGGGTGTACATCCTTAAGTATGGAGTCGCTCAGTCAAAATCTGTAATTTTTATCAATAAAAGTTTAGCCACCGCTCTGTCACCGCTGTGTCTCTTCTTACCCTGGTTTCAAGTGTGGGCAGTGTTTTGTACTTGTATTGCTAAAATATAAAAGGATGCACTCAAATATTTGTAATGCGTCCTGTTATAGTACTGCATGAGTTTATTGACAATAGACTATAAACTACACATACAGTGGGGCAAAAAAGTATTTTGTCAGCCACCAATTGTCCAAGTTCTCCCACCTAAAAGATGAGAAAGGTCTCCAATTTTCATCATAGATATACCTCAACTATGAGAGACAAAATGAGAAAAAAAAAATCCAGAAAATCACATTGAAGGATTTTTAATGAATTAATTGGTAAATTCCTCGGTAAAATAAGTATTTGGTCAATAACAAAAGTTCATCTCAATACTCTGTTATATACCCTTTGTTGGCAATGACAGAGGTCAAACTTTTTCTGTAAGTTTTCACAAGGTTTTCACACACTGTTGCTGGTATTTTGGCCCATTCCTCCATGCAGATCTCCTCTAGAGCAGTGATGTTTTGGGGCTGTTGCCGGGCAACACAGACTTTCAACTCCCTCCAAAGATTTTCTATGGGGTTGAGATCTGGACACTGGCTAGGCCACTCCAGGATCTTGAAATGCTTCTTACGAAGCCACTCCTTCGTTGCCCAGGTGGTGTGTTTGGGATCATTGTCATGCTGAAAGACCCAGCCACGTTTCATCTTCAATGTTCTTGCTGATGGAAGGAGGTTTTCACTCAAAATCTCACGATATATGGCCCCATTCATTCTTTCCTTTACACGGATGAGTCGTCCTGGTCCCTTTGCAGAAAAACAGCCCCAAAGCATGATGTTTCCACCCCCATGCTTCACAGTAGGTATGGTGTTCTTTCTCCTCCAAACACGACAAGTTGAGTTTTTACCAAAAAGTTCTATTTTGGTTTCATCTGACCATATGACATTGTCCCAATCCTCTTCTGGACATCCAAATGCTCTCTAGCAAACTTCAGACGGGCCTGGACATGTACTGGCTTAAGCAGGGGGACACGTCTGGCACTGCAGGATTTGAGTCCCTGGCGGCGTAGTGTGTAACTGATGGTAGCCTTTGTTACTTTGGTCCCAGCTCTCTGCAGGTCATTCACTAGGACCCCCCCATGTGGTTCTGGGATTTTTGCTCACCGTTCTCGTGATCATTTTGACCCCACGGGGTGAGATCTTGCATGGCACCCCAGATCGAGGGAGATTATCAGAATCAGAATCAGAATCAGAATCAGATTCTGATTCTGATTCTGATAATCAGAATCAGCTTTATTGGCCAAGTATGCACGACACATACAAGGAATTTGACTTTGGCTAAATGACAGGAATTTGGAATTTGACAGTGGTCTTGTATGTCTCCATTTTCTAATAATTGCTCCCACAGTTGATTTCTTCACACCAAGCTGCTTACCTATTGCAGATTCAGTCTTCCCAGCCTGGTGCAGGTCTGCATTTTGTTTCTGGTGTCCTTTGACACCTCTTTGGTCTTGGCACTTTATCGAAATGCATTTCGGGTGGCTCCGTCTAGTTCCTTCTGGATTCTCTCATCAGTAAAGGCACAGAAAAGTCTGCTGGACCATGGTGTTGATTTCTGTGAAGCCATTCTATCGTTGTTGTTTATACTGACGCTTACTTGCTGGCTCACGGACAAATCTTTGCAAATAGTGGCTGGAGATTCTGTTGAAGACGTCACTCTCATGACAGTACGCCCTGACCAATCAGTGGCCTGCACTCTGTTGACATCACATTTTCAACTCGACTCAGCTCGCTTGGAACCTGAATCACATGGGTATGAAAAAAATACCTGGAAGCTGGTACTAATGGAAAAGCCTACAAAGCACACCGAGTCAAACAGGTACTAGTGGAAAAGAGCCACATGTGGTGTTTGAGGTGGCACCTATCTCCGTTTCACTGACCCTAGGCCACACAGCTACTGTGAGTAGTGAAAGCTACAGTGGGGGGTCAGTCCTCTGTTAGCACTGTGCGTTAATTTTCCTTTCCCCATTCTAATATGCCGAGCACCAAGCTAGAAGGCAGAAAGTACAATTTTTATATGATCTTTGGTATGACCCAGCTGGGATTTGAACCCACGACCTCCCGGTTGTGGAGCGGATGCTCTGTCAACTAGGCCATATACAGTGGTGTGAAAAAGTGTTTGCCCCCTTCCTGATTTCTCATTTTTTTGTATGTTTGTCACATTTAAATGTTTCAGATCATCAAACTAATTTAAATATTAGACAAAGATAGCACAAGTAAACACAAAATGCAGTTTTTAAATGAAGGTGTTTATTATTGAAAGTAAAAAAAAAAATCCAAACCTACATGGCTCTGTGTGAAAAGGTGATTGCCCCCCTGTTAAAACATAAATTAACTGTGGTTTATCACATCTTTGGAAAGCTGAGTTCAATTTCTCTAGCGGCTAGAGAAATTGATCAGCTTCAAGGATTGCTAATCAGTGAAAACACCTGCTGAAGAGACTGGGTGGAATAGAAAACCTGCAGTGGAATGGCCCTCCATGGCACATGATTGCCCACCCTGCTCTAGCCACACCCAGGCCTTATTACTGCCACACCTGTTCTCAATCAAGAAATCACTTAAATAGGACCTGCCTGACAAAGTGAAGTAGACCAAAAGCTAGACATCATGCCACAATCCAAAGAAATTCAGGAACAAATGAGAAACAAAGTAATTGAGACCTATCAGTCTGGAAAAGGTTATAAAGCCATTTCTAAAGCTTTGGGACTACAGCGAACCACAGTGAGAGCCATTATCCACAAATGGTGAAAACATGGAACAGTGGTGAACCTTCCCAGGAGTGGCTGGCCAACCAAAAGTACCTCAATAGCACAGCGACGACTCATCCAAGAGGACACAAAAGACCCCGCAACATCATCCAAAAAACTGGCCTCACTTGCCTCAGTTAAGGTCAGTGTTCATGACTCCACCATAAGAAAGAGACTGGGCAAAAATGGCCTGCATGGCACAGTTCCAAGACAAAAACCACTGCTGAGCAAAAAGAAGATAAAGGCTCATCTCAGTTTTGCCAGAAACCCTCTTGATGATCCCCAAGACTTTTGGAAAAATACTCTGTGGACTGACGAGACAAAAGTTGAACTTTTTGGAAAGCTTGTGTCCCATTACAGCTGGTGTAAAAGTAACACACCATTTCAGAAAAGGAACATCATACCACCAGTAAAGTATGGTGGTGGTAGTGTGATGGTCTGGGGCTGTTTTGCTGCTTCAGGACCTGGAAGATTTGCTGTGCTAAATGGAACCATGAATTCTGTTGTCTACCAAAAAATCCAGAAGGAGAATATCCAACCATCTGTTCATGACCTCAAGCTGAAGTGCACTTGGATTCTGTAGCAGGATAATGATCCATAACACACCAGCAAGCCCACCTCTGAATGGCTTAAGAAAAACAAAATGAAGACTTTGGAGTGGCCTAGTCAAAGTCCTGACCTGAATCTGATTGAGATGCTGTGGAATGACCTTAAAAAGGCAGTTCATGTTTGAAAACCCTCCATTGTGGCTGAATTACAACAATTCTGCAAGATGAGTTGGCCAAAATTCCTCCACAGCGCTGTGAAGGACTCATTGCCAGTCATCGCAAATGCTTGATTGCAGTTGTTGCTGCTAAGGGTGGCCCAACCAGTTTTTAGGCTTAGGGGGCGATCACTTTTTCACACAGGGCTATGTAGGTTGTTTTTTTTCCCCTTAACAATAAACACCTTAATTTAAAAACTGCATTTTGTGTTTACTTGTGTTATCTTTGTCTAATATTTAAATTTGTCTGATGAGCTGAAACATTTACGTGTGACAAACATACAAAAAATGAGAAATCAGGATGGGGGCAAACAATTTTTCACACCACTATATACACTACCGTTCAAAAGTTTGGGGTCACTTAGAAATTTCCTTATTTTTGAAAGAAAAGCACTGTTTTTTTCAATGAAGATAACTTTAAACTAATCAGAAATACACTCTAATATCTAATATACATTGCTAATGTGGTAAATGACTATTCTAGCTGCAAATGTCTGGTTTTTGGTGCAATATCTACATAGGTGTATAGAGGCTCATTTCCAGCAACTATCACTCCAGTGTTCTAATGGTACAATGTGTTTGCTCATTGCATCAGAAGGCTAATGGATGATTAGAAAACCCTTGTGCAATCATGTTAGCACAGCTGAAAACAGTTTAGCTGGTTAGAGAAGCTATAAAACTGACCTTCCTTTGAGCAGGTTAGTATCTGGAAAAAAATTATTATTTCAAATACAAATCATTATTTCTAACCTTGTCAATGTCTTGACTATATTTTCTATTCATTTTACAACTCATGGTGGTAAATAAGTGTGACTTTTCATGGAAAACACAAAATAATTGTCTGGGTGACCCCAAACTTTTGAACGGTAGTGTACTGTATATACATACATGTATGTGAAGTAGTTACAGTAAAACATGTAACTTTTTTCAGTATTTAGGAGTGCCCTTTTTTTTGGATGAGCACCTTGCCATTTGAAAAGTCAGTCATGAGGGTGCACAAGCCGGTGTACTCTTAAAGCAAACATGTGGATCATGATGAATGAGACTTCCTTACCAGATCGGTCGAGGCCTGGGTTAAAAACGACCTCCACCAGAGCTGTTAACCAACAGGGTGCCTGTGGTAATTGGGCTACACTTAGTCAAAGATTATAGAGGAGGTGAGGGGTAAGGTGTGTTTGGAGGCAGAGAGAGAAAAGAAAAGGTAGAAGTGTGGAGGTGAGATCCAAGATGGCGCCCACAGTGGTCGCCATGGTGCTTCGCTGCGCTTTTCTTTGTTTTTGTTCGTCAATTGTGTGTCTGCCTGCTCTTACACCCGTGAAGAGCTACTAAATATCAGGACTTTCACTCCCACGGACCTACTCCCAGTTTTTTTGGCTCCTGCCGCCGATCTGGTTCACTTTTTAGCCCAAAAAGTGAGACGGCGAAAGAGAGGAAGACGAGCGGGCACCCTCGTGCGGCTTCGCAGGAGAGGCACGTGCACGGCTTTGCCTGGAATATTTCTGTCCAACGTCAATTCTCTTTATAACAAGGTAGATGAACTGAGACTGCTGATGTGATTTAAGGACCTCTCCACCTCGTGTGCCCTCTGCTTTACTGAGACCTGGCTCAAGCAAAAGACACCAGACAGCGCGCTCCTCCTCGAGGGATTTCAGCTGTTTCGTGCAGACCGAGATACGGGACTCTCCGGCAAGACCACAGGCAGAGGAGTCTGCTTCTACATCAACAGCAGCTGGTGCTCCGATGTAACTGTGATCTCCCAACACTGTTATCCCGCTCTGGAATATTTATTCATCAACTGCAAGCCATTTTATTCCCCGCGTGAGTTCGCTTCATTCATCCTGGCCGCTGTTTACGTCCCGCCCGACGCGGAAGTGCACGAGGCTCAGCGCGCTTGCGGATCACATTCAGCAAGCGGAGCGGACTTTTCCGGACTCTCTGGTTATTGTGGTTGGCGACTTTAACCAGAGCAACCTGAGCCACGAACTCCCCCGATACAAACAGTTTATTAAATGCCCCACCAGAGGAGAGAACACGCTGGATCACTGTTACACTACAGTTAAGGACGCGTATCGCGCTGTTCCCCACGCTGCGCTCGGACTATTTGATCACGTGATGGTCCACCTGATTCCCACATACAGACAGAGACTGAAGCTCACAAAACCTGTTGTGAGCACTACGAGGAAATGAACCAGTGAAGCTGGGGAGGAGCTGAGCACGTGCTTGGAAATAACTGACTGGGGCATGTTTAAAGGAGCCACACATGATCTGGATGAATACACGGACACTGTGACCTCATATATCCACTTTTGTGAGGAGAGCATTCTTCCATCGCGCACCAGGGTGAGTTACTCCAACGACAAGCCCTGGCTCACAGCTAGGCTCAGACAGATCAGAAAGGAGAAGGAAGCAGCGCTGAAAAGTGGAAACAGGGACTGCTACAGGGAGGTCAAATACTGGTTTAGCAGAGAGCTGAGGAGAGCTAAATCTGTGCATTCTGAGAGAATCCAGCAGCAGTTCACTGCTAACGACTCTGCTTCTGTGTGGAGAGGACTGAGGCAAATCACCAACTATCGGCCTCAGGCTTCTAAAGACAGGATGACAAAGCCCTTTGTCAAAGACTGTCCCAACACTATGCCCGTTTTGACACCTCGTCAGCTGTGTCCAACTCCCCCCCTCCCCCCAGCGCCACTGCCTCCATGGTCCCCACTTCATCAAAGGCGGCCCCCCCTCCTCCCCCCCTGCCCTTGCCATCAGTGAGCAGGACGTGCACAGACAGTTCTCCAGACTGAACCCGCGCAAGGCCCCCGGTCCGGACAGCGTGTCTCCCTCCACCCTGAGACACTGTGCGGAGGAGCTGACTCCTGTCTTCACAGACATTTTTAACACCTCCCTGAAGTCATGCCACGTGCCGGCCTGCCTCAAAACCTCTACCATCGTCCCTGTCCCCAATAAGCCACGGATCACTGGACTTAACGACTACAGACCTGTAGCACTCACCTCTGTAGTCATGAAGTCCTTTGAGCGCCTGGTCCTGCCCAACCTCAAGACCATCACCACTCCCCTCCTGGACCCGCTGCAGTTTGCCTACAGAGCCAACAGGTCTGTGGACGACGCAGTCAACCTGGCCCTCCACTCCATCCTACAGCACCTGGACTCCCCGGGAACCTATGTCAGGATCCTTTTGTGGACTTCAGCTCTGCATTCAATACCATCCGCCCCGCTCTGCTCCAGGACAAGCTGTCCCTGCTCAACGTGCCTGACTCCTTCTGCAGGTGGATCACCAACTTTCTGACGGACCAGAGGCAGCATGTGCGGCTGGGAAAGACTGTCTCAGACTCTGTTAGCATCAGCACCGGATCACCCCAGGGCTGTGTACTTCCCCCCTGCTCTTCTCCCTGTACACCAACTCCTGCACCTCCAGCCACCAGTCTGTCAAGCTGATCAAGTTTGCAGACGACACCACCCTCATCGGGCTCATCTCCAACGGCGACGAGTCCGTCTACAGGAGAGAGGTGGCCCAGCTGGTGTTCTGGTGCAGCCACAACAACCTGCAGCTGAACGCTCTGAAGACAGTGGAGATGATCGTGGACTTCAGAAAAGTGACAGCCCCTCTGCCCCCCCTTACCCTCACAGACTCTCCCATCACCACTGCGGATTCCTTCCGCTTCCTGGGCACCACCATCACCCGGGACCTCAAGTGGGAGCCGACCATCAGCTCCCTCATCAAAAAGGCCCAGCAGAGGATGTTCTTCCTGCGGCAGCTGAGGAAGCTCAAGCTACCCACCAAGATGTTGGTGCAGTTCTACACGGCCATCATCGAGTCCATCCTCACCACCTCCATCACCGTGTGGTACGCAGGAGCCACCGCCAGGGACAGACTAAGACTGCAGCGCGTTGTGCGCGCTGCTGAGAAGGTGATTGGCTGCAAGCTCCCATCCCTCCAGGACCTGTACATCTCCAGGACCCGGAGGCATGCAGGTCGGATCATAGCCTACCCTTCACACCCTGGACACGCACTGTTTGCCCCCTTCCCCTCAGGCAGAAGACTTCGGTCCATTCAGACTAAAACCTCCCGCTACATGAACAGCTTCTTCCCCTCTCCCATCAGACTGCTGAACACTAAGTGACTTATTAGACTCTCGTGCATTACGTACAGCAGCTCAACCGGACTCATGACAATTATCACTATTTTCTTTTTGCACTACCGACTGCACTATGTGGCCACAATATCTGCTGCTTGTTAATATATTTAAAAATTGCATAGATTAGTATTACTTATTCATATTCTACCTTTTATTGCATGCATAGTTTTTTATTTTTATCTTTAGTGCTACTCCATGTTTAATGTTGCAGCATTGCACCGAGACAAATTCCTAGTTTGTGTACTACATGAACAATGGCAATAAATCTCATTCTGATTCTGATTCTGATTCTGAGAGGAGGGATGTTGAATGTAGGGACTATGGTCATGGTAGAGAGCTGGCTGATATGATGGGGAGAAGGAAGGTAGATGCACTGTGTAAAAGAAACCAAATGGGGAAGCAAGGCTAGAAACACTGGAGATGGATTCAAATTGCTCTGCCATGGTATAGATAGGAAGAGAAATGGAGTAAGGGTAAGCTTGAAGGAAGAGTATGTGAAGAGTGTTGATGTGAAGAGGGAGTCAGACAGGATCCTGCGTTTGAAGCTTGAAGTCGAAGGTGTGGTGTTGAATGTTGTCAGTTGGATGTCAGGTAGAAGAGAAAGATGAATAATGGAGTAAGTTGGAAGAAGTTATATATTCTCAGGGGTAAAGAGTGGTGATTGGAGCGGACTTTAATGGGCATGTAGGTGAAGGGAAGAGAGGTGATTAGGAGGTTCTGGGTAGGTATGGTCTTAGGGAGAGAAATGCGGAAAGACAGATGGTTACTGATTTTGCTAAACGGATGAAAATGGCTGTGGTGAACATGTATACACGGGACAAAATTGTTGGTACCCCTCTGTTAATGAAAGAAAACCCCACAATGGTCACAGAAATAACTTGAATCTGACAAAAGTGGTAATAAATAAAAATTCTATGAAAATTAACCAATGAAAATCAGATAATGCTTTTGAATTGTGGTTCAACAGAATTATTTTAAAAAACAAACTCATGAAACAGGCCTAGACAAAAATGATGGTACCCTTAACTTAATATTTCGTTGCAAACCTTTTGAGGCAATCACTGCAATCAAACAATTTCTGTAACTGTCAGTGAGATTTCTGCACCTCTCAGCAGGTATTTTGGCCCACTCCTCATGAGCAAACTGCTCCAGTTGTCTCAGGTTTGAAGGGTGCCTTCTCCAGACGGCATGTTTCAGCTTCTTCCACAGATGTTCAATAGGATTTAGATCAGGGCTCATAGAAGGCCACTTTAGAATAATCCAATGTTTCGCTCTTAGCCATTCTTGGGTGTTTTCAGCTGTGTGTTTTGGGTCACTATCCTGTTGCAAGACCCATGACCTGCGACTGAGGCCAAGCTGTCTGACACTAAGCAGCACATTTCTCTCTAGAATACCTTATTAATTAAATTAAATCACCCTTATTGTCATTCAACTGTACAACCAATCATGTACAGTAGAACGAGATTGTGTTTTACCTATCTACTGTGTTAATCACACACACCCCAAGTGCAGAATCAGAGGGCCGCTGCCATGCAAGGCGCCACCACAAATTTCCCTCCTCCATTCCATTATTGCTGAGCACCAAGCTGGATGGCAGGAAGTTCCACTTTTATATGGTCTTCGGCATGACCCGGCCGGGATTTGAACCCCTGCCTCCCGGGTGTGGGGCGGATGCTCTACCTACTGAGCCACCACTCCGGTAAAAATAGTCTTGAGATTTCATTGTACCCTGCACAGATTCAAGACACCCTGTGCTAGATGCAGCAAAGCAGCCCCAGAACATAACAGAACCCCCTCCATGTTTCACAGTAGGGACAGTGTTCTTTTCTTGGTATGCTTCATTTTTGCGTCTGTGAACATAGAGCTGATGTGCCTTGCCAAAAAGTTCCAATTTTGTCTCGCCTGTCCATAGGACATTGTCCCAGAAGCTTTGTGGCTTGTCAACATGCAGTTTGGCAAATTCCAGTCTGGCTTTTTTACAATTTGTTTTCAACAGTGGTGTCCTCCTTGGTCGTCTCCCATGAAGTCCACTTTGGCTCAAACAACGACGGATGGTGCGGTCTGACACTGATGTACCTTGACCTTGAAGTTCACCATGAATGTGTTTAGAGGTTGTTCTGGGCTCTTTTGTTACCATTCGTATTTGTCACGGTGGCCCTCACGAGCCACCATAAGACGCCACAAGTCACCGGTGAGTTTGCAATGATGTTTTATTAAAGGGTAAGGGAACAGAGGATAACACACACTGACAAAGTAAAGAGCCACGGTGGGCTAAAACACACTATAATGAGGACGGGATTACAACAGGGTAGACTTACACTTGGAGACGACGAATAGACAGCGTCTGAGCCGGGGGATGCCCGATGTCTCAGACGAAGAGAATTCTTGACAGGAGTTGGACAGAAGTTTAACAGAGACTGCTGCATCGGTGTGCATTCAGCGTCCGCATTTAACGCCAGACACTAATGACCCCGAATGCAGCACAGCTGTTCGGCTTTGACAGCAGGAAGCTCCATCGGGTGTTGTCACAATAAGAGCCAGGGGAGCGAGAAGGGACACACTGCTGTCAAAGCCTGAAAAAGATGATGTATGACCCGAGTGCGGACGGGATCGGCACTCGGATCATGACAGTACCTCCCCCTCGAGGGCGGGCTCAGAACGCCCAATAACACCCAAGCCCCCACCCCCACCCCACCCCCCCAGGGTGGGCGGAAGGGGGCACCGGCTGGGGGGTGGGGGGCGAACCAGAAAAGAGAAAAAAAACCATGGCCACAGGAACGCGTAGGCAGACAGAGGGAGAAAAAAAAAGAAAAAACAACACTCCCATGCACAAATTGCAACCAAGATAGAACATAGTAGCCGATCACAGGGGAAAATAACGGCGAACAGTATAATCACAAAAATACACCAAGAACGAGGCAGACTGAAAGAATAACACAACTACAGGGTATGACAATAGAGAAAACAATATCCCAAAAGGCAACACATACACCAACTGTTTCAGGCAATAAATGGACATTAGACAGAGGGAAAAAAAACGAACACAAAACACCGGCTAAGGAAAAAGTGAGAAATGCATAATTACATACACAAGGCCCCCCGCACATCCCAAAAGTTTACTAACTAACTAACTAACCCACACTTATATAGCGCTTTTCTAGTCACAAAGACCACTCAAAGTGCTTTCACTAGTACTAACCCTCTATTCTAAGGGCCTATAGGAAACAGATACTGTATCTAGGGACAATTTAGAACAGCCAATTAACCTAACATGCATGTCTTTGGATTGTGGGAGGAAACCGGAGCCCCCGGAGTAAACCCACGCAGCACAGGGAGAACATGCAAACTCCATACAGAAAGGTTCCAACCCCTGCCAGCCTGGGGATTCGAACCAGGAACCTTCTAGCTGTAAGGCAACAGTGCTAACCACTGCACCAACGTGCTGCCCACGGTTTACAGACATAATGAAGATGGAAAAACCCGGGATGACGGCAGTCCTGGTTCTGAGGCATGGAGGCTGATAGTTCGGGGGGCCGCCCAGCATCAAACGGCCATAAAGCAGGCAGGGGGAAAAAGGACAGTTCGGGCGGCCTACCCCAGTCCCATGCCCATAAACAAAGAATTTCAGGCGGCCGGACCAGGTCGCCAAACAGGTAGTCCAGTGGGTCGGGTGGCTGGCCCAGAGAGCCAAATGGGCACGGCAGTCCTTCAGGCGGCCGACCCGCATCGCTTAGCCACCAGGACCGCAGGGGAGAGAGTGACAACGGCCTCCCTGCAGAGGGGAGGGCGAGCCGGGCCGAAGATGAGGGGTCCAAACGGCACCTGGTGGAGAAGGCTTGGAGGGAAGATGAGGGTGATGCTGATGAGGATGAAGATGAGGAGGAAGATGAGCCAGTCCAGTGTCCGGCGGCAGGGGGTCTGCAGCTCCCTCACCGACCTTCGATTGTGCTGGTGCTGCACCCTCGTCGGACCCCAATTGGGTCACGGTTGCACCTGCGATGGACCCCGATTGGGTCACGGCTGCACCCGTGTCGGACCCCGACTAGGTCGGCGCTGCACCAGTACCGACCTCCAACCCCGAACCCGGAACCTCTGGCACAGTGGACAAAATCAACTCCACGCTGGCGACCCTGGGAGAAGGCTTGGGAGAGAGAAAAGAACCGGGATCAGGATCACCGGCAGCGCCAGAACCCGGGGAGACAAGCTCGGATTCAGCGGGCGGCTGCACCCGGCTCGCCTCCCCAAGAGACAGGCAAAAATGCTCTAAAATGGAAAAGAGAAAGACAACACAGAGCACTTGCCTGATCTTGGGTTCTGACGCCGTCCAGGACTCCGACGATCCGGGCTCAGACGGCAGGAGGTTGTCATCTGGCTCCCACGCAGCTACGTCAGGCTCCGCAGCTGGCATGATGGTGCCTGCAGCCTGAGGACACTCCGGCCCAGACGTCCATGCCGACGACCCGCACGGCGTGGTGGCAGGAGACCCTCGACCCGCTGGACCAAACCGCTTGTCCGTGGAGACCCAGGGACGCTTCTTCGTCGGCGCAGGTTCCACGCTGCAGTCCGCTCTCCTCCTCCACGCTCGACGTGGCTGCGGGACCGGAACCAGGCTCTCCAGAACCGCAGGCCCCCTCCTCATCCGGCGACATTGGCCTGGCGTCGAGGACCGCTCAGCGGAGGGAGACACAGAGGAAACGGGATTAGCAATTAAGGCTACAGCAGGTGGTGGGAGCTCAGGGGGCTGCGAACCCCGGACTCCACCCCGAGGAGTCAGACAAGGCAAATTACAATGAAGAGGATATGAGTGAACTTGGACTTGCCTGTCTCCTGGAGGCAGGTTGGTGCCTGCTGTAGCGGACATTGCTCCTCCCTTTCCCCTCCAGATGGTGAAAGAGGGCCCCCTGGGAGGACGAGGGGGAGCCACTCCCGAAGGTTCCGGGACAGGGCTCGCCGAAACAGGACTCCAGGCACACACAGCAGCCGGGAAAGGCATTGAGGAGGAGGGGGCGACAGCCGAAACGAGCCGGGCACGGAGCGCTGACGGGACAGTGGGAGAAGATGGCCCGGGGGGAGAGGCTGCGGGGATTCCCTTCTGACGAGGTGCGGGAGTGACAGCTGTGTGGGACGTAGAGCCTTTGCGGCGACCCGGAACTGGATCCGGACGGGGTTCATGCTGAGGTTGAAAGCAGATGTGACGACGGTTTCTAGCAGAGGGCGAGGTGAAGGTGAGGTCTGGGAATCGCCGCTCCTGTGCGGAGACAGAGGCGAGCAGGTCGGCGAACTCAGGGAAGTCACTTAACTCGGGGTTCCTCTCCACCAGTCTGACTGCCGCTGTCACATGCTTAATTATTTGTGTGGGGTGAACAGTGGAACGAGCTGCCGCCACTCGGTCCCAGATGGAAGCAGCTGCAAGTTGTAGCTTCTCCGGGGGATTCCTGCATGACGACACTGTCCGGCGGGGATCACCCCGAGGCAGTGCGAACTCCTGGATCGGAATGGCGACAGGAATGGGATCCGGACATGAGGAGCCAGGAGGCCTCCTCTTCAGCTTCCTGCCGGGATTTCCCTCCAGCCCACGGAGAATCTTGCGCTGCGCGGCAATGTCATCTCTCCTCACGCTGACTTCAGGGGGATTAGAGAAGCGGGGGAGATGATTAAGAATGTCCTCAGCTTGGTCCAGGTACCGGTGCACATTGCTGTGGAAGTCGAGCAGGGAGGCGGCGATGAGGGTTTCATCTACGCACTCGAGGGCGTCCGCCAGCTCGTTGCTCTGACTCGGAGCGCGGACCCTCTGCGACGGCATGCTTCCAGCAAGGTACCCAGACAGGAAGGAGCACAGTCCAACTGCAAAACTCACCGGGAAAGGCGTCTTGGTGTGGCGCCTCTATTTAGACGTCCTGGTAGCAGGCTACTGTCACGGTGGCCCTCACGAGCCACCATAAGATGCCACAAGTCACCGGTGAGTTTGCAATGATGTTTTATTAAAGGGTAAGGGAACAGAGGATAACACACACTGACACAGAAAAGAGCCACGGTGGGCTAAAACACACTATAATGAGGATGGGATTACAACAGGGTAGACTTACACTTGGAGACGATAAATAGACAGCGTCTGAGCCGGGGGATGCCCGATGCGTCAGACGAAGAGAATTCTTGACAGGAGTTGGACAGAAGTTTAACAGAGACTGCTGCATCGGGGTGCATTCAGCGTCTGCTTTTAATGCCGGACACTAATGACCCCGAATGCAGCACAGCTGTTCGGCTTTGACAGCAGGAAGCTCCACTGGGTGCTGTCACAATAAGAGCCAGGGGAGCCAGAAGGGACACACTGCTGTCAAAGCCTGAAAAAGATGATGTATGACTCGAGCGCAGACGAGATTGGCACTCGGATCATAACAATATTATCCGTCTCCTCCTGCGGCCACATCCAGGGAGTTTGGCTACAGTCCCGTGGATCTTAAATTTCTGAATAATATGTGCAACTGTAGTCACAGGAACATCAAGCTGCTTGGAGATGGTCTTATAGCCTTTACCTTTAACATGCTTGTCTATAATTTTCTTTCTAATCTCCTGAGACAACTCTCTCCTTTGCTTCCTCTGGTCCAGGCCGACTGACTGATTACAAGTTTGTAGACACCTGTGATGTTAATTAGAGGACACATCTTGGTTGAACATGTCCCTACGGTCACATTATTTTCAATCTTTTCTAGGGGTACCATCATTTTTGTCCAGGCCTGTTTCATGAGTTTATTTTTTAAAGTAATTCTGTTGAACCACAATTCAAAAGCATTGTCTGATTTTCATTGGTTAATTTTCATAGAATTTTTATTTATTACCACTTTGTCAGATTCAAGTTATTTCTGTGACCATTGTGGGTTTTTCTTTCATTAACAGAGCGGTACCAACAATTTTGTCCACACTTCAAGAAGAGAGGAACATAGGGTGACTTACAAGATTAGATTAGATTAGATTAGATTCAACTTTATTGTCATTACACATGTATGAATACAAGGTAATGAAACACAGTTTAGCATCCAATCAGAAGTGCAAAGGACAGCAGTGCAGTATATACGGTAATTAACAGTATGTGCAATTTAAGCAAATATATGCAAATATATGCAGCAGTGCAGAAAGTTAAAAGTACTGTTATGTGCAAATAATGTGCAATAAGTTAGATGTAGTTATGTAGTTATGCAGTTATGTACAGGTGAGGATGGTAAAAGATGATTGTAGAGAGTCAGCGGGGAACTAAGTTCAATAACGTGACAGCTGTTGGAAAGAAACTGTTCCTAAACCTGCTGGTTCTAGTCCGAAGGCTTCTGAAACGTCTTCTGGAGGGGAGAAGCTGGAACAGTCCATGAGCAGGATGGTTGGAGTCCCTAAGAATGCTGCGTGCCCGGCGCAGACATCTTTTCCTGTAGAAGGTTGCACCGAGTTCAGGAAGGAGTTGATACAAGCTCTGGGGGTAGGGAAGAATTACGAGATGACTGCGACAGTACAGCAAAAGTATTGAGAGAAACAGGTAGAAATGTATGTGGTGTATCCAGTGGACAGAGAAAAGAAGACAAGGAGACTTGGGTGGTGGAATGAGGAGGTACGGGAAAGCATTTATAGGAAGGTGTTAGCAAAGAAAAAGTGTGATAGTCAGGGAGATGAAGAAAGTAAACAGGAGTATTTGGAATCTAGGTGTATGGCAAAGAGAGCGGTAGCAAAGGCAAAGGAAAAGGCATATATTGAGTTGTATGAGAGGTTGGGCACTAAGGAAGGAGAAAAGGATTTGTATCAATTGGCTAGACCAGGGGTCTGCAACCTGTGGTTCTGAAGCCATATGTGACTTAAGGCCTCTACAAAAAAGTCAAAGCTTTCAGTGAAAAGAGGGCACAAAATTGTGAAGAACAAATCATAAATTTATGAGAAAAATAACAAATTTGCAAGAAAAGCTGAAATGAATACCAAAAATTTTCAACAAATTTAGGAGAAAAAGGTCACAATTTTATGAGGAAAATGCCACAACAAATTTGCAAGAAATAGTCACAAAATTTCTGGAAAAAACACAAACAATTTTTTAACGAATAATATTACCAATTTATGTGAAAAGTGCTACAAATCAACCCCCCCCCCCCAAAAAAAGCTCCCGAATTTACAAGGGAGAATAGAACAAATTTATAAGAAAAGCAGAAAATTTATACCAGAAATATTACAAGTTAGGGAAACAAGGGAAGAAAGTTGCAGTCTTGTAAGAAAAACACTTGAAATTTTACAAGAAAAAAAATCACAAAATTTATTTAAAAAAATCACAAACTTATTGGAAACACTGCATTTTTATAAGAAAAAAATGTCATAAAAGTACAGTTGCAATCAAAATTATTCAACCCCAACTTCAAATTAGGTTTATTGGCAAAATGTACAAACTAGCAGCTCTTTGCAATAAACAAATCAAACAAGAATAATTTAATAGCTCATCAAAACTAATTCTACGAGTGGTTTCCTCCAACTGAACACAGGATGACACTTTTAATGACTACTGCTGTCTCAAAATTATTCAACCCCTTCATGACAAGTATCTTTAGTTCTTAGTAGAGCACCCTTTTGCTATTATAACCTGCTGCAAACCTGATGCATAGCTAGACACTAGTTTCTGGCAGCGTTCCTGAGGAATCTCTGCCCCTTCCTCATGGACAAATGCCTCCAGCTCGCTAATATTCTTGGGTTTGCATGCTGCAATTGCCTTTTTCAAATCACACCAGAGATTTTTAGCGGGATTCAAGTCAGGTGACTGTGATGGCCACTCTTGTATCTTCCGGGACTTCTTCTGAAACCGAGCCTTGGTGGTTTCTGATGTACACTTGGGATCATTGTCCTGTTGGAAGGTCCATTGATGCCAAAGCTTCAGCTTCCTCACAGATCTCATGACACTTTCTCCCAGGATTTCCTGATACTTAATTGAATCCATCTCGTCCTCCACACGCTGCAGATTTCCAGTGCCAGAGGAACCAAAGCAGCCCCAGAACATCACCGAGCCACTGCCATGCTTCACTGTAGGCAGGGTGTTCTTTTTAGCGTATGCTTCATTCTTCCTCCTCAAGACATACCGCTGATCCAAAGGTCTGAAAAGTTCCAGTTTTGTTTTGTCGCTTAACAGAACAGAATCCCAAAACCTCTTTGGCTTATTAATATCGCTTTGAGCAAACTGGAGCCAACTTTTGTTGTGCTTTTTGGTCAGTAGTGGTATACGTCTTGAAGTTTAGTATGCACCCTACTGTGTAAACTGAAACCTCAGTGCCTCCTGCCACTAAGTCTCGCTGCAGGTCTTTTGCAGTCAGTCAATGATTTTTGATCACCTGCCTCCTCAGGACTCTGGCGGTAGCCATTGATAACTTCCCCAGTCTGCTACACCCAGGTAATGTAGCTACTGTTTAACTTTATACTTGTGAACTATGCTTCCAACTGTATCTAGGAGCATTCAGTGCCTTTGCTATCTTTTTGTATAATTTACCTTGTTTGTGGAAGGCACTGTTCTCTTCTGTGAACTTTTTGGACAATTCACTTGAACTAGCCATATTTCTAACATGTAATCAAATGTCACCATCAAGAGTCCATGTATTTGAGATCTATCTCAAAAACACCTGATGCAACTAATAAAGCCCTTGATTGGTTGCGTCAGGTATGCTGAGACCACAACTGATTTACAAATGTGTGCTCTTATAAGGGATTCTATTCGGTGGACTGAATCATTTTGAGACTGCAGTAGTCATTGAAAGTAGGATTTAGTATTGAATTTGGATAAAATCCTCATAATTGTCTGCTGGAGGCAGAACCTCCAGTGTTGGGCTGCCACATTAACTGAGGATTTTATTGTGGACTCCCACTCTTGACACACTCCAGAGGCAGCGCTGAAGTTGCTGGATGCCGTGGCTGAGGTTACCAAGGCATATTCCAGCCTGCAGAATGACTCTGAACTTGTTGGACTTCTCATCTCCGTCCCAAATTTACAGTGGTCACTCTGCAGGCTAGTGAGCAACTCAAACCCCACGTCCAAACCTCGGCTGATGATGAAGCGTCACTGAGTTCCGACATCCTCAGCTCCTTGCTGCTCACCAGTTCTGCAGCCACTCCACGGGTTTGAGAAACGCTCACCCCTAACATCTGAACCTGCGCTGATGACAAAGTGTCCCCTGGTTCTGACATCCTCATCTCCTTAACACTCTCTTCACTCTCCAGCCACGGAACCTTCTTCTCTTAGCTCTTCAGCTCCAGTCCCTTCTCCTCATGATTCACCAGCACCGGCTCCTCGCCACTCTCCAGCCTCAGACTCACCTTCTCTTTGCTCTCCAATCCCAGCCCAGCACCCAGCTCCCCGCTTTCCAGCTGCTCCCCACCAGGCGATCTCTACAGCCACCTGGAGGAATGCATCTTGGTCTCCAGTGGTTTCCCAACCGCTCCCCACCAGGCGATTTCCACAACCACCTGGAGGGTTCCATCTGGGTCTCCAGTGGCAGCATCAGTCACAGCAGAGCAGGGAACAAGCAGTCTCTTCTCATTCTTTAACATCTGTGAGTGATGAGTCTTGCATTGTTCCAGGAGAGGGGTCTCAGTGGCAGCCGGCTTTTGTTACTGAGCCCCTGCCGCCTGACTCTGCTGCCATCTTTGTCTGTACACCATTATCCATCGCTGTCCTCTCTCCTCCATCCGAGGTCATCTCCCACGTTGTCTCCATTCCAGGGGTTATGGTCACCTTCTCCTCAGCTGTTCCACCAGCCTCTCCTCCTAGCTCCAGACCTGCAGCTGCATCTCCACCTCTCCAGAGAGCTCCAGCACCTGCTTCTCCACTGCTCCAGAGGGTCCCAGCAGCAGCTGCCCCTCACCTGTGCTCCAACATGGCTGCTGTCCCTCACCTGTCCTCCAGTGCAACTGCTTCCCCTCTCCAGTCCTCTTGTGCATCTGCTACTTCTCCACACCAGACCAGGCATCTGTTCTTCAGACCTTCTCACCTGCTGCTCTACTCCAGACTCACCTGCTGCTCTGCTAGCATCTCCAGAGGTTGTCGTCATCTCAGCAGTGACTCCCAAGGTTGCTGTCATCCCAGTAGTGACTTCAGAGGTCGTTGTCATCACAGCAGCAACTCCAGAGGTCATTGTTGGCATCCCAGCACCAACTCCTAAGGTTGTTATCCCAGCTGTGACTCCTGAGGTCATTATCATCCCAGCAGTGGTTCCTTTCTTTCTTTCAAAGGTCTTTTTATTATTATTAAGTGAAGTATCAATACAATACAAAGTATTGGAAATTTTCATTTTTGTTTTAACCAAACAGCACAAAAATAGAATTTAAAACTAACAAATGTGGATGCTTCAAATCACAAAAACCTTTAAGTAAACAATAATAATAATAAAAATACAAAAAAAATTGTGTGTGTGAAGTGGGGGTGGGGTAAAGGGGATATGAGCTACTCAGAAACTATAATCGTGGGTCTTTCAAAGAAATCAAGAAACGGGTGCCACAATTTATAGAATTTGTTTTCAGAGCCACGAACTGTATATCTGATTTTTTCTAAATCCAAACAGGACATTATATCTTTTATCCACTGTACATGTGAAGGGGGCGAAGAGTCTTTCCTCTTCAGTAATACAGCACGTCTGGCCAATAATAATGAAAATTTGAATATTTTTAATTTGGAATTTGGCAAGTCAAGTTCTGGAGCCACACCAAAAATGGCGCATAATGGATCAGGTTTGATTTGATATTGCAGGACTTCAGACATAGTGATAAAAACAGAATGCCAAAAATTCATCAATGAAGGGCAGGACCAGTACATGTGAAGCAAAGTGCCAGGAGCATTACTACACTTTTCACAAGCTGGGTCTATATCCGAGTAAATAAGTGCTAACTTAACCTTGGACAGGTGCACCCAGTGCACGATCTTAAATTGAATAAGAGCGTGACGAGCACACATTGATACAGTGTGAACCTGGCCAAGAGTCCCACAGTTCATCAGTAAAAGTAAAATTAAGATCTTGTTCCCAATTCAATTTAATAGCGGCCAAAGAAGAAGATTGTAAATTTGAAATTAAATTATATAAAACTGATATTATCCCCTTACAAGTTGGATTAACTAATAAAAAAATCATCTAGAGGATTATCAGAAGGTTTTTGAGGGAATTGTTTTGTCATGGTTTGCACATAATGTCTGACCTGGAGAAAGCGGAAAAAAATGTGTAGAAGTGATGTCGAATTTAGTGGAAAGTTGAGAAAAACTTGCAAATTGTCCATCAAAATATAAATCCGCAAAAGATTTTAAACCTTTTCTGTGCCATATATGAAATGCACTATCAATAGTTGATGGGGTTAATAAATGATTTGCAGCAATTGGACTTCTAATGGAGAAAAACTGAAGACCGAAATTTTTCCTGAATTGAGACCAAATTCTAAGAGACTGACAAACTACTTTGTTATTACCCGGTGTAGACAAGGCAAGGGGAAGTGGTGAACCTAAAATTGCCGGTAGGGAGGTTTGATTGTCCACATGTGACTCCATAAGGATCCAAATGGGTGATTTGGGTTCCAGATAGAAATGTTTCCAATATAACATGCACCTGATATTTGCTGCCCAGTAGTAATATTGAAAGTTAGGCAGAGCCATGCCACCCACTGATTTGGGTCTTTGAAGAAAAGCTTTCCTCAATCTCGGATATTTACCATTCCAAATAAATGAGGTAATCAGAGAGTCCAAAGACTTAAAAAAGGATTTAGGAATAAAAATGGGGAGACATTGAAACAAATATAAAAACTTTGGAAGTAGCATCATTTTTACAGAATTGATTCTGCCAATTAAGGACAAGGATAATGGGGACCATTTAGAAAGTATTTGCTTGCACTGGTCAAATAAGGGGAGAAAATTATTTTTAAACAAGTGATTAAATTGTTTAGTAACATATATCCCAAGATGATTAAAATGATCAATAACAACCTTGAAAGGAAAATTTTCAAGATCCTGAACTCAAATCTTTTCATTAATCGGAAACAATTCACTCTTATTGAAATTAATTTTATAACCAGAAAATCTACTAAAACTATCCAAAATGTTGAGTATAGCAGGTAATGAAGTAAGTGGGTTGGAGAGAAATAATAAAAGATCGTCAGCATAGAGTGAAACCCTATGCTCAATGCCGCCCCTACAAATGCCTAGAAAGTCCTGGCTCCCACGGATTGCAACAGCTTACGGCTCAATTGCCAAGGCAAAGAGCAATGGGCTCAAAGGACAGCCTTGCCTCGTACCACGGTAAAGCCTAAAATAGTCAGAATAGCGACAATTAGTTAACACTGAAGCTAAAGGACTAGCATAGAGAAGTTTAATCCAGGAACAGAAGGAAGGACCAAAATCGAACCTCTCCAAAGTAAAAAACAAATACTCCCACTCAACCCTATCAAATGCCTTTTCAGCATCCAAACTAATAAGACATTCAGGTATGTTGTGGTGAGGAGTATAAGTAATATTAAACAACCGCCGCAAGTTAAAAAAAGAATGGCGATTTTTAATGAAACCGGTTTGGTCCTGTGAAATTATAAAAGGAAGAATCTTTTCCAACCTTGAAGCTAACAACTTTGACAAAATTTTAACATCGGTATTTAACAAGGAAATAGGCCTGTAAGAAGCACAGTCAACAGGGTCCTTGTCTTTTTTAAGCAACACAGTGATACAGGCCTGGTAAAATGAAGGAGGAAGTGTACCAGAGTCAAGCGACTCTGTAAAAACTTGACAAAGGAAGGGGCAAGGTCGTCAGAGAATTTTTTGAAAAAATCAGCGGAAAACCCATCAGGTCCTGGAGATTTTCCTGATTGCATAGATGATATTGCCAGCTGAATTTCTTCTTTTGTGATGGGAGCTTCTAGAATTTGCTGAGATTCAGAGGAAATCGAAGGGATATCAATAGAATAAAAAAAAATCTTGCAGATCCTTTAAGTTTGTTGTATATTCTGAGGTATATACACTACCGTTCGAAAGTTTGGGGTCACCCAGACAATTATTTTGTGTTTTCCATGAAAAGTCACACTTATTTACCACCATGAGTTGTAAAATGAATAGAAAATATAGTCAAGACATTGACAAGGTTAGAAATAATGATTTGTATTTGAAATAATAATTTTTTCCAGATCTCAACCTGCTCAAAGGAAGGTCAGTTTTATAGCTTCTCTAACCAGCTAAACTGTTTTCAGCTGTGCTAACATGATTGCACAAGGGTTTTCTAATCATCCATTAGCCTTCTGACGCAATGAGCAAACACACTGTACCATTAGAACACTGGAGTGATAGTTGCTGGAAATGGGCCTCTATACACCTATGTAGATATTGCACCAAAAACCAGACATATGCAGCTAGAATAGTCATTTACCACATAAGCAATGTATATTAGATATTAGAGTGCATTTCTGATTAGTTTAAAGTTATCTTCATTGAAAAAAAGAGTGCTTTTCTTTCAAAAATAAGGACATTTCTAAGTGACCCCAAACTTTTGAACGGTAGTGTAATTTGGAATAAAATGACCTGAAGATATCATTAATCACTTGTTGATCAGTTGTCACCTCTCCTTTATCTGTTCTAACTCCAGTAATAATTTGCTTAGCTCTAATACCGCACAGTTGATTAGCTAAAAGTTTACCGTTTTTTTTTCGCCATGTTCATAAAATTCACTCTTGTTCCTTATTAAACAACCTTCAATTTGTCGAGTGGAGAGTAAATTAAGTTTAGTTTGTAATGTCAAACGTTCCTTGTACAGAGCGGGTGATGGAGATTGAGCATATTGCCTGTCAATGTTCAAGATTTGATCTAAAATAGCCTTCTGTTCCTGTATTGCGGATTGTCTTTTAAATGCTGCCAATAAGACAAATTCTCCCCTAAGAAATGCCTTCATGGCCTCCCATATCATTTTGTTCGGCATACCAGGAGTTTTATTTTCTTTCAAAAATAACTTAATTTTAGAAGAAATATTCGCAACCAATTTTTCATCTGTAAGTAATAATGGATCCAGTCTCCAGTGCTTTCTCATGGAGTCACATCCATGGAGGATCATTTTAAGTACAAGAGGGGCATGATCAGAAACCGAGATGCTATCATAACTGCAAGAGCTAAGGTTATTAATTAATAAATTGTCAACAAAAAAAGAATCTATTCTGGTATAAGTATGGTGTACGTGAGAGAAAAAAAGAATAGTCCCTGCCGTTAGGATGTAAAAAACGCCAAGGATCTGTAAGGTTATAATCCTTAAGAAAAGACTTAACATAAGTTTTTTTTTTTTTTTTGTACTTATTTTGTACCCGTAGGTAGATTTGTTTTGCAGTCTGGTGACAAGCCACCAGCTGCCGGTCGCTGCCTGCGCAAGCGCCCCGTATCCCTAACCTGCATGTTTTTAGCATGTGGGAGGAAACCGGAGAAATCCTGGAGTAAACCCACACAACACGGGGAGAACATGCAAACTCCACACAGATCACTGTTGGCTGGGGGCAGGGATCGAACCCACGATCCCCGCGATCCCCCGGCTGAGGGTAAAACTGTGCTGTCGCAGTGCTAACCACTGCGCCACTGTGCAGCAAGTTGCAGATTTATTAAGACTAGCAGGTTTTGAGGATGAGCGATCAAAGATCGGATCCATATACAAATTAAAGTCACCCCCAACAATTAGAGAATGAGTATTTAAATCTAGAAGCTGCGAAAAAAGGTTGCGAAAAAAGTGTACATCATCAAAATTCGATGCATACAGATTAACCAAGGTGACATGTTTATTGCCAAGTTTACCTGATACTATTACAAATTGTCCATTTTTATCTAATACAACATTAGAGGGAATAAATGGGATATTTCGATCAATAAGAATAGCGGCGCCCCTGGCCTTAGCTTTAAAATTTGAATGAAAAAATTGTCCTGACCAACATTTTGACAAGCGCAAGTGGTCGGAATCCTGCAAATGGGTTTCCTGCAAAAACAGTACCCCAGGCTTAAATTGCTTTAGACGTGACATGACTCTCTTTCGTTTAATTGGATGGTTCAACCTCTTCACATTCCAGCTTACCAAAGTAAGATTACTATTCATTCAAAGAGTAAAATATATATATATATTGTGTTGTGTAGCCAAAAAAGGAATGGGGTGAGGTACGGGTAAGAAAAAAAAGGGGGGGAGGGGGTGTTAATAAATCGATAACATAAAAAAAAAAATAAAAAATTCAACAACCAAACCTATAGCAACACTCCAGCCGGTTGCATAGAACAGCAACCGCTCCATCTCCTGCTCTATTCTCATCCTAACAAAATACTCCCATACAACTGGCTTCAATCCTGCATAGTATGAACATTTTACCCTAAAAAAAAAAAAAAAATAAAAAAAAAATTAAGTAAACAACAATGTATAGGGAGCCAATTTTACCTTGTTTTTGAACATCGAAAAATGCATCAGTGTCCAGTCAGTGCAGCTTTAATGAAGTAATAATCAAGTGGTCCAGTGTGGTAGTTGGTCAACCCAGGAATGACCAGTTCAGGGCAAAAATCACTGATTTCTCTCCATGGTTTGCATGAAGCGGGTGGCCTCCGAGACGGACGCCAGCCACTGGTTTTTGCCATCTGGAAGAGTTATCCGGAGACTGGCGGGGAAGAGAAGAGAAGGACGAAAACCTCTCTTGTACAACTCGGACATAACCTCCTTGTATTCGGCTCGTTGCTTCTGAACGTTGGCGTTATAATCCTCGTAGAACTGAAGTTTATGTCCACGATATTCCAAAGTCTCACAGCGTCTCCGCGCTTCTCTCATCACCATGTCTTTGGTCCGAAACCAATGGAAACAAATAATGACAGCGCGCGGCTTCCTGTTCGGACCCGGCTTGGGCATGAGGCTGCAGTGGGCTCTATCCAGCTCTGGGGGAGATGGCAAAGTTTGTGTGCCAAAAACGTCCACCAACAGCTGAGAAAAAAATTCAGATGGCCGTGGACCTGCATCAAAGGACTCCGGCAAACCCACCAGACGAATATTCAGCCTCCTGCTTCTTCCCTCCAGGTCAGAAAGTTTGTTTTTCAAAAGCTTGTTCTCATCCTGTATTGACTCACACGTAGCTTCAAGCGCTGCTAGGCACACTGGCTGAGGTCCTCCGTGTTGCTTTCAAGGTAGCCAATGCATTGCTCCTGGTTAGTCACATCTGTTTGAATCTTGTCCAGCTTGCCATTAATAACATCAAATGAAGCTTTAAAGTCAGCAGCTATGGACATTCTGTGTTGCTCAAGCAAGGCAACAAGTGCAGGGTTAAGGCTTATATTAGCATCCTCAGCTAAGCTGGTGTTAGCATTGTTCACTGCTGCCTCCTCTTCAGTCTGCTTTCTTGTTTTGGACATATTTCTCAACTCAAAACAGATTCCGCATGTATTAAACGTCCAAAACGTTGATAGCTTACAGCAAAGTAGGGTTAAAAAGTAAGACTGAAAAAAAAAATATAGCAGGAGCCAGCAACGCACACACCTACTCCATTGCCAGCATCTCCAGAGGTTGTCGTCATCTCAGCAGTGACTCCCAAGGTTGCTGTCGTCCCAGTAGTGACTTCAGAGGTCGTTGTCATCACAGCAGCAACTCCAGAGGTCATTGTTGGCATCCCAGCACCAACTTCCAAGGTTGTTGTCCCAGCAGCGACTCCTGAGGTCATCTTCGTCCCAGCAGTGACTCCTGAGGTCATCATCATCCCAGCAGTGGTTCCTGAAGTCATCGTTGTCCCTGCAGTGACACCCGAGGTCATCGTCCCAGCAGCAGAGCCACCTGGGTCCTTGCCAGCAGTGGAGCAGTAGCTAAGGCAAGTCCTCTTCTTTGTATTTATAACATCTTTACTAGAGAGGTCTTGCCTTGCTCCTGCTGGGGAGACCCAGTTGCAGCTTCCATCTGCTTCTGGGCTCTCTCTATCGGGCTCTACTGCTGGTGACACCATACCAACCTCCTGCACTTCTTCCTCATCCGAGGTGGCTGTGTCTGGGGAGGAGTTCCAGGAGGGCTATGCGCCTTCGTCTTCATCCCCAGAGGTGCACGTTCCAGCTCCACCATCTATGTCCCGAGGCATGCATGCTCCAGCCCCATCACTCCCTGAAGAGCACATTGTAGCTCCATCATGTCACTCCCTGAGGAGCACGCTCCATTGCCATTGCTCCCGGAGGAACACAATCCAGCTCCACATTGCCTTTGCTTCCTCTGGTTGGCCTCCTGGGGGTTCCTCTGCCACAGTCATTAACATCAGAGACTGGTGGGGAAGACTCAGTCGCTAGTGGGATGTGAGCTTGGCCCCCCCCCCCACATCAGAGGCAAGACAAGTCTTTTCAAAAATTGTGTTTGAACATAAAAGTAGTGTGGCGCTACTTCCGGCGCCACACGAGTCGGCTGCCTTTTTGCAGCAACGGTTCAATTCTGAGTTTTTTCTTCCTCCTTCTTTCCAATCCGGTGACAACTTTCTGATCCGGTGACACCTTACACACTTTATTCATCACGGACACACAGATTGCCCCAAATGTCTCCCAAGCCGGCGGACGGAGCCACTGTTTACAGCAGGAGACGGTACAGCAGGGAACAGCTGCTTGCACTTAATCGCCACTCGGTGCTAACGGAAAAACTCCACGTACCGGGAGAAATAAGGCGAAAACGACGTGGTTGTCGGTCTGGTGTTAGACGGCGGACAAGGAGTATAAGGTACAGACCCACCCTCCCATCCGTTGTTATGGGGAATGTACGTTCTATATTGGGAAAGGTAGATGAGCTAGCGGCTATCTCCCGCTACGACAGCGTATACCAGGAATGCTCCCTCCTTTTGTTTACCGAGACGTGGCTAACTGAACTAGTAGCAGATGCTAACATTGAGCTGGAGGGTTTCCATGCGATACGGGCAGACCGAACACCAGACAGTGGCAAAGCAAGGGGCGGTGGAGTGTTGATCTATGTTAATAACAACTGGTGCAGACTGGGACACATCACTGTTAAACAACAGCACTGCAGCAAAGACATCGAGTTGCTAGCTGTTAGCATGCGGCCTACATATCTCCCGAGGGAATACTCACACGGGATCTGCATTGTTATTTATGCAAATCCGACGGCGAATGCTGGGACAGCGCCTGACGTCATCCACTCAGTAACTGGCAGGCTGCAGACAGAACACCCAGATGCTCTTCTCCTCATCTCAGGCGATTTCAACCATGTTTCACTGTCTCCCATTCTACCCACGTTTACCCAGTATGTCACATGCCACACTAGAGACAATAAAACACTGAACTTATTCTACGCAAACACTAAGGAGGCGTACACCTCATCACAACTCCCCCCACTCGGGAGATCGGATCACAACTTGGTTCATCTCCTGCTGGTGTACAAACCCCTAGTGCACAGACAACCTCCGGCCATGCGCACAGTGAAGTTATGGTCTGAGGAGGCAATGGACACTCTAAAGGGCTGTTTTGAAACCACCGCCTGGGAGCAGCTCTGCGATCCACATGGTGAGGACATCGATGGCCTCACTCACACCATCACGGACTACATCAGCTTCTGTGTGGACAACACCGTTCCCACCAAGACCATACAGTGTTGCTCAAACAACAAACCCTGGATCAACCCTGAGATAAAAACACTTCTGAGAGAGAAGAAGAGGATCTTCAGGTCGGGGAACAGGGAGATGCTGAAGTCCGTACAGAGGGAGCTGAGGAGAAAGATCAGAGAAGGCAAGGACAGCTTCAGGAAGAAGATGGAGGACAAGCTGCAACAGAGCGACATCACCGGGGTCTGGAGAAACCTTAAAACCATCTCTGAGCTCCAGAATACCTCCCCCCAGGCCACGGGGGGCAGGTAGTGGGTGAACAATCTGAATCTGTTTTTTAATAGGTTTGACCAACCGCCCTCCCCCCCGACTGCACAACAACCACTGCTGCCACTGAAGACATCAAGTCCTGCTGCCCACTCCCCACTCCACCATCACCCCCCTACTCCCAACACACAGCCCTCCAACCTGACCCTCACTAAGACCCAGGTGAGGACGGAGCTGAGGAAGATCAAGGCGAGGAAGGCGTCGGGACCGGACAGCATCAGTGCAAAGCTCCTCAAGTCCTGTGCAGACCAGCTGTGTGGGATTGTGGAGTACATCTTCAACCTGAGCCTGAAGCTGGGGAGGGTACCACAGTTGTGGAAAACATCTTGTGTGGTACCTGTACCAAAGACTTCCCACCCCAAAGATCTGAACAGCTTGATGATCCTGAAGGACAAGCTGCTGTGCGCAGGGGTGGACAAGCACCTGTCATCATGGATCCTGGACTACCTCACAAACCAGCCACAGTTTGTGAGAACCCGGGACTGTGTGTCCGACACGATCATCGGTAGCACGGGGGCCCCCCAGGGAACGGTTTTGGCTTCCTTCCTGTTCACCCTTTATACTGCGGACTTCTCACACAACACAACACACTGCCATCTACAGAAGTTCTCTGACGACTCTGCGATCGTTGGCCTCATCTCCAACGGAGATGAAGCTGAGTACAGAGGGCTTATCCAGGAATTTGTGGACTGGTGCCATTGGAACTGCCTCCAGATCAACGCGAGAAAAACTAAGGAGCTGGTGGTGGACTGCCGCAGGCAAGGACAACCCCTCACAGCACCAGTAAACATCCAGGGAACAGACATTGAGATGGTGACATCCTACAAGTACCTGGGAGTTCATCTGAACAATAAACTAGACTGGTCACACAATACTGACGCACTCTACAAGAAGGGACAGCGCAGGCTGTTCCTACTGAGGAGACTGTTGTGGATTTAGCTGTAACATCAGTTGTTATAAGGAAAGAATGTCCAAACACCCAACTTTACCTTCATTTGGCTTTACTGGAGAATGCTGCATCTCAGTTTACAACACATCTGTCGTTCCCGCTGGCTAACATGCGTCCGTCCCTCTGATAGCACTGCATCGCTTAGCACTGACTTCTTCTTCTTCGGTCTGCAGCTTGAACAATAACATTTCATGGCCAAAGGTACAGTACCAGCGCCGTCTAGTGGACAATGTCTAACGACTGCATTGAAGGAAAACACCTTTGGGATTCTAATTAAATTACTATTATAAATAGCTTTTCTGATTAACTATAAAGTGTTTATAATATCTATTTGTCCTATATGTATTTCAATATGTAATAACTATCAACTTATGTGTATGAACCATTCTGAACTATTAAATATTCAACATCCTCCCCCCCAAGAAGACAGTTCAAATATTAACTTCAAAAGGATATAGTAGCTGAACTGGTCTTCTTAACGTCGTCCCAGTTGGAGTGCGCATAGCGCAGGATCTGACTAGTCCATCTCTCCCTGGGAACACCTCTATGATTAGTCCTGTTTTCCATGTTTGACGTGGTATCTTGTCATCTCCAATGAGGACCAAATCTCCTGGTTTGAGTTGTGTTGGATTTGGGGTATGACGAGTGTGAGCCGATCTGAGGTCCAGCTGTAGCAATGGTTCAGATTGCACTCTTTCACTGTTACTGAGATGTACTGCGACTTGACTTGCCTTTAGCTCAGCTTTAACCTCTTCTTCTGATAGTATTTCTTGTGCTGTTTCTGGCGGTGTAGTTTGAAGCTCCTTTTCTTTCAAAAATGATGGGCCTGACCACCAGAGATTTTCCTCTTTCAACCTTGATGCGGACTGACCTCTTGTGGTGAGATCAGCTGGGTTCACCTTTCCATTACAATGTGTCCATAGTTCTGGTGGTGTCAAAGTTTGTATCTCCATCACTCTGTTGGCAACAAACTGTTTCCATTTCTTTGATGAACTGCGAATCCAGTGAATCACTATCATGGAGTCTGACCACATTCTGAGTTGAGTGATCTGCATATTCAGTGCCTTCAAAAGGTTATTTGCCAACCTTGCTCCAATCACAGCTCCCATCAGTTCCAAGCGTGGCAGTGTGATTGTTTTGATTGGTGCCACTCTTGACTTGGATGCAACGAGCGCAGTAACAGTCTCTCCTTCTGTTGTTTGTCCTTGTAGATACGCAACTGCGCCATACGCCTTTTCGCTTGCATCTGTGAAGACATGGAGAACTTGTGATTTATCTGACAGCTTTTCTGTTCCATACCACCGCGGAATGACTATTTGGTGGATCTGAGGAAGCTCCATGCACCACTGCTGCCATGCCTGTGAAAGGTCTGGAGGCAGCTCGTCGTCCCAGCTCAGGCCCCGTCGCCACATTTCCTGAAACAGACATTTAACTCGAATGGTAAATGGCGTTAGGAACCCTATAGGATCAAAGATTCTGGCGGATGATCTCAAAACACTCCTCTTTGTGTTTTCCTTTCCTTTTAGAATGTTCATCAAATGTTTGAGGTCAAAGGCAAAGTCATCTGTGTCCGGTCTCCACACCAAACCAAGCACCTTCAACACACCTCCATGTGTTTCTGTTTCTTGTGTGAAATCAAGCTTGCTGTTTGACCACTTGGTTTTCAGTTCAAGGGAGTTTGTTGTCCACTTACAGAGGTTCATGTTGGCAGCAGCCAGTATTTCTCTTGCTCCTGTAGTAAGTCTGTATGCCTCGTCTGAGTTACTTGAGCTAGCGATCAGATCATCCACATAAAGTGAGTCTCTCATTAGTTTTACCGTGTCTGGTTGGTTAGCTTCATATTTCTCCAGATGATGTCTGATAGTGGCTGCAAGTAAAAATGGACTTGAAGTTACTCCAAACACAACACGTGCCATTCTCATTATACGCGTGTTGGTGCCTTCAACATCTGGGGGTCCTGTAAGCCACAAAAATCTCACAGCATCTCTGTCACTTTCAGTTATAGATATCTGAAGGAAAGCTTTAGTAATGTCTGCTGTGAAAGCTACAGGATTTTGTCTGAATCTGATCAAAATGCTCATGAGGTCAGCATTCAGGTTTGGGCCAGGTAATAAACAGTCATTTAAAGAGGAACAACCTTCTTCATGTGACGAAGCATCAAACACTACCCTTAACTTGGTAGTTACTTTGTCCTCTCTGATTACAGCATGATGAGGTAAGTAGTAGGTTACATTCTCTGTCTCTGCTGAATGACTGCTCTGTGGCACATCTTCACATATTCCTTGTTCTGTGTAATCCTCTATTACATCGTTGTATCCTTTAAACAGTGTCACGTCAGATTTCAGCTTTCTTTTCAGGGTTTCAAACCTCTTTTGTGCAACCTTCTTGTTGTCTGAGAGTTCGGGTGTGTCTTGGCGCCATGGCAACGCCACTTCATATCTCCCATTAATGAATCTGACTGACCTGTCAAAGCTCTCCTTGGCTTTCTCGTCATCAGGTGTTTCCTCACCTTTAGTAGTGATGCCCAGCGACTCGATCTCCCAAAATGCTCTTAGCTGGTTTGAGATCTCCACTGAGTCTTCACTGAGTCCAATGTGCATACATGTTGCTTCATTCATACTGGACATGACAACTGGTCCTTGCACTGCCCAGCCGAATCTGGTTTCTACGGCAACCAAAGCGTCTGACAGTCTCTCAGTTTTACCTGTGACTACTCTCCAGTAGTAATCTGCTCCGATCAGTACTGATAGCTCCAAACCATCTTTGTCTCCCGCTGACACATCTGCTACTGGTAGCCCTTTTTTCTCCAGCTGCCGTTGGATGTGTTCACTGGGGACTTTCATGACTGCAGTACAAAGCTGTGGGGTTTGAACAGCTTCAATCTCGATTTTCTGATCTTTGTTTCTCACATTCTCCAGGACTAGTTTTATGACATTGCATTTTGTGGTCACTGGGTTTTTTGAGCCAAACGTGTGAAGGTTTAATGTCTCTTGTTTTAGTATTGGCAGTTTTAAATCTTTCACTTGTTTCTCATGGACAAAACTCCGTTGGCTTCCTCCATCAATTAAGCAACGCACAATCTTCTTTCCTCCAGGTCCTTCAATCCTTGCTCTCACAGTTTGCAATAGTACTGTTTCACATTTTTCTGGGGTTGGTTTGGCTGCATATGGAAACACTGAGGAGACCACTGCATCACTCGTGTTTTCAGCGGCATCTGTCCTTTCTATTGGTTGCTCACTTCTGTCACACACAACAGCATGATGTCTTCTTCCACAATCAGTGCATGTCACATTTTTGGATCTACAGTCTCGAGCAAGATGTCTGGGTTTTAGGCATATGAAGCACCTTCCCGTTTTCTTTAGTTTTTCTTTCCTGCTTGTGACTGTGTCTTCAGTGCACTGTTCTGACTTGTGGCTGGTACTGTTACAGAATATGCAACTGTGCACAAATGGTGTATTCGAACTGCCTGTGTGGAGGGCTGCAGCTGAGGGCACATTAGGTCCTTTCCACCTTTCTCTGCTTGAATCTGGTCTGTAGTGCTGATTCTGATTTGCATGTGTATCTTTATGATTCTCTCTCATTTGTGTCAAATGTGCAGCACGCTCCCTGCTTTCAACTTCTTGTTGCAAAAACTTTACAAGGCCATCAACATCCCACTTTTGCCCTACATCTGTCTTGTGGGTGTACTCAAGGGCAAGATCAGCAGGAATCATTTTGAACAGTATGGGGCACAGTAAACCTCCATAACTGTCTGACATGACTCCTAAAGCTTCTAAGCTTCTGATTTGTACTTCAACATCATCAAAAAGTTGTCTCAAGGCAACAATGTCTGAGGACCTTTTAACTGGACTTAGATTTAGTAACTTAGACATGTGTGCACTTACAATGAGCTCTTTCCTTCCAAATCTTTGCTTAAGCATGTCTACTGCAGCATCATAGTTCATGTCAGTTACTTTCAGCCCTGCGACGGCGCGTGCAGCTGGCCCGATGAGATATGACTTCAAGTAAGTGAACTTTTCAGTTTTGCTCAAATCTGGGTTTTGGTGAATTGCATTTTCGAATTGGTCCCAAAACTCCTGCCACATGCACACTTCTCCGCTGTATTTGTTTATTGAGAGCTTGGGTAGCTTTACCGAGGGTCTGCTTGTATTTGACCGTGTACTCACGTCACTCAGCCGATGTGGATTCGCTGATACGGTGGCGTCTCTTGCCTGTTCTTGTTGCTGTAAGGCAGCCCGTTCAATTGCTCTCTCCGCCCGCGTCCTCCATAAATTTGTGTTGTCCTGATACTCAAGTGTCCGCACCATGTCCGCATCTAACTCGTCCAAAGGGATCTCCTGCTCTATATCTGGTTCAATGTCTTGCAGGCCTTTCTCTTTCTGTGACAACATGGCTAACAGCTCCCGCAAACGGTCACTGTTTATATCAGTCTTACTTGTTTCATCTTGTATAATTTGCAGCAGCTTTGTAACGGACGTCCGCAGCACGGTCCGTTTCTGTTTTAGCCTTTGAAGTCGCTCCGCCATTTTTTCCTTTCGTCTCCGTGTTGTTACAGCTATCGGCTTAATCCCAACAACGTTCTCTCTTCACTTTTCCCGCTTCCAGCTTCCGGTTCCCGGGTTTCGGCACCAAAAAATATGTTGTGGATTTAGCTGTAACATCAGTTGTTATAAGGAAAGAATGTCCAAACACCCAACTTTACCTTCATTTGGCTTTACTGGAGAATGCTGCATCTCAGTTTACAACACATCTGTCGTTCCCGCTGGCTAACATGCGTCCGTCCCTCTGATAGCACTGCATCGCTTAGCACTGACTTCTTCTTCTTCGGTCTGCAGCTTGAACAATAACATTTCATGGCCAAAGGTACAGTACCAGCGCCGTCTAGTGGACAATGTCTAACGACTGCATTGAAGGAAAACACCTTTGGGATTCTAATTAAATTACTATTATAAATAGCTTTTCTGATTAACTATAAAGTGTTTATAATATCTATTTGTCCTATATGTATTTCAATATGTAATAACTATCAACTTATGTGTATGAACCATTCTGAACTATTAAATATTCAACAGAGACTCAGGTCTTTTGGTGTACAAGGGGCGCTGTTGAAGACATTCTATGACACGGTGGTGGCATCAGCCATCACTTTTGGAGTGGTCTGCTGGGGCAGTGGCATTACAGCAGCCGATAGGAAGAGACTGAACAAACTGATCAAGAAAGCTAGCTCTGTCCTGGGGCAGCGCCTTGACCCAGTGGAGGAGATGGGAGAGAGAAGGATGGTGGCTAAACTGTCATCTCTGCTGGAGTCCGAGTTCCACCCTATGCAGGAGACACTGAATGCACTAAGGAGCTCATTTAGCAGCAGACTACATCATCCTAGGTGCACAGGGATACCGAGAGGTTTCGCAGGTCCTTCCTACCAATGGCTGTCAGACTGTATAACCTAAGCAGGGCTGCTTGCAGAGATAGCAAAAAGACGTGACAACCTAATAGTATTGAATGCAAAAGACGCAATAGACTTACACAATGGTCCCCTCCGGTATACAACTAGGAAAATACCGGTAGCTACGGAGGGTGACAATATGTACGGGTACATAATCATACCATGTAGGATAACTAAGTAGATGGTTATGCTGTTTCATTCCATCTAGCTACAATGCTCCGCACTGTGTGTGTTTATATATTTATATATTTATTCCATCTAGCGACAATGCTCCACACTGTGTGTTTATATATTTACATATTTATTCCATCTAGCTACAATGCTCCGCACTGTGTGTGTTTATATATTTACATATTTATTCCATCTAGCTACAATGCTCCGCACTGTGTGTTTATATATTCATATATTTATTCCATCTAGCTACAATGTTCCGCACTGTGTGTTTATATATTTACATACTTATTCCATCTAGCTACAACGCTCCACACTGTGTGTGTGTTTATATATTCATATATTTATTCCATCTAGCTACAATGCTCCGCACTGTGTGTTTATATATTTATATATTTATTCCATCTAGCTGCAATGCTCCGCATCGTGTGTCTATATATTTATGTTTATATGTACATATGTATGCTCGCTACTCTTGTTTTTTCTTGCCTTCTGATTATTGCTCTGAGTGTTGCTATCTCTGTGCTGTTGCAATCCTGGAATTTCCCCATTGTGGGACTAATAAAGGGTTATCTTATCTTATCTTATCTTAAATGAAAAGTTACTTGCCTTAACTCCTGGTCCCTTGCTGCCAGGGTGACTACCTCATGATCAGGAGCTGGAAGGCGCTGTGGAGCAGGTACAGGAGCTGGGAGGTGCTGTGGAGCAGGTACTAGAGCTGGGAGGCACTGTGGAGCAGAAACCGGAGCTGGGAGGCACTGTGGAGCAGGAACTGGAGCTGGGAGGCATGTGGGATGGATACTGGGGCTGAGAGGCACTGTGAAGTGGATACTAGGGCTGAGAGGCACTGTGGAGCAGGTACTGGGGCAAGCACCTGAGCTGGGTGGTGCCGTGGAGCTGGCACTGGAGCTGCTGGACCATCTGACACCAACTGGTCCAACCCAGCAGGAAACATGCTCTGGAATGAGCCATGGCTTGTAGTCCAACATAAGCTCCTCCTGGGCTAGTACAGCCTGCCAACGCTTGTCCTGTTCCTCCCCGTCACCCTCACACGGGGGTTCCAAAGTTGCAGCCCCAATTTGGCAAACCTCAGCATCCTGTGGCGTCGATGTGGAGGCAACTGCTGCTGGTGGTCCCTCCAGAACCGCAGCCTCTTCCCAGACGATCTGGTTTCCACCCAGTACTGGCAAACGCTCCGAAAAACACAAACAGAGGGGGGAGAAACAGGAGAAGCAGGATGGAGGGATGGAGGAGGCACCAGAGAAAATGGCAGATGTGGGTGGTGAGAGTTCAGCAGCGGCAGATGACCGTTGTCAAGCCCTGCCCCCGGGAACCTGGCAAAACCAATCACTGATTAACGTTAGAAAATGAAAGGGTACTTGCCTGAGTTCCTGCTCTGCTGCTGATGATGATCCAGATGACTCCCTCTGGGTGGCTCCAGAGAACATCTGGTTGGGGGCTGCAGGTGTTGAAGTGGAGCGACGAGAGGAGCAGCGCCTCCTCGTATTGTCCTTCCACCCAGGGCCCCCAAAACACCAGCCTGCTGCTGAGGAACTCTCTCCACTCCGCTGGAGAGAGAATTGGCGGTTGAATAGCTGGCTCCAGCATGGAGCACCGAAGGAAGTGCAGGAAGCACGAGTCTCTTCACCCGGGGGTGGGAGGACAAACTCGGTCTGGCACTCATCAAGTTTGCTACTCCTCCCCAGCAATGCCCCGCATCTTTTGAGGATGAGCTGCAACCAGATTCTCCACCATGGCAACTAACTCTCACTCGTTGCAGCTCCACACTTTAATGTTTCAGATCATCAAACAAATTTAAATATTAGACAAAGATAATACAAGTAAACACAAAATGCAGTTTTTAAATGAAGGTGTTTATTATTAAGGAAAAAAAAAATCCAAACCTACATGGCCCTGTGTAAAAAGAGATTGCCCCCTGAACCTAATAATTGGTTGGGCCACCCTTAGCAGCAACAACTGCAATCAAGCGTTTGCAATAACTGGCAATGAGTCTTTTACAGTGCTGTGGAGGAATTTTGGCCCACTCATCTCTGCAGAATTGTAATTCAGCCACACTGGAGGGTTTTCGAGCATGAACCACCTTTTTAAGGCATCTCAATCAGATTCAGGACAGGACTTTGACAATGCTAGTCCAAAGTCTTCATTTGGTTTTTCTTAAGCCGTTCAGAGGTGGACTTGCTGGTGTGTTTTGGATCATTGTCCTGCTGCAGAACCCAAGTGTGCTTCAGCTTGAGGCCACAAACAGATGGCTGGACATTCTCCTTCAGGATTTTTTGGTAGACAGCAGAATTCATGGTTCCATTTACTACAGCAAGTCTTCCATCACACTACCACCACCATATTTTACTGTTGGTATGATGTTCCTTTTCTGAAAGGCTATGTTACTTTTACACTGGATGTAATGGGACACACATCTTCCAGAAAGTTCAACTTTTGTCTCATCAGTCCACAGAGTATTTTCCCAAAAGTCTTGGGGATCATCAAGATATTTTCTGGCAAAACTGAGATTAGTCTTTGTGTTCTTTTTGCTTAGCAGTGTTTTTCGTCTTGGAACTGTGCAATGCAGGCCATTTTTGCCCAGTCTCTTTCTTATTGTGACGTCATGATCACTGAACTTAACTGAGGCAAGTGAGGCCTGCAGTTCTTTGGATGTTGTTGTGGGGTCTTTTGTGACCTCTTGGATGAGTTTGCTGGAGTCCCAAAACTTTAGAAATGGCTTTATAACCTTTTCCAGAGTGATAGATCTCAATTACTTTGTTTCTCATTTGTTCTTGAATTTCTGTGGATCGCAGCATGATGTCTAGTTTTTGAGGATCTTTAGGTCTACTTCAATTTGTCAGGCAGGTCTTATTTAAGTGACTTCTTGATTGAGAACAGGTGTGGCAGTGGCTAGAGAAAATGAACTCAGCTTCCCAAAGATGTGATAAACTACAGTTAATTTATGTTTTAACAGGGGTGGGGCAATCACTTTTTCACACAGGGCCATCTAGGTTTGGATATTTTTTTTTCCTTAATAATAAACACCTTTAAAAATTGCATTTTGTGTTTACTTGTGTTATCTTTGTCTAATACTTAAATTTGTTTGATTTTCAGAAACATTTAAGTGTCATGAACTGAGCCGGTGTTTTCCTTTAGGCTCGGTTCTGGCCGTTCTCTGTGGCTCAGGTATCGGGTTATTTATGTATTGTGTCATCTTTTGAGTTCTTGTTGTTTTTATGTCTTTGTCCTTTTCTTTTCCATGCATGTAGCCATCGTTCTGGCCGGCGGCTGTTAGGCAGCCTCTTTGACCTACATTCATGTGGCCGTTATCTAACATTCGCTGGCCCGACCACGCCCCCTCTCTCTTGACAGCCAGCTGATTTCACTCCGGTGATTGTAATCCCCACGCCTTGCCCAGGTGTACTCAATTTGTGGAGCCAGCAATGCTTGTACTTAAGCGGCGTTTGCCAGTCAAGTATTGCTGGTCTGTTGAATTGTCCATTGATGTACTGTACATAGTTGTGTGTGTACTGTGTGCCACGAAGTGTTCGCCACTTCCACTTCAGTCGTGGTTCTCCTACGTCCTTTAAGCAATGTCGGCTCTGGGACGCAATTGTGGTTAGATTGCGTCTCCTCATGCATTCGCTGGGTGATGCTGGCCCAGGAACGCCAATTGTAAGTTTCTTTGTATTTTTGTACGTCCTCACTTTTTTGGGAACTGTTTGTCATTACTTTAATAAATGTGTTGTGGTGTAACCCTGAACATAAGTCCTTCTTTTCACCCCTCTCCGTGGCCTGCGTGAAAGCACACGGGGAGGTCCATGACAGAATGGACCAGCCAGCGTAGGATTTAGCGGGTTGCACCCACACATCTGTTTTTCTTTTTGAACTATTTTCTTTTTCCCACTCACCTGTTTCCCGGGTGCCATGGCTGAGTTTTTGGAGAGGGAGCTGCTCTTGCCGTGCTTCCTGGAGGAGATTCTTTCGTTGACATGGAGCCCTGTTCCTCCGAGACGGCTTGTCGGCCTTGGGACACAGCGGTGAAGGTGGTTAATAGGGATAGCCTCTGGAACCATCCTGAGGTGATGAAAATTCTCCTGGACATCTTCGCTGTGCCATGTGAGGGGTCGGATGAGGATCTCCCAGCATTCGAGCCCCCCGTGGCCACTCCGCCTTCCTCCTCGGACAATACAGAGCTTCTCCGCATTTGTGACTCGCTGCCCAGCGTGGTACTTAGAATCCTGGATTATCTGGTGCCCAAACCATCAGCGAAGAAGAAGAGGAACACTGGTTGGAAGAAGCCTCCAGCCACTCCCACTCCGACGACAGCCCTGCCTCCTCGTCCTGAGCCGTGGCCCGCTCTGTCTCCGGAGGAGCAAGAGGAACGAAGACAGGTTCTTCTGGCAGAGACTGACCTCCTCCTGGAGGTGAAACCGTGGCTTCTCCCGGAGTTGGCCGGGAGGTTGGAGGAATATTCCCTGAGAAGGTCGGAGCTTCAGCCTGAGGACGAGCATGCCCCGACCACGGAAATGTCAGCTGATGTCATCACTCCCCCGGAATTCAGGCAAATGCTTTTCCAGTCACTATTAATGTCACCTGAAACAGCTTGCCTGATTCCTGATTAATTGTCAGCGGCCGATCTTGTTTGTCCTCCTGTTTCTCCCGTTCTTCCTATGTCATCGTTCCTCCCGGGAGGAGAATTCTGGACGCAGGAGGAGCCTTCACCGGAGGAGCCAAAGCTCAAGCCGCTTGCTTCTTCTCGTGCTGCTGACCCCGGAGGGCTCACCAGAAGCACCCAGTTGCTTCCACGTTAGCGAGCCTCTTGTCACGTGAGGAGGAGAGTCCTGCTGCGCGGCCATCACACCAGCTTGCAGCCATACTGATGCCACCTCCTTGATGACTTTTACCTCCGCCAATGCGGGGGCTGCAGTTTCCCCCCCAAATTCGTCCACCTCAATGCCTGCTTTGGAGGTTTCTCCTCCCCATATCGAGGAACCCAGAGTCGCTGTGGACATGGAGGGAGACACAACTGCCTCAGATGCCGCTGGAGTCATCCTCTACTAGGAGAACAGGCAGTCTACCCCAATTTCTGATAAGCAATTCTGCCTGTTTCCTGGCCAAGAGACTCAGGATTTACAGTTCCCTGAGTTCTCGCCACCAACGGCATGTGATGACCCTTCACCTGTTCTCTCCACGTCTCCAATGTGTGCTTCAGTGAGGATGCCGATTGTCAAACCTAGTCGCCAGGCAGAGGAGGAGCCCGAGGTCCTGGAGGATCCTGACCCGGGTTTGGCGGAGAAGCAGCCCCCAGCCGCCATGCCAATGAGTCACCGGCATGGGGGACATCGCCTGGGGGCCTGGAGGTTGCTATCACTATCATGCCTGCTGCGGAGGCCGCTGCAGCAGAGTCATCCACCCCGCTAGACCTGCATGAGGCAGGATCAAAGACGTCATTATCAGGATCGACGGAGTCCTGGATGGCGGTAGAGCTCGAGTCCAGGCAAGTGCATTCATTTATTTTTTTCCCCTTTAAATTGGAGCAGTCTTGTCTGGCTCTTGGTGAGGAGAGTCAGGTGCAGCCCTCAGCTGCATCGGATCTTGCCTCGCCGGGCTCCACTGCTGCCGGTGACCCTAACTGCTCTCTTCCTTCATCCCTGAGCAACTTCCTAGGGTCGCCGGAGAGGGTCCGCCGCTACCTGGGGTGTCCTCAGATGATGACATGAGTCCAGCTGCCCCGGTGGCGGTCGACGTGGGTACAGCACATTCCGGACCTACAGAACCTGCCCACCCTAGATTGCCAGAGTCCTGGACAGCGGTGGAGCCCCAGTTCAGGCAAGTGTGCTCCATAATGTCTCCTGTGCCTTTGTTGAAGTCACACTGCCCAACTCATGGTGAGGAGGGCCAGAGGCAGCTCGCTGCAGCTCCCAGGCTCACCTCACTGGCCTCTGCTGCTGTCGGCGACCCTGATTCGGTTTCATTCTCTCTCCCTCCAGTTTTGGAGCGCCTTGTCAGGGTCTTTGGAGAGCAGCCAATACCAGCTGAGGCCGCTGAGGATCCAGGTTCAGCACGGGTGGCCGTGGAGAGTCCTACCTCCCTCGCTTGGGAGGTCACTGCGGGAGCAATGAGGTCTCCAATGGGGACCACTGCAGGTGCAATGGTGCTTCAGCCAGAGCCCACCGTGGGTGCTGCAGAGCTCCAGACGGGAGCCGCTGTGGGTGCTGCAGAGCTCCAGTAGGGAACCACCGCGGGTGCTGCAGAGCTCCAGCCGGAGTCCGCCGAGGGTGCAGTGTTGGCTCGGTCTGGGTCCACCATGGGTGTTGTAGAGCACCAGCCGGAGTCCACCGCGGGTGCTGCAGAGCTCCAATTGGGAGCCACCACAGGTGCAGCGTTGGCCTGGTCGGGGTCCACCGCGAGTGCAGCATTGGCCCAGTCGGGGTCCACCGCAGGTGCTGCTTTGTCTCAAGCCAGGACCACTGCGGGTGCTGCGTGTCAACCTAAGGATGCCGTGGTCCCCTCCTTTTCCCTGTCCGACACCATGGGGGTTCCCTCCCTATGGTCTGGTCACCCACCAGTGAGCCTCCCGGTGGGCAAGCCGCCTCCTGCTCTACCTCTTTGGTCCTGGTGGCTCTACAATGCTGGCCGACCGCTGGAGGGACTGAATCTCTGGACCAGATGGCCTGTGTTTTCCGGCAAGCCACCGGACTCGATTCGCTGGACTGCTTGCTGGGCCTGGGACTCTGGGCAGCCTCCAAAGCCTCCACACCTTTGGACATGGGGGGGTTAATTGTGGGCCCTGGGCGGGGTGTACTGTGTTCCCTCCTTGCCTGTTCCCCCTACCTCCCACCCGGGTTCATCATTGTTGTTCCTGCTGGGGGAAGGGGCAGGGGTTTTCTTTCCTTGTGATGTTGCCGTGGGTGTCTGGAATCCACCCCTGGGGGTGAGGGGGCTCTGTCCTGAACCGAGCCGGTGTTTTCCTTTAGGCTCAGTTCTGGCTGTTCTCTGTGGCTCAGGTATTGGGTTATTTATGTATTGCGTCATCTCTTGAGTTCTTGTTGTTTTTATGTCTTTGTCCTTTTCTTTTCCATGCCTGTAGCCACTGTTTTGGCCGGTGGCTGTTAGGCAGCCTCTTTGACCTACATTCAAGTGGGTGTTGTCTAACACTCCCCAGTCCGACCATGCCCCCTCTGTCTTGACAGCCAGCTGATTTCACTCAGGTGTACTCAGTTTGTGGAGCCAGCAATGCTTGTACTTAAGCGGCATTTGCCAGTCAAGTATTGCTGGTCTGTTGAATTGTCCATTGATATACATAGTCGTGCGTGTACTGTGTGCCACGAAGTGTTCGCCACTTCCACTATAGCCATGGTTCTCCTGCGTCCTTTAAGCGATGTCGGCTCTGGGATGCTATTGTGGTTAGATTGCTTCTCCTCATGCGCACGGGGAGGTCCATGACAGAACGGACCAGCCAGCGTAGGATTTAGTGGGTTGCACCCATACATCTCATCTGTTTTTCTTTTTGAACTATTTTCTTTTTCCCACTCACCTGTTTCCCGGGTGCCATGGCTGAGTTGTTGGAGAGGGAGCTGCTCTCGCCGTGCTTCCTGAAGGAGATTCTTTCGTTGACATGGAGCCCTGGGGAGCTCACGGGCGAGCTCCATGGGGAGATCCATGACATTTAAAGGCCAAATGTCACGTAATTTTTTTTTCTAAATGACAACGAATTTAGATAAAATACACATAGCTTAAACCAAATATTCATACCGGAGACCATATCACCCACCTGTATTTACATAATTGCACAAAATACACCAGGTGAAGGCCCCACCTTGCTTGCTGGCTTGTGACAGCCAGTCCAGACCACGCCCATGTTTTTGACATCACCAGTTGTACCCTGGCTGCCCTGCCTATCCACATTCACACTTATCAACATTGGACAATCATGACGGAAAGTGACAGCGATTGTGAACAAATTAGTTTAGTTTTGTCTTTTTTTTTGTCAGTGGTTCAGACAGTGACAGAGGCACTGAACCTTACCGGTTCGAGCCGTCCGAGACGGAATCAGATGCTTTGTCTGATGACAACAGTTCCAACGATGACCAGAGAGCAGAACCAGTGGAAAATGTCATTGAACTAGACATTAATCGCCTCCAGAATTGCGAAGCCGGAGGGGGTCTGTCGAGGGCGCCCCATAAATATTGATTTTTCGGAAGCCATTATTATTACAGTGGAGGAGAGCCGCTGCTGTCAAGAAATTGACCAGATCAATATGAAAATGGAGGCGCATACCTGTCAAGGGAGACGTTTTCGCCGTATTTTGGTGCCAAGCGCGGCTGTGGGAGACGGCAGAGTGGTTTGGGACACTTTTCTGGGAAATGTTTTAAATGTAGTTCGTGTTGTTATTGTCAAATATTTTAAGGAAAATACGGGGAAAATGCAATTTTAGCAAAAATGGGCGTATTGCCATTTCTGTACGCCCAAAAGAAAAAATATACTGGAAAAAAAACTGAGTGTCTTGAGGAGCTGTGTGTGATCACTCACAGCTGAGGCGGGCTGATCGCTCAGCGGGAGCTATTCTCACTACTGTTCGAAGTGTGGAGTCACTCATTAGTTTAATTGTCTGGGCGGGCTGATCGCTTAGCGTCAGCTATTCTCACTACCATGAGAAGTAATTAGGACAATGGTTTAACACGTTGAGCTGTGCAGCGGTTGCGGAACAGACAGATCCCAGAGAGGTGTGCCTTGTTGCTCCGCCGTTCCTTATAGCCGCTTTTTACGGTGTTGAAGTACGGCGAAAACGTCTCACTTGACAGGTAAGAAAACATTTCCCAGAGAAGTGTCCCTTATTACCCAGCTGTCCCTGATAGTCCCGTTTTAAGGTATGGGTGAAATATCCAATTTTTTCTTTCTTGTTGCTCACTTCAACCTTACAGTCTCCATATAAACAATCAATTGAAATACCCCAAGCATCAAACTAGGGTGCAATCGATTTCGTCACTTCCGCCTTCTTCCCCAGGCGATTCCAGGGGCCGTGTCAGGCCAAGCGCGGCAGTTTTAAATTAACGAATATTCCGTTGTTACTGAAGCATATGCACCAAGACCCGAACGGATCGGTTCCCTTTTATATCTAGTTTCAAGATATTTAAAGTACCCTGTTACGTGACATTTGGCCTTTAAGTGTAACAAACATACAAGAAAATGAGAAATCAGGAAGGGGGCAAACACTTTTTCACACCACTGTAGACCAATGACACAGCACCCAGGTGAGGGGCTGCGTCCCTTATATAGCAGGTGGAGAAATGAACATAATTACAAACCGATGTGTGCACTCAGCAAATAAACAAGACCAAACAGGCAGTGCAGAAAAGAACTGAAAACACTGTAAAAATAACGGCAAACCCAAAACAGAAGTTCATGACAAGAATAACCAAACTGATGACGATTCAGGATAATGATAAACACCATAATAACTTAAAGGGTGAGCCTGGTCCATCGACCAAACTTAGACCCTGACAACAATAATAAACTCAAGGAGAGGACGTGGGCTGTGGCCCAATGCCCTGAAGACAAGGAATATAATTTATAAATCAAGGTGAAGACATGGGACCCAGCTCACGCCCTGACAGGTGCAAGATTAAAAATGTCTTTTCAAGCAGTTCTTAGGCAACAAAAGTTTTTTTATTAGTAGAAATCCATCCATCTTCTGCTGCTTAATCCTTTTTGGGTCGCGGGTGGTGGGGTCTTTGGGCGAGAGGCAGAGTATACCCTTGACAGACTGCCAGGCCATCACAGACCGGGTAAAATGTCACAATATACTATTTTGGCCAATACATATTTGTTTCTGAGGTGGTTTTAGAGCCACCAGAGTGCACCTTTAGCATATTTGTAACATGCTTTTTTTGACTTACAAGTCCCACCCCCTGCAAAAAGGCGAGTTGAGACGGAACATTTTTGGCAACGTAATTATTTGGGATGTTGGCACGTGGGTAGTGCTGAGCCAGTCAGGACACTCTGGCCTAACTGAAGTTATTCTCCAGGCTAGTTAGCATTTTTTTTTAGCAAATTACTTTGAAAACTTGACCCAAATTAAGATGGGTTTTACCATTAAACTACTTTTAGAGACCGATGCAGTTTCAGTCATTATCCTGGGCCACTGTGCATACAACTGGGCATGTCCTTCAGGCATGTCCTTCAACCGGTAAGTCTGTTTATCACAGGATTTATTCTGATAATGTAGTGGTAACCACTATTATCCTTGTGGTATGTGGATGGGCCTAGTAATCACAGATTCTGACATTTGAAGAGGGGTGGGGTTGTGAAAATATTTTGACATGAAACTATGAGACAGTGAAAGGGTTTTTGTAGAAAACGGGCATGAAATACCATTTCTGGCAATGTAGATTTGTTTTTATAGGAGTGCATCTTTAATCAATCGTGTTTTGCACTGGAAGAAAGCCTGCTTAACAGCTCCCTTTTCCTGCTCTGCCAGAGGCAGAATTTGACAGTAATATTACTTTTATTTAACTATTTAAACTGCTCTTGTGTAATTTGTGAACTGCAACCACCTGAAAATTAAAAAAAAAAAAAAATTGCCAATAAACCAAAAATGCAATGGGGGTTAAATAATTTTGATTGCAAACGTAAGTGGACAGAGGCTGAAATTTTTGCATAAATCTACATTTTCCTGCATCAACATACATGGGTCATTTTTAGTGTACATAAAAAGATTGAGCTGCAAATATTCAACCCAGGTGGATTGAACTCAAGATCTTCTTGCTGTGAGGCACCAGAACTACCCAATGTATCACTGTGCTCACTTCTACTTCATGTACTGAACTCACAGAGGCATATTCAATATTCTTAATTTTCTGTATCTGTGTGAGAGCTTTACAAGGTAGTGTTGTAGAGGTTATTTGGATTTCCACTAAGCAGAACTGGGAGACTTCTGAGAGCAAGGGTACATAGTGCTGTTACATCTGGCTTTTACTGGGAAGAACAAATTAAGTTCAGCATAATGCAACAGTACAAACACCTTTTTAAAAGTGTACATGAAAAGGGTTTCGTCATAATATTTTTTGACAGTGTAGAGAAATCCTCTCTAGATCTATTCCACAGTTTATCAGCAGCAAAGGACCCAGCGTTTTAACAGAATACCGCAAGTTGCCAACAGTACTTAAAATGAAGTATTTATACACATCAATAAATGAAATTAAGAACCATTTTGTATTTATTCCTGAATCAATCTGCTGCACAATTTCAGGTATCTTTTTTCTCCAACACGTCCTTTCTTGGACTAGATAGGCTATTCATCCCAATTACTTGAAATTAAGCAGAGATCATCTACAGATCTTGGTCATGAAAAGTTGTTAAAACTATCCAAACATGTCAATTGCTTTTGATTTTTTAGGCCAATCAAGTTGTACAGTTTCTCTTTGGCATGTATTTTTGGATTTAACTTCAGATGTAGTGATCCAAACTTGATGACACTTCACACTCACAATCACAGCAGTATTCTTGAGCAAAATGCCAAACTTCATGCAATTCCTTGCACGGTGGCGCAGTGGTTAGCACCACGGCAGCACAGTTTACCCTCGGCCGGGGGATCGCGGGGATCATGAGATCGTGGGTTCGATCCCTGCCCCCGGCCAACAGTGATCTGTGTGGAGTTTGCATGTTCTCCCCGTGTTTGCGTGGGTTTACTCCGGGATTTCTCCGGTTTCCTCCCACATGCTAAAAACATGCAGGTTAGGGAGTTAAGGGGCGCTTGCACACGCAGCGACCGGCAGCTGGTGGCTTGTCACCAGACTGCAGAACAAATCTACCTACGGGTACAAAATAAGTCCCCCCCAAAAAAAAATTCTGTTCATTTTCCAAAAATCATGTTTATCAAATGTCCATCAGAGTTTATGTCTTGCCAATGGAACATTTTGTTAGTGTATGAGAAAGTCAGTGTGCGAACCAGAACAATCATGTGGCGTAGGGTTAAGAAGATTGCCTGTCATGCTGGAGATGGGGGTTTAAATCCTCCTGGCAAAGTATCATTCTTCTCTAGCACAGCATACTTCTTTTATGCATTTGAAAACAATGTGTAGCACACATTAAGTTTTAAATGTTCTTTTGCTGCTAGGAATTTTTTTCAATTTAACATTTATCATTCAAGAAAGTTAAAGCAGCAGCTAAAACAGTTGTGTGGTGGTTAAGGCAATAGCTTAGTGTGCTGGAGGTCCCAGGTTCAAATTGTGCCAGGGAAGCCTTATTATTCTGAACAACTCATGTAATGCATTGAAATTATGTACTTTGAGAAATACTCCTTCAGCTGAAGGGACAATGGTGCTACAACATTTAAACCTTGATGTGTTTTAACCAAAGTATGTCACAGGTGGAAAATGTGTCTAACAGGGGCATTTTAAGGCAGACAGGGGCACTGTAACAAATTTATGCAGTGCATCTTTACTATTCCGCATTTCAGTACTGAGCAAGAACCCTATAAATCTCCCTTATCTGTCAACACTGGTCTTGCTTGTTCGTGGGCCCTCCCGAGAGCACAGTAATATTTTCAGTGGGAGTATCAAATCAAATCTGAATTTAGCCAGTGAATGTACAGAGGTTCAAATGGTGTTCTGCCACTGGCAACAGAGGGGAACTGAAGATGAATGAGGCCTTTCTGTGGGTTTTGAGGACTGCAGGAATGAGGGTGCTTTGTCATCATAATATTGAAGTGAGCTTTGCAAGAGTTTGTGCCTTTTGGCTGTGAAGGTGTGTGCTGCCTTGTTTCACAACTCATTAGAGTCAACATTTTGATTGACTACCTGCTAGTGGTGCTGATATTGGAGTTCATACAAATTTCTGAAGCACTCTGGAACTTTTCATGTCAATGGCGTTTATATTATTTTTCTCCTGTGGTACTTTTTTAACCTTGACAGTCACAAAGTTAGTGTAATGACATTTAAAATCCCGAATAGAGAGTCACCCAAAAACACTGTCCTATTTCTTCAATATACCCCCATAAATTCTCTTTATATTTCCTGTAATAGTGGTGTGTGGTGAATTCTTCATCTGTTATTGGTACATATCAATCTAATTCTTAATACACAACAGTATATTGACAATTTTGTCACTGCTCTTTTATAATAAAGGCTCATAAAAACCATAATTGTGAGCTGTTTGGTGCTGATGCTTTCATGCATCAGCACCAAAAGTCCTCGTAAAGTGTACGAGGACGGGTTGAAAAGTTCCTGGACTGAAAAGTTCATAGTGGTCAAATTTGACCAAATGTGGTTTATTTTTCAACTGCAGAGATACCAGCGCTGCAACACTGATGGAAGAAGTGGGTTGACCGAAAGGGAGACTATGTTAAAAAAATAAACCACATTTGGTCAAATTTGACCACTATAAACTTTTCAGCCCCCCCCCCCCCCATATTTCTTAAGAAATAATGGTCCCAAATGACAGATGTTTACAAATCTTGGGGCTTTGTGGATGGTTGTACTGATAGTAAGACAAATCAGGGGCCAAGAGATTTATGTTTGTGTCTTTTTGAGGCCTTTTGGAACTTAATCTCACTTTTTGATTTAAACAACAGGGCTACATTTATAGAAACTACATGGTTTAGGGTAAAACAGTTTGATTCTGGCCTTGCTCATTATTCTCCTGGACTGATAAATCAATGCATCAGATTTATATAGCGCTTTATCATAGACACTCAAAGACGCTTTACAGAAATTAAGGGTCATCCACCACCTGGATGGATGAAGCAGCCACAATACGGCGCCATCCCTTTTTAACTATTCACACACACACATTCACACAAAGGGCCACTTTAGAGTCTCCAATTAACCTAACCTGCATGTTTTTTTTTATATAAACTACTGACATTCAACATGGTTGTTTGGATTGTGTTGGTAGAGTTAGTGTAGTACAGTTTCTGGGCAAAACAACATTTTTCCTACAGGAATCAATAGTGTTATTATAAGATTATGACTGCCATGGTCGGGGGTGCACCATGCCGACTGCTTGGTGGTCTGGCCTCTCTCGGCTGTCCCCCCTGGGGTGGATGCCTGGCTGTCCCGGGGCTTGTTGGCCTCGGGACATTTGTGCTCTGTGGGTGGTGGTGGTGTTCTTTTACTTGCCTGGGGTATCCCGGGGAGGGGGGGTGTTGCTGTGACCTGCCACCGTCATTGTATGTTTCCTGGCAAACTACTCACATGCACACACTTATTTTGTGTGTGCTCTCATACACATGCACATGCATGCACACTCATATGTCTCTCCTTTAACAGGTGCAAATACCAGACTCGTGATGAGACCTTTTCAGTAGAAGAAACAGTCTGTCTTCTGTTTGTTTCAGTTGTGTCAGTCTGTTTGTTTTCTATTGTCTATTCCTCTCCCTTTTCTTTCCCCCTCCCCACCCCTCCTTTCCCCACTTCCCCCCCTTCCCGTTCAGGTCCTTCATGGGTAAAATAATTTAAATAAAGTATTAAAAGTTATTACAAGAGCAGTTTAATATAATATACAGTAGATATATACTATGTACTGTATAAAGCTCCTTTTGACAAAGTAAATCTGTTTGGCCCAATAAGGGAAGCAGATTTTTGTTCTGCTCACTTAGCTGCTTGACAGGACAAGGAAAAAAAAAAAAAGATGACGGCTATGACCTAAATAACTTTATATGAAGCTCTAAGCCATGTGACTAGTAAAGAAACATGTCAAAGGTAAATGGCAAATAAATCTTGATTCCTTTTTTGTTAAAGTAACAACAAAATGCAATCAAGGAAAATTTTTTTCCTCCTTCCGGGCAGTCTGTGAAAACACAGTACAATCCTTGTCCCAAATTAAGACCCTAACTGATGCTAACTAGTATCTACAGTGGGCTTAAAGAACAACAACAACAACAACAACAACAAAAATCTTAAAAGGCCATGTCTCCTCTCACGCCACAAACTTGGCCGTTTGGACTTTGCAAGGGCACACCAAACATGGAACATTGAAAGGTGGAGGAAAGTTTTATTCTTTGAAGAGAGAAAATAATCCTGGATGGTCCTTATGGTTTCCAATGTTACTGGCATGACAAGGAGATCTCACTGGAGATGGTTTCTATGCGACACAGGGAGAAGCCTCTGTCAAACAGCAGCTGGCTATGTGGCGATGTTGCAGTGGGCATCTATCTTGACTGATGGCCCTTGTGTGTGCTGTAACGACTGGGTCTTTCAACAGGATAACACTGCAGTTCACAATGGCCACCTGACAAACAACTTATTCCAGGAGAAGGACCATCACACATGTTCCCTGATCTAAGTACCATTGAGAATGTTTGGGGATGGATGGCAATGTAAGTTTACAAAAATGGATGTCAGTTCCACACCGTGGATGCCCTTTGCGATGGCATCTTCACCATTTATATGGTGAAGATGCCAGACAAGCGCCTGTATATGGCTGCTCTGCCAACATACACAGGTGCTGGCCTGACTCACCAGGGGTTCAGTGTCTTGCTCAAAGACACTTCAGCATGCAGACTGCAGACAGAGTGGGAATTGAACCCCTGACCCCACTGATCAGTAGTCAGTCACACTACACCTGCACCACAGACACCCCCTGGAGCAACATGGGCTTATTAAAAATAGCACTCTCAGGTTCAGGTTCAGGTTCAGGTTACTTTATTTGTACCCGTAGGTAGATTTGTTTTGCAGTTGGTGACATCCATATTTACAAGCCACTAATTACATTCAACATAGACACAAACACAGGCACACATCTTACAAAATAGGTAAATATAAAATATGTACAATATAATTTTATAGCTTGTTCAACTCTTTGACAGCAGCAGTGACAAAGCTGTTTTTGTAGCGCTGGGTTCTACTTTTTGGGACAGCAAACCTCCGTCTGGAGGGAAGAAGCTGAAAGTTGCAGTGCAAAGGGTGGGAGTCATCATTTAAAATCGAGTCGGCCATCCTCTGTACTTGTTTGGCGTACAGGGATGCCAGGCTCAGCTGTGACTCACCAAGCAAACGACTGGACCATCTGACTACCTGATCCAAGGATTTCCTCTGTTTCAGTTTTATCTGACCAAACCATGACATTAAAGAAAAGGATAAAACAGATTCAATAAAAGCCCGATAAAACATAGTCATTATGGGTCGGTCAATTTGGAAGCGTGCAAGTTTCCTCAAACAATGCAAATTTTGCTGACCCTTTTTGCACACCCTTTCACAGTTCACCTCAAAGTTCAATCCACTATCAATAATCGTCCCAAGATATTTGTACGATTGTACACATTCGGTGGTCTGGCCTTTTAGTATGGTGACTTTGTGCCTGGGAGTTTTCCTCCTAAAGTCAATAATCATATCTTTCGTTTTTGTTGTATTCAGCTGCAGGTAGGAATCCTCACACCAGGGAACAAAGTCATCAACTACTGGGCCGTGGCCACTCTCACCATCCTGGAGGAGACTGACAATGACTGAGTCATCAGCATACTTTATAATGTGTCTGTTGTCATGTCTACTCCGACACATGTTTGTGTACAGGATGAAGAGTAGTGGTGACAACACACACCCCTGAGGGGAGCCAGTAGAAGAGCACTTTAGGTCAGACAATGTGCCATTGACCCTTACTCTCTGCGTCCTGTTGGTTAAGAAATCCAGAATCCAACCCACCAGATTATTGCTTAAATCAAATTGTTGCAGGAGCCTTTCAACTAAAATATGAGGTTGGATTGTATTAAAGGCAGAAGAAAAGTCCACAAATAAAAGCCTGGCGTGTGTCCCATTAAAATCCAGATGTTTAAAAAGCATGTCAAACAGAGTGACAGTGGCATCCTCCACTCCTCTGTGAGGCCTATAGGCAAACTGCAGAGGATCCAATGCATGTTCAGTCTGCTTTAGGACCTCACATCTGACCAGTTTTTCAAAAATTTTCATTAAAATTGAAGTCAAAGCAACTGGTCTAAAGTCATTTACCGTTTTAGGACAGCTGGATTTTGGAACGGGAACAACCGTTCTCTGCCCAGGATACTCTGCCCAGTATCCTGGTAACTGCTTGTCACTCAAAGCGTGTCGGGGATTTCACAGATTTTGCTCTGAAACACTCCACTCCCTGGAATAAATCACATCAAACTGGTAAGAAAATATACATCCCTCCAAGCTTTGGCTGTTAAATAGTGATCATGGTGTACTTTCAGGGTGATTCTGATCAGCTGGTGAGAGAGGTGTGCAGCTGATGAGCGCTGCAGTGCTCTGAAAGTTGAACTTTTTTCAGCTTTCAGTGCCATGAGTGCAGCGACAAACTACACTGACCGCTGAGAGCGTTTCTGTGCCGAGGGCACTGAGCACATTAAATGCCAGACTACATAGAAAATGAACAGAAAATAGTCACCTACAGCAGGAAAAAAAAAAAAAAAGCATTTGCTGGACATGCAGCCTAATCAAGAAATAGACATTGTTCAAGTACAAGGACAAGACTAAAAATGATTTTTTTTTTGTAACTTTGGACTAAAAATGAATTTTAAAAACCAGCCAACAACCAAAACAGAATTTAAAAAAGACCTTCAGAAAGTTTGGAGAACTATTGCTCATGATCATTTTAAAAATTACAATGTAGCCTGGCTCCTGGGAAGCAAAATATAAAGACATGATAAAGCAGGAAAGTCACATTTTTAAACTTAACATTTTGCTTCCACCTATTTAATTTTTTGTAGGTGATCTGATCAGTTCCACAATAGGCTTAAATAATGCACTGATTTGTTGTTATTTTGAGTAAAAAATGGTTATTGTAGTGTAGAAGATGAACCTTATGGGCCATTGGAGCAGTACTTCTACATTTTTCATAATTTGCAAAGGCCATAGGATAGAATGGTCTTTGAGGCAGTGGTGGCTTAATGGTTAGAGATGTGGACTGGTGAGCAGAGTTGTCAGTTCAATCCCTGGCCCGGCAGGATCAGATCTGGATAGGACAGATAACATAGCAGTGTTTACCCCACCCTCCTTAACCCCACTGTGGTGCCTTTGAGCAAGGCCCTTAACCCCAGCTGCTCCAGTGGAGCTGCTCAGTGACCACAGGTCAGTCTGTGGTTGTACTGGGCTGCTTCCAGGTGTGAATGTGTAACTGTGTGAATGTGAACAGGGCGTCCTTGAAAAAGAGAGGTTATCCCTCAGTGGAACTTTCCTGTATAAATAAAGGTTAAATTAAAAACAATAAAGAATGCATGTTTAAGCTACTTTCACATTGGCTTTAATTGTTACTCACACATAGATTGTATCTGTCTTTGATATACATCTGCAAATTTCTCACATACGTTATAACTGTGTAAAACAACAAATCAACATATGCAATGTTTTTATTATTGTAGGAAATGATTTTATTCATGTTCTGCAAGCAGGCAGGTTACACAAGTATACAAAAAAAAGCTTATCAAAAACATTTTTCTATCAACATTGTTAAAAAAGCAACAGTTAAGTACGGCAGATAGGACTGCCAAAACTAAAACCCAATGTGTGAGATTATCAGGATGTTCTGGATCATTGTATTGTTAAACCTGTAAACACTGATCTTGCATCAGAAGTATGCCACTTTTCTATGGCAAAATGGAACCCCGTGTCTGAGAGAAACTAGAAGGTTTGGACCAATTATGTATGTCTCTTTTTGAGCATAATGTGCAGATGCATAGAGGTCTTCTATGTGTTTGTTGTTCTTGTTATATCTCACCAATACTCTGTCCTTGTTACTTTCTGGATCGCTCCAGTTGTAATACTTTCTGACATCAGCTGGCAAGTCTTCAGCGTGCCGATAATTGAGGTTTCCAAGAGTGAAGTATCTGTATTGCTTTTTATCCCGGATCTTTGGGAGCAGACGAGCACGGTTTTGAAATGGGTGAAATCCATATTCCCCACGAACGGGATCACACAGAGCCACCATATTGTTGTCCAGGCAGTTCTGAACATACCACACCAGCAGCTTGAGGCCATGACGAGGTGGCGGCCACCCAAACCCACTGTCCTGCAGCTCCTGCTCCGAGTCCAGGGTTTTCAGAGCCAAGGTGGAGGCCAAGACCACAGATAACACCAATGTGAGAAGAAAGGAGAACTGCATCTCTTGTCCATATGCCATCTATAAAACAAATAGCATATCTTATAAAAAGAAATGAAAATTTAAAGTGCATTATGTACATATTTAGACCAGTGGTCCTTTAACAACTCACCTCTAAACAGGAGCTGATTAGTCTGCCTGCTGTCTTTGCTTGCTATTGTATCTGAACTTTATAATTTAAGCCACTGTCCACTGAGGATGAATTCTCTCCAGCATGTGCATGTAAAATTGCAGAAACACACTTTCTATGCTTGCTGTGGGAGGGGTGATTTTATTACTCTCTATTTACCACAAAAAGGAAGTGGATCCTTCACAGCTGCAGAAACCCTAGCTTAAATTTAACTCATTTATGTCTCAGTTTCAGGTAGCACTTATAGAGTTAGCTGTAGAGCATGCATTTTAATTGTGCAACATTTGTAGTAAAAAAAAAAAAAAAAAGATTATTTTTTAAGTTCTGCTTTTGGTGCTATTTTTGAATAACACCTGGAAGCAGGTGAGATACAATAAGCAGAACTGTGACAACACAACTTCCATTCGCAACTGCTGTTAGTATTTAGTCATAAGCTGAAAAAACATTTTATTAATCACACCCTTTTCTGAAATTAACTGTGCTTTAATCCCAATTAAATATTTTTAGCTAGTTAATTAGTTAACTGGAATTAATTGCTACATTTACAATGAAAAAGTATTTTTGAGCAACTTTTTATGGCTTTTTAATAGCAACAGCTGAGTTTTTAACAAAGCACCAACTGAGCTTCAAACAGTTCTATTTAAAAGTTCTTTTAACAGTCTGCAGTGTGATTTGTGAACAAAGTGCAAATTTAAAGCCTGAAAAACTTTTACACTGAGCCATCTGCTGGAACTGTCACATACAGACGTGGACAAAATTGTTGGTACCCCTCTGTTAATGAAAGAAAAACCCACAATGGTCACAGAAATAACTTGAATCTGACAAGAGTGGTAATAAATAAAAATTCTATGTCACACGTGGCTCTAGGGAGCCACGCAATAAGAGAGCCAAGGGCGAGCCAGTCAGTTGTGATGTTTAATAGTGACAGGGGTAAGGGATGAGGAAAGCACAGATGCTCATACATAGTTACACTCATGGGCAGTACAGCAACAGAGTTAACAGTTAATAAGGTGGCGCTCCCAAGTGATTCGCTAAGACTAGTAGAGGGCTTGCGCCGGACATGGGGGCACAGAGGCACAAATACTTCTTACGGGAAAACACTTACGAGAGATGCTGGATGATGAGACAAGGGCTGGCACCGGACAAAGGGGCTCCAGCCTAGTAGTGCTTATGTCGCAGCGCCGAATAATCGTGGCTGCTCCTCTTTATACTCATTAGCAGCGCCCCAGCTGATGAGGATTAATTGGCCCCAGCCGTCCCGTGACACTGACAGCTGGGAGCCAGCTGAGGCGCTGCCCAATGAGAGGCAGGGATAAAAGGAGCATGGGCTGAGCGCCAAGCCGGCGTCTCACCCCATGGTGACAGAGCCTCCCCCTCACGGTCGGACTCCCGAACGACCAGGAACATCCCAGCCCCCCCCCCCCCACCACCACCACCACCACCTAGGGTGGGTGGAAGGGAGGCAGGACCGGAGGGGAAGATGCAAAGGGAAGGACAAAACAAAAAAAAAAAGCCAATGGACAATGTAGGGTCGCAGGGCAGAGAGAGGAAAAAACCCAAACACAATAGGTTACAAAACAGGGAAAAATTAATCCAGGGCACAGATGGGGAGAAAACTGAGTAGGACACAGGTTACGCTCTACTCAGATAACACAACGTGTAGCCCAGGGCAAGAAAGGGAGGAAAAAAAAAACCCAAAGAGGTAACAGGACAAATAAAGCAATTACAGAGTATGGTTAAGGGGGAACGAAACACACTACTCCATAACGCACTCCTACAAAGCTAAAGATAAAATAAGGGTGATGAAAGACGCTGAGTACGGGTGGCAGGGAAAACAATACACAGCGCTATATACAAAGAGGGACACCCAGAGGGATAATGGTGACAGGTGAAACAGGGTAACAATAAGGTAAATTGCTGAGTACGGTTATAAGGGGAAAAAACACGATACACAGCACTAAATACAAGGGTCACCTAGAGGGATAATGGTGACAGGAGCACAGGATAATGATAAGATAAAAATGCTGAGTATGGTTAATAAAAAAAAAACACAACACACAGCACAAAAACATATATTCCCCTAACGGACAAAGAAACTACACCCGAGTGACCTCAATAATAATAAAAGAAGTAAAGGACACCCAAGGAGACGGCAGGCAGAGTCCAAAACGGCCGGAATTGTTCTGGTAATCTCCCCACCCATTGTCCAGTTGGCAACCTGGGGAAGAGACAATGTTCGGGCGGCCAAGTCCAAACCCAAGTTCCAAGAAACTAGGCCACCGGTAGCCGTGCCAGGCCACCCAGCAACAATACAGTTCGTCGGGAGGTTGGACCAGCTCGCCGAACCAGAAGACTTGCAGGTCGAGCCGTCGACCCACGTCACTCAACCACCAGGACCGATGAGACGGGCGAAGGGTCAGAGCGGACCCCGGAGGAAGAGGCTTAGGGGAGAGCCGATGATGAGGTAGACGAGCGTCAGGCTGCAAGGGAACAGCCACCTCCCCACCGGACCTGGACAACACTGGGGTGGCACCTGCGTCGGACCCCGATTGGGTCTTAGGCGAACCCACGCTGAACGCCGCTGGAGCAGCACCCGCGTCGGACCCCGATTGGGTCTCGGGCGAATCCACGTCGAGCACCGCTGGAGCAGCACCCACGATGGACCCCGACTGGGTTGGCACCGCACCAGAACCGACCTTCAACACTGAACCTGGACCCCACAGCACCACGAGGAACGGCAACTCCTCGCCGGCGACCCTGGAAGAAGGCTCAGAGGAGAAAACAGAACCGGGGTCAGGATCACTGGCAGCGCCAGAACCCGGCGGAATGAGCTCGGATGCAGCGGGCGGCTGCACCCGGCTCATCCCCCCTAGAGACAGGCTAAAGTGCTCAGAGAAATAGAGGGAGAAAAGAGAGAGGAGCATTCGCCTGATCTCAGGTTCCGACGCCGTCCAGGACTGCGAAGATCCAGGATCCGTTGTCCGGAGGTCGTTGTCAGGCTACCATTTGGCTGCGTCGGGCCCCGCAGCCAGAACGATGGTCAGCGCAGTTTGAGGTTCCTCCAGCGCAAGTAGCCACGCCGACAGTTCACACGGCGTGATGGTAGGAGAACCTCGTCCTGCTGGACCGAACCGCACCTCCGTGGAGACCCGGGGACGCTTGGTCGTCGGCGCAGACTCCACACAGCAGTCGGTCTTCCTCCTCCGCCCACAACGTAGCCGCGGAACCGCAGGCCCTTTCCTCGTCCCACCACGTTGACCCGGAGCCGGGGAGCGCTCGGCGGAGAGAGACACAGAGGATGCAGGATTAAAGGCACAGGTTACAGCAGGTGGTGGGAGTTCAGGGAGCTGCGAACTCTGAACTCCACCTCCAGGAGTGTGACAGAGCAAATCATTAAACTGATGTAAATAAACTGAGACTTGCCTGCCTCCTGGAGGTTGGGTGGAGCCTGCTGCGGTGAACATTGCTTCCTCCTCTCCCCGCCAGGCGATAACGGAGGACCCCCTGGGAAATCGTCTGGGGACCGCTCGCGTTGTCTCCAGGAGAGGGCTCACCAGGCCGGGATTCCAGGCACACACAGCAGTCGGGGAGCGCGTCGAGGAGGAGGGGGTATCAGCCGGGGTGAGCCAGCCCGAATGCCCTGGAGTGACAGCGGGGGAATGATGCTCAGGGAACGAGGCTGTAAAATCTCCACACTGACGAGGCGAAAAGGTGACAGCTGCGTGGGAAGAGAGGTCCTGGTGGGAGCCCAGAACTGGATCCGGACGGGGTTCATGCTGAGGTGACTTGGCGAAGTGATGACGGCTATTCCCAGGGGACGAAGCGAGGGGGGAACCCAGGAATCGCTGCTCCTGATCAGAGACCGAGGCGAGGAAGGCGTTGAGCTCGGGAAAGCTTCGCTGCCCTGGAGTCCTCTCCACCAATCTTACTGCCGCCGCCACGTGCCTGCAGATGGTGAATGGATGCACAGCGGGAATCGCGTCAGCCGCTCGGTCCCAGACGTAACTGCTGTCAGCTGCGGCTCCATGGGGGGAATCCCGAGTGACGTGATGCAGAACGGGGGAAGCCCTCTGGGTGGCGCGAACTCCCGGGCTGGAATGGCAGCAGGAACGGGGTCCCGAAGCGGGGGGCAACGTCATCCACTTCGGCGTTCTGCCGGGGTTTCCATCCAACCCGCGGAGCTTCTCTCGCTGTGTGTCCATGGCGTCAATCCTGGCACTGACCTCAAGATGGAATAAGGAGCGAGTGTAACTGTTCAGGAGATCCTCAGCACGGCCCGGATGCCAGCGTCTCGCGTTAGAGGCGTCGTGCAGGGTGAAGAGCGTCCTGTCGACAGCCCCCAGGATGGACCTCAGCTCGTCGCCCTGGCGTCGGAGGTGACTCCTGGGAAACGGCGTGCTAACGGCGCTAACACCCGGACAGGAAGGTACAAGTCCAAACCATTTACGGCCGCCGGCAACTCGTTCTGGCTGCGACATACTGTCACACGTGGCTCTAGGGAGCCACGCAATAAGAGAGCCAAGGGCGAGCCAGTCAGCTGTGATGTTTAATAGTGACAGGGGTAAGGGATGAGGAAAGCACAGATGCTCATACATAGTTACACTCATGGGCAGTACAGCAACAGAGTTAACAGTTAATAAGGTGGCGCTCCCAAGTGATTCGCTAAGACTAGTAGAGGGCTTGCGCCGGACATGGGGGCACAGAGGCACAAATACTTCTTACGGGAAAACACTTACGAGAGATGCTGGATGATGAGACAAGGGCTGGCACCGGACGAAGGGGCTCCAGCCTAGTAGTGCTTATGTCGCAGCGCCGAATAATCATGGCTGCTCCTCTTTATACTCATTAGCAGCGCCCCAGCTGATGAGGATTAATTGGCCCCAGCTGTCCTGTGACACTGACAGCTGGGAGCCAGCTGAGGCGCTGCCCAATGAGAGGCAGGGATAAAAGGAGCATGGGCTGAGCGCCGAGCCGGCGTCTCACCCCATGGTGACATTCTAAGAAAATTAACCAGTGAAAATCAGATAATGCTCTTGAATTGTGGTTCAACAGAATTATTTTAAAAAACAAACTCATGAAACAGGCCTGGACAAAAATGATGGTACCCTTAACTTAATATTTTGTTGCACAACCTTTTGAGGCAATCACTGCAATTAAACGATTTCCGTAACTGTCAATGAGACTTCTGCACCTCTCAGCAGGTATTTTGGCCCACTCCTCAGGAGCAAACTGCTCCAGTTGTCTCAGGCTTGAAAGGTGCCTTCTCCAGATGGCATGTTTCAGCTCCTTCCACAGATGTTCAATAGGATTTAGATCAGGGCTCATAGAAGGCCACTTTAGTATAGTCCAATGTTTCGCTCCTAGCCATTCTTGGGTGTTTTTAGCTGTGTTTTGTGTCATGATCCTGTTGCAAGACCCATGACCTGCAACTGAGACCAAGCTGTCTGACACTGGGCAGCACATTTCTCTCTAGAATACCTTGATAGTCTTGAGATTTCATTGTACCCTGCATAGATTCAAGACACCCTGTGCCAGATGCAGCAAAGCAGCCCCAGAACGTAACAGAACCTCCTCCATGTTTCACAGTAGGGACAGTGTTCTTTTCTTGGTATGCTTCATTTTTTCGCCTGTGAACATAGAGCTGATGTGCCTTGCCAAAAAGTTCCAGTTTTGTCTCGTCTGTCCATAGGACATTCTCCCAGAAGCTTTGTGGCTTGCCAACATGCAGTTTGGAAGATTCCAGTCTGGCTTTTTTATCATTTGTTTTCAACAGCAGTGCCCTCCTTGGTCGTCTCCCATGAAGTCCACTTTGGCTCAAACAATGACAGATGGTGCAATCTGACACTGATGTACCTTGACCTTGGAGTTCACCATGAAAGTGTTTAGAGGTTGTTCTGGGCTTTTTTGTTACCATTCGTATTATCTGTCTCCTCCTGCGGCCACGTCCAGGGAGGTAGGCTACAGTCCCGTGGATCTTAAATTTCTGAATAAGATAAGATAAGATAAGATAAGATAAGCCTTTATTAGTCCCACAACGGGGAAATTCCAGGATTGCAACAGCACAGGGATAGCAACACTCAGAGCAACAATCAGAAGGCAAGAAAAAACAAGCAAGCAAGAGCAGCTAATATACATATGTACATATTACTATAAAATATATATATACACACACACACACAGACACAGACACACAGTGCAGAGCATTGTAGCTGGATGGCCTCCGCCTTACTCCAGCCCGGCAGCCGCGGCGTTTTCGCCTCAGTTCTCTCGGTTCTCTCGGAATAATATGTGCAACTGTAGTCACAGGAACATCAAGCTGCTTGGAGATGGTCTTATAGCCTTTTTCCTTTAACATGCTTGTCTATAATTTTCTTTCTAACCTCCTGAGACAACTCTCTCCTTTGCTTCCTCTGGTCCATGTTTAGTGTGGTACACACCATGTCAACAAACAGCACAGTGACTACTTGTCACTCTTTAAATAGGCCGACTGACTGATTACAAGTTTTTAGACACCTGTGATGTTAATTAGAGGACACATCTTGGTTGAACATGTCCCTATGGTCACATTATTTTCAGTCTTTTCTAGGGGTACCATCATTTTTGTCCAGGCCCGTTTCATGAGTTTTTTTTAAAAAATAATTCTGTTGAACCACAATTCAAAAGCATTGTCTGATTTTCATTGGTTAATTTTCATAGAATTTTTATTTATTACCACTTTTGTCAGATTCAAGTTATTTCTGTGACCATTGTGGGTACCAACAATTCTGTCCACATCTGTAGGTGAGGTAAAAGGTGACAAGACCAGGAAGATAATAATTACAGAAATAAAATGGTTCCTAAGTGAAGAGCACTCTGAAACCAAAAAGAAGACAGGGTGATTAAAATGTAAAACAGTTTAATACAAAAATGAATGCAAGCTACAAATTTAAAAATTGACACAAAAATTTCAATAAAGAAATCTCTAAAACTACAAATAAAAAAACTCTTCTGACTTGAACCAATTAAAGCTAATGGGGCTCAGGAATTCAAGTGAGGAAGAAAATGACATAAAGTAAAAGTTTAAAAAACACATTTCCACAAAATCTTGCAAATCAACAAGAATCATAAAAAACTAGAAAAGCACTCGGAGAGCGCAGACCTCCGCCAAGCGCCACAATTCCCCCCATACAGTGTTTGTATGTACGTTTTCAGATTCCTTGACCATGAAAACATATGACTAGCAATTGGATTGACAATGATAGGATTAGTGGTTCAGTAGTTATTCACGAAAATGACATTTTCCGTAATGGCGGCCACAGTTCCCCCATACAGTGTTTGTGTGTACATTTTCAGATTCCTTGACCATGATAACATATGACTAGCAAATGGATTGACAATGATAGGATTAGTGGTTCAGTAGTTATTCACGAAAATGGCATTTTCTGTAATGGCGGCCACAGTTCCCCCATACAGTGTTTGTGTGTACGTTTTCAGATTCCTTGACCATGATAACATATGACTAGCAAATGGATTGACAATGATAGGATTAGTGGTTCAGTAGTTATTCATGAAAATGGCATTTTCCGTAATGGCGGTTTTCTTCTGGACGGTGATCCGGATCACCACCAAAATGTAATCATCTGTAGGATACCCCATTTCTGACAATCTGTGAAAATTTCATGAAAATCCGTCCTTAAGTTTTTGAGTTATCTTGCTAACAAACAAACAGACAAACAGACAGACAGACAAACCAACGCCGATGATCACATAACCTCCTTGGCGGAGGTAAAAAAAAAATTACTTCCCTCTTATGCCAGCAGAACCAAAACCAAATGAGCTTCAGTTATAATTTAATAGTCCTTTTAACTGTTGTTTTAACCCTTTGACATCCTTATGTTTATGGACATAAAAAGCGCCCTCACTCTGTCGCAGTACTGCGCCTGTCGTGTGACGTGTTGTGATGTCATAAAACCCCCCAGTTGTACTAAGTATTCCACCTCACAAGATGGCAGACACATATAACTTACTGCTCTTGCCTTGGAGGACTAATGGCCCCCATATAACCCCCCCACTTCTGGACACCGGAGAAGAAGAGTTTGTAAACAAATGGCGATTGATCACATGACGGAGGAGGCATTTGCTCCCAAATTTGCCAACTATGATTCTAAAAAGAGATTATTTAGCTTATGAAGGTAAATATCTACATTTTTTTTATAACAGAGGGTGGGCGAAGCTGTTTGATTTGCACCTGCCATCGACCCCCAGCGCCATGTGACTGGAGAGAACAATTGTGCCGGTTCCTGGTCACCATATGAGATAAACTGATTGATTGATTGATTGATTTTATTTGAACATCCCGACAAAAGAAAAAAAGAATTTAAAACAAAAATCAAGCCAAAAATAAAATGTTCAAAAGGAGTGGGAAGAAGCCAACGCTTATATAGTCCCACCCCTTTTCCATACCCAACAAAATACAACATCACTCTTTGTCATCATTCACCCACAACCACATTCACCATAATACAGCCCATAGTCAAATTATGCAACAGAAATGACACAACAACGACAGTCCATATTGACAACAATACCAACATCCAACAATAATTGTAACAATAAATAAATACTTCTGGCATGTTCAACACAAACAACACCATCACCATCACAATCACCATAACACAATGACACACACAATAACAACCTTTTTTCATTGAAGACACATTGTAATATTACTGCCCTTTATTTTTATATTGCTCAAAAATCACTTCTTTATATGTTGATTTAAATATATGGATGTTTGGACACTGCCTGTTTCTCCCCCAACCCATTCCACAATCTTACCCCACACACAGACACACAAAAACCCTTCCTAGTAGATCTTACTAAGTGCATTTTAAATTTTGTGTTCCCCTGTAAATTATATTTCCCTTCTCTCTCACTGAAAAGATTTTGTATATTGTGTGGCAAAAGGTTTTTACTGACTTTAAGCATTAATTGTGCTGTATAATGATGAACCAGATCCCGTAATTTCAATAACTTTGAATATAAAAACAATGAATTAGTATGTTCAAGATACCTGACTTTGTGTATAACACGGACTGCCCTTTTTTGTAATATTAGCAATGAATTAAGTGTACTTTCATAATTGTTACCCCAGACCTCTATACAATAGGTCAAGTATGGAAGTACTAATGAGCAATACAAGATATGAAGTGATTTGTAATCTAGGACCTGCTTAATTTTATTTATAATTGCAATATTTTTTGCAACTTTGTTTTGTATGTATCTGACGTGTGGTTTCCAACTAATTTCATCATCTAGTATTACACCCAAAAACTTGATCTCCTTAACTTTTTCAATAATTACATCATCTATATGAATATGTATATCTTCTTTATTTTTACAATTACCAAATATCATTACCTTAGTTTTATCTGTTTTTAGTGATAATTTATTACAACCCATCCATTTTTTAAGCTTATTTAATTCATTATTTAGAGTATGGATTAGTTGATTATAATTATTTCCAGAGTAAAATATATTAGTATCATCAGCAAATAATATTATTTTTAATAATTTTAGAAACTTAACCGTTATGTGTTGCTATCATTTATACTGTATATATGTTAAATAATTTGGGGCCCGATACTGACCCCTGGGGGACCCCACAGGCAATTCCCATACACCCAGACAGATATTCTCCCATCTTCACAAACTGTTGTCTCTCAGATAGATAACTTGTAACCCAATTCAGAGCCATTCCCCTAATACCATACATTTGCAGTTTATTAAGAAGTATTGAATGATTTATTGTATCAAATGCTTTTCTAAAATCTATAAATACACCAAATGCATATTTTCCTAGATCTAATGCATTTATTATTTCTTCTGTTGCTTCCATTATCGCCAACAATGTTGTACTCTTTGCTCTAAATCCATATTGATTCTGGTTAAGCATACCATGTTTATTTAAAAAGTTCTAATCTGCTGTTGAAAAGTTTTTCCAGAATCTTTGAAAATTGTGGGAGAAGTGATACTGGTCTATAGTTTGTGTAGTGGTGTTTATTTCCTTGCTTGAATAATGGTATTACTTTTACTATTTTCATTTTCTGCAGGAATGAGCCAGTTTGAAATGATAGATTACAAATATATGTGAATGGTTTTAATATGCCATCAACAGTTCTTTTTACTAGTGCCATATCAATACCATCACAATCAGTAGATAATTTATTTTTACTCTTTTCAGCAAAAGATTTTACCTCTAGTTCATCCACCGCTGTAAGAAAGATTGACCGAAGGTAATTTCCAATCAATGTTTCACTCACGGTGTCTCTTCCTTGGTTTGGAATTTTTGCTGGCAACTCTGGTCCAACATTTACAAAAAAATTATTAATTTTATTTACTACCATATTCTTATCATAATTATCACCACAATGATCAGTAAAATACTCTGGATATATCGTTTTCTTAGTTCCATTTTTCCTTAATTTATTTAATATATCCCAGACGCCTTTTATATTATTTTTATTTTCATTTAACATTTTCCTATAGTATAATTTTTTACCAGTTCGTATTATTTCAGTTAATTTATTTTTGTATGTTTTATATCTATATTATAGAGATAATTTTTCTTTTAACAAGCATTTTGTAGCCCCCTAGTTAGCCACGTGCAATTTTTGTATTTATGTTTTTTTATTAATTTCTTTAATTGGACAGTTTTTATTATATAATGATTTAAATATATCAATAAATTTATCATATGCCAAGTCCACTTTTTTCTCTCTATAGACAACATCCAAATTCTGTAACATTAAGTCTTCTTTTAAATCATTGATTCTATCTTCTGTTCGTATTCTTTTATAGATAATCTTTTTACATGGTTTATTATTATTATTACTCTCATTAACTCCATAATTAACGTCTAAAGAAACAAATACAGGCAGGTGGTCACTAATGTCATTAATTAGTACACCACTCACCATATTATATTCAATAACATTGGTAAAAATGTTGTCTTTCAGGGTAGCACAGTGTGTCCTTATTCTCATAGGTTTTGTAATCTTTGGAAATAAGGTTAAGCTATACATTATATCTAAGAAATCTTCAGTTGGTTTATGTTGTTTTGTTTTCATTAAATCTATATTAAAGTCACCACAAATAAAGATATCTTTTTGTCTTATATTTGTATACATCTTTTCCATCCATTTCTAAATTTTTCCATTTCAGATCCCGGTGCTCTATACAGTATATACACAACTTACTTGTTGTGTTTTTTTCTGTTTTCCATCATAATCTCAATTGTTAAACATTCCATATTTTCATTCACTGTTGATGTCATGCTGTCCACTTTTTTACTTTTTAATTTTCTATCAACATACAGTGCTACCCCACCACCACTTTTACATTTCCTATTTTGTGTGTACATCTCATATCCATATAGTTGAAAATTTACATCTTTTTCTTCATTAATCCATGTTTCACTTATTGCAATAATCCTAAATGGTGTGTTAAATTGATTTAAAAACTCCTTAATACTATCAAAGTTTGCGTAGAGACTCCTACTATTAATATGTATCATTGTCAATGTCTGATCCGAATTCATAATTCCATTTAATTGTTGTTCATCATAATAAACACACTTATTATTAATATGATTAAAATAATTATTGTCTGGGTCAGTATCTCCTAAAATGTCTTGTGGTTGCTGTTCAGTATTGACAAAGGTTTCAGCTTCAATTTGCCCTAATACACTTCCATTATTAAATGAGGAAAGATGATTGGTTAAAGTACTAATCATGTTATGTCAACGATGTACACCAAAAGGAAAAAAAATGGAAAAAGAACACAAAAATCTCCACTGCACTGTTATTCTTGCATCAAGGCTAAGGTTTAAATTTGTCTAATTCCTCCATTTCTCTAATCATTATTACTTTAGCTTCTTCTGGAGTGCCAAGCAGTTTTATCCACACCTTACAGTTCTTTGTCCGTGTCGTTTGTATTTTCCCCTGTTTTCTGAGAGCCCTGGCTTGTCTAGCTATTTCAGAGTTCTTTTTTGTTAAATGCTCGTTTACATAGACAGCCGTTCCTCTCAGTTTTCTTGCTTGTCGTAGAAGATCAGTTTTTGCTTTCCTGTTGACAAATCGGATGATGATCGCTGGTTTTCCTTTACTGTCTTTTTTAGGTAACGTGTGGCAAGCCTAAATAGTCTTATTGTCCACAACAATGTTTTTAGAATTGAAAAAATGTAATACTTGCTGCTCAAGAGTGTGTGATTCTGCCAGTGTCTCATCCCCCCCATCCAGGTTATAAACTCCTGCTATCACATGTGCATAGGAGCGGTGTCTGGTGTTAAGACCGCTCACAATGACATCATCCATTCTTGTATACTGTTCTAATTCATCCACACGTCTTTCTAAGAAATTAATTTTCTTGTCTTTTTCCATGACTTCAGCCTTTAATTCACGCACTTTGTCCATAAGGCCAATAAGCAGAGTCTGTTGTTTTGCTATCTTAGATATTTCTTCAGTCATAAAATTTAGTGAGAGTTTGATCTCCTCCAACTCCTCTTCATTTATCTGATTCCTTTTCGGAGGCATACTAACTAGACTGATTGGGATCAAAGGCGGATCACCTGTTGGCTAGTACAGGAGGCGAAGCACGTCCGATGGCTAGTGGAGGCCGCTAGCTGGCCCGCCGTCTCAATTATAGCTGTCACCCGACTGCGAGGTCAAAGTGCTCCCGATGGCCAGTGATGGCTGAAGATCACCAACTGGCGTCACCACCTGACAGCTGAATCCGCCGGTGAAACAAAGCCTCCCTCGGCAGCTAGCGTCATCCCAGCTAGTGTCGTCCTAGCTAGCGATGAACCCAAAGCAATGAATCCGGCGATGAATCCAAAGCTCTCCCAGCGGCGCACAGGAGCAGCTCGAGTCGTCCAAGGCTCATCCGCTGGTGAGTAAGTCTTCCACGGGGGTCAGAGATGGCTGACGAAGAGACGAATGGAACACCCTTCTTGATCAGGATGGCTGTGCCCCGTGCTCTGCTCTCATATCTTGAACTAAAAATCTGTCCGATCCAGGCTTTTTTTAAGTTTTGCGTGTTCGGTCGATAGGAGGTGCGTTTCCGGTGTTTTCTTGTATCCATGTCCCAAACAGAAAGACGAGCACGAAAGATGGTACTGGATCCATCGTGGCTGTGGAATAAAAGTGAAATTGAGGTGGAATAATCATAACAGTTTTTGGCTGTGGGAGAGAAAGCTAAAATGACCAACAGAAGACAAAATAATGGCCAGCATCGACAAAAATGGACGATGCGCACCACCTGGCCAGCGGTAAGTGATGAATTTCTTTGTTTGTTTACATTGTAACTGATTTTCTCATTCATATACTTTAAAGATAAGATACCAAAATGCCCAAAACAACAAATGGTGACAAAAAAACAAAACCACCCTTTGTGTAAATATGCCCAAAGTCTGCTTTTGACTGAAAATTATGTAATTCGATATGGCTGCCGTGGCATTATGTAAATTATATGCATAAATTTACTCCTATCTCAAACTTTGGATCATATTCTACATCTTTCTAATTGACAGTAAGCCATTATCTCTTACCACTTTCAAGTTATAGCTTTGGAAATCTCAGACATCTGAACTGAATATTTTCTTGAAAAAAATCTTGACCACCAGGGGGAGAGGAGGAAACGGTGCAATGGAGCGCTATAGGCAGTCATTGGGTTAACAGTTTCCATTTTAAAGTGATACTCCACCAAAAATCAATCAGTCAAATCAATTTTTGTTGTTAACATGTCTGTAACATGTTTTTTGTAACTTACAAGACATGTCAAGAACAAAATGAGTTCATAGTCCCAAGTCTGTGTTTTCTGCTGTGAATGTCGAGTAAAGCTCCCCCCCCCAAAAAAAAGGCGACTTCCGACAGAGCGTTTCTAGCTATGTAAGCATTCATGCTTCGCCCGATTGGTTGCAACATTAACCAATCAGGCTAAGCACTGGGCATGGCTGCAGACCTGAGTGTACTACCTTGGGGGAAGAGGGAGGAGCCGATGTGGCTCCGCAGATGGAGGCTCACGGTCTACCTACCATTGACCATGCTTGACATGATTTGGTTATTTAGATCCAGAAGCAGACTACGGACTCAGTTAGAAAGTGTATCAATGATTTATTGTGTAGAAAGTGACTTGAGGTGCGTGGAGAATCTGACAACCCTGAGGGGAGAATAGAGGAGAGAGATGAGAAACTGTGGCACAAAAAATGGCACTGACGTAATAAACTGTTGCCTTATGGGTCAGAGAGCTGCAGGCTGTGAAACTGCCCGTGTTCCTCGTTCCCTTCCTGGCTGTCGTGATGGATGAGTGAGTGAAATCCCAGTGCAGATATTTACAGTGAAGAGCTGAGACTCTCCTGAGTCAAGGGAGTAGAAGAAAAAACACTGAACAGTTCATTAATGTCCACCTTACAGGTGTTGAGCTGTTGACAGGGGCTTCCGCCCATCGGGAGGACTGAGTCCGGAGTCCGCCGGGAGGAAAGAAGATCCGTAACCGCTGGGAGGATGAATCCTAAGTCCGCCAGGAGGATGGTCCACCAGTGCACAGGTAAGTGGAGGACAACATAGAAATGATGAGGCAGGGAGAAAGAAGTTTTGAGCTTATGGTCTCCCACACTGGAGGAGAGGAAGAGTCTGTTGTGAGTAGCTGTCAGCTGCAGTGTGTGAAGTTGAACGTCCCCGTGAAGAAGTGAAGCTCTGCTCTATATTTAAAGGCTGCCCAAATGAGAAGCAGCTGGTGAAGATGCAGCAGCTGTGGGGCATAAGTAATTAGGGAGACAGAGACAACAGAGTGCAGCCTGGATCATGACAGTACCCCCCCCCCCTCCTCAAGGGGCACCTCCTCGCATCCAACCTGGCTTGTCCGGGTGAGCACAATGAAATGCCCGGACCATCCGAGGATCGGTAATGAAGGTCCTTGGAACCCAAGATCTCTCCTCCGGACCATACCCTGCCCAGTCGACCAAATACTGGAAGCCTCATCCTCTGTGTCGAACGTCCATGATCTGGTTGATCTTGTAGACCGGACCCCCATCAACCATCTGTTGAGATGATGGTGGCTTGGAGGGTGGACAGAGGGGACTGGTGGAAATGGCCTTCACCTGCAAAACATGCAAGGTAGGACAAATACGGATTGCTGGAGGGAGAGCAAGGCGTACAGATGCATGGTTGATAATTTTGGAAATGGCAAAAGGACCAATGAAACGTGGGGAGAACTTTCTGGAGTCAGTTTTCAGGTTGATATTGCTAGTGGATAACCATACCTCCTGCCCAACACAGTAGGCGGGGGCAGGGATCCTCCGTCGGTTGGCAGTCTTGGAGTTCCGGTCAGCGGTGCAGTGAAAGGCAGCTCTGGTGGTCCTCCAAAAATGGCGACAGTGTCTGATGTGCACCTGGACAGATGGTACTGCAACCTCTTAGTCCGAGGTGAGGAACAGGGGTGGGTTGTAACAAAGTGGGGCCTCGAAAGGAGAGAGACCCATACCGGTGGAGGTGATGGTGTTGTGGGCATACTCAAGCCAAGGTAAATATGAACTCCAAAATGCCGCATTGGTTGCCATGATGCACCTCAGGGCTGCCTCCAGTTCCTGGTTGGCACGCTCGCACTGGCCATTACTCTGAGGATGGTATCCTGAAGACAAGCTGACCGTGGCTCCAATAAGTTTGCAAAAAGACCGCCAAACTTGAGAGATGAACTGGGGACTCCGGTCCAAGACCACGTCAACGGGGATACACCACATGAAGGACAAAGAGGTCAGCTGTCTCTCTGGCCGAGGGGAGCTTAGCAAGAGGAACAAAGTGCGCTGCCTTAGAGAACCGGTCCATGATGGTGAGAATGACAGTGTGACCATCCGAGGGAGGAAGTCCAGTAATGAAATCCAAGGCTACGTGAGACCACGGCCTGCTGGGAATGGGCAGAGGATGCAATAGTCCAGCGGGGGAAGAAGATGGTGACTTGCCAGCTGAACACTGTGGACATGCCTTGACATCAGTCATTAACATCTTTCCTCATGGACGGCCACCAAAATGCTCTCTGGAGGTGGGAGAGCGTGCAAGAAACCCTGGGATGACAACTGAGTTTGCTTTTATGTAGCCAGTCGATGATGGCCCCCTGAAGAGAGGAAGAAACATACAAACGACCCATAGGACCCCCCCCCCCCCCCCAGGGTTAGGCTCAGTCCTTTGGGCTCTCCTCACCCTCTCCTCAATCTCCCATGAGGATGCTCCCACCACACACAACGAAGGGAGGATGGGGTGTTGCTGCGGAGAGGAGTTGTCGGTAGCAAACTGCCTGGAAAGGGCATCCAGCTTGATGTTCTTGGAGCCTGGGCAGTAGGTAATACTGAACCTGAACCTGTCAAAGAACAAAAACCAACAAGCCTGTCTGGAGTTAAGACATTTAGCTGACCTCAGGTATTCCAGGTTTTTATGATCTGTCCACACCACGAATGGCTGTATGGCCCCCTCCAGCCTGAGACGCCATTCCTCTAGGGTGAGGTTGATGGCCAACAGCTCCTGATCGCCAACATCGTAATTCCTCTTGGCTGGGGAAAGGCGCTGAGAAAAATACACACACAAATGGACCTTATGGTCGGTGGCCGAGCGCTGTGACAGAACTACCCCCACCTCGGAGTCGGAGGCGTCCACCTCCACAATAAACTGTAGCTCTGGATCCACCCGGGCAAGGATGGGAGTAGAAGAGAACAAGTTCTTTAGGATAGTGAAGGCCTGACCGGCCTCGTCAGACCACCTAAACAGAATCTTAGTGGAGGTGAGTTTAGTGAGAGGCTGGGCTACCATGCTGTAGGGCTCCGCAGCTGGCAAGATAACGTCTGCAGCCTGAGGTTCCTCCCGCACTGATGTCCACGCCGATGACCCGTATGGCGTGGGGGCAGGGGACACTTGACCCGCTGAGTCAGACCGTTCCGGCGAGGAAACCTGGGGACGCTTCTCTGTCGGCACAGGTTCCGGGCCACAGTCTGCTTTCCTCCTCTGTCCACGACGCGGCTGCTGGGCTGGATCCAGGCTTTCCAGCCACGCAGGCCCCCTCCTCCTCCCGCAACGTAGGCCTAGCGTCGCGGACCGCTCGGCAGGGGAAGACACAGAGGCAGATGGTTTAGGAATAACAGTTACAGCAGGTAGCGGAAGCTCGGGGTGCTGCGAACCCCGAACTCCGGCCCCAGGAGTCAGACAAGGCAGATCATAATAATGGTGGGAAGAAATAACTCGCACTTGCCTGTTTCCTGGAGAGAAGATGGTGCCTGCTGCAGCGGGTGGAGTTCTCCTTTTATCCCTCCGGGAGAAAACGGCAGGCTCCTCGGGGCCACGAGGAGGAGCAGCTCGGGATGGATTGCTGACAGGCCTTGCCGAAGCACGACTCACAGTACTCCCAGCCGCAGGGGGTGACGTCAAAGAAGAGGACATGGCAGTCGGGGCGACGCGGGCACGAGGAGCTGACAGCGCAGCTGGAACAGATGACCCGTGTGCGGCGACTGCGGGGATTCCCTTCTGTCGTGATGTGAATGATGCGGCCAACAGGGAGGCTGGGTCCCTCCGACGTCCCGGAGCTGGATCCAGACGGGATTTTCGTTGGGGCTTGGTAGGAGCATGGCTATGGGGCCTACTGGCCGATGGAGTGGCGAAGGGCCCAGGAACACATGACGCTGGGACTGGGCGGGCGACAGGCACTGGATTCCGATCCACAGGTCCCCTGCCGGGCTTTCCCTCCAGCCGATGGATCTCCACTCTTGCCAGGGACGCTGTCCTCGTGGGAGGTGGAGGGGTTTCCTGGAGCGCCTTCTCCCTCAATGTGCGCTGTGCAAAAATCCATGATAACCTCTTTTTCCCTTCCGGAATATAGGTAAGATGGTAACAGTGCACAGCCCGCTGGGCGAGGTCTAAGTGATAACCAGCCGCTTCAGTGGGCATGAGACGGGCGGCTTCCGCCAGATAGCCGTCAATCTCCTCCAGCCACTCCGGGAAATAATCACACTCGCTGATGGGCATCTCCCCACCAAGTCCAACTACAGGAGAAAAAACTCCACACAATAGCAAAACTGACGGAAGAAAGGCGTCTCGGTGTGGTGTCTCCGTTTAGACGTCCGTGGCAGGAGTATACGGTCATGCGGTGATCCTCGCGGATCACCAAAAGACGCCAAGAGTCCACCGATGAGTTTGCAATGATGGTGATTTATTTACAAGACACGAGACACACACATACAAGACTATGACTTTGGCGAAGAAACACTGAACATAGAGCATGGGACCGTAAGGCTAACCTCAGCTGCTTACGGTCTAAAACATGACATGACATGAACGAGCAAAAGCACGAGAATATACATACAAACCTGACAAGACCAGAACGATGAATGTCTGACGAGGTTTAGATGATGTCTGACGATACTCCTGCAATCTAACTGCCGTCAGTGCCCGCCTAATAAGGGCGAGCCCTAACGAGCAGTAATGACAGCCAGCTGGCCGACCTTGACAGCCAGGAGCCCCACCGAGCGCCTTCACAATAAGAGCCCGGTGCAGCCAGAATATAACCCACAGCTGTTAAAGCCGGCAGCGAGCTATACGTAGCCCGAGCGCGGACAAGACCGGCGCTCGGGTCATAACAGTGTGTTTCCATTGAGAAGTGTATCCAATAAAATTTGAAAAATAAAATAATTAAAATGAACTTTCTATGTGTTTTGAGATATATAACTGCAGGGAGCCACAGCATGGGGGCCCAGGGATGCGGGTTGCCGACCCCTGATCTAGACTCTCTTGGAGGGATTCTGTTTCTTCATCTGTGTCTTCAATGGCTGCTCCTCTGTAGTCTCAGCAGTAGGAGGTTGTGCTCCCATCTCTTTCTCCATCAGGTTGCGCATAGTATCCAACATCTAAGTTATTTTAACCTTTAGGCAGACATTTTTGGTCTTTGAAGCTGGGGTTGAGTGCAGTAGCAACTCTGAGCCATGTGAGGTTGGCTTTTTCCTTCCGCTGGGTTAGATATCTGCAGTGAAAGCTTTTTTAAACTTAATGTAAACTGGATTACCCTCTGATGGCCCCTGAATAGGTAGCACAATGCTGTCAGCAGCACTGAACAGGAAATTACCCCCCCCCACACACACACACACAGGAGTTCAGTAACATATCTGTGTTTTTTAGCAAGTATTAGCAATCAAAGACTTAGAGGCAACTATTATATTAAACATTTAGGGTGACCAAGTCCCAATCAATCAAATGTGGGACAAAGATTATGTCTGTGTGGGACAATGTGGGACATGTTATCAGCTCTCAGGGTGGTATCAAATTTTGATTTACCTAGATTAAAAATAAACACAAAATATGCACACCAGGGGTTCTCAAACTTTTTTGCAAGGGGTTTGCATTGTTTTCAGAGTAAATATTGAGGGGCCGTTATAAGTATTATTGCAGTCAGTCATTGGGTGTCTAAATGGGTTAGGACGTGCTGGGGTGGAATGCAGAAATGAGCACCTACATTTCCACTGAAATACCCCACTCATAGCACAGAGTCTCTCCAATGGAGTTTTTGCATATGACGTCAGGGGGCGTGCCGCACTGGCCCGTTAGAGTGTGCCGCCATATTGGATGACAAGAAACAGCAGCAGCAGGGTGAAATAAACCACATAGCTCACGTGTATCTACAAACTCCGCAAAATGGTGTACTCCTGTTGTTCCCCCTGATAAGGGGATAAGCGGGGAATTAAATGACCGGTGTGAAATGCAAAAAAAAAAAAAAAAAAGTTGGATTTTTGAATAATTACCTTCACTGACGTAATCTCTCGCTTTGTCATAACGGGCTGCAAGGTGGAGCAGTGGTTTAGCACTGTGGCAGCACAGTTTTACCCTCGGCCGGGGGATCGCGGGGATCATGAGACCGTGGGCTCGATCCCAGCCCCCGACCAACAGTGAGCTGTGTGGAGTTTGCATGTTCTCCCCTTGTTGCGTGGGTTTACTCCGGGATTTCTCCGGTTTCCTCCCGCATACCAAAAACATGTAGGTTTAGGGCGCTCGCGCACGCAGCGGCCGGTGGCTTGTCACCAGACTGCAAACCAAATCTACCTACGGGTACAAATAAGTAACAAAAAAAAAAAAAACTTTGTGGTTTGGGGGCGCCTCTCTGCTTGCTACGATGCACACATGAAAGGGGGGAAAACTATTGTACATGTGCATAAAATCAGGTACGTTTTAACGCGGCGCGCCGTGGAGAGCCTTTAAAAAAAAACAAAAAAAAACACGCAGCGCTCTTCACTCACCTCTGAGTGAGGAGCTGCTGTTGTTTTCCGACTCGTTCACCAGCCAAGACTCCACATCATCCACATCCCTTTCCGCTGACACGTTTTCCGAAATTTTTTCCTCCTGCTCCCCTTCGTCTTTGAAAGATATCATCTCATCGTTTGCCCCCAAATCATCCCCGCTGAGCAGATTACTGGCAGTCATTGTTCTGCTAATTGCTCCAGCTGTTACCCCACACCCGTCACCTCCGTTCAACTGAGGCATTTCAGCACACCAGAGGAGCGCACGGGAGCAAGATTAAAAACACTTGTCTGCTGTTATGACTGCTGACAATGACTCCACTGAATGTGACACAGACATCGCAGACACAGTTTCAGAGGCCATAGTGTCAGTTGTTGAAGAGGATGATAGGATGTTATTATGTCAGATTGTGACTGTGTGTTCTCCTCACTCATTCTGATCGCTAAACAGTACAAGTTACGCCTGGGTTGTCACAATGCAACTGCTGCTCTTGCCATCCAAGATGGCGGCACCTACGGCATGTTTATGTTTACCCCAGCGAGTCACGTGAATTTTACGAGCCTACGCAAAAACTCCATAGCCTCTCCTAACCAAATCCTTCTGTCTGGCTTCTCGTGCCGACCCTGTTTTCACTAAATGACAGAGGGTATCAGCGAGTCTCTGGTGCTATAACCAGGTTGCTCTGGGTAGGTGGGGCTAATCAGACTTGGGTGTCAGTTCACCTAGGAGAAGGACCACTCTGATTTCAAATCCGGGCAGATGGTGCCCATTAGCCTTGGCTGGCAAACTACCTAGGAGAAGGTAAACTCTGATTCCAAACCTCCGCTGCTTTGCGGCTATACCCAATTACAGGAAAGGCTTCTGGAGTAAACCTTGAGGATAAATTCGGAGTGGAGCCCTAAGGCGGTTGGCAGATGCTCAGCACTACTTCTGGCAACTCCTGCAGTGGAAATGGTCCCAAACTGACACAAAGAGGGGGACACTGACGTATGGGCAGCCCAGTGTCTCCATACTACCCCGCCCAGGCTTTTTAGCGCAAACTGGAGAGGCCACTCCAGTGGTGTCGCAAGATTCCAGCACAACACGGAATGAGGCAGTTACCGGTTATAAGCTCCAACTAATTGGCATAGGGAGGAGTGCCAGGGGTCTTGTCCGATGGTGGGAGAAGCCTTCGCAGCTTCATTGGGCAGCTACTGCCTGCCTCAAGCTATGCAGCCCCCAGGCAGTAAGGTGCCGCCCCGCCATGGCTTGCCTGCTCTACTGGGTGCATAGAGCTTAGGGGTCTCTCCCGACAAGCAAGCATCAATCTGCACCAGGCAGTCAAAAGGAGAAACATACGAAGACTCCAGCTCTTCAATTTGCAAGCTGGAACGGTCGCACCATGCGCCCCATGACTTACCGCTGATCTCCAACAAATGGATGACTCTCACAAGACCGCCATCATCAATAAGGAAGTGGCACGACTTAACATCGATGTTGCCTGCCTTCAGAAAACCAGCTTGGCCGACAGTGGCTCTCTTAGAGAATCAGACTACACCTTTTATTGGCAGGGTCTGTCCCAGAACGAGTCCAGGCAGCATGGTGTAGATTTTGCGGTGAGGAACTCGCTGATTGCCACCACAGAAACCCCTACAGGAGGGTCCGAAAGAATCCTCGCCCTCCGCATGAAGACATCGTCGGGCTTTGTGAACATCCTTTCTGTGTATGCCCCGACCCGCACATCCACTCCAGAAGTCAAAGATCAGTTCTACGAGGCTCTAGAGGAAGTGCTATCTAGAATCTCCTACTCTGAAGGCTTATTTTTGTTAGGTGACTTCAACGCTCGTGTCGGAGCAGACTGGCAAATGTGGCCATCCTGTCTTGGCCACTTTGGTATAGGCAGGATGATCGAGAGCGGACAGAGGCTGTTGGAATTCTGTTGTCATCACGGCCTCTGCATTACAAACTCCTACTTCAAGTGTAAAGAGCTGCGAAAAGTGTCTTGGAGACACCCCTGGTCCCATCACTGGCACCAGCTAGAGCTTGTCATCACCAGAAGAGCGGGCCTCAGCAGTGTTCTTCACACAAGAAGCTATCACAGCGCTGATTGTGATACAGATCATTCCCTTGTTGCCAGTAAGGTCAGACTGAAGCCAAGGAAGATCCACCATGCCAAGACTAAGGGTCGCCCCTGCATCTACACCTGCGGAATTTCCGATCCGATCAAGGCTCAGACCTTCGCTGACAGCTTTCAGAGGAAACTTGGAACTCACCTCCAGTCCGATATCCCAGGCGACACGGACGCCAAATGGATCCACCTTCGCGACTCCATCTATGACTCAGCCATGACCGCATTCGGAAAGAAAGAACACAAGAATGCTGACTGGTTTGAGGCTCACTGGGATGAAATGCAGCCAGTCACAGAGGCCAAAAGAGAAGCACTGCTGGCTCACAAGCAGAAACCTTGCCCTGGCACATGCAACGCCCTTCGAGCAGCAAGGAGCAAGGCACAGCAGATTGCTCGCCGTTGCGCCAGTGAGTACTGGCAGAACCTGTGCACCAACATCCAGGTAGCTGCCGATTGTGGATATGCCAAAGGAATGTATGAGGGCATCAAAACAGCTATTGGCCCCACAAGCATCAAAACAGCACCGCTCAAAGCCAAGACAGGCGAAGCCGTCACCGACAAGAGCAAGCAACTTCAGCGTTGGGTCGAGCATTATCTTGAATTGTACTCGACCCAGAACATCATGACAGACATTGCCCTCGACGCCTTGCCTGGCCTACCAGTCATGGAAGAGCCTGACAAAATGCCCACGCTGGAAGAGCTCAGCAAAGCCATAGACTACCTCGCCTGTGGCGAGGCTCCAGGGAAAGACGGCATCCCCCCAGAAGTTCTGAAACATGGGAAAACAGCCAACTTACAACCACTATATGATCTCCTCTGCCTTTGCTGGGAACATTCCCCAAGATATGAGAGATGCCAACGTAGTCACACTGTATAAGAACAAAGGCAACCGCAGTGACTGCAACAATTACCGCGGCATCTCTCTTCTGAGCATAGTTGGCAAAGTCTTTGCCCGGTCACCCTGTTCCACCTGCAGAGCCTCGCTTTGCGAGTCTATCCTGAGTCCTAGTGTGGCTTCAGAGCCGGGAGGTCCGTAGTGGATATGATCTTCTCCCTCCGTCAGCTGCAGGAGAAGTGTCGAGAGCAGCAGCAGCCATTGTTCCTTGCGTTCGTGGACCTGACCAAAGCCTTTGACTTAGTCGAAGAGGGCTCTTCCAGATCCTGCGAAAGATTGGTTGTCCCCCAAAGCTCCTTGCAATCATCTCCTCCTTCCACATGGACATGCATAGTACTGTTTGCTTTGATGGAGCCACCTCAGATGCCTTCCCAGTCAGCAGTGGAGTGAAGCAGGGTTGAGTTCTAGCACCGACTCTTTGGGATTTTTTTTTCAATGCTCCTCCACTATGCCTTCGCTGACTGTCCTGAAGGTGTCTACGTCCGCACGAGATCAGATGGAAAACTCCTCAACATCGCAAGACTTCGTGCTAAAACCAAAGTGTACGAGGTCCTCATAAGTGAGCTGCTGTTTGCAGACGACGCTGCTCTAGCATCGCACAGCGAGGAGGGCCTGCAGCACCTGGTCGACAAACTGTCCCATGCCTGCAAGGAGTTTGGGCTCATGATCAGCCTTAAGAAAACCAACATGGCACAAGATGCTGTCTCCTCTCCTGTCATTACCATTGACAACACACAGCTGGAGGTTGTGGACACCTTCACCTACCTAGGGTCCACTGTTTCAAACACACTCTCGCTGGACACCGAGATCAGCTCCAGAATCACCAAAGCAGCTGCTGTCGTGGCCAAACTAAACAAGCGTGTGTGGAACAACAATCTTCTGAGTTTGAAGACCAAGTTACTCGTATACCAAGCTTGCGTCCTGTCCACTCTCCTGTACGGTAGCGAGTCCTGGACAGCCTATGCCAGGCAGGAGAAGCGGTTAAACGTGTTCCACCTCCGCTGTCTTTGCCGCCTTATGCACATCAAGTGGCAGGACAGAGTCCCCAACACCGAGGTCCTTGAGCGCGCTGACTTGCCAAGCATCCCTGCATTTCTCAGCCAGAGACGACTCTGGTGGCTCGGCCACGTGCACCGCATGGAGCCTGACGTCTGCCGAGAGAAATCCTTTATGGAGAATTGCGGGTGGGCGTCCGCCGTGTGGGCCGACCGCTGTTGCGTTTTAAAGATGTCTGCAAACGCAACATGCGGTGTGCGCAGATCAACACCAATAACTGGGAGGTTATTGCCAAAGATCGAGCCACCTGGCGCCACAGTGTCAAAGACGGTGTTCTCAAGATGGAAGAGAACACGAGAGTCCAGATGGCGACGAAGCGTGCGGCGAGGAAAGAACGTGCAGCATCAGCACGTGCACCATCAATCTTTATCTGCGCCAACTGCTCCAAAGACTGCTACTCAAGGATTGGGCTGTATAGTCATTCCATGTGCTGCTCCAACCCTTGACGCGCTAACCATTGCCTCTTCAAGACGAGGATGTCAGAGAGAGAGTCAGTCACAACTTTATGAGAAAATATGCACTTATGAGAAAAAAGTGGCAAATTTAATTGGAAAAAAGTCACAAGTTCATGAGAAAAAAACCTGCAAATTTGCAAGAAAAAATGGCAAATTTACAAAAAGTCAAATTTACTAGAAAAAAAGTTTCCTTGTAAGTAAATTTACAAGAAAAAAACTAAATTTTATTAGAAAAACATTACATTTATGAGAAAAAAAGCCGAATTAAGATGCAAAATTGACAGATTTATGAGAAAAACATAGCAAATTTACAAGTTGCCAATTTATCAAAGTCAAAAATGATAAAATATCAAAAATATGTCAAACATTTTATTAAGACCTGTGGGAGCTGTAAACATGTGGGTAAAGTACAATAACCTTTAAAGGCACAGTGTGTAAAATTTTTGATGATCTTTTAGTAAAAATTAAGATCAGAATCAGAATCAGAATCAGAATCAGGTTTATTGCCATTGTTCATGTAGTACACAAACTAGGAATTTGTCTCGGTACAGTGCTGCAACATTAAACATGATAAGATAAGAGAAATAAACTATACATGTAATAAAGTGTAGGATAAGATTAAGTGATACTGGTCAACAGTTAAAATATATATTAGCCAGCAGCAGATACTGTGGAGAACTATATAGTGCAGTCGGTAATGCAGGAAGAAAACAGTGATGATTAACATGAGTCTGGTTGAGCTGCTGTACATGGTGCACGAGAGTCACTTAGTGTTCAGCAGTCTAATGGCAGAGGGGAAGAAGCTGTTCATGTGACGGGAGGTTTTAGTCTGGATGGACCGAAGTCTTCTACCAGAGGGGAGGGGGGCAAACAGTACGTGACCAGGGTGTGAGGGATCGGCTATGATCCGGCCAGCACGCCTCCGGGTCCTGGAGATGTACAGATCCTGGAGAGATGGGAGCTTGCAGCCGATCACCTTCTCAGCAGTGCGCACGACGCGCTGCAGCCTTAGTCTGTCCCTGGCAGTGGCTCCTGCATACCACACGGTTATGGAGGTGGTGAGGATGGACTCGATGATGGCTGTGTAGAACTGCACTAACATCTTGGTGGGTAGCTTGAGCTTCCTCAGCTGCCGCAGGAAGAACATCCTCTGCTGGGCTTTTTTGATGAGTGAGCTGATGGTCAGCTCCCATTTGAGGTCCCTGGTGATGGTAGTGCCTAGGAAGCGGAAGAAACGGAAGGAATCAGCAGTGGTGATGGGAGAGCCTGAGAGGGTGAGGGGGGGCAGAGGGGTTGTGACTTTCCTGAAGTCTACAATCATCTCCACTGTCTTCAGAGCGTTCAGCTGCAGGTTGTTATTGTTGCACCAGGACGCCAGCTGGGCCACCTCTCTCCTGTAGGCGGACTCGTCGCCGTTGGAGATGAGCCCGATGAGGGTGGTGTCGTCCGCAAACTTGATCAACTTGACAGACTGGTGGCTGGAGGTGCAGGAGTTGGTGTAAAGGGAGAAGAGTAGGGGGGAAAGTACACAGCCCTGGGGTGATCCGGTGCTGATGCTAGTATAGTCTGAGACAGTCTTTCCCAGCCGCACATGCTGCCTCCGGTCCGTCAGGAAGTCGATGATCCACCTGCAGAGGGAGTCAGGCACGTTGAGCAGGGACAGCTTGTCCCGGAGCAGAGCGGGGCGGATGGTGTTGAATGCGGAGCTGAAGTCCACAAACAGGATCCTGGCGTAGGTTCCCGGGGAGTCCAGGTGCTGCAGGATGGAGTGGAGGGCCAGGTTGACTGCATCGTCTACAGACCTGTTGGCTCGGTAGGCAAACTGCAGCGGGTCCAGGAGAGGGGTGGTGATGGACTTGAGGTGGGACAGGACCAGGCGCTCAAAGGACTTCATGACTACAGAGGTGAGCGCTACAGGTCTGTAGTCATTAAGTCCAGTGATCCGTGGCTTCTTGGGGACAGGGATGATGGTGGAGGATTTGAGGCAGGACGGCACGTGGCATAACTTAAGGGAGGTGTTAAAAATGTCTGTGAATACAGGAGCCAGCTGTTTCGCACAGAGTCTCAGGGTGGAGGGAGACACGCCGTCTGGGCCGGGGGCCTTGTGCGGGTTCAGTCTGGAGAACTGTTTGAGCACATCCTGCTCACTGATGATAAGGGGAGGGGGGGAGGAGGGGGGGGTGCCTTAAATGAAGTAGGGAATGTGGAGGCTGTGGAGCTGGAGGGAGGGGCGGAGTTGGACACAGATGACGAGGTGTCAAAACGGGCATAGTGTTGGGACAGTCTCTGACAAAGGGCTTTGTCATCCTGACCTTTAGGAGCCTTAGGTCGATAGTTGGTGATTTGCCTCAGTCCTCTCCACACGGAAGCCGAATCATTAGCAGTGAACTGCTGCTGGAGTCTCTCTGAGTATAGAGATTTAGCCCTCTTCAGCTCTCTGTTAAACCGGTATTTAACCTCCCTGTAGCAGTCCCTGTCTCCACTTTTCAGCGCTGCTTCCTTCTCCTTCCTGATCTGTCTGAGCTTAGCTGTGAACCAGGGTTTGTCATTAGAGTAACTCACCCTGGTGCGTGATGGAAGAATGTTCTCTTCACAAAAGTGGATATATGAGTTCACAGTGTCCGTGTACTCATCCAGATCATGCGTGGCTCCTTTAAGCATGCCCCAGTCAGATATTTCCATGCACGTTTCCAGCTTCTCCTCAGCATCACTGGTCCATATCTTCGTAGTGCTCACAACAGGTTTAGTGAGCTTCAATCTCTGTCTGTATGTGGGAATGAGGTGAACCATCACGTGATCAGATAATCCCAGCGCAGCACGAGGGACAGCGCGATATGCGTCTTTCACTGTGGTGTAACAGTGATCCAGTGTGTTTAATCCTCTGGTGGGGCATTTAATAAACTGTTTGTAGCGGGGGAGATCGTGGCTCAGATTGCACTGATTAAAGTCGCCAGCCACAATAATCAGCGAGTCTGGAAAACTCCGCTCTGTGTGTTGAATGTGATCCGCGAGCACGCGCTGAGCTTCGCGCGTGTCCGCGTCGGGAGGGGCGTACACAGCGATGAGTATGAAAGAAGCAAACTCCCGCGGGGAATAGAAGGGCTTGCAATTGATAACAAGAAATTCCAAGGCAGGAGAACAGTGTTTGGAAATTACCGTTACATCAGAGCACCAGCTGCAGTTGATGTAGAAGCAGACACCGCCTCCTGTGGTCTTGCCGGAAAGCTCTGTGTCACGATCAGCACGGAAGAGCTGAAAGCCGTCGAGGCGCAGCGCGCTGTCCGGTATATTTTCCCGGAGCCAGGTCTCAGTAAAGCAGAGGGCAGCTGAGGAGGCGAGGTCCTTAAAACGCATCAGCAGTCTCAGTTCATCCACCTTGTTAGAGAGAGAGTTGGTATTGGACAGAAATATGCCAGGCAGCGCCGTTCGCGAGCCTCTCCTGCGAAGTCGTACGAGAGCGCCCGCTCGTCTTCCTCTCTTCCGCCGTCTCACTTTCCGAGCCAAACAATAAACCAGATCGGCGGCAGGGGCTAGAAAAACTGGGAGGAGGTCCGTGGGGGTCAAAGTCCTGATATTTAGAAGTTCTTCACGGGTATAAGTGCAAGCAGACACACAATTGACAAACAAAAACAAACAAAGAGCGCAGCGAAGCACCATGTTGACCGCTGTGGGCGCCATCTTGGATCGCATCTTGGATCCATCTTGGATCGCAAGATAATCATCTACAAACATGTTTTCAATATTGTATAAACTTAAGCAATAAAAAGTCATTTGACTTTCGTTACCTTAGAATAAGCTTATTATATCGACATGGTGCTGGATCCGTGTCTGCATGGGATCCATCACTTTGCAATGCCATATTGCTATGGTAGCTCAGAATGGATAAACAGCACTGTGTTCCTTCTTGGGTTTCAACTGTTTTGATGCTTGCAGTACCAACCTTCACCTGAGTGGCGTCAGTGTGCCATTTGAGAGAAATAACAATAAAGACGAGCAGAAGAAGAATGTGGATGAGCGGGTGGATGTTTTACAGACAGTTCTGTGGTAAATATTTGAGAAATTGGGATGGGCAAGGATAGAAAGCATCAATTAAGATGTTTACATGGTCACGAGTAAATTGATTACAATCAGCTTTCTGGAGTTACCTGATTATTCAAACTGTCATGTAAACAGAGTAATCCATTTATCTTTATCAATGACCCTGTTTACATGGTCACGAGTAAACCGATTACTGGAGTAAACTGATAAAGGTAATCGGATTACTCTGTTTACATGACAGTTTGAATAATCAGGTAACTCCAGAAAGCTGATTGTAATCGGTTTACTCATGACCTTGTAAACAGGGTCATTGACTGATAATTTAGCAGCAGAGATGATATAGACATGAGACGGGGTGAGACTATGTACAATGTGCAAATGAGCAATGTGCAAATCTAGCATCCAGTGTGTAAATTCCTATTTGCAAAACTGTGTCCAGAGTTGTGTTATTTGTTCAGGAGTCTGATGGCAGTGGGAAAGAAGGAGTTTTTAGTCTGGATGTCCTGCATTTCACACTTCTGTACCTCTGGTCTGAGGGTAGAAGTGTGAACATTCTGTGCTGGGGGTGGGTGGGGTCCTGGAGGATGGAGGCAGCTCTCCTTTGGACTCTGCAGTGATACAATAGATGCACTGCAGAGAGGGGAGTGGAGTCCTGATGATCTTCTCCGCTGTCTTCACCACTCTCTGCAGGCGTTTGTGGTCCAAAGCAGTAGTGCTGCCATACCACGCAGTGATGCAGTTGGTCAAGATGCTCTCGATGATGCAGCTGTAGAAGTTGTTGAGGATCTTGGGGGACATGCCAAACTTCTTCAGCCTCCTCAGAAAGTACAGCTGCTGTTGAGCTCTCTTCACCAGCTCTGTGGTGTTAAGTGCCCACGTAAGGTACTCGCTGATGTAGATACCCACATACAGACGTGGACAAAATTGTTGGTACCCCTCTGTTAATGAAAGAAAAATCCACAATGGTCACAGAAATAACTTGAATCTGACAAAAGTGGTAATAAATACAAATTCTATGAAAATTAACGAATGAAAATCAGACAATGCTTTTGAATTGTGGTTCAACAGAATTATTTTAAAAAAACAAACTCATGAAACAGGCCTGGACAAAAATGATGGTACCCTTAACTTAATATTTTGTTGCACAACCTTTTGAGGCAATCACTGCAATCAAACGATTTCTGTAACTGTCAATGAGACTTCTGCACCTCTCAGCAGGTATTTTGGCCCACTCCTCAGGAGCAAACTGCTCCAGTTGTCTCAGGTTTGAAGGGTGCCTTCTCCAAATGGCATGTTTCAGCTCCTTCCACAGATGTTCAATAGGATTTAGATCAGGGCTCATATAAGGCCACTTTAGAATAGTTCAATGTTTTGCTCTTAGCCATTCTTGGGTGTTTTTAGCTGTGTGTTTTGGATCATTATCCTATTGCAAGACCCATGACCTGTGACTGAGACCACGCTGTCTGACACTGGGCAGCACATTTCTCTCTAGAATACCTTGATAGTCTTGAGATTTCATTGTACCCTGCACAGATTCAAGACACCCTGTGCCAGATGCAGCAAAGCAGCCCCAGAACATAACAGAACCTCCTCCATGTTTCACAGTAGGGACAGTGTTCTTTTCTTGGTATGCTTCATTTTTGCGTCTGTGAACATAGAGCTGATGTGCCTTGCCAAAAAGTTCCAGTTTTGTCTCGTCTGTCCATAGGACATTCTCCCAGAAGCTTTGTGGCTTGTCAACACAAGGTGGATGTGGCAGGGAATGCAGCAGATCACCAACTTCAAGGGCAGCACATCCATCATCCCCGACACCAGGGCATCGCTGGCAGAGGAGCTAAACTACTTTTTTGCACACTTTGAAGAAAAGACCATATCATTACCATACTCATCTCTTCCTGACACTGACACCCAGGTGCTGTCTGTACAGGAGTATGAGGTGAGGAAAGTGTTCAGATCTGTGAATCCAAGGAAGGCGGCTGGTCCGGATGGCGTACTTGGAAAAGTACTCAAAGCCTGTGCCTTTGAGCTTGCCCCGGTGTTCACAAAAATCTTTAATCTGTCTCTGTCACAAGCCACTGTTCCACCCTGCCTTAAATCAGCTGTTATAATCCCTGTCCCCAAAAAGCATGCTGTAGACTGTTTAAATGATTACAGACCCATTGCTCTCACCTCTATTGTCACAAAATGCTTGGAGAGACTTGTACTGAGGCACATCAAAACCAGACTACCCACGACCTTTGACCCCTTTCAGTTTGCTTACAGGGAAAACAGGTCAACGGAGGATGCCATCACCATCGCTCTCCACTCAGCTCTGGAACATCTAGAACACAAGAACTCATACGTCTGGATGCTCTTCGTCTATTATAGCTCTGCATTTAATACTATTATACCACATATTCTGATTAGGAAACTGGTTCACCTTGGTCTTCACACACAGCTCTGCTCCTGGATTATGGACTTTCTCTCAAACCGTCCCCAAACTGTTAGACTTGGCCCTCACCTTTCCTCTACTATTACTCTCAGCACCGGCTCCCCGCAGAGCTGTGTGTTGAGCCCACTTTTGTATTGTTTGTACACCTCTGATTGCACACCTATTCATCCGTCCAACCGCATCATTAAGTTTGCAGATGACACAACTGTGGTGGGACTCATCTCAAGGGAGGATGAGTCCGCCTACCGTGATGAGGTTCAAAATCTGTCTCTGTGGTGCTCTGCAAACAATCTGATTTTAAATACAAAGAAAACTAAAGAACTCATTGGACTTCAGGAAACGCAGAGCTGACCCATCCCCCATTTTTATCAATGGTGACTGTGTGGAAATAGTGTACAGCTATAAATTTCTTGGTATACATATCACAGACACCCATTCTTGGACCACAAATACCACAGCTATCATTAAGAAGGCCCGGCAACGTATCCACTTCCTCAGGAGTTTAATAAGAAACAACCTTTGTAAGAGGCTGCTGATGACCTTTTACCGCTCTGCTGTTGAAAGCATCTTGACATACTGCATCACGTCTTGGTATGCAGGCTGCTCTGTTGCGGACAAAACAGCACTACAGAGAGTTATAAGAACTGCGAAAAAAGTCATTGGCTGCCCTCTTCCGTCACTCCAGGACATTGTTAACACCTGTTATCATACAAGAGCCAGGACCATCAGTACAGACATTTCTCACCCCGGTCATCATCTTTTTACTCTTTTGCCCTCAGGGAGGCGATATAGGTCAATTAAATCACACTCCACTAGATTCATTAACAGTTTCTTTCCAAAAGCCATTCACTTTTTAAATCACCAGTACATATCATAGTCACTAATACATTATATCTGGCAGGGAAAGAAATTTTGATCTTTATTCTTAAATGTGTCTTTCGAATACATTCTGTTAACTTGACACAAAGATGACTGCACTTTTTTTTTCACTTTTCAAGCTCTTTTTAATGCTGATATGTTATGTTCTGTGTGTTTTGCCATGATTGTTGTTGATGTGTATGGATTGAGTGTTGTTTGTAGTTTTTTTTTATGTGGGAGGGGACATGTGCAGTTTCGTTGTGTTTTTTATGCAATGACAATAAAGGCTCTATCTATCTATCTATCTAACATGCAGTTTGGCAAATTCCAGTCTGGCTTTTTTATGATTTGTTTTCAACAGTGGTGTCCTCCTTGGTCGTTTCCCATGAAGTCCACTTTGGCTCAAACAACGGCGGATGGTGCGATCTGACACTGATGTACCTTGACCTTGGAGTTCACCATGAATGTGTTTAGAGGTTGTTCTGGGCTCTTTTGTTACCATTCGTATTATCCGTCTCCTCCTGCGGCCACGTCCAGGGAGGTAGGCTACAGTCCCGTGGATGTTAAATTTCTGAATAATATGTGCAACTGTAGTCACAGGAACATCAAGCTGCTTGGAGATGGTCTTATAGCTTTTACCTTTAATATGCTTGTCTATAATTTTCTTTCTAATCTCCTGAGACAACTCTCTCCTTTGCTTTCTCTGGTCCACATTTAGTGTGGTACACACCATGTCACCAAACAGCACAGTGACTACTTGTCACCCTTTAAATAGGCCGACTGACTGATTACAAGTTTGTAGAAACCTGTGATGTTAATTAGAGGACACATCTTGGTTAAACATGTCCCTATGGTCACATTATTTTCAATCTTTTCTAGGGGTACCATCATTTTTGTCCAGGCCTGTTTCATGAGTTTATTTTTTAAAATAATTCTGTTGAACCACAATTCAAAAGCATTGTCTGATTTTCATTGGTTAATTTTCATAGAATTTTTATTTATTACCACTTTTGTCAGATTCAAGTTATTTCTGTGACCACTGTGGGTTTTTCTTTCATTAACAGAGGGGTACCAACAATTTTGTCCACGTCTGTATTTAAAGCTGCTCGCCCTCTCCACCTCAAGCTCCCAGATGAACAGCGGCCGATGAAGTCTCCTCCCCTTCCTCATGTCCACTATCATCTCCTTCGTCTTGTCCACGTTGAGGGTGAGGTTGTTGTCCTTACACCATGACACCAGGCTGGCCACCTCCCACCTGTAGGATGCTTCGTCGCCACCAGTGCTGCGTCCTGTCACTGCTGTGTCATCCGCGAACTTTAAGCTGACATTGTTCTTGTGGGAGGCGATGCAGTCATGGGTGAAGAGGCTGTACAGGATGGGGCTGAGATTCATTTGTTGAGCACATTTATTGAAAATGTTATTTATTAGAAAAAAATAAAAATGTTCTGAAACTGATAACACTTGTTCATTCAAGTTATATTTGAAACCATCAAATCACATGTACAAAAATGAATATGTAAAATATGAAGTATTTCTCCTTTGTAAATGATCCTCTGGTGAAGAAAAAAGTAGTTAAGGTTCAATACAAAGTAATGAGAGCACAAAATTAATATCGTAAGTTGCAGGCCAGTAGTTGCTGTTTATATTTCATGGTGACGAAGGGGGAAATTTCTGGCCATATATTCTGTGACGGCTCTCCTAACAACATGAGCAGCATCGTCTGGGTGGCGTGATTGAAGGTGTGGCCGCGCTGCTGGCTGGGGCGTGGTTCTCTCAAGAGAAGCTGCCTCTTCCACCCAGGTGGGGTTGAGTAACTCCCCTTCTGTCTTACAGAAATTGTGCAGAGCACAACAAGTGACGGCAACAAAAGGCGAGAAGGTGAAGTGGAAGTCACTCTGTTTGAGAAGGACACGCCATCTTGACTTCAGTCTTCCTAAAGCAATTTCCACTGCTGTCCTAGCAGCACTCGGATGTTAAAATACTTTTCTTGAGGGGTGAGTGTGATGGTCTGGCGAGCGTGCTCCCTCTCCCTTCCTGTTCCTGGTTTCCCACTTTGGGAGATGGAGCACACCTGCATGATTACACACCTGCTGCAACTGATGAGACAGCATATTTGAGATCCAGTGTGAGGAGAGCCCATCGCTGGATCGTCTGGGTTTGCAGCCACGATTTTATGTCAAGCTTTTGTCTCGTTATCTTGTACTCACAAACTTATTTCTCGTTTCTCCTGTTCCTATGGTTGCTGCCACCCGCAGGTGTGTTTCCTGGAGCTGATCACGCTCGCCTGACCGGGAAGACCATCACGTCCACCCAGGTCCTGCCTTCCACCTGTCCCCAGTCCTTGTTGGGGTTCCCTGTCGGACTCCACTGCTCAAACAGTAAGTGTGCTTTCATGCATTATTCTCCCTTCGGAGAATCTGTCCCTCATCACCTCTGTCTGCTCTCTCCCATAGGCTACATGGGCTCCAGGGGGCACCTGTCTTGGCAGAAATTTAAGTTGGTGTCTGTGTTTCGTTTTCTTTAGTTTTGCACTTTATTTTCTGTTTTGTTTTTTCAATAAAATTGTGAAACTTTTATTGGAGTCTGAGTGATTGTTCTGGCAGCTCTGCGTTTGAGTCTAACCCCGGTCTGAATCATGACAGAATGATCCAGTCAGGACCAAGGCTCAGCGAGCACTCGGCCGAGCGATCAGTCAGCACTCTGGCGCTTAGAAGCCATGGAACTTTTTGTACAGTTTGAGACCGTTACTCAGCAACTGGCCACCATCACCAAGCACGTAGGTCGGCTTCCTGGTGTGGCTCCTCCTCCTGCAACTGCTGCTTCGGCAGTGTCTGCCATCTGCAGGAACATCTCTGTTGCTTTACCTGCCCCCTATGGGGGAGAGGCAGGAGGGTGCAGAGGGTTCCTGCTCCAATGCCAGCTTTATTTTCAGCGGGTGGGGTTAGGGATGATGTGGCCAAAATTCATTTCATGACCTTGTTGCTGCGAGACCGGGCACTTAAGGGGGCACAGTCTGTCTTGAGCAGCCCGGATGGACCCCTATACATATACCAGTGGTTTGTGCAGGAATTCTCCGAGGTGTTCGACCATTCAGAGAGTGAGGGAAACAGTCAGCTGATGGGACTTCAGCAGGGGGGCTGGTCAGTAGCCGACTTCTCCGTCGAGTTCCGGGTCACTGCGGCCGACTCCGGATGGAATGACGTTGCTCTACGCAGCGCCTTCCTCTGGGGCCTGGATATGCATCTGTGCAATGAGCTGGCTATCCGCACTTCTCCCTCCTCTCTGGATGAGATGATTATCTAGGGCCACTGCCTGCACAATCGGTTTAGGGAGTGTATGAACGGGCGGGAGGTCACTGCTCCCCCGTCCGCTCCATGGTTGGTTCCCCCCACCTCAGATACTGTTCTGCCAGTGTCATTTCAGGAGCTGATGGACCTCGGGAGGGTCCACCTGACTCCGAGGAAGTGCCGGTGTTGCAAGTGGGTGGGGGAATGCATTTATTGCGGAGGCTCTGGCCACGCAATATTGGAATGCCCGATACGGTCCTGGAGTCACCATAGCGGGGCTGGGAGGGGAGGGCCTTCACCAAATTCCCCTAGTTGTTTTGAACTTCCAGTCCTTGTCCAGTTACCGGGGGCTGAGTTCAAAACCTCCACTCTGATTGATTCAGGAGTGGAGCAAAATTTATTGGTGCGTAAATTACAGATACCCACCAGGAATGTTCCGACACCCTTGTCAGTCTCGGCAGTTTTGGGCAGCACCATCGCGACTGTTACCAAACACACTGAGCCTATTTTGGTCATTCTGTCTGGTAATCACCGCAAGGTTATTCAGTTTTATGTTCTGCCCCAATCTAACACCACTGTGATCCTGGGGTATCCGTGGCTCCGTCTTCACAACCCCACCATGAACTGGAGTCAGGGCTCCATTTCATCCTGGAGCCCTTTCTGTCTTTCATCATGTCTCCAATCAGCCACATGCTCGCCTTTGCTCCCGCTCTCCTCCCCGTCGGCTGAGCCGGTGGATCTCAGCTCCATGCCCGAGGTTTATGATGACCCCTATCTCTACCGCCTCACCAGGGCTACGACTGTGCCATCGACATCCTCCCGGGTATGTGGCTGCCATCCAGCTGGCTCTACAGTTTATCTGGGCCGGATAGGGAGGCAATGGGGACCTACATTAAAGACTTCCTAAGTGGCGGCATAATTCGTCCATCATCCGCTCCCCTTGGCATGGGGTTCTTTTTTACGGGGAAGAAGGACGGGTCTCTGCAGCCGTGCATTGATTACCATGAGCTTAATGTGATAACCCAGAAGGATAAGTATCCACTGCCACTTATCAATTTGGCATTTGAGTTACTCCAACGGGCGAGTTTCTTCACCAAGGTCGACCTCGACAATGCGTATCACTTAGTCCGCATTTGGGAGGGGGCGAGTGGAAGACAGCGTTTAAGACACCTTTGGGCCATTTCGAGTATTTGGTCATACCATTCAGTCTTCCAGCGGTTAATTAACAATGTCCTACGAGACATGGTGAACCAGTTTGTGTTTGTGTATTGGGACGATATTTTGATTTTTTTCCTCGCACCCTGGAGGAGCATGTAGTCCATGTCCAGTTTGTCCTGCAGCGGTTGCTGGAGAACCAGCTTTTTGTAAAAGCTGAGAAGTGCGAATTTTCCCACTCGCTCAACTTCGTTTTTGGGGTTCATCATCGCCTAGGGCATGATAAAGGCCGATCCGGGGAAAAGTAAAGTGGTAGTAGACTGGCCTACCCCCCAGTTCAGGAAGAACCTTCAGCGCTTCCTGGGCTTTGCCAACTTCTACCGCTGATTTATCCTGGATTACAGTACGGTGGCGTAACCACTTACGTGGTTGACGTCGACCAAAAGCCTGTTCAAGTCATCAGAGGCTGCTGAATGAGCTTTTGTGACCCTAAAAGTCCTATTCACCAACATGCGTGTCTTGGTGCAGGTGGATCCCGCGGTGCAGTTTGTGGTCGAGGTGGATGCTTCTGATTCAGGGGTGGACGCTGTCCACTCCCAGTGCTCCTCCTCCGATCAGAAGCTCCACCCGTGTGTGCATTTCTCCCAGTGGTTCACACCAGCCGAGAGGAATTACACTGTTGGGGACCGCAAACTGTTGGCCATTAAGCTGGCATTGGAGGAATGGAGACACTGGCTGGAGGGAGCTAGCCAACCAGTCATTGTCTGGACCGATCAGAAAAATTTAGAATATCTTTGGTCAACCAGATGGTTGAATTCTCGGCAGGCTCGGTGGGCCCTGCTCTTTAATAGGTTCAACTTATCCGTCTCATACAGACCAGGGTCCTGTAATACTGAGGCTCTCTCACGTCAGTTCTCTCCCAACTCCTCCTCCTCCATAGCTGCTGCGTCTCCCCAGGAGACCATTCTTCCCCCCCTCCTGCTTTCTTGGGACACTCCAGTAGGAGAGTGAGCAGAGGGTCCAGCAGGCACAGTCATTGGAACCCTGTCCCGGAGGGAGGCCCTCTGGACTGGCTGTATGTCCCCGTGGTGCTATGGGGAGAGGTAATCAAGTGGGGGCATGTCAGCTTTTGTCTGTCACCCCGGTATCTCCAGAACCATAGACTTACTACGCAGGGTGTTTTAGTGGCCGACACTTGGGAGGGATGTGTGGGAGTACGTTAAAGCTTGTCACATCTGCTCTGTGAACAAATCCAACTCCTCCCCTCCTGCAGGTCTCCTCCACCCCCTCCCGGTGCCGCGTCGCCCTTGGTCTCACATCTCATTGGACTTTGTCACGGGCCTCCCTCTACCAGATGGGCCTCCCTCCATCCCAGGGGAATACTGTCATCCTCACCGTTGTCGACCGTTTTTCCAAGGCTGACCACCTTGTTTTCCTCCCCACATTACCATCTGCCACGGACTCAGCATTTCATCCGGTTGCACGGTATTCCCATCAACATCGTCTTGGACCCGGGTCCCCAGTTCACATCCCAGGTATGGAAAGCATTCTGTCGTTCTTTGGCTTCATCCGCCAGTCTGATGTCAGGATGTTACCCCAGAGCAATGGTCAGGCTGAGCATGCTTATCAGTCTCTGGAAGCCACCTTACAATGTGTAGCATCCTCCAACCCCACCACCTGGAGCACCCACTTGACCTGGGTGGAATATGCATTGAACTTGGCAATCTCCTCCTCCACTGGGCTTACGCCATTCAAGGCATCGATGGGTTACACTCCACTGTTACTGCCCATGGTGGAGAGGGGCCTCGGTGTCCCCATCTGCGGAGCCCCATGCGCACTGGTGCTGCGATCTGTGCAGGGCCATGAGGGCTGCCCTCTTCCGCTCTGCTGAGCGCAACAGGCAGTACGCAGACTGCAGACGGGCACCGGCACCGAAGAACATGGTGGGACAGAGGGTTTGACTGTCTACAGACCAGATCCCACTTAAGACTGAATCCAGCAAGTTGTCCCCCCCCCCCCCCACACTTTCTGGGGCCCTTTATCATCAAGCGGGTGAACAACGATGTCACCATGCGGTTGGACTTGCCACCCTTGTTGCGGATCCACCCTACGTTCTATGTCTCCCGGATTAAGCCCCTCTCCACCAGTCCCCTCTGTCCTCCTCCGGACCTCCTCCCGGATCATCGACGGCCAGACAATGTACACAGTGGAGAGGATCCTGGACATGTGCCGTTGGGGGCGGGGATGGCAATACCTCGTCCACTGGGAGGGATATGATCTGGAAGAGAGGTCGTGGATCCCAGGATCTCATATCCTGTATAAGCGGATGATTTGGGCCTTCCATCGTACCAATCAACGTCAGCCCAGTGGGACACCGGGGGGCATCCCTTGGGGGGGGGGGGCACTGTGATGGTCTGGTGAGTGTGCTCCCCCTCCCCTCCTGTTTCTGGTTTCCTGCTCCAGGAGAGCACACCTGCGTGATTACACACCTGCTGCATCTGATGAGACAGCGTATTTAAGATCCAGTGTGAGGAGAGCTCGTTGCTGGATTGTCTGGGTTTGCAGCCATGATTTTATGTCAAGCTTTTTTCTTATCTTTTACTCCCGTACTTATTCCTTGTGTCTTCTGTTCCTCAGGTTGCTACCACTCACAGGTGTGTTTCCTGGAGCTGATCATGCTCGCCTGACCAGGAAGACCATCACGTCCACCCAAGTCCTGCCTTCCACCTGTCCCCGGTCCTTGGAGTTCCCTGCCAGACTCCATTGCTCAAACAGTAAGTGTGCTTTCCTGCATTATTCTCCCTTCGGAGAATCTGTCCATCACCTCTGTCTGCTCTCTCCCGTAGGCTACGTGCGCTCCAGGGAGCACCTGTCTTTGCAGAAATTTAAGTTGGTGTCTTTGTGTTTCATTTTCTTTAGTTTTGCACTTTATTTTCTATTTTGTTTTTTCAATAAAATTGTGAAACTTTTATTGGAGTCTGAGTGATCATTCTGGCAGCTCTGCGTTTGAGTCTAACCCCGGTCTGAATCATGACAGTGAGAGCAGATGTGCAGGAATACCCTTTCATGAGCCAGTCCAGCAGGGGGTAGGCTGGGTCACCAAGCACAAAAAAGCTGACCGATGTTCCATTTATGTCTTGAACATGCTGTAAAGTATAAGAAAAATGTAGTGAGCTTCCAGTAGGTTTGACCATGGTAATTATTTTTTTTTCCCTTTTTAATGGGGCTTAGATTTCTGTCTATAGTGTGAGTGGTAAGTGGGACAAAAAATCTTTGTGTAAATGAATTACTAATATATTGTAATGAGCAGTGGGTTTCAGGCAATAAAGAGGTGTCTTGTTACTCAGTCAGCTTTTATTTTTCACACACTTGAACATGCCACAGTGACCAAGGTCATTAATCACACCCACACTTTCAATGATGGTTTTCCCCACCAATAACTCCCATAATCCTCCAGTCTCAGCCTCATTTAACCACTCCCCCTCCAGCTGGTCAATCATGTCCCAGAGGGTGGCCAGGACACCACATTGCCCCCACCTAAGAGGATTAGCTGTCCCCAGCAATCCACGCATTGACCACAAAGTCTCGTAGATGTTGGGGGAAACGGCATTGACTCCAAACTCCATCTCGTGGGCTTCTGCTAGCTAAGGAGGGTGACGATGATGGTATCTGGGGCTCCTCCTCAGACTTCCCCGTAGCTGGAGCTCGTGGCTGGTAGCGTGCCAAGCGGTCCCGGTGGTGCACCACCGCCCAGTTCCTTTGGCACAGTCGCACTTTGTAGACCACATCGGATGATTTTTCCAAAACAACGCAGGGTCCCATCCAGTGGTTGGTGAGCTTTATGGAATGGCCCTTCTTCCTCACCAGGCCTCCCTAGCACCGGGTGTCGTAGGCCTGCTTCTGCTGCACCCCCACCTCAGTCAGCGACTTTCTCGCCAGTTCATGGGTCTCCCACAGCTGCTCACAGAGGTTGTAGTAATCATCCATTCCAGGCTCCCCTCTCACCTCAGGTTCTGGAGATGGCCCGAACACCAAGTCCACTGGGGTGTGTAGTTCATGCCCAAACATCAGTGGCACAGGGGTACACTTCGTGGACTCCTGCACTGCGGTCCGGTAGGACCACAAGACCAGGGGAAGATGGCGGTCCCAGTCTCACTGTCGTTTGTCTGTCAGGATGGCCAGCTGGGTGTTAAACCGCTCCACCAGGCCGTCACTTTGGGGGTGCAGGGGAGTAGTTTGTGTTTTCTTGACCTCCAGGTGCCGGAACACCTCCTGGAAGACTTTGGACTCAAAATTCCACCCCTGGTCACTATGGAACTCTTCCAGGACCCCGAAGTGACAGAACATCTCCCCCAACAGCTTCTCCCGTAGTGGTTGCTGCACTCTGGTCAGAGACCATATATGCTTCGGGCCACTTTGTGAAGTAGTCCATGGCCAGTAAGACATAGCAGTTCCCCTGGTCAGTGACAGGGAACAGGCACAGAATGTCCACACCTACTCTTTCCATTGGGCCACCCACCTGGCACTGTTGCAGAGGGGCACATGATTTCTGGGTGGGGCCCTTCTGTGCAATGCAGGAGTTGCAGCGGTGAACAAACATCTCCACGACATCATGGCCAGTAGAACTGCCCTGGAAGACGATGCAGGGTCTTGGTTATGCCAAAGTGCCCAGCCCCCACAGAGCCATGGACCAGTTTGAGGATCTGGCCCAGCAGCTGGCAAAGAACCAGTAGCTGTAGGATGTCTCGTTGCCCCCTTGGTGACTTCCACTGATGGTGTAGAATACCATTCCGGCTGACAATGCTGGACCATTGAGAGTACAGTGCCTTGGACTCTGGGTCTAGAACAGAGACTGCTGGCCACTTGGGCTGCAGGCCAGCCCCCACCCAGGTGTGGACCCTGGAGAGAACAGCATTCTGGTGTTGGGCTTGCTGGATCGGCTTGGAGTCGAGGGTCTCTCAGTCACCGCCAGGAGCCACAGCATCCCGCAGTGCAACAACTTTTGGTTCACAACGGTCCTCCTGTCTCCTGTAGTATCGGCACCTCTCCACCTCGCATGGCCGTCAAGAAAGGGCATCGGCATTGCCATGCAGTCATCTGGGTTGGTGCTGGATCTCAAACTGGTAGTCCTGGAGGGCCTCCACCAACCTGGCCAGCTCCTCCTCCTGCTCCATAAAGTACAGTAGCCACGTGAGTGAAGCATGGTCAGTCTACATGATGAACTTTTGTCAATACAAGTAAGGGTGGAAGTGTCACAGGCCCTGGACAACAGCCAACAACTCCTGCCGGGTTACGTAGTAGTTCCTCTCGGGTTTGCTAAGGGACTGGCTGAAGCTGGCAATTGTCTGCTCACCATGTTCTCCATCCTGGGAGAGCACAGTGCCCAGACCCACATTGCTGGCATCAGTATCTACAATGAAGACCTTCCCCGGATCTGGATATGCCAGTACGGGGGCCTCCAACAGGGCAAAGCGGAGGGGGGAGAAGGCCATGGCACAATCATCAGTCCACTGGAAGGCCTTGCCCTTCTGGGTCAGCTGGTGAAGGGGGTTAGCTATGGTGGCAAAGTCCCTGATGAACCTCCTGTAGTATGAGGCAAGGCCCAGGAAACTGCGGAGCTCTGACACATTACCAAGGGGTAGCCACTCCCAGACTGTCCTCACCTTATCCGGGTCAGTGGACACCCCGTCAGCACTGATCACATGACCCAGGAATGACACAGTCCGGCAGAAGAGGTGGCACTTCTTTGGGTTGAGGCATAGCCCGCCTGACCGATGGCCTAGAAGACCTCCCGCAGCTTCTGGAGTGCCCCTTGAAAGTCTGCAGTATGGACCAGGAGATCATCCAGATACACCACACAGCGGTTGTGGGGAGTATTGGCAAGGACCCTCTCCATGAGGTGCTTAAAAGTTGCAGGCACATTACAGTCCAAAGGCATTACCCAGAACTGCCACAACCCCTCGCTGATTGAGAACACTATCTTGGGTGGGGGGCTGCGGTGCCAGCTCCACCTGCCAGTACCCACTGCAGAGGTCCAGGGAGCTGAACCAGGACGAGCCTGCAACATAGTCCAAGACATCATCAATTCGAGGGAGGGGGTAAGAGTCTTTACAAGTGGCCTCATTGAGGCACTTGAAATCCACACAAAACCACCAGGTACCATCCTTCTTGTGGACCAGAACAGCTGGGGCAGCCCATGGGCTCGATGAGGGTTCAATGACTCCTGCCCAGTGCGTCTCCTCAATCTTCTGTCAAGCTGCCAACATGTTGGCTAGTGGTATCCATCAAGAGCAGACGCGTATGGTGGGGGCCTCTCCTGTGTTGATCTCGTGGAGGACTATGTTGGTATGGGTACAGGAAGAGGTCCTTGACGGCCTGTTGAGTCTCTGTAGACGACTGCTGAGGTGACACTGCAGACATCGGTGTAGCTGGCCCCGTTGGCTGTGCTTGTTGCTCTGCAAAAGTTGGTGGCAGCACTGATGCTTGGTGCACCCCAGGGCCACTGGACTTGTGAAGAGCTATGGCTTCTGAGTCCAGGTAGAGGATGGCCCTGGACACATCCACCACAACTCCCCACTCATCCAGCAGGCCAAGGCCAACAATGCAGGGGTTCTGGATGTCAGCCAACCAGAACTGGTGTTGTGATGGGTGGCCGGCAATGGTGACCTGTAGCGTCTTCATTCCCAGGATCTGTGCTCGCTCACCGGTGACTGTGGTGATGTGATGCCTGTTGGGGACCCACCCTTGGAGCGAATGTCCCCTGGAGCCTGGCACAGTCCCTGGGTGGATGAGTGAAATGGTAGACCCTGTATCCGCCAGGGCTTGGCAGGAAATCCCTTCGAGGGTACAGTCCACATAGATTCTGTGGCCCAGGCTCTGAGTTGGTTGGTTGGGGATTTTCAAATTCCCAGGCGGCAGCCTCCACTTGATGCCGCCCTCTCTTAGTTTAACAGAGATGCCGGGGGTGGAACTCTGGGTGCTGGAGCTGGGCAGTTGAGGGCCACGTGGCTGGGAATCCCACACCAGTAGCAGCTATCAGCATCCCTTCTCCTGGGGTGGCGGTGTGCGATGCAGCTGGGAGTGCCTGGTGAATTACTTCATGCTCCTCACCTTCGTCATAGTCAGTCTGGTTCACCCGGTGCCCATGGTGATGGCAAAGTCCCTCAGGACAAAACACATGTTCAACCCTCTCTGCTTCTTTCAAGTCCGCTGCCAAGGTGATGGGAGCCAGGAGGCGTAGGTGCTCACGGAGAAGTTCAGGCTGAAGTTCTCGGATGAAAGCCTGGGTGGCAAGTTCCTCCTGGACCTCCTTTGTGAACCCAGGGTGTCCTTGGCGGGTACATGTATGCAGATCAGCCGCGTATGCCCCGAGACTCTCTCCAGCCCATCTCCGCCACTTGGCAAGTTGGTCTCTGGCATCATCAGCATAGACCTGGTGACCGAAGCGCTGCTGGATGGCTGCCTTTAATGACGCCCAGTCTTGGAGTTCAGACGGCTGCAGATCTCTGAGAACTCAAGGGAGAGGGTGACATTGCATGCTGTCTCTTTGGGGGACCACGCATTAAGCCGTGGTGCCAGATGGACCTGCGTCAGGTAGGTGTCTGCTGGCTCTTCTCCATTGTAGCGAGGAAGCTTCACTGTAGGTTTCCATGGGTTATCAGAGCTGAGCAGGTCACGCTCTTGCCATGTCTTTGTCTGCATTGGGTAGGCCAGTGGCCAGTGCTGGGGAGGGGTCCCTGTGTCAAAGCTCCGCCAGCCGCTCCAGCCGCTCCGTGTGCTCCATCAGCTGTTCTGGCCGCCGTTCTGCGTGCTGCTCACGTGACTCAGCATGGTTCACTTCCCTGTTGGTCACTGGCCTTGGTTGCAGTGGGATCGCTGGCTCATAGTTCCCCCACTGGCATTCCCTGCCCTGCCTTGAAAAAGGTATAAAGCAGGGTTCACTTGCTCTGTCTGTTCCTGTGACGACGGGGTGTCACCACTGTTCTGATTTCTGGTATGTGTAATTGTATTATTTGTGTAGTATTGTAAATGTCAATTTGATTGCTTGTAAAGTGCATATTATTGTATCTGTCTTTGACTAATTGAATGCCTTTGTGAGATAACTGTTGGGTTAATTATTTGGGGTAAACAATTGATAATTATTAATTCACATACCTTTGCCAACATGCTTCCTGAGGGTGTCCGGGCAAAAGACTCTGTCAGAGGTTGAATGCCTTTTAAAGGACACCAGCAGGAAGGAAGCATACGATGGTGAGTCATAGGGGAGATTTAAAAATTTGTAAATAGGGGATTAAAATATTTAGTGAATTATTTATAGTATTTATTCTGTGTTATTTATATTTATTCTGTTTATAGCTGGGGGAAGTATTTATGGACTTTTAGATATTAATGGGTATGTGTGGGGAAAAAGGAAAATGCTATTGTTTTACCTGGGATATGGTATTGTCCTAATTAACGCTAATTATCTCTGATAGTATATAACAGGTGGTGGTTAATTGTTAATGATGTCTGAATGGCGGTGAGATTTTCATTGTGGATCATTGAAGATCGTGTCATTGGATTATTGATGTCTGTGTCGTATTACCTGTAAGTTTGTGAAAATAAAATTGGAAAATTGATTTGAAGAGCTTCCTTGTCGCCACTTCGTTACATTTCCCCTCTGTCTTGAAAAAGGCAGAAAGAGTACGCTTGCTCCATCTGGTAGATCGCTTTTGTCCGATCGCCAGCATTCACGATGGAGCCCTGCTGCAGCGATCTGATCTATGGTAGTTTCCATGCTGGCCATGAGACTGTCAATCTCCTGCTGATTTGCCATTCTTTTAAAATCCCACTTCTGAAACCAGTGTAACGAGCAGTGGGTTTCAGGCAATAAAGAGGTGTCTTATTGTCAGCTTTTATTTTTCACACACTTGAACATGCCACGATGGCTAAGGTCATTAATCACACCCACACTTTCAGTGATGGTTTTCCCCACCAACAACTCCCATAATCCTCTAGTCCTGGCCTCATTTAACCACTCCCCCTCCAGACAGCCAATCACATTCTCAGAGAGTGGCCTGGATGCCACAGTATACTCAACATGGAACAAGAGCTGCTGCTAGCTATTTTGGCACCCTAAGCATAACTTTTGTTTGGTGCCCACCCCGCAAAAAAAACAAAACAAAAACAAACAAAAAAAACCACTCAAAATGTTTTCAATGCAATCTTAAAAGTGAAGGATGTGGGGAGACTTGAATAACGAAACCGAATTGTCTTTCATTTCAGTTTATTCAAGAAATCATTCCACTGTCTGCTCTTATTCTTGAGCAGCGAACAAAGAGAGTGAACACACCAAAGTTCTCTCATTTAAACCTTCTCACATCAAACCATTTCCCTCGCGGGGGAAATCACACATCTATATCAAAGTCTCTTTATTCACATTCATTAGCCTTTTATTTACATAACTCCCCCTTCTCTCTTCCCGAGCCTCAGTGGTCAGGAAGTCTTCTGTCCCCTGTCCTCCGCAGGGGGTCCAGGCTCTGTGGCTCCGCACCGCAGGGGGCTGGCTCTCCTTCATCGTGGTTAAATCACATATGCAGTGTCCAACATATACATGTCTCACAACACAGCCATATAACCCCCCCCCCAAACGATGAAGAACAGACTAATTCCCAAAATTTAATAGCACCTTACTCACTACTGAATAATCAACACCAACATTCAGTCTGTGCGCCGCTTGGGCTTCAGCCGTCTGCCGAATCTGCTGTGCGTTGGCCCCGCCTTGCCTGCGGTGCTGTTCTGCTCCGGGTCTGTTGACTGAGGAAGAGAGTGGTTAATTGCCCTCTGCGGGGGCCTGCCTCGTCGAGGCGCCACCGCGACCGGTACAGACACGTCCTTCATGACAAAAGCAGGTTTTAGTCTGTCAATACTGACTGTCTCTTTTCTGTCCCCAAAATCTAGCACAAATTGCTTATCACCTGCCTCCAGCACTCGAAATGGCCCTTCGTAAGGTGGTTTGAGCGTTGCTTTAAGGGCTTCGCGCCTGACAAAAACGAAATCGGCATTTTTCAAAGCCTTGGGGACGAAAACTCGTGGAAAAGCGTGATGAACCGGACCCGGGAGCGTGTCTGCCCCCGTGCCAACTAACGGTCCCAGAGCAGAGAGAGGTGGGGGCTCTGGGTGCTCTGGTAAAAACTCGCCCGGCAGCCTCAGAGTTTGTGCGAATACCAGCTCCGCTGGGGAGGCGTCTAAGTCCTCTTTAGGCGCAGAACGCAACCCTAATAAAACCCAAGGGAGTTTATTTACCCAATCTGCATCCGTGAGCGACGCTCTGAGTGCTGCCTTCAAAGACCTATGAAAACGCTCGCATAAACCATTAGCCTGAGGGTGGTAAGCCGTAGTGCGGTGAATTTTGGCTCCTAAGCCGTTGGCCATCGCTGACCACAGCTCAGAGATGAATTGCGGTCCTCTATCGGACGTAATGTCCGACGGAACCCCGAAGCGCGCCACCCAAGCCGTTAAAAAAACGCGAGCCACCTCCGCGGCCGTGGTCGTCGCAAGTGGGACCACTTCCGGCCAACGTGTGGTGCGGTCCACCATTGTCAAAAGATACGTGAACCCCTGTGATGCCGGTAGGGGGCCCACAAGGTCGACGTGCACATGGTCGAACCTTCTGGCCGGAATGCGGAACGGTTCTAACGGGGCTCTTGTGTGCCTGTGAATTTTGGCCCGTTGACAGGAAATGCAGGTTTTTGCCCATTCCTTCACGTGCTTGCGCAGGCACGGCCAAACAAACTTTTCCGCCACTAGTTTCACCGACGCGCGCACCCCCGGGTGCGCCAGTGAGTGGACCGAGTCAAAAACACGGCGGCGCCACGTGGCCGGAACCACCGGACGCGGGCGCCCCGTCGACATGTCGCAGATCAGGGGGGGCATACCGGTTTGTAAACACTTGCTCTCCAGCCTCAACCCTGTTGGTCCAGACTGGAGCGCGCGCACGTCTGCGTCCGCCCCCTGGTCCGCTGCCATGGCTGCGTAATCTATACCCACGTGCACCGGGGCTGCGCGCGCCACCGTGCCACTCTCCTGCGGCGCGGTCACGGTGGCCCGTTCTGCCTCTGCGCGTGTCGGGGTCGTGAACGCGCGTGAGAGACAATCCGCTACTACATTGAATTTGCCCGCGACGTGCCTAATGTCAGTGGTAAATTCCGAGATTGCGGCCAGCTGCCTCTGCTGCCTGCCGGACCACGGATCTGAAATTTTGGCCATGGCGTATGTGAGCGGCTTGTGGTCCACATAAGCAGTGAAGCACCGTCCTTCCAGCCAGAACTGGAAATGACGAATAGCCAAATGCAGCGCCAACAGTTCTCTGTCAAACGCGCTGTATTTTCGCTCAGCCGCGCTTAAAGATTTGCTAAAGAAAGCCAAAGGCTGCCAAACTCCGGCTACCTGTTGCTCAATAACGGCCCCTATGGCTAAATCTGAAGCGTCTGTCGTCAGCGCGATACGTGCTGCAGGGTCTGGGTGGGCCAGGAGCGCAGCGTCAGCCAAGGCTTTTTTAACCTCTGTGAACGCGCGCTCCCGCTCCGGGGACCATTCGACCGCCTGGGTCGGCTTTTGTTTTTTGAGCGCGGCATATAACGGTTGCATGATTTGAGCTGCGTGGGGCAGGAACCGGTTATAAAAATTCACCATCCCCAAGAATTCCTGTAGTGATTTGACCGTTTGTGGACGGGGAAAATCCGCTACCGCGCGTACTTTCTCTGGTAACGGAACCGCTCCCTCCGGGGAGACGCGGTGACCCAAAAAATCAATCCGCTCAACGCCGAACTGGCACTTGGCTGGGTTAACTATTAAGCCGTGCTCTCCCAGCCTCCTAAAAACTGCTGTGAGGTGCATTTCGTGTTCGTCCTCTGAAGTACTCGCGACCAAAATGTCGTCGAGGTACACAAACACGAAAGGGAGATCGCGTAACACGGCATCCATCATCCGCTGAAATGTTTGCGCCGCCCCTTTGAGACCAAACGGCATGCGTAAAAATTCGAAAAGTCCGAACGGGGTTATTACCGCTGTTTTAGGAATGTCCTCCGGTTGGACCGGGACTTGGTGATAGCCGCGAACTAGATCAATCTTTGAAAAAATGCGCGCCCCCGCCAGGTGCACCGAAAAATCCTGAATGTGCGGGATGGGATAACGATCGTGTGCCGTAGCGTTGTTTAGCCTGCGGTAATCCCCGCACGGTCTCCAGGAGCCATCGGCTTTCGGTACCATGTGCAGCGGCGAAGCCCACGGGCTCTTCGACCTACGAACGATGCCCAGCCTCTCCAGGCTGGCGAACTCCTCGCGCGCAATGGCGAGCTTAACTGCATCCAAGCGCCGAGCTTTTGCAAACACGGGAGGACCAGAAGTGGGGATGAAGTGTTTCACCCCGTGCTTCGCGACCGTCGCTGAAAAAGTGGGCACAGTGAGCGCTGGAAATTGGGTGAGGAGTGTGTGAAACTTACCACCTGCTGTAGCGACGTGGGTCTGTACTGGTGGCGGGGACACTCGAGCTGAACAGGGGAGAGAGTAAAAAGAGAGTGCATTTACCAGCCGTCTATTAGCAAGATCAACTAACAGATTGTGTGAACACAAAAAATCCGCGCCCAACATGTTGAAACTCACCGCCGCTACTACAAAAGTCCATTCATATGTGCGGCCATGTAAGCATAAAGGCAAGGTCCTTCTCCCGTAGGTGTTGATGTTCGAGCCATTTGCCGCTGTAGCTCCGTCACCGTGGGGTCCAGCTACCCGGTCCGCGTATGTTGGGGTGATGAAGCTCACTTGTGCTCCGGTGTCAATGAGGAACACTCGTCCGGAGCGCGCATCCGTGATGTAGAGCAGCTTGTTGCGTTCTCCGAGGGTCGAAGCTGCTAGCGACCCCCGGTCTTGCCGTTTCCCGAACTCCTGAAGATGCAGGGCGGCACACACCTGCGTGCCTTCTCTGCGAACCTCCGATGGTAAAAGCAGAGATCTTCTCCTCCGCTGTGTCGTGCCCGCGCCTCTGTCGCCGGGCTATTGGCTCCCCCTCGTCGCGGCCGTGTTGCCGCCATCGTCGGCCAGTCTGGTTCTGCCGCCTCTGGCTCCCCGCTGTCTCGGGTCGCTGCTGTGGTTGCTTGCCCGCCGCAGGCGTCCAGGATCCCGTCTGCCTCCTGGGCCAGCTCCCGGAACTCCTCCAGGGTGTGACACTTTTTGCCGGCCAGCTTGCTTCTCGCATGCGCCGGGAGGTTGGAGAGGAAGATGAACTGAAAAATGAAATCATCGTTGTCCAACCCTCTCAGCTGTATCATCTCCTCCATCAGGGCGCTCGGCCTGTGTCCACCTTGGTCTAGCAAAGACAGGATCCTCCTCGCCCTCACTTCAGCCGAGGGGGTGAAAAACTTGATGAGGGTGGATTTCAGCTTGCTGTACCTGTCGGTCGCGGGTGGCTGCTCCACCAAGCTTTGCACGCACCGAGCTGTGCTGTTGTCCAGTTTAGCGATGACATGGTGGAACTTAGTGTCATCCACCGTTACTCCTGCGAGCGCGAACTGCGACTCTGCTTGCAGAAACCACGACCGTGGGTTATCCTGCCAGAAATCAGGCAGCTTAACGGCCACTGCGCTCGCCAGCTCTGAGCGCTGTGAGTCCGGGACCCTGAGAATTTCTTCGTTCATTCTCAACGTCGTCAGTCACCAATGTGGGGAGACTTGAATAACGAAACCGAATTGTCTTTCATTTCAGTTTATTCAAGAAATCATTCCACTGTCTGCTCTTATTCTTGAGCAGCGAACAAAGAGAGTGAACACACCAAAGTTCTCTCATTTAAACCTTCTCACATCAAACCATTTCCCTCGCGGGGGAAATCACACATCTATATCAAAGTCTCTTTATTCACATTCATTAGCCTTTTATTTACATAACTCCCCCTTCTCTCTTCCCGAGCCTCAGTGGTCAGGAAGTCTTCTGTCCCCTGTCCTCCGCAGGGGGTCCAGGCTCTGTGGCTCCGCACCGCAGGGGGCTGGCTCTCCTTCATCGTGGTTAAATCACATATGCAGTGTCCAACATATACATGTCTCACAACACAGCCATAAAGGAAACCTTTTAATATATCACAACGACATATACAACAGGCACAAATGTAAACAGCCCCACACCCAAATAATGTATGTGGAAGCAGCTACAGCTTAGTAAACAAGCCAAAACAACATATTTCCATTATCAGTGTAGATCAGAAAGTTAATCACACGCTACACACAAAAGTAATAAAACTGCAAATTTTGCAAAGACATAACTGGCTACAGGGCTGGATGTTAACTTTTTTTTGTTCATAGCACTGGTGCTACAGAGGTTTCTCGTCATGTAGCACAAGACAAAAACTTGTAGCACAATAAAAACATCTGTTACGTCTCTAAAATTGACTGCAACGACAAGGACCTCACTTATATAGCGCTTTTTTACTCTCAAAGACCACTCAAAGTGCTTCACTAGTACTAACCCTCAATTCTAAAGGCCTATCAGAGACACATACCCAGGAACCATTTAGAATAGCCAGTTAGCCTACCATGCATGTCTTTGGATTGTGGGTGGAAACCAGAGCACCTGAAGTAAACCCACACAGCACAGGGAGAACATGCAAACCACACAGAAAGGTTCCTACCCCTGCCAGCCTGGGGATTCAAACCTGGAAACATCTAGCTGTTAGCTAGAAAGTGCCATAAAGGTTCCATTTATTGCTTTTTTCTTGAATTAATATCAAATTCTGACATCAAAAACATATCTGCATTTTGATAATTTTTACAAGAAATCATTTGTGTCATTTTATACGAGATCTAGAAAGCCAATCTGTGATCTCTATCAGAAAATGCTGTGTTTCAGCTCTCCTCAGTGTTATTCATGAGCCCATTATCATGAATAATAGGGTGAAAGCTTCACGACTGAGACATATGGCAAACTCAGAAGTGAGGAGACAAAACCTACAACAGGGCCCCAAGTTTGTTTACGGAGTGCTACATGGAAAAACCACATAAAATGAGAAGTGCTAAATTTGACCAAATAAAGGGCATAATGACAATCTGATGCCTATTAAATTAAAATATAATGCTTCCGTGGTTGTGTAGGGTCTGATTAATAATTTTAATTTGCCATATGTAGCCATGCAACAGAGGCCTCAGGAGGACACATGAGTATGACCCTTTGCTGACACCACTGATAGCCGAACAAATCATCCTGACCCAGGCCCATTAAACTTGGAACTCTAAGTTTAAAGTACTCTACTCAAATGTCCCAGTCCAGCTCGTTTAGCATTTCAAGTGTAACTGAAGTTTGCACATTTTTTTTTCTTGCTACCGAGAAACATGTGTTGTAATGCACTTGAAAAATAGGTTTCAAACACAACATAAACTTGTAAATGGGAGATTACTAACACACAGAATGAATGGTATGGTATGGAATGTTCCGTATGTGTCTTTAGGTATGAAAATGAGAGTGAATTATTGTCTGTTCCTTTGTGTTTGCCCTTTGATGGACTGGCAAGCTGTCCAGGGTGTACTTCTCCTCTTGCCCAAAGACGCTGGGATAGGCTCCAGCACCCCCACAACCTGAAAAGGTTTAAGCACTTGAAGTTGAATGAATCTTTTCAGATTATATATGGCCTGTACTAGATGGACTAAATGCAGCCCAATTTTCAGCATCTACTTTTGGATTAAATATGGTCCGTATTAGACAGACTAAACACGGCCCAATTTTCAACGTCTATTGTTGGGCTAAATTAAGGCTTGGACCAACAGACATGATTTAGCCCAAAACACACAATCTAAATTATGGCTTGTGCTGGAGGGTTAATTCTCACAATGCAGATGTTCCAACCGCTGGGCAGGTCGGCCAGCTGCTGCGAGGAGATTGTGTGTAGCTGCGCTCAGACGGAGAACACTTTAATGATGTGCAAAATGTTACAAAAAAAATAAATGAATAAGAGGAGACAATAGGCTTGATAATCTGTCAAAATGATGGACAGCTTTGTTTTTTTTTCTGTCACTGCTAAATAAATAAAAATCCAGTGATGGACAGTTTTTGGTTAAGGTGACCTCTGCTCAAGCCTGACCTCTCGTGCCTCTATTCTCCACTGGTGGGGTGCACCCCACATTTTGAGAACCACTGATTTATACTAACTAATGATTACATCATTGTTACAAATTAAATGAATTATACTTTTGCTGTTACTGCACTAGAAGTACAACTATTTGTTAAAAGGACTAAGACATTTGTTTTAAAAGGGGTCATTGACTGAAAAATGGTGTGTTTGTAGGTTTTATCTGTCTGAAATGAGTCTACTGGTCATGTAATTATCAAAAATTTTCAAAACAGTCAATTCTCTTAAAAAACACACAGCCTTTAACTTGTTTTTCGCTCCTAAGAAACGCCAGAAATGTTTTTGGCTTCCGGGTAAACTGCATACATCAATTCTAGAAAAAGCCAACCCACTGCCATTCTAAAGACCCACCCACTGCTCTATTATTGGCCCGCCTAGCTGTCCGTCATGTAGGTGGAAGGTGTGCTAATGGTAGCCTATTAGACCCTGAGCTATTAGCTCCTGAGCTAACACTGGTACGAGGATGCTCACTGTAATGCAGGTGTCCTAATGAGCTCAGGGAGGACAGAAACTTCCTGTGGCGCATAAGGGCAAAAGCTCGCTGGGTCTTGATTTTCAGCATGAATACAGACTGAAAGCAGGGCCTCACGATCCTTCTGACTTTTTGGGTTTTAAGCTGGAGGTGTCAGAAAAGTTACCACAAGGATAACTGGCTTGTGGCGGCCAAGCATTCATAGTGACACTGCTTTTTGATCCTTCGACAGGTGACTTTTACTCCACTGATGATGTGCTGTTGCAACAGTAATCTCGCTCAGTACGAGAGAAGAAGCCAACTTTACTGGTCATTCATTTTATACAGCCAATCATGTACAATAGAACAAAATTATGTTTCTTCTATCTATAATGATAATCACATCTAGAATCAGAGGGGCCGCTGCAAGGCACCACCACAAATAACTTTTCCTTCCCCAATTCTATTATGCTGAGCACCAAGCTAGTAGGGGGGGGGTGTACCATTTTTATATCGTCGTAGGTATGACCCAGTCAGGGCTTAAACCCACAACCTCCTGGCTGTGGGGCGGATGCTCTACCACTAGGCCACCACTCCAGTTTTAACCTGTCTGAACCTACCGTTCAGACATTTGGTGTATGTGCTTGGTTGAGTAGAGTCACTGGTGCGAAGCTACCATCTGTGGGATTATGACTGAACGCCTTTAAATAAGAATCCTGCCTAGATATAGCGATACCATAGTGCTGCGCATGTCCAGTTGGCCTTGGATAGTCAGCCCCGGCCAGTGATGGAATGGCTATTGTGACTGGGCTGGGGGATGGCTGGAAGATGGCCCCCTCTCCCCAATCATGGACGAATGTTCGTGGAGAACCCAGTGCTAAATAACTCGGAGGACAGCTTCCCCACCATCCTCTGGGGCTCCACGTGACTCCGTGGGAGCAGAGCAGAGTCCACAGAGCGATTGGGGGGGTTGTCCGGCACACAGTGTTAGCAATTTGTTGTGGAATCATGGCAAAATTATTGGAAGATGGGCCAGAGTGATGTGAGATACGTCATTGACTATGAATCAGTGAAACAGAGTTACTCACTTGAGCAAGGAGGCTAAAAGCTAGTCAGCTAATGGCTAACTGACGTAAAAGGGAGCGTGGAGTTGAGTAAGTGAATGATGGTTCTTAAAGTGACAGGCTTTAAATCAGAGCGTTTCAAGAAAGCCAGGAAAAAAACAAAACAACTTTGCTTCAATAATTTAAAAAAATTAAAGAAAATGTGAACAAAATATGTCACACATTTCATTAAGACAAGTGTAAGCTGTTAAAATATAGAAAAAGTGCAGTCAATGATCCCTTAAAAAATCTTTAAGGTTTATTTAAGAACTGGACTAAATGTCTATACAAACAACAACTCTCTGAGCCAATGAAAGCTTCAAAACATATTGAACCAATAAAGTGCAAAGTGAAGCTGCGATGACATTCGTACCTTTGGACATCAATCATGTGTCAGTGGTGTTCTGATACAAGCTCCGACTCACTAGACTTCAGGAAGAGTGACACAAGCTCCAAAGCCTCGGTGTCACCATGGGATGAGACGCCATCTTGGCGCTCAGCCATGTCTCCTCATCCCTGCCTCTCTTTAGGCAGCATCTCTGTCACCATGGGAGGAGACGCCATTTCGGCGCTCAGCCCATGTCTCCTCGTTTCCGCCTCTCATTGGACAGCGTCTCAGCTGGCTCCCAGCTGTCAGTATTACGGGACGGCTGGGGCCAATTAATCCTCATCAGCTGGGGCGCTGCTAATGAGAATAAAAAGGAGCAGCCTCGATCACTCGGGGCTGCGACTTAAAGCACTACAGGCTGAAACCCCTATTCCTGGCGTCAGCCCTTACTCCTCTTGCAGTAACCTTGTGAGTGTTCCCTGCTGTGAGTATTATGCCTTGGTATCCTATTCTCCGGTGCCAGCCCTTTACTCCTGTACCGTTCTACTCGTGAGTTTAACCTGTTTATGAGTAGCTGTGCTTTGGGTCTACAACGACCGTGTTCCTTACCCCGTGTCCTTATCCCTTGTTCCTAACCCTTCCTTATAATAAACATCTCAACTCACTGGCTCGCCCTCGGCTCTTATTGCGTGGCTCCCTAGAGCCACGTGTAACAGTAAGTCGCAGCCAGATGAGTTGCCGGCGGCCGTGAGTTTGTGGAACTGTACCTTCCTTGTCCGGGTGTTAGCGCCATTAGCACGCCGTTTCCCAGGAGTCACTCCCGATGCCAGGGCGACGAGCTGAGGTCCATCTCGGGGGCTGTCGACAGGACGCTCTTCACCCTGCACGACGCCTCCAATTCGAGACGCTGGCATCCGGGCCGTGCTGAGGATCTCCTGGACTGTCACCCTCTTTCTTTGTTCCATCTCGAGGTCAGTGCCAGGATTGACGCCATGGTCACACAGCGAGAGAAGCTCCGCGGGTTGGATGGAAACCCCGGTAGGACGCCGAAGTGGATGACTTTGCCCCCCGCTTCGGGACCCCGTTCCTGCTGCCATTCCTGCCCGGGAGTCCGCGGGTTGGATGGAAACCCCGGCAGGACGCCGAAGTGGATGACGTTGCCCCCCGCTTCGGGACCCCGTTCCTGCTGCCATTCCTGCCCGGGAGTCCGCGGGTTGGATGGAAACCCCGGCAGGACGCCGAAGTGGATGACGTTGCCCCCCGCTTCGGGACCCCGTTCCTGCTGCCGTTCCAGCCCGGGAGTTCGCGCCATCCAGAGGGCTTCCCCCGTTCTGCATTACGTCACTCGGGATTCCCCCCATGGAGCCGCAGCTGACAGCAGTTACGTCTGGGTCCGAGCGGCTGACGCAATTCCCGCTGTGTATCCATTCACCATCTGCAGGCAAGTGGCGGCGGCAGTGAGATTGGTGGAGAGGACTCCAGAACAACGAAGCCTTCCCAAGCTCAATGCCTTCTTCGCCTCGGTCTCTGATCAGGAGCGGCGATTCCTGGGTTCCCCCCTCGCTTCGTCCCCTGGGAGAAGTCGTCGTCACATCGCCAAGTCACCTCAGCATGAACCCCGTCCGGACCCAGTTCTGGGCTGCTGCCAGGACCTCTCCTCCCACGCAGCTGTCACCTTCTCGCCTCGTCAGTGTGGAGATTTCACAGCCTCGCTCCCTGAGCATCATTCCCCCGCTGTCATCCCAGGACATTCGGGCTGGCTCACCGCGGCTGTCATCCCCTCCTCCTCGATGCGTCTCCTGACTACTGTGTGTGCCTGGAACCCTGGCCTGGTGAGCCCTCTCCTGGAGACAACGCAAGTGGTCCCCAGACGATTTCCCAGGGGGTCCTCCGTTATCGCCTGGCGGGGAGAGGAAGAAGCTATGTCCACGACAGCAGGCGCCATCGAACCTCCAGGAGGCAGGCAAGTCTTTGTTTATTTACATCAGTTTTATGATTTGCTCTGTCACACTCCTGGAGGTGGAGTTCGGGGTCCGCAGCTCCCTGAACTCCCACCACCTGCTGTAACCTGTGCCTTTAATCCTGCATCCTCTGTGTCTCTCTCCGCCGAGCGATCCCCGGCTCCGGGTCAACGTGGTGGGATAAGGAGAGGGCCTGCGGTTCCGCAGCTACGTTGTGGACGGAGGAGAAGGACTGACAGCTACGTGGAGTCTGCGCCGACGACCAAGCGTCCCCGGGTCTCAACGGAGGTGCGGTTCGGTCCAGCGGGACGAGGTTCTCCTGCCATCATGCCGCGTGGACCGTCGGTGTGGTTACCAACGCGGGAGGAACCTCAAGCTGCGCTAACCATCGTGCTGGCTGCGGGGCCTGACGCAGCCAAGTGGGAGCCTGACAACGACCTCTGGATGACGGATCCTGGATCTTCGCAGTCCTGGATGGCGTCGGAACCCGAGATCAGGCGAGTGCTCTCCTCTCTTTTCTCCCTCTATTTCTCTGAGCACTTTAGCCTGTCTCTAGGGGGGATGAGCCGGGTGCAGCCGCCCGCTGCATCCAAGCTCGTTTCGCCGGGTTCTGGCGCTGCCGGTGATCCTGATCCCGGTTCTGTTTTTTCTCCCGAGCCTTCTTCCAGGGTCACCGGTGAGGAGTTGCCGTTCCTCGTGATGCTGGAGGGTCCAGGTTCAATGTTGGAGGTTGGTTCTGGTGCGGTGCTGACCCAGTCGGGGTCCGACGCGGGTGCTGCTTCAGCGGTGTCCGACGTGGGTTCGCCTAAGACCCAATCGGGGTCTGACGTGGGTGCTGCGCCAGCGCTGTCCAGGTCCGGTGAGGAGGTGGCTGTTTCCCAGCAGCCTGATGCTCGTTGCCCTCATCATCGGCTCTCCCCTGTGCCTTGTCCACCGGGACCCGCTTTGACCCTTCGTCTGTCTCGACAGTCCTGGTGGTTGAGTGATGCGGGTCAACGGCCCGACCCGCAAGACGTCCGGTTCGGTGATCTGGTCCAACTCCCTGACGAACTTTGTGCTTCTGGGTGGCCTGGCACGGCTACTGGCGGACTGGTTTCTCGGGATCTGGGTTTGGACTTAGCCGCCCGAACATTTTCCTCTTCCTCTTATATTTAGTGCTGTGTATTGTGTTTTTCCCTTGTTAACCGTACTCAGCATCTTATCCCACTGTTATCCTATGTACCTGTCACCGTTATTCCTCTAGGTGACCCCTCGTATATTTAGCGCTGTGTATTGTGTTTTTTCCCGTATTAACCGTACTCAGCATCTTATCCCATTGTTATCCTATGTACCTGTCACCAGTATTTCCCTAGGTGACCCCCCGTATATTTGGCGCTGTGTATTGTGTTCTCTCCTTATCAACCATACTCAGCATCTTACCTCATTATCCTGTGAACCTGTCACCATTCTCCCTCTAGGGGACCTCCCGTATATTTAGCGCTGTGTATTGTGTTTTCCCCTTATTGACCATACTCAGCTTTTTACCTTATTGTTGTCCTGTTATCCTGTCACCGTTATTCCTCTAGGTGACCCCTCGTGTATTTAGTGCTGTGTATTGTGTTCTCTCCTTACTAACCATACCCAGCATCTTATCTCATTGTTCTCCTGTGAACCTGTCACCAGTATTCCCCTAGGTGACCTCCTGTTTATTTAGTGCTGTGTATTGACCATACTCACCACCTTATCTTATTGTTGTCCTGTTACCCTGTCACCGTTACTTTCCTAGGTGTCCTTCTTTGCATATGGTACCGTGTATTTTGTTATCTTTCTACTTACCGGTGCACGTCATTCCTACTATTTTTGTCCTGGTCTTAGCCTGCTTTTGTTTCATGGAGTAATGTGTTTTGGTTCCTTTATCAACCATACTCTGTGATCACCTTCCTGTTCTATTTAACGTTGTGTATTGTGTTTGCTATTTATCACTTGTACTCAGCGTTTTTGCTCTGTTACGTTTTGGTGGTTTTTTCCTTGCCCTGAGCCACACATTGTTTGTATTTCTGGGTAGTCTGTTACCAGTGTCTGACTCAGTTTTCTCCCCATCTGTGCCCTGGGTTAATTATTCCCTGTTTTGTAACGTATTGTATTTGGGTTTTTTCTTCTCTCTGCCCTGCTACCCATTGTCCCAATGTCCATTGGGTTTTTTTGTCCTTCCCTTTGCATCTCCCCCTCCGGTCCTGCCCCCCCTTCCACCCACCCTAGGTGGGGGGGGAGCTGGGGTGTTCCTGGTCGTTCGGGAGCCCGACCTTGAGGGGGGGGCTCTGTCACCATGGGATGAGACGCCATCTCGGCGCTCAGCCCATGTCTCCTCATCCCTGCCTCTCTTTAGGCAGCATCTCTGTCACCATGGGAGGAGACGCCATTTCGGCGCTCAGCCCATGTCTCCTCATTTCCGCCTCTCATTGGACAGCGTCTCAGCTGGCTCCCAGCTGTCAGTATTACGGGACGGCTGGGGCCAATTAATCCTCATCAGCTGCGGCGCTGCTAATGAGAATAAAAAGGAGCAGCCTCGATCACTCGGGGCTGTGACTTAAAGCACTACAGGCTGAAACCCCTATTCCTGGCGTCAGCCCTTACTCCTCTTGCAGTAACCTTGCGAGTGTTCCCTGCTGTGAGTATTATGCCTTGGTATCCTATTCTCCGGTGCCAGCCCTTTACTCCTGTACCATTCTACTCGTGAGTTTAACCTGTTTATGAGTAGCTGTGCTTTGGGTCTACAACGACCGTGTTCCTTACCCCGTGTCCTTATCCCTTGTTCCTAACCCTTCCTTATAATAAACATCTCAACTCACTGGCTCGCCCTCAGCTCTTATTGCGTGGCTCCCTAGAGCCACGTGTAACACTTGGGATCATTTGCGCATCACTATGCGGCTGTAAAAGGCTTTAGATGGGCAAGGAGAGTGGTGAGTGATGTGTACTAGATTCAGACACTGTGGATTCAACATGCAGTTGAACCTGCCTTTTCGTAAGTGATTCAGTACAGTACATTCACCCATGACAAGTTGTTCATTTGAACGAATAGTTTGCAATTGTATCAGTAAAATGTACTTCCAAAATTACCATGGTAATGAGGGTACACAAATTTATAGCATCCACTATAAACACATTTTTCTGCTTCTTCAGTAGCCCTGATAAATGATCACTAGGTCGAGACGCTGACAAATTCAGTTGTACTGCATAAACTATCCTTGTGTAGCCGGTTTGGCCTGACACTTCTTTCTCTGCTTTGTGTATAGTGGGTGTGAAAGAATGACAGCTGTCTTCTTACTACCAAGTGGAGTTTATTCTGACAGCAAATAAAACATTATCTGTACAGCAGCTTTGCATGATTGGGCTTCAACACACACATTCAAGGTAAAAAGGAGAAAAAAAATGGCAGCAAACTGTGTGAGAAGCCACCTGCATGCTCTGTTGCCTAGCTTAAAAACACCTTGACAAGCATCTCTCAATATTAATACACATTTATGTCGAAAAATTTAACCTACTGTGGCCGACACACATTGTGGGCTCACGCTGCCACAGAGACAGGACTGAATGTGTATTGTGGGGTGTCACGTCTGCAAGGACTGAGGACTCGAATCTACAGGAGGTAACAAGGAAGTGTGAGATTTGTCTCTTTGTCCCACAGAAGACGCCCCGGAGGGTATTCCGGTTCATCAGGAAATGAGAGACAATGGTGAAGCTTCAAGGGGATGCTTTGTAACTGTATGTTGACTGAAGACACCATGTGACTTGAATTCTGATGCTGGAAATGTATAAAAGGGTGTTGAAGTATGATTCTTTCTCTTTCCTGCTTTGAGAATGCTAGAAGCTACGTTCTGTCAAATAAAGCTGGTTTTATGACTGAAACTCAGCCTCGTTATTTGAGCATGCTTCTACACTGGTGACCTACGACGGAAAATGAGCAGACAGAATTCTCCCGAGCGGGGCTCGGTGGAAGCCAGCCTGATGGCCGCCTCCACGATCCGGCTGCCCGATTTCTGGCAGCACAGCCCGCGCTCATGGTTTAGCGCAATCGAGGCGCAGTTCAACCTCCGGAGAATCTCCAACGATGACACAAGATTCTACCACGTGGTAGCGAAGCTGGACAGCGACACGGTCCAAAGAGTGGAAGATCTGGTTAATCATCCACCAGAGAGCGACAAGTACAGCGCATTGAAGGACGCGCTGATCAGCCATTTCACCCCCTCAGTCCAACAAAGAGCAGAGGGGCTCCTGGCGCTGACGGAGGCCGAAAGCGATAGACCTGCGGACCTGATGGTGAAGATGCTGCAGCTCAAAGCCTCTGAGGATGGCGAATTCATTTTCGCCCACCTTTTCCTTCGAACCCTACCACCAGCAGTGAAAGTGGCCCTGGCAGAGTCACCCCGATTGGCCAGGCGAGACTACCATGGGTTGAGCAAGGAGGCGCAGAGGTTGGTCGACGCCCACAAGCGGAACGCGGTCTCGGCCGCGGCGGCCAGTCCGGGAACGGCGTCCGGAGACAGTGCGGGTCCAGCGGCCGCGGCACCAGACGCACCAACGACGGCAGCAACAGGAGCCAGACGACGCGGAGCGGAGAACGGCTCGTGCTTCTACCACCGCCGTTTTGCAGAGAGAGCGCACAGGTGCGTCCCACCGTGCAATTTTAAGCGCCAGGGAAACGCCAAGACCGAGGGCCGGTAGCAGCCGCGACCCTCGGCAACGAGAACAGGCTGCTTTACCTGACGGATGCACGCTCGGGGAAACAGTTCCTTGTGGACACGGGCGCTCAGCTGAGCTTCGTCACACCCACCTACGCGGAACGGCTGTCGCCTTCTAAAGCCCCCTGGGTGTCAGTGTCAGCAGCGAACGGCTCCACGATTAAAACGTTTGGTGAGAGGACCATGCTTCTGTCCTTACAGGGCCGTTCATTTGAGTGGACATTTATTGTAGCAGCAGTCAGTTTCAACATGTTAGGGGCTGATTTTTTGTGCTCACATCGTTTATTGGTTGACCTTGCTAATAGACGTCTGATTAATGCACTGTCCTTTCATTCTATTCCCTGCACAGCTCGGGTGGCCCCGCCAACTGCACATGCCAGCGTCTCAGCTGCGGGTGGTAAGTTTCACACTCTGCTTGCTCAGTTTCCAGCACTCGCAGTCCCCACGTTTTCAGCAACGGTGGCCAAACATGGAGTAGAACATTTCATAACAACCACAGGCCCTCCCGTTTTTGCAAAGGCTCGGCGCTTGGACCCAGCTAAACTGGCCATCGCGCGCGAGGAGTTCACTAATCTGGAAAAACTGGGCATTGTTAGACGTTCCAAGAGCTCTTGGGCTTCGCCGTTACACATGGTCCCAAAAACTGACAGCTCGTGGCGACCTTGCGGCGATTTCCGCAGGTTGAACAACGTTTCAGCTCATGACCGCTACCCGATTCTGCACATTCAGGATTTTTCTGTCCATTTGGCGGGGGCGCGCATTTTTTCTAAAATAGACTTGGTGCACGGCTATCACCAGGTGCCAGTGCGCGCGCAGGATGTACCCAAAACAGCGGTCATAACGCCTTTCGGCCTTTTTGAGTTCTTGCGCATGCCTTTTGGCCTCAAGGGGGCCGCGCAGACTTTCCAACGCATGATGGATGCAGTTTTACGCGACCTGCCTTTCGTGTTCGTTTATTTGGACGATATTTTGGTAGCCAGCGCGTCCGAAGGCGAACATGAAAAACACCTCACAGCAGTTTTCCAGAGGTTGGCAGAGCACGGGTTAATAGTTAACCCAGCGAAGTGTCAGTTTGGAGTGGCGCAGATTGATTTTTTGGGACATCGCGTTTCGGCAGAGGGAGCAGTTCCCCTTCCAAATAAAGTGCGTGCCATAACGGATTTTCCGCAACCTCAAACGGTCACGGCGCTTCAGGAGTTTCTAGGGATGGTTAATTTTTACAACCGTTTCCTCCCAAGCGCAGCACGACTCATGCAGCCATTGTACACCGCGTTAAAAAAACAAAAGCCCGCAAATAAAGTTGAATGGTCTCCGGAGCGGGAGCGCGCTTTTGCCCAGGTCAAATCAGCCCCGGCAAACGCAGTTTTGTTAGCGCACCCAGTTCCAACGGCCCGCATGGCACTCACCACTGACGCTTCCGATGTAGCGGTGGGGGCGGTAGTTGAACAGTTTGTGGCAGGTACCTGGCAACCCCTCGCGTTTTTCAGCAGGACCTTGCGCGATAGTGAATGGAAATACAGCGCGTTTGACAGGGAGCTTTTGGCCCTACACTTGGCCATCCGTCATTTTCAGTTCTGGTTAGAGGGGCGACGTTTCACCGCTTTTGTGGATCATAAACCGCTAACGTTTGCGATGGCCAAAATTTCAGAACCCTGGTCAGGCCGGCAACAAAGGCAACTAGTCGCAATATCGGAGTTCACTACTGATATTCAGCATGTCGCGGGTAAACACAATGTTGTAGCAGACTGCCTCTCGCATGCAGTAGCACCGCCAAGCCCCATAGGGGCAGACTCTGTAGCCATGGCCGCGGGCCCGGGCAGCGACGCGGGAGCGCGCGCAGCCCCGGTCTGTGTTGGGTTAGATTATGCAGCTATGGCTGCGGAGCAGGTTAACGACACGGACGTGCGCGCGCTCCAGTCTGGACCAACAGGGTTAAGGCTGGAGCACAGGGTGCAACAAAATGGTATGCCCCCGCTAATCTGCGATGTCTCCACGGGACGGCTCGCCCTGTGGTGCCAACCGCGTGGCGTCGCCGTGTTTTTGACTTGGTCCATTCTCTCGCGCACCCGGGGGTGCGCGCATCGATTAAGTTGGTGGGGGAGAAATTTGTTTGGCCCGGGTTGCGCAAACAGGTCAAGGAATGGGCAGCAGCCTGCGTAGCGTGTCAGCGAGCTAAAATACACAGACACACTAAGGCCCCGTTAGAACCTTTCCACATCCCCGCTAAGCGTTTTGATCATGTGCATATTGACCTGGTCGGCCCGCTTCCGTTATCACACGGGCACACACATCTTTTGACGATGGTAGACCGCACCACGCGCTGGCCAGAGGCGGTTCCTCTGACATCAACCACAGCGGAAGAAGTTGCGCGAGCATTTTTAGCAGCATGGGTTGCGCGTTTTGGTGTACCGTCGGACATAACGTCCGACAGGGGTCCCCAATTTATTTCCGAGCTGTGGTCATCGACGGCCCGCAGCTTGGGGGTGAAGATTCATCGCACCACCGCGTATAACCCCCAGGCTAATGGTTTATGCGAACGCTTTCACAGGTCATTGAAAGCAGCCCTCAGAGCGTTGCTAACGGATACAAATTGGGTAGACAAACTTCCATGGGTTTTATTAGGGTTGCGTTCTGCACCTAAGGAAGATTTGCACGCTTCCCCGGCTGAATTAGTTTTCGCTCAACCACTTCGTTTGCCTGGGGAATTTCTTCCTGATAATCCCGCACCTAGTGGCCCCCCCGCTCAGCCGTGGCAGAGCGGCTCAGGAGCAAACACGCTTCCTGGCCCAGTTCATCACAGTTTCCCACACGTTTTTGTGCCCAAGGCTTTAAAAAATGCAGAGTTTGTTTTTGTTAAACATGACGCCCAGCGTCCAAGTTTGCGGCCGTTTTACGACGGACCGTTTCGAGTGCTGGAGACCGGGCAGAAGCATTTTCTGCTAGATTTAGGGGGCAGACGGGAGCTGATTTGCATTAACAGACTCAAACCCGCTTTTGTTCTGGCTGACGAGGAGGTGCAGCTCTCGAGGCCCCCCCACCGGGGCAGGCCGCCGAGGAGACATTCTCCAAAGTCTTCACAGAGAGGTGCTAACGGCTTTAATCCACAGGTGCAGAGAGATGTTGCAGGTGCAGCCAAGCCAGGTTGCAGCAGATTCGGCAGAAGATTAAAACCTAGGCAGTTGGTGGATTGATTAGCGATGTATGGAGTGCTTTGTGTTTTTCTTTTTGTTATGCCATGCAGATTTTGCCTTACTAGACGTTTGAGGGGGGGTAGTGTGGCCAACACACATTGTGGGCTCACGCTGCCACAGAGACAGGACTGAATGTGTATTGTGGGGTGTCACGTCTGCAAGGACTGAGGACTCGAATCTACAGGAGGTAACAAGGAAGTGTGAGATTTGTCTCTTTGTCCCACAGAAGACGCCCCGGAGGGTATTCCGGTTCATCAGGAAATGAGAGACAATGGTGAAGCTTCAAGGGGATGCTTTGTAACTGTATGTTGACTGAAGACACCATGTGACTTGAATTCTGATGCTGGAAATGTATAAAAGGGTGTTGAAGTATGATTCTTTCTCTTTCCTGCTTTGAGAATGCTAGAAGCTGCATTCTGTCAAATAAAGCTGGTTTTATGACTGAAACTCAGCCTCGTTATTTGAGCATGCTTCTACACTACAACACTATAAAACAGAGATAATACATCTGTCAGGCAGGGTTTCCATCCCTGAGTTTCTCCTCTATTTACACGCTTCTCAACAGGAGCACTAATTAAACTCACCTCTCCTCGGCAACGTCTGGCACAGACTGAGCTCAAATTCAGAGAAAGTGGCAGAGAAGTGATGACAAAATAAAAACAAAAATATAAATTAAAAAAAAAAATATAAAAACAGAATTAGTGGATAGATTTTGGGTGAAATATACAATTTTACCCCCCTGTAACACTTGCACTAATAATGGGGATGAGGGGATGATGGGTTAACGAGGGGGAAGCTTTGGGGTCGTTCTGCTAACAAGAGGAATAGCATGCATCCATCCCCCCCAAATCGCCTACTGATTACACGCAGCAATGGTGAGCTCATTGAGTCTAGGCTCACATTTCTTCAGTGAGTTAAATTAACTTTAAAACTAATATGGTTAAAGTGCTCATGGTATAGTTTTCCACATTCTAACTTACCTACAATATTACCACAGCAGCACACATATGTATATCGCACTGAAGTTGGCCCGATGTATCCAAGCTGCACTGGGACAACGTTTCATGGAAGGCATTTGCTCTTTGGCAAGAAGTCAGTGTGGGACCCGGCCTAGAGAGCCTAAGTCACACCCCCTTTACTTCCATATACGGGCCCTTAAATCAGAAAAAATCTCCAACCAAAGCTCACCTCCTGTGTTCTGACTGATGAAGGAAGCATCCAAAGAGGAGAAAAATAACACATATGTATTGTTTTGTATTTTGAGAGCTGCAGCTGATCCACAGGACTGTTACTTCCCCCAGGCACTCCTTGAAAACAATGACGTAACTTAGTCTGTGTTTGTAGTCTCTCAACTGACATTTTCACAACCGCAGGTGTAGTGTGGCTGACTACTGATAGGAGAGTCAGTGGTTCGATTCCCCTCTGTCTGCAGTCTGCATGTCAAAGTGTCCTTGAGCAAGACACTGAACCCCCAGTTGCTCCTGGTGGGTCAGGCCTGCGCTTGTGTATGGCAGCACTGCCGCCGTCAGTGTGTGAATGGGTGGATAGCAGGATCTGTAAAGCGCTTTGGTCATCAAGAGATGAGTAAAAAGCACTATATACACAGCATTGTGAAGAAGTGTTTGCCCCCATCCTGATTTCTCATTTGTATGTATGTTTGTCACACTTACTGTAAATGTTTCAGATCAAAAAAATTTAAATATTAGACAAAGCTAACACAAGTAAACACAAAATGCAGTTTTTAAATGAAGGTGTTCATTATTAAGGGTAAAAAAAATCCAACCCTAGATGGCCCTGTGTGAAAAAGTGATTGCCTGCCCCCCCCCCAAAAAACAAAACAAAACATAAATTAACTGTGGTTTATCACATCTTTGGAAAGCTGAGTTCAATTTCTCTAGCCACACCCAGGCCTGATTACTGCCACACCTGTTCCTAATCAAGAAATCACTTAAATAGGACCTGCCTGACAAAGTGAAGTAGACTTAAAGATCCTCAAAAGCTAGACATCATGCTGTGATCCAAAGAAATTCAGGAACAAATGAGAAAGTAATTGAGATCTATCAGTCTGGAAAAGGTTATAAAGCCATTTCTAAAGCTTTGGGACTCCAGTGGACCACAGTGAGAGCCATTATCCACAAATGGCGAAAACATGGAACAGTGGTGAACCTTCTCAGGAGTGGCCGGCCGACCAAAATTACCCCAAGAGCACAGCGACGACTCATCCAAGGGGTCACAAAAGACCCCACAACAACATTCAAAGAACTGCAGGCCTCATTTGGCTCAGTTAAGGTCAGTGTTCATGACTCCACTATAAGAAAGAGAACTGGGCAAAAATGGCCTGCATGGCAGAGTTCCAAGACAAAAACCACTGCTGAGCAAAAAGAACAAAGGTTCGTCTCAGTTTTGCCAGAAAACATATTGATGATCTACAAAACTTTTGGGAAAATACTCTGTGGACTGATGAGACAAAAGTTGAACTTTTTGGAAGGTGAGTGTCCCATTACATCCAGCGTAAAAGTAACAGCATTTCAGAAAAGGAACATCATACCAACAGTAAAATATGGTGGTGGTAGTGTGATGGTCTGGGGCTGTTTTGCTGCTTCAGGACCTGGAAGACTTGCTATGTTAAATGGAACCATGAATTCTGCTATCTACCAAAAAATCCTAAAGGAGAATGTTCGGCCATCTGTTCGTGACCTCAAGCTTAAGCGCACTTGGGTTCTGCAGCAGGACAATGATCCAAAACACACCAGCAAGTTCACCTCTGAATGGCTTAAGAAAAACCAAATGAAGACTTTGGAGTGGCCGAGTCAAAGTCCTGACCTGAATATAATTGAGATGCTGTGGCATGACCTTAAAAAGGCAGTTCATGCTCGAGAACCCTGCAACGTGTCTGAGTTACAACAATTCTGCAAAGATGAGTGGGCCAAAATTCCTCCACAGCGTTGTAAGAGACTCACTGCCAGTTATCACAAGCACTTGATTGCAGTTGTTGCTGCTAAGGGTGGCCCAATCACTTATTAGGTTTAGGGGCCAATCACTTTTTCACACAGGACCACGTACTGTAGGTATGGATTTTATTTTTTGCTTAAAAATAAACACCTTCATTTAAAAACTGCATTTTGTGTTTACTTGTGTTATTTTTGTCTAATGTTTAAATTTGTTTGATGATCTGAAACATTTAAGTGTGACAAGCATATAAAAAAAAGAGAAATCAGAAAGAGGGCAAACACTTTCACACCACTGTATATGTGTATAAACCAATAAAGAAAATGAATAAAAAAAATACAAGAACGTAAAAAATAAGTCACCAATGACACAGGATTTTTTTTTTTTTTTAAAAAAAGGCTTGCTGGCATGGTTCAGAAATATGTAAACCTGACAATTTTAATATTAGAAATATAGCCTTAATAGCATGTAATATAAGTTAAAAAAATAGACAGGTGATTAAAACTTACCAATGGATGCACTGCTGGCATTCATCACATGCTAGTGTATTCTTGAAACATTCTTTTCTACAAATTCCACACAGATAGCGAGATGAACATGGCATTTTGACAACAGAATATGCACAATAGTTCGATGTTTGCAGATTTGTTTGCAGCCTTTTAACCCTTATGCTATGTAATTTCGTGTGCCCCTAGTGGCAGAACGCGGCACTGCACCCATCAACTGACATGACGTGCAGAAACACTGCCCATCTGTACTGAGGATTTGTACTGATCATGCCAGTTCACAAGGTGGCAGGCACACGTTGGAGGACTCATGGAACCCTGGAAATCCTCCTTCTTCTTTGTTTATGAGATTACAATACAAAAATGGTGGGCACCGATTGTAGTGGACAGATACGATCCCAGACCGAGGAGCATATTCGGAGGATTTGGTCCCGAATTCGCCAACTATGGTTCTAAAAAGAGATTTAGCTTATGAAGGTAGATGTTTACATGTTCTTGTAACACAGGAAGCGTGAAGCTCGTTGATCTGACCTGCCGGGTGCCCGGAGCGCCATGTAACTGGAGAGCAATCGCCGGTTGCATGTTGTCATATAAGCTAAATTGCTGCGGAATAAAAGTGAAATTAAGGTTGAATAATCAATAACAGTTTGTGGATGTAGGAGAGAAAGCTAAAATGAACAGGAGAGGACAACATAGCAACCAGAATGCTGAAAAAGGACGCCAATAAGTGACAAATGTATTTGTTTGTATGCAAATTAGATGCGTAGATTTACTCCTATCTGAAACTTTGGATCATATTTTACATCTAATTAACAGTAAACCATTATCCCTTACCACTTTCAAGTTATAGCCTTGTAACGTTCTGACATCTGAAATGAATATTTTCTTGAAAAAAAAAATATTTACCACCGTTGACCATTAGAGGGTTTTAATAGCTTGTTAAAGTGACACTCTGCCAAAAATCAAGTCGTTTCTGTTATTAACATGTCTGTAACATTGTTCTGATAGCTATTTAATGTTAAAAGTTAAGGTGGAATATTATTTATATTCTTAATTAATGTTGAATAATACGTTGTAATATTGTGTTGGGTTCACCTTAGAATTGGCATAGTTCGCAGCCGAAGGTGACGTCACCTTCGGCTCCGACTAACTGTAAACAGGAAGTCGGTCGGAGTATTGAGAAAAAAAGTCCGTTGTGTGTGTTTACCGCCGTCAGTTAACTTCAGCAGCAGTCACATACATCCTCTGCCCTTGGTAGCATCGTGGGTATGTATTAATTGTTATTGTTTGTGTGCATTTCTGGATGATTTGTTTGAGGTCATGTTGGGTTTGATGATTTTAGACGCTAAAAGTGGTCTCCCGCGATTTACGCTGGCAACAGCCGTTGGATCGGTCGGAGGACATTGACAGATAATTTGGAGGGAAAGCAATTCATTGTGGCGGCGGGAGTTGTTGTGAACATAATTTTATATTGTATTTGAGTTAAAAAGCAAAGTAATTCATATAATTTGTGGGAAGATAAAATATGATTTGTATTAGAAGCTGAGTTCATATATTTTCATTGTAATATTTGTACAACGGTCAAAGAGTGATTATGCCTTGAACTGTATGTTACAGTTTCACCTTTCCTTGTGTCATTAAACCTGTGGACCGAGAGCTGTGTCTTCAGAGTCTTGATGTGAGGAAGGAGTTTAGCTGACTGTCCAATCAGCAGAGGCAGTACAGTGAAACCACGGCTTCCTAGCGGGCATGATAATGTGAACATGCTGGCAGACAGTGAGTAGATCATCGTCACACTCAACCAATAAACGACCAACACATCAGTGTCTATTCAAAAGTACGCTCACGAACTGTGCTAGTCAGAAAAAAGAGCCATGTCAAAGACACACTCACACGCTTCTTCTGCGCACTCCAGTGTGTCATCTACAGAGTCTGCTGCAGCCAAAGCAAGAGCACGAGCGGAAGCAGCAAAAGCTCGCCTTTCCTACGTTGAAGAAGAAATAAGCCTAAAACTAGAAAAAGCTAAGTTGAAAGCATCAACGCAAATGCTGCAATATAAGAAAGAGACTGCTGCAGCTGTTGCTGAAGCAGAAGCGCTGGCAGCTGCAGTTGACAGTGGTGAAAAACGAAGTCGAGAGTTTGTATTATTAGATTCTGCCTCCTTGACAGCCACACAATGCACTCAACAGTATGTTGCTGACCCAGCCAAAGTGTTGGAGGCAGAACACCAGCTATGTGTAGATGATGCCCCAATAAAATCAGACTCACACCCCAGCCCACAATGGGTTCAGATATATAAGGATGAAAATGTTTGTGACCCACGACAAGTGAAATCTGAAAGCAGCAATATTACTCCAACACAGCACTCCAGATTTCAAAATGACTATTGTGGTACATTTCCCCCATCTTATCCTATACCTCCTAATTCCAACCATAACAGCTCCACTCCAAATGACTTTGTGAGGTACCTTGCACGCCGTGAGCTTGTGTCTACAGGCTTACTTCAATTTAGTGATAAGCCTGAGAATTACAGAGCTTGGAAACGCTCATTTCCGTCTGCAATCAGCGGCTTAGATCTAACAGCAAGTGAGGAGATGGACCTTCTTTTAAAGTGGCTCGGCAAGGAGTCAAAAGAACATGTTGAGCAGCTCAGAGTAATTCACATCAATCATCCGGAAGCAGGCCTGAATATGATTTGGGATAGACTCGAGCAAACTCACGGCTCGCCAGAGGCAGTAGAGGACGCTCTTTTCAAACACATCAACACTTTTCCAAAGATAGGAAACCGAGATTACGCCAAACTGACTAAGTTGAGTGATCTTCTGATGGAACTTCTATCAGCAAAGGATGAAGGAGACTTACCTGGTCTCTCCTTCCTCGACACGGCAAGAGGTGTCAACCCAATCGTGCAGAAACTCCCCTTTCGTCTGCAGGAAAAGTGGGCTTCAGCTGGTGCATCTTATAAGCGACAAAAGCATGTGCCTTATCCTCCCTTTGCCTTTTTTGTAAAATTCATTAGCCAGGAAGCTAGCATTGCCAATGACCCAAGCTTCAACTTCATCACTCAAACAGACACTGTTCCCAGGGCTGAAAAGTTAGCATGGCAGCCAAACAAACATCATAGAGTCTCAGTCTGCAAAACCGAGATATCCACCAGAGCTAGTTCTGATTCTACTGACTCCTCATTAAAATCTGATGGCCGTGATAAAATGTGTCCTATTCATGGGAAACCACACCCTTTAAGTAAATGTCGTGCTTTCAGAGAAAAATCCATTGAAGATTGTAAGATGTTTTTGAAAGAGAACACTCTGTGTTTTAAATGTTGTTCATCTTCGTCACACATCGCTAAAAACTGCAAGGCCAAAGTTCAGTGTTCTGAGTGCAAGAGCGAAAAACATAACTCAGCCCTACATCCAGGACCTGCACCCTGGACAGAAGTGAAGGATCCTGATCCAGAGCATGGCGGGGAGGAGGTCGAAACCGTGCCTCAACCTCAATCTGATATTACGAACAAATGCACAAAGGTCTGCGGTGGAGATCTGACAGACAGATCCTGTTCCAAAATATGCCTCGTGAAAGTATATCCAGCCGGTCACAGAGACAAAGCAGTGAAGCTCTATGCAATTCTGGACGAGCAGAGCAACAGGTCACTGGTTCGTTCACAGTTCTTCGATGTGTTTGGCGACAGAAGTCCAAGTGCTCCTTACACACTGAGAACATGCGCAGGAATGAAGGAATCATCAGGAAGGAGGGCAAGCGGCTATGAAGTGGAATCTCTGGATGGGACAGTCCGCATTCCATTACCCAGCCTCATAGAGTGCAACAACATTCCCGACAACAGAGACGAGATTCCAACCCCTGAGGTTTCTCTTCATCATACACATTTAACACTAGAAGACCCAGACATTAGCCCTCTTGTGGCCACTTGATGGTCCCCCTATGGGTTTTCTAGCCAAAAAGGCCAAATGGCCCCTCTCTGGGTCTTCTAGTGTTAAAGACAATGGCGCACTTCATCCCAGATATGGACCCAAATGCCCAGATCATGCTTCTCCTCGGTCGGGACATTATCAGAGTGCATAAAGTTCGCAAACAGGTGAACAGCTCACACAACCAGCCCTATGCACAGAAATTAGATCTAGGGTGGGTTGTTGTAGGCAATGTGTGTCTCGGCAGCGTCCATAGACCATCAGTAATCAACGCCTTCGACACAAACACCACAGAGCTACGTCGGCCATCTCTCTTCGAACCATGCCCTAATGTGTTCTGTGTTAAGGAAAAGTATAGCACCATCCAGGTCACAAACCACCCACCAGCATATTCTGTGGAGGAAGCTACCTGTGACATTGATCATCTTGGGTGCAGTGTGTTCAAGAGGACCAGAGAGGATAATCAAGTTGCTCTTTCAATTCAGGATGCTTCATTCATGAAAATAATGAATAATGGACTACAGAGAGACTCAAACAACAGCTGGGTAGCTCCATTGCCCTTTAAGAATCCACGTCGGCGGCTTCCCAACAACAGGCCTCAGGCACTGAACTGCCTCGTGTCCCTCACGCGAAATTTCGAGAGGAAGCCAGAAATGAAGGAACACTTCCTTAGCTTCATGGGACAGATGTTTAAAAATGGTCATGCTGAGTTAGCCCCTCCCCTCAATCAGGAAGAAGAACAATGGTATTTGCCAACATTTGGTGTGTACCATCCTATGAAACCAAAAAAGATTAGAGTGGTTTTTGATTCCAGTGCCCAATTCAATGGTGTGTCACTCAACGATGTGCTGTTGACTGGGCCTGACCTGAACAACACATTACTAGGTGTACTGATCCGCTTCAGAAAAGAAGCTGTCGCATTCATGGCGGACATTGAACAAATGTTCTATTCCTTTTTGGTTAGAGAAGAAGATAGGAACTTCTTGAGGTTCCTCTGGTTCCGTGATAACGATCTCTCCAAAGCTGCTGTTGACTATCGCATGACTGTCCATGTCTTCGGAAACAGCCCTTCCCCTGCAGTGGCTATTCACGGCTTGCACCAGTCCGTTCAGGTCAGCGAGTTTCACATTGACCCTGACGTAAAGCACTTTGTAATGCGAGACTTTTACGTAGACGATGGACTGAAGTCTCTGCCTACAGTCAAAGCTGCTGTCGACTTACTAAAAAAGACACAATAAGTCCTTTCCAAGTCAAACCTGAGGCTACATAAGATTGCAGCAAACAAAGAGGTCATGGAAGCTTTTCCATCCAAGGACCATGCGAGTGACCTTAAAGACCTTGACCTCAGTGCAGACAAAGTGCCAATGCAACGCAGTCTCGGACTCAATTGGAACCTCCAAACAGATTGCTTTGTTTTCGTCGTCTCTGATGAGATAAAACCTTACACTCGCCGAGGTGTCTTATCCACCATCAACAGTCTCTACGACCCTCTTGGGTTTGTAGCACCGGTTACTATCCAAGGCAAGGCTATTCTTAGGGAACTCACTGTTGAGAATGGTGACTGGGATGCGCCATTACCTCGAGAAATGGAGGAAGTCTGGACTTCCTAGAGAGCTTCTCTAAAAGAGTTGTCAAGCCTGTCAATCTCCAGGCCCTACACTGAAACTTCACCATCAGCAGCTGTCAGCAGGGAATTATGTGTCTTCTCTGATGCCTCAACGAAAGCAATCGCCGCAGCAGCATATCTCAAAGTCACGGACACTGCTGGAAATAATCATGTCGGGTTTGTTATGGGAAAGGCCAAGCTGGCCCCCCGTCCAGAGCATACAATCCCGAGACTTGAGCTTTGCGCAGCAGTACTTGCTGTTGAGTTAGCTGACCTGATCTCATCAGAACTTGATCTCCATCTCGATGCAGTGACAGCAAAGTGGTTCTGGGTTACATTTGCAATGAAACCAGACACTTTTATGTGTATGTAAATAACCGGGTCCAGCGTATTCGAAGATCCTCCAGTCCACATCAGTGGCGCTATGTAGCCACGAACCAGAACCCTGCAGATCATGCAACGCGTTCTGTTGCTGCAGGCCTGTTAAGCAACACTAACTGGTTTAGTGGACCTAGCTTTTTGTCCAAACCAGAGCAAGATGTCTCCGAAAGTACCTATGACCTTGTGGACTCAAGTTCAGATCCAGACATCCGTCCTCTAGTGTCCACTTTTAGCACTGCAAGTGCATCCAAGCAGCTTGGTTCCCAAAGATTTGCCAAGTTCTCTTCGTGGAAGTCACTGACTCGTGCCATCGCGCACCTGAAACACATAGCTCATTGTTTCAACACAGCCATGATGAACAACTCTTGTAAAGGCTGGCATCTCTGCAAGGCAGAATTTAGTGTTGAGGAACTCAACCAAGCCTCAACTATCATCATTCAAATGGTGCAGGAAGAGGTTTACAATGAGGAAATCAAATGTAGCAGAATGCACAAAAAGATCCCTAAAAGCAGTCCCCTCAAAAATCTGGATCCGTTTGTTGACACACACGGCCTGCTAAAAGTCGGAGGTTGTCTTCACCATTCAGGTCTTGATCAGAGCGAGAAGACTCCTTTGATCATTCTAGGCAATCATCATATTGCAACCTTACTCATTCGACAGTATCATGAACAGGTCCACCATCAAGGGCGTTTCTTTACGGAAGGAGCTGTCCGTTCAGCTGGCTTTTGGATAGTCGGCGGCAAGAGGAAGGTGAGCAGCATCATTCACCGATGTGTAACATGCAGACGACTCAGAGCCCCAACTAGTAGCCAAAAGATGGCCAGTCTCCCACCAGACCGCCTTTCATCAGATCCTCCCTTCACAAACGTTGGGCTCGACGTATTTGGCCCTTGGAGCGTTTCTTCATGCCAGACTAGAGGAAGCCTCTCACAAAGCAAACGGTGGGCTGTGATTTTTACATGTATGAGTGTAAGAGCCGTTCATATTGAAGTCATAGAATCAATTGACATATCCAGCTTCATCAATGCATTAAGACGGTTTCTAGCTGTGAGAGGACCGGCCAAAAGCATTCGTTCAGACAGAGGCACAAACCTTGTGGGTGCATGCAAGACTTTGAAGATACCTTCTAACATCAACTACAAAAGTGTGAAATCTTACCTGTCGGATCAAGGATGTTCTTGGACTTTCAATCCTCCACATGCCTCCCATTTCAGTGGGGCGTGGGAAAGAATGATTGGTCTCGCTAGGAAGATTCTGGACTCCATGTTCCTCCAGCTGAAGGACAAACTTACCCATGAAGTTTTGGTAACCTTCATGGCAGAAGTAGCAGCCATCATTAATGCTCGGCCTCTTGTTCCTGTGACAACCGACCCCGACGAGTCATTCATACTCTCACCAGCTGCTCTTCTAACACAAAAGGTGAACTCTGTTCCTGCTCCTGCAGGAGAGTTTGGGCCTTCAGACCTCTACAAGCGCCAGTGGAGACAGGTTCAGCACCTGTCCAACACCTTCTGGGATAGATGGCGTAAGCAATTCCTTCCAACACTTCAAGCAAGTAGGAAGTGGCAGTCACCTCACCCAAACATTGAGCCAAAGAGCATTGTTCTCCTCAAGGGCAGCCAAGTACCAAGGAATGAATGGCCACTTGGTCTGGTAACACAGGCCTTCCATAGCGAAGATGGGAAAATCTTCGCTATGGAAAATCTTGTAGTGTCTCCTCATAACCCTGTACTGTCAGACCATTGTCTGTTAACCTTTGATTTTACTATTTCTGACTATTTGGCTCCTAAAGAAAAATATTATTACAGTAGATGCCTCTCAGATGATGCTGTTTCCAAATTTATGCAGATTGTTTCCTCTATGCCATGTGTCAACACAACGGAAATAAGCTATAGACAGCTTGCTCCTTCTGTAATTGATAACATGGTGGATAGTGTTTCAGCTTCTCTGCATCAGACTCTAGACTTGGTGGCCCCCTTAAAAAAGAAAAAGTCTAATCAGAGATTTCTAACTCCTTGGTTCAACACAGAAACTCGTAGCTTAAAACAGAAGACTCGTCAATTAGAAAGAAAATGGCGCTCTATGTAGAGGAGCTGGAAATGATGAGGCAATTTTGTATTAAAAACAGAGTCTTTAATGAACAGCTCTATCTTGTCTCATCTGGTGCAGAGCTTGGCAGAAGGCAAAGAGAAAGATTTCTGCCCAGCTCGCTGGTTAAATACAGGCACACATCAAAGACATGCATTACACAAGCTGACATCCCCCGTTATCTTAATCCCCCCATTGTTCTGTTATCTCCTCTCTTCGTCTTGGGAGGTGATGGGAATTCCTCTCCTCGCCTTGGGGGGCGAAGGTGTCTAGTCCGTCTCCGCCGCCGCGTCCTGGGACGTCTTTGATCTTCACACGGCGGGCGAGATTCCTTTGTCCTTTCCAAGGTGTGAAGTTCCTTACATATGCTGTCACCAAACATTTCCACATGCTCTAACATATGTAGGTATGGAATATATGAGTAATATATACCACAGGCCCCCCAAACAACTAGGAAAGGACACAGAAAAATTTACAGTCTAGGGTAATTACTACGACATACTACGTGTTACAGCTGTTGCCACAGAAGAAACTTTCAAGCAGCCATGCTCCTAAGAGAGTTCAGTGGTAAACATAACAGCATAGTACAATCATAAGTCAGTCCTAAACTGTTGCAGCACAATTAGTGAATAATTGCGGAGTGGTTGGTATCAATCCCTGTGCTGTCTGGGTTTTAATCTTCTCCCAAAACTGCTGTAGGTTGGTTTAGGCGTCCTGCTGGGACCTTCTTGTGAGGGATCGCCGCTACAACAAATGTCCATCTGTAGCTGCGGCCGTGAATGAGGAGGTGCAGGCTCTTTTCCCCGAACGTGTCGATGTCAGAGCCGTTGGCTGCCACTGCTCCGTTGCCCCGGGTGCCCATGGCTCGATCTGTGTGGGAGGGCATGACGAAACTCAGCTGAGCTCCCGTGTCGATGAGGAACTGCTTGCCTGTGTGTCCATCCGTCACGTATAACAGCTTATTTTTCTCGCCGAGAACCGCTGCTGTTAACGGCCCTCGGCTTTGGCGTTTCCCAACATCGTAAACTTGCAGGGGGGGAACACATTTTCGGGCTTTCTCAGCGAAGCGGTGGTGATAATAACAGACGTCATTCTGTTTGTTGCGCTTGGGCCGCGCCGCTGTCACCGTGGGTTGAGTCTGCTCCGTGGGTTGTGGCTCTCCAAGGCTCGGGGCGTCAGTTTTGAGGTCTGCGGATGCCGCTGTGGGTGTCAGTTCCCTGCAGGCGTTGACGAGCCGATAAGCCTCGTTGGCCAGTGTGCGGAAGTCCTGATGATTGTTGCACTTCATACTGGCGAGTGTCCCTCTCATGTGTGGTGGTAGCGTGCTGAGGAAAATAAATTGGAAGAGGAAATTGTCATTGTCCTCCTCCTTGAGCTGCAGCAAATCCTCCATGAGGGTCTTTGGATTGCCCCCTCTGTGGCCGTAGACCGCCAGGATCTTCTGGGCTCTTTCCTCCGCTGACGGGACGTAATTCACCACGATGGTCGCCTTGAGTGTCTCATACTTGTCCCGGGCCGGTGGTCGCCGGATCAAGCTCCGCACACACCTCGAAGTGGCGGAGTCGAGTTTGGAGACGATATGGTAGAATTTAGTATCGTCTGCCGTGATGCCCGCCAGTATGAACTGGGCTTCAGCTTGTTGAAACCAAGAGGCCGGGTCTTATCGCCAGAAATCTGGCAGTTTGACAGCGACGGCGTTCGTGCACATCATCACTGTTGTGCCCGCTGGGTGAGAGTGCCTTGCCTCGGCTCTCACAGTGGTGCTGGAGCTCGGTTGAGCTCTCTCGGTACCCTCTGCCGGGGGAAACAGCTGTCCGCTTGTTCCCTCGTCTGCGTCGTCGCTGGCGTATGCCAGAGTCGCCACGGATGAGTCGCTTGAAGAACGCCTCCGGTCCATACTCGCGTCAAGGTCACCAGTGTAGAGGAGCTGGAAATGATGAGGCGATTTTGAATTAAAAACAGAGTCTTTAATGAACAGCTCTTCTATCTTGTCTCATCTGGTGCAGAGCTTGGCAGAAGGCAAAGAGAAAGATTTCTGCCCAGCTCGCTGGTTAAATACAGGCACACATCAAAGACATGCATTACACAAGCTGACATCCCCCGTTATCTTAATCCCCCCATTGTTCTGTTATCTCCTCTCTTCGTCTTGGGAGGTGATGGGAATTCCTCTCCTCGCCTTGGGGGGCGAAGGTGTCTAGTCCGTCTCCGCCGCCGCGTCCTGGGACGTCTTTGATCTTCACACGGCGGGCGAGATTCCTTTGTCCTTTCCGAGGTGTGAAGTTCCTTACATATGCTGTCACCAAACATTTCCATATGCTCTAACATATGTAGGTATGGAATATATGAGTAATATATACCACACTCTACTAATTTAGATGAAATCTATTTAGCTTGGAGAAATCATCTTTTAATTTATAAAAAATCTCTTAGAAAAGCTAGAATGAGTTATTACTCTGCATTAATAGAAGAGAACAAGAATAATCCCAGGTTTCTTTTCAGTACTGTAGCCAGGTTGACAAAGAGTCAGGACTCTGTCAATCCTAGCATTCCCTTAGAGCTTACTAGTCAGGACTTTATGAACTTTTTCAATAATAAAATTTCATCCATCAGAGATAAAATCAATCAGATTCTTCCCACAGTTAACTTAAATACTGTAACTACTACAACTCCTTCTATTGATCTCTGTCTTGGTGAGTTTACTCCAATCGACCTTTGTGAGTTAGACAAAATAGTTTCCTCATCCAAACCTTCAACTTGTCTTTTAGACCCTATTCCTACTAGGTTATTTAAAGAAGTCTTCCCACTTATTGGTAGCTTTATTCTTCATATAATCAATTCTTCATTAACTTTAGGCCATGTACCGCAGGCTTTTAAAACGGCTGTAATTAAACCCTTACTCAAAAAGCCAACGCTAGATCCAGGAGCTTTAGCTAACTATAGACCAATCTCTAATCTCCCTTTCATTTCAAAAATCTTAGAAAGAGTTGTTGCTACGCAATTATTTGACCACCTGCAGGGAAATGGTTTACTTGAAGAGTTTCAATCTGGGTTTAGAATCCATCATAGTACTGAAACAGCCTTAGCGAAGGTCACTAACGACCTCCTCATTGCATCTGATAATGGACTAGTTTCTGTACTTGTCCTTTTAGACATTAGTGTAGCTTTTGATACTATCGATCATAATATTCTACTTGATAGATTAGAACAGTATGTTGGACTTAATGGAACTTCGTTGCAATGGTTTAGATCTTATTTATCCGATAGGTTCCAGTTTGTTCATGTAAATAATGAGTTTTCTTTCAACTCAAAGCTTAGTCATGGAGTTCCACAGGGATCTGTGCTAGGCCCTACTCTTTTTAGTTTACATATGCTTCCGTTAGGCAACATTATTAGAAAGCACTGTATACATTTTCATTGTTATGCAGATGACACACAGTTATACCTGTCAATGAAGCCAGATGATAGTAATCAATTAGCCAAGTTAGAAGCCTGTCTTAAGGAAGTCAAAGCTTGGATGACTTGTAATTTCCTGCTATTAAATTCAGATAAGACTGAAGTCATTCTTGTTGGTCCAAAAAACCTTAGAAATTCCTTTCCAAATCAAACTTTCAGTTTGGATGTAGTTACTCTTTCTCTTAATAGCTCTGTGAGGAACCTTGGAGTTATTTTTGATCAGGATTTGTCCTTCAATTCACATATTAAATTTGTTTCAAAGACTGCCTTCTATCATTTGCGTAATATTGCCAAGATTAGGAGCATCTTGTCTCAGAGTGATGCTGAGAAGCTGATCCACGCTTTTGTTAGCTCGAGATTAGATTATTGTAATTCTTTATTATCAGGCTGTCCTAAAACATCTTTAAAAAGTCTTCAGCTGATCCAAAATGCTGCAGCAAGAGTTTTAACAGGTACTAGAAAGAGATCATATCTCTCCGGTTCTGGCCTCCCTTCATTGGCTTCCCATAGAGTTTAGAATTAAGTTTAAAATCCTTCTTCTTACTTACAAAGCTCTAAACAATCAGGCTCCTTTTTATTTAAAAGATCTGATACTACCGTATTATCCTAACAGAGCACTATGCTCCCAAAATGCAGGATTACTTGTAATACCTAGAATCTCCAAAAGTACAATGGGAGGCAGAGCCTTCAGTTATCAAGCTCCTCTCCTGTGGAATCAGCTGCCAATCTGGATTCGGGAGTCAGACTCGATCTCTGTTTTTAAGAATAGGGCTAAAACCTACCTTTTTGATATAGCCTACAATTAGGGAGGGATCATGTGTTTCTGAACCCTCCCTTAGTTATGCTGCTAATAGGTTTAGTCAGCCGGGGGACCTCCAGTAATGCACTGGGCCTCACTCCTTTCCTCACTCTCTATGAAATATTTTTTTTTGCTGGTCATTAACATTTGTTTGTTCTCTCCCATAGATTGAGTCCCCATCGTGCTGTTTGCTCTTTACATGTCTGTTCTTTTCTTCTTCTCTATCCCCTCACCCCCCAGCCAGTCGCAGCAGATGACTGCCCCTCCCTGAGCCTGGTTCTGCTGGAGGTTTCTTCCTGTTAAAAGGGAGTTTTTCCTCTCCACCGTCGCCAAGTGCTTGCTCACAGGGGATCACCTGATTGCTGGGGTCTTTCTGCAACTGTGGGGGTTCCCCCCTACAGTTGATAGTGCTATGAGATGACTGTTGTGAAATGGCGCTATATAAATAAAGTTGAATTGAAAGTCCGTCAGGTGGAAGTAAAGGTCATCAAGCTAGGAAAAGAAACTTCGTTTGTGAGACCTGTTACAGAAATAGTACTTCTTCTTCCCCCAGATGCTTAAGTGGACTAGATGGAATAGACGGACTAAGTGAGGTGGCGTAGAATCACGCCAGGCGGGGAGTGTTCTGATAGCTATTTAATGTTAAAAGTTAAGGTGGACTATTATTTATATTCTTAATTAATGTTGAATAACACGTTGTAATATTGTGTTGGGTTCACCTTAGAATCGGCATAGTTCGCAGCTGAAGGTGACGTCACCTTCGGCTCCGACTAACTGTAAACAGGAAGTCGGTCAGAGTATTGAGAAAAAAGTCCGTTGTGTGCATTTACCGCCGTCAGTTAACTTCAGCAGCAGTCACATACATCCTCTGCCCTTGGTAGCATCGTGGGTATGTATTAATTGTTATTGTTTGTGTGCATTTCTGGATGATTTGTTTGAGGTCATGTTGGGTTTGATGATTTTAGAAGCTAAAAGTGGTCTCCCGCGATTTACGCTGGCAACAGCCGTTGGATTGGTCGGAGGACATTGACAGATAATTTGGAGGGAAAACAATTCATTGTGGCTGTGGGAGTTGTTGTGAACATAATTTTATATTGTATTTGAGTTAAAAAGCAAAGTAATTCATATAATTTGTGGGAAGATAAAATATGATTTGTATTAGAAGCTGAGTTCATATATTTTCATTGTAATATCTGTACAACGGTCAAAGAGTGATTATGCCTTGTACTGTATGTTACAGTTTCACCTTTCCTTGTGTCATTAAACCTGTGGACCGAGAGCTGTGTCTTCAGAGTCTTGATGTGAGGAAGGAGTTTAGCTGACTGTCCAATCAGCAGAGGCAGTACAAACATGTTTTTGTGACTTACAAAACATATCAAGAGCAAATCAGTCCCAAGTTCTAAGTCTGTTTTTCTGCTGGTAATGTCCAGTTAAGCTCTGCCCCCCCCCCCCCCCCAAAAAAATGTGAATTTAGACAGAGCGTTTCTAGCTATGTAAACATTCATGCTTAGCCTGATTGGTTGATGTTATAACCAATCAGGCTAAGCACTGGGCATGGCTACAGACCTGAGTTCATTGCCTCGGGGAAAGAAGGAGGAACCAAGGACCAAGCAGGATGCAGGAAATCCAGCGGTAGCTGAGGTGCGTGCTGAGGTTGTGGTTCTACGGCGGCGGACGGGTGCACGAGGCCGCCAGTCCCCTGTGGACACCCGTCAGCCCCCATGTCGGACTGCCGAGAGCCAGCTTGCTTTGGTAGTGGTCAGCAATTGATGGGTTGGCACGTCTGCCAGCTTGCCTCCTTCACTCCTACATGAAAGACCCAGACAGCGAGCCAGCCAGAGGGGATGCTGGTGTTGTGCTGAGAAATGCAGGTCTGCAGCGGAAAGCTTCCCCCTTAACCGGAGAGCATATCTGACGAGCGGAGCTGTAAGAACACAGAAAAGTTAGAAATATAACACTGCAGCCAGTGTTGTAACCCTTTATATGATCTTACAAGTTAAAAAAAAAAAAAACGTGGAGGGGGGAGAAGGGGGATGCTTTCCGCATCAGACATGCATTTCTTGGCACAACACTGGCCTTGCAGCATCTGCTACTGGTGGGCGGGGGTATGGGTGGAGCCAATTAGAATATTCATACAACCATACATACAGTGGTGTGAAAAAGTGTTTGCCCCCTGCCTGATTTCTCATTTTTTTGTATGTTTGTTACACTTAAATGTTTCAGATCAAACAAATTGAAATATTAGACAAATATAACACAAGTAAACACAAAATGCAGTTTTTAAATGAAGTGTGTTTATTATTAAGAGTAAAAAAAAAAATCCAAACCTACTTGGTTCTGTGTGAAAAAGCCCCCCCCCCCCCTGTTAAAACATAAATTAACTGGTTTATCACATCTTTGGAAAGCTGAGTTTAATTTCTCTAGCCACAGCCAGGCCTTATTACTGCCATACCTATTCTCAGTCAAGAAATCACTTAAATAAGACCTGCCTGACAAAGTGAAGTAGACCAAAAGATCCTCAAAAGCTAGACATTATGCTGTGATCCAAAGAAATTCAAGAACAAATGGGAAACAAAGTAACTGCGATCTATCAGTCTGGAAAAGGTTATAAAGCCAAGTCTAAAGCTTTGGGACTCCAGCGAACCACAGTGAGAGCCATTATCCACAAATGGCCAAAACATGGAAGAGTGGTGAACCTTCCCAGGAGTGGCCGGCCAACCAAAACTACCCCAAGAGCGTCGCGATGACTCATCCAAGAGGTCACAAAAGACCTCACAACATCCAAAGAACTGCAGGCCTCAGTTAACAACAATTCTGCAAAGATGAGTAGGTCAACATTCCTCCACAGTGCTGTCAAAGTCTCATTGCCAGTTATCGCAAATACTTGATTGCAGTTGTTGCTGCTAAGGGTGGCCCAACCAGTTATTAGGTTTAGGGGGCAATCACTTCTTCACACAGGGCCATGTAGGTTTGGATTTTTTTATCCTTAATAATAAACACCTTCATTTAAAAACTGCATTTTGTGTTTACTTGTGTTATCTTTGTCTAATATTTAAATTTGTTTGATGATCTGAAACATTTAAGTGTGACAAGCATACAAAAAAAAAACAACAAAAAACGAGAAATCAGGTAGGGGGAAACACTTTTTCATACCACTGTACTTAAGTAAGTGGAAAATGTAAAAGCTCTTTCCAAGCAATTCTAAAGAAATTGAAGTTTTTTGTGTATAAAAAGCTACAATATTCCATTTTGGACAATACATATTTTTTTGTTTGTTTTTGAGGCGGTTTTAGAGCTGTCGGAGTGCATCTTTAATTATGCAGATTATGTCATCCTAGTTCCTTTTGTGTTTTACTATACCATCTAGAATTTTTTATGTAACTTTTAGTCTCCATTAACTATCTGAATGTGTTAAATGAAGTAGCTACAGATTGATATTTTTTCAAACTGTATGATCAGATTTGAAAGTGTTTTTATAAATATGTCTATTGTCTCGTGTGTCAAAAGAGGCACTGAATTATAGCCACAGTCGGCAGACAATCCGTAACAACAAAGGTTTGTCTTCCCTGGTGATCAAGCCCCACCTGCCAACATTTTAAGAATTCTTGCATCCAGAGATTTTAAACACCTGTTTCCCACCCCCAACTATTACACCTATAGTTTTCAATGCATTTTTCTCTTTATAGGATCAGGGTTCATGAAGAATTATGAGTGCAGAGCCAAGGATGCTCCTAGACCCAACTGAAGCTCACATCTTCAACTATAAAGACATTTCTGTCACTAGACAGTGTCAGCATAATGTGTTCTGCTTTAAGCTGTCACTGCTTGGCTGCCTGTATAATGCATCTGTCTGTCTGCTTAAAGAATTGAGTTGCTGATCTCAGCTCCCTGAAATGGACAAAGGTTTGATGACACATAATGGAGCATATGATTCAAGCCTGTTTGTTTCTCTAAGCTGAGGATGATTAAAAAAAAAGAAGAAATAAACAGAAGAGGGGAGGGGGAGGACATAAGATACTAATCTTTTATACTGTTTGTAGTTATGATATTCTTGAAAGAGTATTGTTTTACCTAATTTAGCTAACAACTTTTGCTTAGCTGTCTTCAACTCACTGAGTTTTTGTCACATAATTATGCAGATATCTGTTGACAGGTATCAGGTACTGCTTAAGATATATGCAATAAAAGATGCATGGCATGTTCCTTAATCACTGATTTATTGCACCATTTGGGATATGGTAAAGATAATGACATTGTTTGTAATTCTAACAAATTCTGCCTTGAGACTGGAGTGGTGGCCTACTGGTAGAGCATCTGCCCCAAACTGAGGAGGTTGTGGGTTCACATCCTGGGTCAAAGACCATAAAAAGATTGCCTCCATGCCACATTAATGCAGTAATCAATGCAAAAAGCAGCCCCAAGTATTGTGTACATGGCCAAACTTTTCAGTTGGCCAACATTTCTATTAAAAATCTTTTTTTTAAAAATTCATTTTATGTGATATTTCAATTTATAATATAAAATAAACACTTGAAATATGTCACTCTGTGTGCAATGAATCTAATGAATTTCATTTTTTTAAACAAATTACTAAAATAAATTTTTCCATGACATTCTAATTTATTGAGGTGCGCCTGTAGACTAGAGAAAGGAAAGTTGATTACCCAGGCACAGATGGAGCACAAGGCAATGTACTTGTAGTGCTAGTACCAAAGCCAGGGTGAAATGGGGACAGTTGTGTTGAGAAAATCCTTGACAAATCAGATGTACAGACTGATCTGCTGTGGGGACCCCTTATCAGGAACAGTTAAAAATAACAAATTCTGTTTTCAAAATTAAAATATGCAGCCTATTTCAACAGGAAAGTAAATTGTTCACTGGCTTGTCTGTTGTACATGACACATAAGAAGGATAACAAAATAAATTATGAATATAAAATAAAAAATACGGAGGTTAGCCTACATCAGGGCTATTCAATTACAAAATCAGTTGGGCCACATTGTGAAATCAAGACACGTAACTGGGCCGCACATGTTCAGTGATCTGTTGAATATGAAATTTCAACCCAACACAGATCAATATGATGAAAATATTCACTTTTTATTAATTGTTTTGGTTTTAAATATGTGCTTGGCACATGAAAAGGCACGTCAAAAGTGCATAAAAACACAATGACAGCGCTGGGGTTGAGCAGAACTTGAAGTAGTAGAAATAGTTTTCCTTTTGAGCAACAATTAAATAGACTGAAAAAATAAAATTCTGTAAATAACCATTTTGGTCACATCTTACTCAGGCATATCTCAAAGTGCATAGAAACTCAGGCTGTGTTCGGAATGTTCACTCACTCACTCCCTCCCTACTCGCTATATAGTGAATTTAGATATAGTGGACTATACAGTAAACTCAATATAACAATAAAATTAACAGCTTTTGGACACTACTGGCTTGTTTTTGTGGCACAGTTAATGACGTCATCCCGTGAGACAGTAAAACCTAACAAACTAACGGTGGTTAAAAAAAAATGAATACCTGCATGTAATTTGTAGTAAATATGTATTAAATAAAATCGTTTTTGCTGAACTAATACATATAAATACCTTAAGGTAGTTTATGTTGTGATGTGAAGCTCTCCTCCCACTGCTCCATTGGCTGCGCATAGCATTATTGGCTAATGTAGTGACCATCCGTTGTACACTACTTTTCAAAATGCATTGTGGGAGGAGTGTACTATATAGTGAATGAACTTTTCAGTTAAGATTTTGAACAGTACTACAAGATGGCTGATTCAGTATATAGTACACTATATGGGGAAGGAGTCAGCATTTTGAACACAGCACCAGTGTGCACTGTTTGTCATGACACTCGCGGAGAGGGACACATTTACGTGCAGGATTTCACCACAGACAAATTTATTAAAGTAAAGTCCCAAAACAGTGTAGACATACAAAAAATGCAAAGAGAATAACTTACAATGATCCACAGAATAACATGGCAGAGCTCAGCAAAATAGGAACCATGGAATAACATAGCAGCGACAAACAATAATCCAGCAATGAGAAACACAAAATGAGCTGACTAAATACACATACTAATGACGGGGTGATTGGGTGCACCAGAGCGAGGGAGCAGGCCAGTAATCAGGAACAGAAAACAGCTGAGTGTCAGGAGAGAGGGGGGAGTGGTCTGGCTGGCAGATTGACAGGCAACACCCACACCAAGTGCAGACTACAGCGTGCTGCCTGACAGCCTGTCAGTCAGAACCAAACCAGATATGGATAGCAAAATAACACATGATATGGCAAAGGCAAATAATACACAATACATGGATAAATAAACACACAGAGGAAGATCATGGAACCGAACCAGGGGAACAAACCAGCTTGGCTCATGACACTGTTAGTATTGCATCAACATTTGTTTCCCTTTTGAACCCCCCAAGAAAAGACTGATAACATTAACGAACATTGCACATCCACTATAGTGATTAGTTTTGTTTTAAATCACCACGTGTGACTAGGAAAATCTTTTTATAACTACACATTCCATTACACATACATATCAGTCAACCAAAAATTTCTAGTAGAGTTAAGGATGCAAAAGGCCCCACTTAAAAACTTGAGTAATGACTTCAGTCTTGAAGGTTTGATTGATTGATTGATTGATTTTATTTATTTGAACATTCCGACAAAAAGAAAAAAAGAATTTAAAACAAAAATCAAGCCAAAAATAAAATGTTCAAAAGGAGTGGGAAGAAGCCAACGCTTATATAGTCCCACCCCTTTTCCATACCCAACATATCACAACATCACTCTTAGTCATCATTCATCCCACAACCACATTCACCATAATACAGCCCATAGTCAAATTATGCAACAGAAATGACACAACAATGACAGTCCATATTGACAACAATACCAACATCCAACAATAATTGTAACAATAATAAATAAATACTTGTATGTTCAACACAAACACAGACAACACCATCACCATCACAATCACCATAACACAATAACACACACAATAACAACCTTTCTTCATTGAAGACACATTATAATATTACTGTCCTTTATTTTTATATTGCTCAAAAATCATTTCTATATATGTTGATTTAAATATATGGATGTTTGGACATTGTGTTTCTCCCCCAACCCATTCCACAATTTTACCCCACACACAGACACACAAAAACCCTTCCTAGTAGATCTTACTAAGTGCATTTTAAATTTTGTGTTCCCCGTAAATTATATTTCCCTTCTCTCTCACTGAAGAGATTTTGCATATTGTGTGGCAAAAGGTTTTTACTGACTTTAAACATTAATTGTGCTGTATAATAATGAACCATATCCTAAAATTTCAATAACTTTGAATGTTAAAACAATAAATTAGTATATTCAAGATACCAGACGTTGTGTATAACATGGACTGCCCTTTTTTGTAATATTAGCAATGAATTAAGTGTACTTTTATAATTGTTACCCCAGACCTCTATACAATAGGTCAAGTATGGAAGTACTAATGAGCAATACAAGATATGAAGTGATTTGTAATCTAGAACCTGCTTAATTTCATTTATAATTGCAATGTTTTTTGCAACTTTGTTTTGTATGTATCTGACAAGTGGTTTCCAACTAATTTTATCATCTAGTATGACACCCAAAAACTTGATCTCCTTAACTTTTTCAATAATTACATTATCTATATGAATATGTATATCTTCTTTATTTTTACAATTACCAAATATCATTATCTTAGTTTTATCTATATTTAGTGATAATTTATTACAATCCATCCATTTTTTAAGCTTATTTAATTCATTATTTAGAGTATGGATTAGTTGATTATAATTATTTCCAGAATAAAATATATTAGTATCATCAGCAAATAATATTATTTTTAATAATTTAGAAACTTGGAATATATCATTTATATATATGCTAAATAATTTGGGGCCCAAAACTGACCCCTGGGGGACTCCACAGGCAATCCCCATACACCCAGACAAATATTCTCCCATCTTCACAAACTGTTGTCTCTCAGATAGATAACTTGTAACCCAATTCAGAGCCATTCCACTAATACCATACATTCAGGTTCAGGTTCAGGTTACTTTATTTGTACCCGTAGGTAGATTTGTTACATTTGCATTTTTTTAAGAAGTATTGAATAATTTATTGTATCAAATAAATCATGTATGATTTATGTATGATAAATCATGTATTAAGTATGGGTGGTGCAGTGGTTTAGCACTGTGGCAGCACAGTTTTACCCTCGGCCGGGGGATCGCAGGGATCATGAGATCGTGGGTTCGATCCCAGCCCCCGACCAACAGTGAGCTGTGTGGAGTTTGCATGTTCTGCGCGGGTTTACTCCGGGATTTCTCCGGTTTCCTCCCGCACGCCAAAAACATGTAGGTTTAGGGCGCTCGCGCACGCAGCGACCGGCAGCCGGTGGCTTGTCACCAGACTGCAAACCAAGTCTACCTACGGGTACAAATAAGTAACAAAAAAAAAAAAATAATGCTTTTCTAAAATCTATAAATACACCAAATGCATATTTTCCTTGATCTAATACATTTATTATTTCCTCTGTTGCTTCCATTATCACCAACGATGTTGTACTCTTTGCTCTAAATCCATATTGATTCTGGTTAAGCACATCGTGTTTATTTAAAAGTTTTCTAATCTGTTGTTGAAAAGTTTTTCCAGAATCTTTGAAAAGTGTGGGAGAAGCGATACTGGTCTATAGTTTGTGCAGTGGTGTTTATTTCCTTGCTTGAATAATGGTATTACTTTTACTATTTTCATTTTCTGTGGGAATGAGCCAGTTTGAAATGATAGATTACAAATATATGTGAATGGTTTTAATATGCCATCAACAGTTCTTTTTACTAGTGCCATATCAATACCATCACAATCAGTAGATAATTTATTTTTACTCTTTTCAGCAACAGATTTTACCTCTAGTTCATCCACTGCTGTAAGAAAGATTGACCAAGGGTTATTTCCAATCAATGTTTCACTCACAGTGTCTCTTCCTTGGTTTGGAATTTTTGCTGCCAACTCTGGTCCAACACTTACAAAAAATTTATTCATTTTATTTACTACCATATTCTTATCATAATTATCACCACAATTATCAGTAAAATACTCTGGATATATTGTTTTCTTAGTTCCATTTTTCCTTAATTTATTTAATATATCCCAGACTCCTTTTTATATTATTTTTATTTTCATTTAACATTTTCCTATAGTATAAATTTTTACTAGTTCGTATTATTTTGTATTATTTCAGTTAATTTATTTTTATATGTTTTATATCTTTATATCCTATATAAAGGTTTGAGATTTTCTCCAAAATTTATAACAATTTTCTTATAGTTTTCTACTTTTCTCTGTAAATTTATCTAAATTTGAAACCTTTTTCCTCAAATTTGTAATCTTCAACGGCTGTCAGACTGTACAACCAAAGCAGAGCTGCTCGCAGAGATAGCAAAAAGACGTGACAACCTAATAGTATTGAATGCAAAAGATGCAATAGACTTACACAATGGTCCCCTCCGGTATACAACTAAGAAAATACTGGTAGCTACGGAGGGTGACAATATGTATGGGTACATAATCATACCAAGTAGGATAACTAAGTAGACGGTTATGCTGTTTCATTCCATCTAGCTACAATGCTCCGCACTGTGTGTGTTTATATATTTATTCCATCTAGCTACAATGCTCCGCACTGTGTGTCTATATATTTATGTTTATATGTACATATGTATACTCGCTGCTCTTGTTTTTTCTTGCCTTCTGATTGTTGCTCTGAGTGTTGCTATCCCTGTGCTGTTGCAATCCTGGAATTTCCCCATTGTGGCACTAATAAAGGCTTATCTTATCTTATCTTAAAAAAAGGCTTTTCTTGTACATTTGAGACTTTACTATAAATTTGTGAATTACTTTATGACTAATTTGTCTATTTTTAGATAAAATTAGTTTTTTATATAAATTTGAAACAGATTGTGGTAAAATTTAGATTTTTTTTTTCCTTAAACAATTTACACTTTTTGCCATAATTTTGTGGAGCCAGAACATAATAATTTAACTCTGATTTCAAAGAAAAAAATATTAATAAAATTATATTTCTCTCTTCTCTCTCCCACCCAGAAGATAAAGACTCCTACATTAGGATGCTCTTTGTCGATTACAGCTCCACCTTCAACACAGTCATCCCCCGAAAACTCACTGACAAACTGTCTTCACTGGTCCTGTACCCCAACCTCTGCGACTGACTACTGGACTTCCTAACTGGCAGGCCCCAGTCTGTCAGGATGGGTAACAGGACCTCAGCCAGCTTCATCACAAACACAGGTGCCTCCCACAAGAACAATATTCATCCTAAAGTTTGCGGATGACACAGCAGTGATAGGACACATCACTGGTGATGACGAAGCATCCTACAGGAAGGAGGTGGCCAACGTGGTGTCATGGTGTAAGATAAGATAAGATAAGCCTTTATTAGTCCCACAATGGGGAAATTCCAGGATTGCAACAGCATAGGGATAGCAACACTCAGAGCAACAATCAGAAGGCAAGAAAAAACAACATCTAGTAAACATATGTCCATATTACTATAAATGTATATATATAGACACACAGTGCAGAGCATTATGGTTGGTTAGTGAATGTGCAGCAGAAAGTCTAAGTTCTCTCTCTGCGGATGCAGCGGGCCAGCTGGAAGTCTTTGGGCATGATGGTGACCTCCTTAGCGAAGAAGAGACCCACCAGGTGGGCCTCGCTGGTCTCCTGCAGAGCCATGACGGCGAAGCTCAGGAAACGCAGGACGGTCTTGAAGTCCTGAGCGATCTCCCTCACCAGGCGCTGGACGGGCAGCTTACGGATGAGCAGCTCCGTGGATTTCTGGTAGCGACGGATCTCTCTCAGAGCCACGGGCCTGTGACGGCGAGGTCTCTTCACTCTGCCGGTGGCCAGAGCGCCTCTCCGAGCAGCCCTGGTGGCTAGCTGTCTCCTGGGGGGCTGCTTCCTCCAGTAGATTTTACGGGCGGTCTGCTTGGTTCTTGCCATCGCTCTTTATTATTCTGTCTTATATTTCTTTCACGCCGCCTAAACTCCAGCCCGGCACCCGCGTCCTTTTTGCTACAGCTCCCGGTATGTCGAGTTTCCCATTAGCACCGGGCGGCGGCCAAGTGCTAGCTAGCACTAGCTCCTCCCCGCTGTAACGTCTCCCGCTGCAAACCGTGGCTCCGTCCGCCGACCCGGGAGACCCCCGGGGCGATCCGTGTGTCCGTGATATATATACAGAGTGAAAGGTGTAGAAAGAAGAAGGAAGATAAAAAAAGGCTGTTGCAACAGGCAGCCGACTCGTGTGGCGCCGCCGGTCCGGCGGAACCGGAACCGGAAAAAAAAAAGGGTGAGGTTGTTGTAAGGACAACAACCTCACCCTCAACACAGACAAGACAAAGGAGTTGATAGTGGACATGAGGAAAGGGAGGAGGAGACCCCATCGGCCGCTGTTCATCTGGAAGCTTGAGGTGGAGAGGGTGAGGAGCTTTAAATACCTGGGCATCTACATCAGCTAGGATCTTAAGTGGACACACAACATAACAGAGCTGGTTAAAAGAGCTCAACAGCGACTGAACCTTCTGAGGAGGCTGAAGAAGTTTGACATGTCTTCCAAGATCCTCAACAGTTTCTACAGCTGCATCATCGAGAGCATCCTGACCAACTGCATCACTGTGTGGTATGGCAGCACCACTACCCTGGAGCTCAAATGCCTGCACAGAATGATGAAGACAGCGGAGAAGATAATCAGGACTCCACTCCTCTCTCTGCAGAGTATCTACCACCGCAGAGTCCAAAAGAGAGCTGACGCCATCTTCCAGGGCCCCACCCACCCCCAGCACAGACTGTTCACACTTCTACCTTCAGGCTGGAGGTACAGAAGTGTGAAATGCAGGACAACCAGACTGAAAAACTCCTTTTTTCCCACTGCCATCAGACTCCTGAACAGATAACAACTCCCAAGACTCCATAACACTGCTTTACATATAGGAACTCTCACACCGGCTGCTAAATTTGCACAGTGCTCACCTGAACAGTAGATATAGTATCACTCGTCTGATGTCCATATCATCTCTGCTGCTACTTATCATGCACAGTCTACTGGTACTATCGTTACAGAAATAATTTGTGATTTTACACTGCTCATTGCACAGTGCTCATTTGCACACTGTACATAAGTCTATGCCAGCTCAGGTTCACATCAGGTTGCGCAATGCTCATTTGCACACTGTACATAGGTTTATGCCACCTCAGGTTCACATCATCTCTGATATCAATATACCACTATCACTTTAGTCATCCGGTGAATTTTCAGTTTCATTCCTCTACTGCCTAACTGTGTGTTGGTGTGTGCATTATTAGCATCCATTAGTATTAGGATTGGGTTACTGTGTTAGTGTGTCATGACCTATTAGAATAGTTGTTTCTATACTTTTTACCTTGACATTTGTTCAGAGAGCAAAGTAAGAATTTCATTGCTCAGGAAATGTAACATTTCTTAACTGTGCACATGATAATAAAGCCTTTGAATCTTGAATCTATATTTAATGAAATAAATTAACTTAATTGACCAAAGATGCAGTTATTTCTGTTAAAATATTTCTATATATTTATAGTTTTTTAGAACTCTCCTCACCACACAGACAGCAGGAAAAACCTCCCTTATTTTGAAATCCAAATGTTGGTACAGTATGTCTAATTTGTCTGAAGGCTGTTGACAGATTAAAGTCACTGACTTTGTGAATTTCGGTCATCTTAACTTGCCAGGTACATTTATCTATTTTATTTTTATTTAAATGGTTTAATTTTACAGGGACAATGCACATTAATAAACATTTCTGTAAATGTACAGTTTAGGCAATTGGCTAATTTTCAACTGCAGCCCCTGGGCAGGTAAAACACATAAATTCAAGAGACATCAACACTGCACATGTAGCAGAACATCTTAAAAAAAAAAAAAAAAAAAAAAAACACACTTCAGAACACTCAGACAAAATTACACAAAGTGGTCACACATTTGATTGTGTTTATGAACATAAATTATTAGTATTGTAGTGGCTGGTGAAGTAAATCCTCAGCAATTCAGTCTCTCTTGCCTTTCCCTGCTTATGAAGCCTAACCACACCTGTTTGCTAAGCGACTCTTCATTATTGTTCCCGTTACAAGTGGGTTAAAGCCACCATAAATGCCTTCACTGCTTACATACCTCTTCTGCTTTTTTTCTGTGTTTAAAGTACTTTAATAAGCTCATGCTTCTTTTAGACATGCTGCCTGCTGACTGGAATGGTCAAGCAAGCGGGGCGCTTCTGACCTCCACGCGGATGATGGTCATGTGTGTTGTTTGTGTGCACGCTTGTGGACCGTCATCCCTTCATATTTTTTTTCTTAAATTTATATTTCCTTGGCCGAGCCTTGGCTTGGGCCACTCGGAGGTTGGTTCTGGGCTGCATGTGGCCCGCAGGTCATTAATTGAATGGGCCTGACATACACCCTTTAAACTCAGGAGATGATAACATGGACATATCAAACTCGGAAGATGATAACATGGACATATCAGCCTCGGGAGGTGACAACACAGAAACCTCAACCTCAGGAGACGTCATAGGTCCCCTGACCTCAGAAAGAAAACACATGAGCTTTAGGCTTAGAAAACAACACAGGAGCTCACAGCTCTGAAGCTAACACAGGAGCTTGCAGCTCCGAAGCTAACACAGGAGCTCACATCTCTGAAGCTAACACAGGAGCTCATAGCTCCGAAGCTAACACAGGAGCTCGCAGCTCCGAAGCTAACACAGGAGCTCACATCTCTGAAGCTAACACAGGAGCTCACAGCTCTGAAGCTAACACAGGAGCTCACAGCTCTGAAGCTAACACAGGAGCTCGCAGCTTTGAAGCCAACACAGGAGCTCCCAACTTTGACGCTAACACAGGAGTCTTCTGTTTGAAAGCTGACTCAGGAGCATCATACTCCAGGGAAAGTAACATAAAACCTTTACCCTCAGAAATTTCAACCTCTAGAGAAGATAACAAAGAACCATTTAACTCTGGAGATAACATGGGAAGTTTACCCTCAGGAACTGGCAACAAAGAATCTTTACACTATAGAGATGACAACATAGAATCTTTATACTCAGGGGATAACTCAGGAGTTTTAATCTCAAATGGTAACATGGAAGTCTTAAACTAAGGGGGTGATGGCATGGACCTGTTAACCTCAGGAGGTGGCAACAAAAAACTTTTAAGCTCAGAAAGTGAAAATACAACACATGTAAGCTTAGGAAATAACATCGGAGCCCCCAGCTCAAAATAAAACCACTTGGGGATTTCAGACTCAGAAGGTCACATTGGGGTCCTTTGCTTTGGAGACCACAAATGAGCCCTTTGCCCCAGGGACAACCACATGGGAATTTTAAACCACGTAACAGCTTCTGACTCAGGCGGCAACAAAGAAACCTTATGCACTGGAAATAGTACAGAAACTCTAAGCATAGGGGATAACACAGGAAACCTTAATGCAGACACAAATAACAGAGGCGTTTCTAGCTCAAGGGCCTCAGATGCAGAGATTTCTGGTTCAGGGGACACGAAAGCAAAAATTTCCGGCCCAGGGGACACAGGCAGAAATTTCCAGCCCAGGGGATATAGAAGCAGAAATTTCTAACTCAGGGGGCACAAATACAGAAATTTCTGGCACAGGGGGCACAGGTGCAGAAATTTCTGGCTCAGGGGACACAGATGCAGAAAATTGTGGCTCAGGGGGCACAGATGCAGAAGATTTCTGGTTCAGGAGACACAAATGCAGAAATTTCCAGTCCAGGAGACGCAGATACAGAAATTTCTGGCTCAGGACACACAAATGCAGAAATTTCTGGCTTGGGACACATACAGATGTGGACAGAATTGTTGGTACCCCTCTTTTAATGAAAGAAAAACCCACAAAGGTCACAGAAATAACTTGAATCTGACAAAAGTGGTAATAAATAAAAATTCTATGAAATTTAACCAATGAAAATCAGACATTGCTTTTGAATTGTGGTTCAACAGAATTATTTTAAAAACAAACTCATGAAACAGGCTTGGACAAAAATGATGGTACCCCTAGAAAAGATTGAAAATAATGTGTCCATAGGGACATGTTCAACCAAGATGTGTCCTCTAATTAACATCACAGGTGTCTACAAACTTGTAATCAGTCAGTCGGCCTATTTAAAGGGTGACAAGTAGTCACTGTGCTGTTTGGTGACATGGTGTGTACCACACTAAACACGAACCAGAGGAAGCAAAGGAGAGAGTTGTCTCAGGAGATTAGAAAGAAAATTATAGACAAGCATGTTAAAGGTAAAGGCTATAAGACCATCTCCAAGCAGCTTGATTTTCCTGTGACTACAGTTGCACACATTATTCCGAAAGTTAAGATCCATGGGACTGTTTGAGCCAAAGTGGACTTCATGGGAGAAGACCAAGGAGGACACCACTGTTGAAAACAAATCATAAAAAAGACAGACTGGAATTTGCCAAACTGCATGTTGACAAGCCACAAAGCTTCTGGGAGAATGTCCTATGGACAGACGAGACAAAACTGCAACTTTTTGGCAAGGCACATCAGCTCTATGTTCACAGACGCAAAAATGAAGCATACCAAGAAAAGAACACTGTCCCTACTGTGAAACATGGAGGAAGTTCTGTTATGTTCTGGGGCTGCTTTGCTGCATCTGGCACAGGGTGTCTTGAATCTGTGCAGAGTACAATGAAATCTTAAGACTATCAAGGTATTCTAGAGAGAAATGTGCTGCCCAGTGTCAGACAGCTTGGTCTCAGTCGCAGGTCATGAGTCTTGCAACAGGATAATGACCCAAAACACACAGCTAAACACCCAAGAATGGCTAAGAGTGAAACATTGGACTATTCTAAAATGGTCTTCTATGAGCCCTGATCTAAATCCTATTGAACATCTGAGGAAGGAGCTGAAACATGCCGTCTGGAGAAGGCACCCTTCAAACCTGAGACAACTGGAGCAGTTTGCTCACGAGGAGTGGGCCAAAATACCTGCTGAGAGGTGCAATCGTTTGATTGCAGTGATTGCTTCAAAAATTTGTGCAATAAAATATTAAGTTAAGGGTACCATCATTTTTGTCCAGGCCTGTTTCATGAGTTTATTTTTTTTAAATAATTCTGTTGAACCACAATTCAAAAGCAGTGTCTGATTTTCATTGGTTAATTTTCATTGAATTTTTATTTATGACCACTTTTCCTGGACGCCTCCCACTTGAGGTGTTTCAGGTACGTCCCACTGGGAGGAAACCCCGGGGCAGACCCAGGACTCGGTGGAGAGACTATGTCTCCCAGCTGGTCTGGGAACGCCTTGGTATCCCCTCTGAAGAGCTGGAACAGGTGGCTGGGGAGAGGGAAGTCTGGGCTTCTCTGCTTGAACTGCTGCCTCGGCGACCCGGACCTCCGGAAAAGCGGTAGAAGATGGATGGATGGATGGATGGACCACTTTTGTCAGATTCAAGTTATTTCTGTGACCATTGTGGGTTTTTCTTTCATTAACAGAGGGGTACCAACAATTTTGTCCACATCTGTAGATGCAGAAATTTCTGGCTCAGGACACACACATGCAGAAATTTCTGGTTCAGGACACACACATGCAGAAATATTCTGGTTCAGGGCACACACATGCAGAAATGTCTGGTTCAGGACACACAAATGCAGAAATTTCTGGTTCAGGACACACAGACGCAGCAATTTCTGGTTCAGGGCACACGCATGCAGAAATTTCTGGTTCAAGAGACACAAATGCAGAAATTTCAGGTCCAGGAGACACAAATGCAGAAATCTCTGGTTCAGGACACACAGGTGCAGAAACATCTGGTCCAAGACATACAGATGCAAAAATCTCTGGTCCAAGACACACAGATGCAGAAATTTCTAGTCCAGGACACACAAATGCAGAAATTTCTGGTTCAAGACACACAGATGCAGAAATTTCTAGTTCAAGACACGCAAATGCAAAAATTTCTTGTGCAGGACACACAAATGCAGAAATATCTGGTGCAGGAGACACTGATACAGGAGTTTTTAATTCACAAACAGCTGGCAGGTGAGTTGTCAGATCCAAAGCCGGTCATATAGGTGCCTATAGCTCCGTAGCAGGTGACTGGGGTGCACAGTCCACAAAAACAGCTGACAGAAGCGTGCAGGGCTCTGGAACAGATAATTGTCATGCACTAACCTCTGATATTAGTGACATGGGTGCGCTGACCACAGGGATAGATGATAGCAGCCCACTGAACACAGAAACATCATGCGACGGTGCGCCATCTTCTGAAGCAACTGGCGAGTGTGTGCCAGGCACTGGAACAAACGGCAGGTGGCCGCCAGTCTTAGGAACAGATGATAGGTGAGCACTGGCCTCAGGGACAAACGGTGGGTGTGTGCTGGCCTCAGGTGCTGAAGGTTGTAGTGTGCAGATCTCCAACGACGGCTCCTGGGATGCAAGAGCGTCCGACCTCACAACAGTCACCTCGGACAAAAGAGAGAGGCAGGAAGTGAGTGAAGCGTCACCATAATTACCAGGAGCTAGGCAAGTCTTAACTAATAAGATAAGATAAGATAAGATTAGCCTTTATTAGTCCCACAATGGGGAAATTCCAGGATTGCAACAGCACAGGGATAGCAACACTCAGAGCAACAATCAGAAGGCAAGAGAAAAAAAGAAACAAGAGCAGCAAGTATACAGTACATATGAACGTATATACAGTATATATATATATATATATATATATATATATATATATATATATATATATATATATATACGTGTATATATATATATATAGACACACAGTGCAGAGCATTGTAGCTGGATGGAATAAATATAAGTATATAAACACACAGTGCAGAGCATTGTAGCTAGATGGAATAAATATGTAGATATATAAACACACACAGTATGGAGCATTGTAGCTAGATGGAATAATATGTAGATATATAAACACACAGTGCGGAGCATTGTAGCTAGATGGAATAAATATGTAGATATATAAACACACCCAGTGCAGAGCATTGTAGCTAGATGGAATAAATATGTAAATATATAAACACACACAGTGTGGAGCATTGTTGCTAGATGGGATGAAACAGCACAACCGTCTACTTAATTATCCTACATGGTATGATTATGTACCCATACATATTCTCACCCTCCATAGCGACCGGTATTTTCCTAGTTGTATGCCGGAGGGGACCATTGTATAAGTCTATTGCGTCTTTTGCATTCAAAACTATTAGGTTGTCACGTCTTTTTGCTATCTCTGCGAGCAGCCCTGCTTAGGTTGTACAGTCTGACAGCCGTTGGTAGGAAAGACCTGCGAAACCTCTCGGTTGTGCACCTAGGATGATGTAGTCTGCTGCTAAATGAGCTCCTCAGTGCATTCAATATGTCCTGCATAGGGTGGAACTCGGACTCCAGCAGAGATGACAGTTTAGCCACCGTCCTTCTCTCTCCTATCTCCTCCACTGGGTCAAGGCGCTGCCCCAGGACAGAGCTAGCTTTCTTGATCAGTTTGTTCAGTCTCTTCCTATCGGCTGCCGTAATGCCACTGCCCCAGCAGACCACTCCAAAAGTGATGGCTGATGCCACCACCGTGTCATAGAATGTCTTCAGCAGCGCCCCTTGTTCACCAAAAGACCTGAGTCTCCTCAGTAGGAACAGCCTGCGCTGTCCCTTCTTGTAGAGTGCGTCAGTATTGTGTGACCAGTCTAGTTTATTGTTCTGATGAACACCCAGGCACTTATAGGATGTCACCATCTCGATGTCTGTTCCCTGTATATTTACTGGTGCTGTGAGGGGTTGTCCTTGCCTGCGGCAGTCCACCACCAGCTCCTTAGTTTTCCTCGCGTTGATCTGGAGGCAGTTCCGATGGCACCAGTCCACGAAGTCCTGGATAATCCCTCTGTACTCAGCTTCATCTCCATTGGAGATGAGGCCAACGATCGCAGAGTCATCAGAGAACTTCTGTAGATGGCAGTGTGCTGTGTTGTGTGAGAAGTCTGCAGTATTAAGGGTGAACAGGAAGGGAGCCAAAACCGTTCCCTGGGGGGCCCCCGTGCTACCGATGATCGTGTCGGACACACAGTCCCGGGTTCTCACAAACTGAGGCCGGTTAGTGAGGTAGTCCAGGATCCATGATGACAGGTGCTGGTCCACCCCTGCGCACAGCAGCTTGTCCTTCAGGATCATCGGTTGGATGGTGTTGAAAGCACTGGAGAAGTCAAAGAACATGATCCTCACTGCATTCCCGGGCTTCTCCAGGTGGGACAGAGAACGGTGAAGGAGGAAGATCACCGCATCCTCCACCCCAATGCCATGCTGGTAGGTGAATGGAGTGGATCCATCGCTGGTCCCATCAGGGGGCGGAGGTGAGCAAGGAGCAGTCTCTCCAGGATCTTCATCATGTGGGACGTCAAGGCCACTGGTCTGTAGTGTAATGTAATATTGGTGTTTAAGTAGAGAAAAGTACTTGACTGAGCTCCTGATCCACAGCTGTTGGGGTGACCACTTCAAGATGAGCCACAGGAACCAAAGCATGCATCTCCAATTGAACAGGAACAGGACACACTCCTCTGGAACAGCTGGAGCTGTGACACATACCTCAGGGACAGCTAGAGCTGTGACTTGCGCCTCACATGCAGCGGGAGGAGCCAGCTCCATGGGCATGGTGACAGGTGAAACCAAAGGTGAAGCAGCATACTTGGTGACAGATGACACTACAGACGTCTTGACAGGCTGAGCTGGTGTGTATGCCATGGAGAGGGCTGGCACATGGCGTCGAGAGGAGCGGTGTCTCCCAGAGCCCTCCCTCCATCTGGGACCTCCAAATGCCAGTCTCGATCCCTCACGCTCGATGGCAGATGTCTCCCAAGGCACCCGTAGTGCAGAGGGCTGCTGCTTGGAAGGTGGTGATGGGGTTGGAGCTGGTGAATGGCGAGGAGCAGGAGGTGCTGGAGCCAGGGGATGCTTCTTCGTCGGCACAGGCCTCGGCTTTTTAGACGAACTCCCCACCATCCTACGGAACTCACGCTGCAGATTGGCTACAAGAGTAATCTGTTCCACCCCCTCAGCATGCACTGCGGGCCATGGATGGCGACGAGCGGCCGCATCAGTGAGCCCCAGGTACCACAAGGCTGATTTTGGGGTGAGAGCTGAACGAGTACCAGAAATAATCCCATCTATTTCTATTAGGGCGTTACAAAGCTCCCACCCCAGGCTCATGGGATACCGACACCTGCCTGCTAAGTCCAGAACTGGTGGTGTCATTCTGTCAGGTATGTGTTTAGGAGAGGACTCAGGCGCAGGCAGGGGATTGGTGCAAAAACAGTGATTTATTAACAAAAACTGGAACGAATTAAAGGCACCACATGGGCTGAAAACAGAACAAAACCAAATAGGCAGAACTCACCGGAAAACAGGGCAGAATGCACACGGCGAGCAGGCAGAAACACTAATGATGCCACATCAGACAGGTGAAAGCACACACAATATATATGTAGACAAGGTGAATAATCAGGACAATGCAACACAGATGGGGAGAGCAATAATCCCAGAAAGCCAACACAACAGGCAAGAGGGAATGGCAGGAGGGGCGGGGCTACCACACACAGGGAGACAAGACATGAAACAGAGGATCACAGGCAAGACATGATCACAATAAATAATGACAGAACTAAGAACCGAATCCCAGATTGAATAAACAATACTGAATGTAGAAAACATACAGTGGTGTGAAAAAGTGTTTGCCCCTTTCCTGATTTCTCATTTTTTGTATGTTTGTCACACTTAAATGTTTCAGAACATGAAACAAATTTAAATATTAAAGATAACACAAGTAAACACAAAATGCAGTTTTTAAATGAAGGTGTTTATTATTAAGGGTAAAAAAAATCCAAACCCACATGGCCCTGTGTGAAAAAGTGATTGCAAACGCTTTTTTTCAGACCACTGTAAAATAACTCAAGGCGAGGCCGTGGGTCCAGCCCACATCCTGACAGTCATGGTTTACATAAATGACAAAAATATGTGTATTTATTTTTAGTATTTTTATCCTAGTGTTTCTTTTTTCCATTGAGAAAGAGTAGGGAAGGGAAAAAACATTCATAATAGTAATTTACTCATGCATACTTAAATTATAATAATAATTAAAGAGAACCCCATCAAATACCTGGGGAAATGGCATGACTCCCTCAGTGACAGCAACAACATATCCAGCACTGAAAAACAGGTAGAAGAGTGGCTGATGAGAATTGATAGATCAGGACTGCCTGGCAAGTTCAAGTCTTGGATTTACCAGCATGGGTTACTGCCAAGGCTGATGTGGCTACTGACAGTCTACGAGATACCAGTGACTGCAGTGGAGGGGATGGAGAGGAAAGTCAATAAACATCTGAGGCAGTGGCTTGGCATATCACCCAGTTTCACAGCAGTGGGACTCTATATCAGATCAGGTCAGCTCCAGCTTCCATTCTCATCTGGGGTTTAGGAATTTCAGGTGGCCAAGTGCAGGGTGGTGATGATGCTCAGGGACTCCAAAGATGAGCAAGTCAGTAATGTAGGGGTGACAACAAGGACAGGCCGCAAGTGGGCAGCAGACATTGCAGTCAGGAAGGCTGAAAGCTCCCTGGAGTTGAGGGACATCATTGGGAACATCTGCACAGGGCAGCAAGGGCTGGGAATCTCTCATTTCAAGCAGTGCGGTAAAGCGAGTTTGGAGCAGAAGAGAGAGATGGTCCAGGCAGAGGTGCGGCCACAAGCAGAGGAGATGCAAAAGGCGAAGGCTGTTGAACAAGCGACACAGGGAATGTGGACAAAATGGGGCCTCCCAAAAAGGAGCGTCTCCTGGACCGAACTCTGGAGGCTGGAGCTGTTCCACAAAAGCTTCCTCCTAAGGTCTGTTTATGACACACTCCTGTCTCCAGCAAATCTGGTAAGATGGGGCCTGAGGGAAGACCCAGGCTGTAAACTGTGTGGGAGGAGAGGCACACTTTCTCACATCCTGACTGGTTGCCACATAGCCTTGTCCCAAGGGAGGTACAGGTGGCGGCACAATAAGGTGCTCACAGTTATTGCGGACACCCTGGAGCAGGCCAGAAAAAAGACCACAGCCACATAAGCAACAAGTGACATCATTGTTACAGTTCATCAGGGCCGGAGAATGGCCATTTATTGTAAGGAGAGCCAGAGCCGGCATCCTTCAGGGGGCGGAAGGATGAGAGATGACAGCTGACCTGGGAAGAAAGCTGGTTTTCCCATCATTCGTTCAGACAAACCTGAGACCTGACATCGTCATTTGGTCAGAACAGGTGAGAAAGGTCATCCTTGTGGAGCTGACAGCAAAAGGCCTATTCTATAGAATAAAATATGGGTGTTGCTGCTTCATCATGTTTGTGATGCTGGGAGTGCCGGGGCGCGACGTTGGTGTGTCCTGGGCTGCTCGGCCTTGCAGCCCTCACCCTGGTTTGGGATTTGGGGGCAGTGGGTGGCATCTAGCACCTGTTTGCGAGCTGGCTTCTCGGGGTGGGGGGGTGGGGGTGCTTGCTTTTGGACCGCCTCCCTCCCAGTCTTATTTCCCGGCCTCCTCCCCCCTCCCCTGATTCTGGGTGGAATGTACATCCTCTTGGATACACTTAAGGCTTTGGGGCAGGGGGTGTGCTGCACTGTGTCGGTGAAAGGGATGCCTCTGCTGTGCAGTGGTGCTACCCTCACCTCAATTTTAATTGCATTTTAGACATTGAGGGCTTGGGGGGATGGGGGCCCCGCTGCCTATCATAGTGGCTAGTGGTGCTCTAACTACCATCCCCCCAATTTTAACTGCACTATGGTAGTTCACACACCTGCACACAATCACATCATACCACTGACACACACCCATCATGATTTGTGCAAGGGGGAAGAGGAGTGGGGGTATTACCCCTTCCCTGTTGCCCTCCTTCTGCTGGGGGCCTGGGGGCCCGGCAGGGGGCCTGGGACCCGTCATGTTGTCAAAATCCCTGGGTGTTGCTGAATGAATAGATATGAGCAAGGGAGTGAGAGTGGGATTGAACAAGAGAGTAAGCGAGAGTGAGGGAGTGTTGAATTGAGATGGTGATGATGGGTTGGTTTTGTGTGGCGCTTTGTGTGTCGGGTGGCATCTCAGAGCACCTGCGGTGGTCTGCTCATTAGTCACTTGGGTGGGAACGGGGGGTGGGGGTCTGCTTATGTGGCCCCGGCCGCCCTGGGGTAGGTCAGTGGGGGGGTGGCTGCTGGCCTACGCCAGCGGTCTCCCCGGCCGCTGCTGGGCACTGGTGTGCATCTAGGCTTGCTGCACCTGCATTGTAGTCATCATAGGAAATAAGGGTGAATGAGGGTGGGTGAGCGTGAGAGGGAGAGCATGAATGGATTTGAGTACGTCAGAGTGTGAGTGAGAGTGCGTGTATGAGTGAATGTGAGTGAGTGTGGGTCACCCTGAGGGCGAGTGGGAGCAAGATTGAGTGGGTACAGGAGTGAGAGAGAATGGGTGGGTCCAGGAGTGCGAGTGTGGGACTGTGTGGGGGAGTGGGGGAGTGAGATTGAGTGAGTGTGTGTGGGTGCATATGAGAGCATGAGGATGTGATGGTGTGGGAATGGGAGTGTCTGCTAGCTGGGAGGTACAGGATTGAGGGGGTAGTGCTTCTTGGCTACGTGGGCTCCCCTGGGTGGGGGGAGGGGCTTCTTTGGGTGTGGGGGTCCCCAGGGTATGGGGGCCCACAAGGTTGGTGCTGGGGGGTGGGCCCGCTGTGGGGGGGGTCTGGGGGAGCTCGTGCCGGGAGCGCAGGCCGGTCTTCAGCCCAGGGGGTGGGGGCGCCGGCCTCCCAGCACCTGGGGACCGGGGGCTGGCATTGGCCCCACTGGAGGGGTGGGGTGGGGGGTGGAGGGGTTGGCGGGCCCGGGGGTGTGGGCCCCTTATTTTGCACGCTCTCATATTCATGCATACGCACAAATGTCTCCCCTTTAACAGGTGTGGATACCAGACTCGTGTTGAGACCTCTTTGGTTTGTCTTCTGTTTGTTTTAGTTGTTGGTTTGTTTGTCATTTTTGGCTGTTACTCTCCCTTTTCTTTCCCCTTCTGCAAACATCCTTTCCCCATTCGACATCTGGCCGGGTCCTTCATGGGTAAAATAATTTAAATAAAGTATTAAAAGTTATTACAGGAAGAGTTTACAACAATATACAGTACATGGATAGGTACTGTGTCAAGATCTTTTTGACAAAGTAAATCTCTTTTGGCACAATAAGGGTATTAGAACTCTGTTCTGCTCACATAGCTGCCTGACAGGACAAGGGGGAAAAAGTACTAAATCAGCTAAAAATTCTGCAAACTCAGATAAGAACTCTGAGTAAGCTGTGGGAGGACAATAAACTACAGCAAATAAAATTGGTTTTAACCTAAAATTGCTAAAATGCCTAATATTGAGGACCAGGCCCTCAAAGGAATTATAACAAGTTTTTTTTTTTTTTTTTTGCTTTATATTAACTAATAACTCTGAATGGTAAATTGTTGCTACTCCTCCTCTGCAGCCAATGCTTCTAGGATTTTGACAGTTTTCATAACCAGAGGTAGTGAATTCATTTAAACAACATAGTCCTCTTGCCCTAACCAAGTCTCTGTAAGGGATAGTAAATCAATCTGATGATCAATTAACAGATCACAAACTAATAGAGATTTGGGTGTTAGAGACCTAATATTTAACAAACCACATTTAATTTTTAGATTATGAACATGAACAGAGGCCAAGTCATTAGATTTAGAGCCTGTATATTTAATTTGAATTTTTATCAACTTTTTGTTTAATCACTTTATTATGCTTATGCATTATTTTTGGGAGCAGACAGTGATTCTCTGATGGGGAAGGTGGGGGGCTAAACTGAGGAGAAGGGTGAAGAGACAAAGAACTTTACTGGTTTCCCTTGCAGATTACAGAATTTGTTATAAGACACATGCAAAACTCTCCAATATAGTCTAATTGTGGAAGTCAGTCCTATTTTATGTGCTGTAACTGCACATACACACCAAATCAGGTGATGCCCTGTCTGTCTCGATGATTAGCTGTCCATTAACAAGGTAATTTATGTATGAGGGCATTTATCATGACCTGAGCTGCAAACCACAGATTGTCATGCCACATCTCATTTATCATGAACGGCTGACTTAGTCCCCTCAGAGAAGCTATTCCATAGGCAGTGAAAAACGTGCTTCAAACACAACGATTGCATCTCTAAAACAAATAAAGCCATAATGAAGAGTGTTGGAGGGAAAAAAGGAATGCGGTGGAAACAATAAGTGACATTTGCTCCTGTAACCTTGCTCCATCTGCGCTCAGTGTATGAAGCCATAATGAAAAACACAATTTCAATTTAAGATCCATTTCTCATTCCACTGTGGGTGTTGTGTCAGATGTGAGGAATTAAGTTATGCCAGACTAAACATTGTGTCAGACAGAGGCTTTTAGTTATGCAAATATGTATCAGGACTGCAGATGAGACATGTAAACATGAATAAAAAAAGAAAACGGCCCAAAAATGGTTATATATAAAACAAGCACAGAAAACAAAGAATACATTTGAAGAAGTACAACCCACAGACATTCACAGCTATAGCATTAATAAAATTTAAAACTTAAACCGGAGTGGTGGCCTAGTGGAAGACCATCCGCCCCACAGCTAGGAGGTTGTGGGTTCAAGCTGTGGCTGAGTCATACCAAAGACCATATAAAAATGGTACTTCCCACCTTCTAGCTTGGTGCTCAGCATAATAGAATGGGGGAAGGAAAAGTTGTTTGTGGCGGCACCTTGCATGGCAGCGGCCTCTCTGATTCTAGATGTGATGAACATTATAGGTAGGAGAAATGTAATTTCATTCTACTTTACATGATGGACTGAATAGCAATAAAGTTGGCTCCTTCACCTTAAAAGGTTTTTGTGGGAAAAAATATCCTATTTGAATTTTTCTCCTTTTCATCCCTTTTTACTTTATGGAAAATAATGATTTGGGAATTCTTCTGTCAACCAGTATAATGAACATAAGTGCAACCACTTGACTGATTATCAGTGTAAGAGACAGGTATTACAGAAGCTGGCAGCATACAACCAGCAGACACAGAAACAAGCTGTGGAGCATGGAGCATTTGGCAGCAGAAAAGTCAGATGATTTACATTTGCCGTTACTGCTGACATAAACAGACAGATGCAACTATATAACATGGCTGTAAACATGCAGAGCCACATGGCTGTAAACACATCCACATCACTTTCCTGTTAAGACCGGCATACAAACCTAGAGTGAACCTAGGTTTCACTCTAGGCTTTTTTGTTGGTCTCAGACCAACAAAAAAGCAGGTACGTGTATGGCCAGAGGGGGCATCTGATGCACTGAAAGACTGCTTCAGCTTCACAGACTGGGGCATTTTCAAGCATGCAGCAACTCACAATGGACACACAAACCTAGATAAGTACACTGAGGCTGTTGTGGCATACATAGCCAAATGCATTGATGATGTCACTCACTGCAAGACCATCACTGTTTGTGCTAACCAGAAGCCATGGATGACAGCAGAGGTCCACAGACTCCTGAGGGCTCGGGATGCAGCCTTGAGGGCTGGCGACACCGCAGGACTAACAACAGCTAGGGCCAACCTGTCCCGTGGCATCAAGGAGGCAAAATGACAGTACAGCAAGAAAATATCTGGACACTTAAGCAATACCAGAGATGCGCATTCTCTCTGGCGTGGCATACAGACCCTCACCAACTATAAACCTCCACCTCGGACCTGTGCGAGTGACATCACACTGCTCAACAACCTAAATGACTTCTTTGGCCAATTTGAAGCACAAAACAACATACCAGCACAGAAGACCACTCCTCCTCCGGATGAGCAGACCATGACTCTAGATCCGGCTAGCGTGAAGAGGAGTCTCTGTAGGATCAACCCATGCAAGGCAGCTGACCCAGACAACACACCGGGTCGCGTCCTGAAGGACTGTGCAGAGGAACTTAAGAATGTCCTGGCTGACATCTTCAACATCTCCCTGTCTCAAGCTGTTGTCCTCACACGCTTCAAGACTGCCACCATAATACCAGTCCCAAAGAAGCCAGTCCCATCCAGCTACAATGATTCCCGGCCGGTAGCACTAACCCCCACTACAATGAAGTGCTTTGAGCGGCTAGTCATGCAGAACATCAAGTCCACCCTGCCTCCTTCTCACAACCCATTCCAGTTTGCATACAGGTCAAACAGATCCACAGAAGATGCCATCGCTGCTGCTCTCCTTCCAGCCCTCACCCCTGGATTAAAAAAACTCCTATGTGCGCATGCTGTTCTTGGATTTCAGTTCAGCATTCAACACAATCATCCCCCAGCACCTGATACAAAAACTCAGACACCTAAGACTCAAAACCTGTCTCTGTAACTGGGTGCTGGACTTTTTCACAGGGAGGCCACAACATGTGGGGGTTCAGCAGCAGCACCTCCCAGACCATCACACTGAGCACAGGGGCCCCACAAGGATGTGTGCTCAGCCTGCTGCTCTTCACCCTGCTGACCCATGACTGCGTACCAGCCTACAACACCAACCACATCATCAAGTTTGTGAACAACACGATGGTGGTAGGCCTCATCACCAACAACGAGGAGGCCAACTACAGAAATAAGGTGAGCCAACTGGTCCAGTGGTGTAACGACAATAATCTCTTCCTGAACACTGGAAAAACCAAGGAGATTGTGGTCGACTTCAGGATGGGTCACACACAGCACCCCCCTCTGATCATCGATGGTACAGCTGTGGAGGGGGTGAGCAGCACCAAGTTCCTGGGGGTGCACATCTCTGAGGACCTCACCTGGTCCAACAACACCACATCACTGGGCGAGAAGGCACAAACTCACCTCCATTTCCTCCACAGACTGAGGAGAGCATGAATCTCACTGCCCATCATGCAGTCTTTCTACCTGGGCACCATTGAGAGCATCCTCACCAACTGCATCATGGTGTGGTATAGAAGCTGTACTGCCACCTGCCGGAAGACACTACAACGCATAGTGGAAGCAGCCAGCAAGAGCATCGGTACCCCTCTGGCCCTGCCCCTGCACCCCCTCTCAGACATCTATCCAACCTGCCTCACCCGCAGAGCCATCAGCATCACAGGTGACACCTACCACCCCTTACACTCCCTCAGCCCCCTCTCCTCGGGGAAAAGGTACCGAAGCCTCTGGGCCTGCTCCAGAAGACTGCTGAACAGCTTCGTTCATCAGGGCATCAGGACCCTGAACTCTGTTCACTTGCCCTCCCCCTCCCCAGATGATAACACAATCACCCGCACAATAACTACCTCAGCTGTTGGCACAGAAAGACTGGCACACCAACAGTAATACTGTTGTTTGTTGTACTTTTGCTGCTGTATGTCTCTGCACATTAACCGCATCTATTTGCACAAATGCCAGTTTAGGAAGCTTGGGATCAGTGTACCAAGGTCTCCGCCTTTGACCGCCACCTGATCCACATAGCATCGGACCCCCGTGATCCCTCTTGCAGGTGGTGAGCCCACTGAAGGGCGGACCCATGTAACTCCTTCGGGCTGAGCTCGGCTGGGTCCCATGGGCAGAAACCCAGGCACCAGATGCTAGCCATCGAGCCCTTCTCCCAGGTCTGGCTCCAGGGTGGGGCCCCAGTAACCCCATACCAGGCGGGGTACACTGGATTGTTGTTCTAGTTTTGGGCACATCCCTCTGGGAGGAGACCCCGGGGCAGACCCAGGACTCGCTGGAGAGAATATGTCTCCCAGCTGGTCTGGGAATGCCTTGGTGTCGTCTCTGAAGAGCTGGAGCAGGTGGCTGGGGAGAGAGAAGTCTGGGCTTCTCTGTTTGAACTGCTGTCTCCGCGACCCGGACCTCCGGAAAAGTGGTAGAAGATGGATGGATGGATGGATGGATGGATGGATTTGCACAAATGCCATATCTGCTGTCTGTCTGTCTGTCACTGCAATACTGACCATGTGCAGTCATATCTGTCACTATCTGCACCTACACTACCGCACTGAAATGTAACTACGGGTATTCATCTCTAGCTGTCTGTATACAGGATTGCTGGGATTATTATTTATTATCGCTAATCATTTATCTCTATGGAGATCAGGGTCCTTCTGGGTGCCATTGGCACCACGGGTTGCATTACTGTACATAGACTGTACATAGACTGCTGCTGTTGCTGTTTGTTTTTTTCTTTTTTCCATCCTTATTCCTTTCCTTTTTATAAAATGCACACCAATAAAGAGAGAGAGAAACGCCATTTCAATTCTCCTGTATGTCCTGCACGTATAGTAGTATTGACAATAAAATCTTTGAATCTTGAATCTTGAATAGTGTCAAGCCTTCGCCATGCTACTCACACTACAACAGTTTGAAGTCTATGTGGGGTCAACATCACAGCCTGTGGAAGTCTATACAGATCACAACCCTTTGGTATTCCTGGCACATATGTACAATAACAACCAAGGTGGGCTCTAATCTGTCAGAACTACAACATTCAAATTAAACATAAAAAAGGAGGTGATAATGTGGTGGCTGATGCCCTCCTCCAGGGTTTATAAACTTTACCATTTATATGTTAAAGTATAACCAATGGTTTTATTCTTATGGGTGGGGGAATGTTACAACCCCAGTGGGGTAGAAAGAGTAACCTGTGTTTCTCCTCAGGTTTTGATTCCCCTGACATCCTTATTGGTTCTTCACAGCCCACACCTGCATCCTGTTGGCCAATCAGTGTCCTCCCCTGACTATAAAAGGCCAGAGAAGAAGAAGATCTTCCTTCCACGGGGCTAATTAATAGGATATTGTGGAGAGTGTGTGAAATGAGGAGGCAGGTTTACGAACAGACGAAGTTTATTACACTCTCTCATCAGTCATACAGAGAAAAAGCATGATGCCACCAAGCACGGTTTCTCCTTATATCCCAACCGCTCATCTCACATCTGCATGACATTTCACATCACATTGCATGACATTTAACATCACAATGCATCCACCCTTAAACCCCCCGGCTCCTTCTTCCTGCCAACTCCCCATGATCTCCCTGCCTATTGTCCTCCTATGTTTAACCTCTGCATCCTGACTGAGATGCTGTCTGCTGACTCACCCAAGTCTCTATACCACCACCCCCAGACAGAGTTTCAGTCCTCATGCCTTTTGGGCTTCAGTCTCCTCCCATATCTGCTGTAACGGGGGTTTCTGTGCCGGCGGGGGGCTGCTGGAAGCGCGTCTGACTGCAGGTGGGCCATGGCGGGGGGGGGGGGGACTCCGCTTTGCCCGTGTGGCTGTCCTGGTGAATCGTTTGCCTGGGGAGTTCTCATTGGGGGTCTTCCATGCCAAGGGGCCTGAGCCAGCAGCACTTGCTCGTCCGCCACTACAAAGGCAGGCTTAAGTCTGTCTATGCATATTTTCTCCCGACGCCCCCCCCAAGTCTAACAAAAAATGCTTGTCCCCTGTTTCCAGCACTCTGAATGGCCCATCGTAGGGTGGGCGCAATGGAGGGCGGTGGGCATCGTGCCTGACGAACACGAACTCCGCGTTCTTCAAAGTTTTTGGCACAAAAGCGCATGGAAAACAGTGGTGGGCCGGGCCGGGCAGCGTGCCTGTGTCTGCACTATGCTGCAAACGCTGAGACGGGCAGTTGTCCGGCGCGGGATTATCTGGCAAAAATTCCCCGGGCAGCCGCAGTGGTTGAGAAAAAACCAGCTCTGCCGGGGACGCCTCTAAATCCTCTTTTGGTGAGGAATGCAACCCCAATAAAACCCACAGCAACCGGTCTACCCAGTTTGCATCTGTCAATGAAGCCCTGAGTGCTGCTTTCAGGGACCTATGAAAACGCTTGCATAACCCATTGGCCTGTGGGTTGTACGTGGTTGTGCGATGAATTACAACACCCAGGCTGTGGGCCATCGCGGACCAAAGGTCGGAAACAAACTGAGGGCCCCTATCGGACGTGATGTCCAACGGGATTCCAAAACACGCCACCCATGTTGTCAAAAAAGCGTGCGTCACGTCCGCGGACTTGGTTGCCGCCAGTGGGACTGCTTCTGGCCAGTGTGTGGTGCGGTCCACCAGTGTCAGAAGGTGCGTGCACCCCTGCGACAGCGGGAGGGGGCCCACGAGGTCCACGTGAACATGGTCGAATCTTTTAGGTGGTATACTAAACGGCTCCAAAGGAGCCTTCGTGTGTCTGTGCACTTTGGCTCGTTGGCACACTATGCAGGCTGCCGCCCACTCTTTCACTTATTTGCGCAGGCCTGGCCACATGAATTTTGCTCCCACCATTTTGACTGACGCGCGCACTCTTGGGTGCGCCAGAGCGTGAACTGACTCAAACACGCGGCGGCGCCACGCGACCGGGACCACCGGGCGCGGGCGTCCTGTGGAGACATCGCAGATTGGTGGTGGTGGGGGGGGGGCTTGCCATCTTGCAGTACTCTGCTCTCCAGCCTTAACCCTGTTAGTCCAGACTGGAGCGCGCGCACGTCTGTATCACCAATCTGCTCAGCGGCCATGGCTGTATAATCTATCCCTACGCAGACCGGGGCCACTACCGCGCACGACAGGCAGTCCGCCACCACATTCAATTTACCCGACACATGCTGAATATCGGTCGTAAACTCCGAAATCGCGGCCAGCTGTCTCTGCTGCCGGCCCGACCATGGTTCCGAAACCTTGGCCATCGCGAACGTCAGCGGCTTGTGGTCCACGAACGCGGTGAAGCTGCGCCCGTCCAGCTAGAACTGGAAGTGGCGTATGGCCAGGTGGAGAGCCAGCAAATCCCTGTCGAACGTGCTGTATTTACGCTCACTGTCGCGCAAAGCCTTGCTGAAAAAAAGCAAGTGGCTGCCAAGAACCGGCGACACGTTGCTCCATGACGGCCCCTATGGCCATGTCCGAGGCATCGGTAGTGAGCGCTATCCGGGCCACCGGGTCTGGGTGTGCCAACAGTGCGGCGTTTGCTGTATCCATCATGTGCTAGAATGTCTGTGCCGCTCCTTTTAATCCGAATGGCATGTGCAGAAAATCGAACAAGCCGAACGGAGTTATTACCGCTGTTTTGGGTATGTCCTCCACGCGCACTGGGACCTGGTGGTAACCGCGGACCAGGTCTATTTTAGAAAAAAATGCGTGCTCCGGCGAGGTGAACGGAAAAACCCTGAATGTGGGGAATCGGGTAGCGGTTGTGTGCTGTGGCGTTATTCAACCTGCGGAAATCACCACACGGTCGCCACGACCCCTCAGCCTTAGGGACCATGTGTAGCGGGGATGCCCATGGGCTGTTCGAACGCCTGATGATGCTCAACCTTTCCAGGTTGGCAAACTCCTCGCGCGCTATGGCCAGTTTAGCTGCGTCCAAGCGCCGAGGTCGTGCGAAAACAGGCGGCTCGGTGGTGGTTATAAAGTGCTCCACCCCGTGTTTAGCGATGGCTGCTGAAAACGTCGGGACCGTGAGTGCTGGGAACTGAGTGAGCAGTGTGTGGAAATTACTGTCTGGAGCTGTGACGTTGGCTTGTGTTACTGGCCCGGCACCTCGAGCTGTACAGGGGATAGAGTCAAAGGACAGTGCATTAACCAGGCGCCTGTTAGCAACATCAACTAGTAAACCACGCGCACACAGAAAATCAGCTCCCAGGATTGGGAAACTCAGTGCTGCTATGACAAAAGTCCACTCGTATGTACGGCTGTGTAGAGATAAAGCCAGTGTTCTCTCACCAAAGGTCTTAATGTCCGAGCTGTTTACTGCAACCAGCCCGGGGCTGCTGGGTCCTGCCAGCCGGTTGGCGTAGGTCGACAGGATGATGCTCTTCTGGGCTCCAGTGTCTACGAGGAAATGCCTCCCTGAGCGCGAGTCCGTCACGTAGACCAACTTGTTCTCTTCGCCAGCGGTCGCAGCTGCTACGACTACCGGCCTTGGCATTTCCCGAGCGCTTGAATTGGCACGGTGGTGCACATCTGAGTGCGTTCTCTCCGAAGTGGCGGTGGTAGAAGCAGAGCGTGTCTCTCTGGCGTTCCTTGGTCCCCACTGCCGCTACTGTCGGTGGCTTCTCGCCTCCTCTGGTCGTCTCGCTGGGTTCTGACGCCGCCGCGTTGACTGTGAGCACTCTGGTGGTGAGGATGATCGGGTCTGCCTCCTGGGCTAGTGCACGGTAGTCGCGTGCTGCCAGCAACGGCGAATTGGCCAGAACCGCTCTCACCTCTGTTGGAAGGTTCCGGAGGAAAAGTTGGGCAAACAGAAAATGCCCGTCGTCCGTGCCCATTAACGCCGACATCTTCTCCATCAGATCGACAGCCGAACCATCTCCTAACTCGGAACGCCTCAGGAGCCTCTCTGCTCTCTTACAGTCCGAGACCGTGTAGCACCGGGTCAGCGCAGCCTTGAGAGCCTCGTATCTGTTGTGGATTGGGGGCTGGTCGAGCAGGCTCGCTACCTGCCGAGCTGTGCGAGCATCCAGCACTGCAACCACGTAGTAAAACTTGGTGTCGTCTGCCGTTATTCCCCGGAGGGCAAACTGGGCCTCGGTGTGGTGGAACCAAGAGCACGGGTTGTGCTGCCAAAAGTCCGGTAGCTTGACTGAAACAGCCCACGCGTTGCTGGGGGCTCCCGTCTGGGCCGTCTGTGGGATGCTTGCCGCGTTGCTGGAGCTTCCCGTCCGGGCCGACTCTGGGGTTCTTGCCTTGAGTTCCATAATACGTCCAGGGTCACCAGTGTGGAGAGTGTGTGAAATGAGGAGGCAGGTTTACGAACAGATGAAATTTATTACACTCTCTCATCAGTCATACAGAGAAAAAGCATGATGCCACCAAGCACGGTTTCTCCTTTTATCCCAACCGCTCATCTCACATCTGCATGACATTTCCCATCACATTGCATGACATTTAACATCACAATACATCCACCTTAAACTCCCCGGCTCCTTCTTCCTGCCAGCTCCCCATGATCTCCCTGCCTATTGTCCTTCTATGTTTAACCTCTGCATCCTGACTGAGACGCTGTCTGCTGAATCACCCAAGTCTCTACAATATTGTTTTATGGGTTTTTTTTTGAGTTTGTCTGGGTAGCAGTGTCTGGCCCACACTCCAACGCTGGACAGCGATAATGCAACTTTACACTGGTTGCCCCCGCCAAAAAAAAGAAAGAAGAAGAAGATCTTCCTTCCACCTCTGACTTGGTTTGCCACCACACCACAAGCTCTGTTCTCTGCTGCTATTACAGGCTAGGGTTAGGTTTGAGGCTGTTTGTATGTTTATGTACACTGTCGTGAACCTGGTTATCTACTAGTTGTTCAGACTGCCTGTTAACCTGTGTCTGTTTCTTGTTTTGCCAGAGAAAGGTGTAGGGGAGAGCTGCCATTTTTGATGAACCCTTTTTTCTCCTGTTTATGTTGTGGATCAGGGAGTCGCTTATCAGGGTTTGTATTTATTCTTTCAACTTAAGTTGTAGGTAAGAATCCTTTGTTTTTCACTTTGGGGGACATTTTTATTTGCTGTTTTGGCCTTTGTTCTTCCTAAAGTCAATTTTGCTTTCTTTTAGTCTGGCAACAAAACAGTGAAAACTGATCACTCTGTCATCATTTTGTCACCTGGTTTATGTTACTACTCCCTTTTACCCCCTTGACAGCCACTGGGGTCGTAACATAAGTGGAGTCTTGTCCGGGATTTGAACACCTGTACCACTTCCTTAAGGGGGGGAGGTGTGACAGCCCCCTCCATGGGTAGTTGGTCAATTGTGCAGGTCCTGACACCATAGAGTACACCTCTGCTACTATCCAAGAGCTAGTGAGGAATTCCTCTTTGGCTCAGTGGTACAGCAGGAGGTGATGGTGTCATGGGTTCATATCCCAGCCTGGGACATAAGGTGTAGGTCTGCCTTGCTATGAGCAAAAAGAGACTAGGTGAATGTCTACCTTACCTCGGAAAAAGGTGAAAATGACTAGGTTTGTCCACCTTGGTGTAGGGGTTGAGATGGACTTAATGACCCCAGGCTGAAAATAGGCTATTCTGGCCTTTGCCAGAAAATGGGTCGTAACAAATAGATACATCAAAACATTTAAGTGACCTATGTAATGTTAAGTGACAACCTCATAATGTGTCAATGATCTCCCTGAACTATATATATACAGTATATATATATATATATATATATATATATATGCTTTCCAGCACCTCCCCTGGCTAGCACTTTTGCTGTGAAAAGGAAGTAGCATGTGTAAATATTCCCTGCCAGGTATAGCCTCTCCACAGTTAGACCTATGTGGCCCAGATATGGGATCCGCCCTGAGGTAGCAGACGGTAATGGGTGCCTTGAGGCTCCAAGCTAAACCGCAGTGTCTTGGAGGAGACTAGGCCCCTAAATGCAAGGCATGCATGGCCCACCGTTGTGTAGATATGCCCTGATGCCTGCAAACGTAGTCCCCAGCTATGGGTTAAATAGTATCACTGCCTTGTGATAGTCTTGGGAAAGGCAAAGGCTAAGGGAGTTAACTCTGACAGAAAATCTGGGTAGATGACACTCATGAGTATGGTAATTGCAAGTACCTATGGGAAGGATAACCCAGAGAGAAAACCCAGCCCTCCAGAGTGGAGATTTGGCATGGGGCCAACTACTCCATCCTAGAAAACAGCATACCGTTACAGAAACTGCAACAGTCAATGTTGAATCTAACCCTGTTACTGGTAGGACAGGGCAAATTGGGGATTGCTTCTTGCGGCCTTATGTCCCACCTGGGACGAAGAGGATAAGTAAGTATTTATATATGCTAGCACTGATGCTCATTGATATAGCATGTAGTGTTTAATGATGGTGGTTCTACAATAACAAGGAACTTTTTTACACATGCATATAGACATACACCAGTGACACAACGCATCTGACATGCATTAAGCATGATGGTAAATGGTATTCACTTATATTGTGGAGAAAGGAATAACCAGACCGAGCTTTCTGAGCAGATGAACTTTATTCACTCTCTCACATCTTCCAGAATCAGAAACATTAACCTCATGTAGTAGGGACTCTCTTTTATATCACAACACTCACACATCCCTGCTACCTGAGGTCTTGCATTACAATTCACTCCCCCATGACAATTCCTTTTGTCCCCCAGCCCTTTGATCTCCATGCTCTTCCGCCAGAGGAAACTACTGCATCTCCATGCCTTTCAGACTGAGATGAATACCACAGCATGGGTCTCCCACACCGCGCCCCCCCCCCCCCCAAAGTCTCAGACTGAGTGTTAACCCTCACGTTGTCTCGGCTTCAGCCTCCGCCCATAACTGCTGTAACGGGGGCTCTTCGGCTCCGCGGCGCTGCTGTGCCGGTGGGGGGTTCCTGGGGGTGAGTCTGTCTGTGGGGGGACAATGGGGGGGGAACATTCAGCATGCTCGTGTGACTACTCTGATGAATTGCTTACCTGGGGAGTTCTCAGGGGGGGTCTTCCGCGTCAAGGAGCTCGGGCCAACACCACCTGCTCGTCTGCCACAACAAAGGCGGGCTTAAGCCTGTCTATACAGATTCTCTCCCGGCGACCCCCCAAGTCTAACACAAAATGTTTGTCCGCGGGTTCCAGCACTCTAAACGGGCCATCGTAGGGTGGGTGCAATGGGGACCGGTGGGCATCATGCCTGACAAACACAAACGCCGCGTCCTTCAAGGTTTTTGGCACAAAAGCGCGGGGAAAACAGTGGTGGGCTGGGCCAGGTAGCGTCCCTGCGTCTGCGCTATGCCGTGAACATGGGGACGGATGGGTGTTCGGTGCGGGGTTATCTGGGCCCTCCCCCAAGGCGGGATCATTACAAGCTTTTTTACCCTTTCCTAACCCTTTCCATTGCTACCTGTCTTTCAGGACCTCTCTCTTCCCAGGCGGAGTGGACTCAACCCTTGACAGTACTAGAACCCCGAACAACTCTCTGTAAGAACATGAATGTTATTATCACTAGTTGTTTAAGTCCCCGGGGCCGGGCCAGCCATCTTTTATCTTCAGGAAGAATCATCGCTCTCACTGTCAAGCCTTAACCTCTTTACCTGATGATTTCTGGCTACTCACCTTGTAAATACACATCTGCCGTCACCACTACACCAACCTCAAGAATAGATTTAGTCTCTAATCAGTATTCCCTGCCCAGTCATTATAGCCAAACTCGATGTCTCTTTTCCTCTCTCCACAGGGTTGAAAAAGTTTTCGCATACTTACACTTAAAAATAAACATTGTTTAGCATGTGAACATGACTCAGTTTCTGTGTTTGCTTTTAGGCCTATCATTACTGAAACATAGCAGTTTTCTGGCATTTTGCTTTAATACTAGAACTGTCAGCATTTTCACACCCCCTACAAACACAGCAACAGTCTCTCAGACCATCATATACTGTATAATTTCATTGTTTGGGTACAGAACGGAAATATTTGTTAATGTTTCCTCTCCCTCATTGTGTGTGTATGTGTGTGTGTGTGTGCGCGCGCGCGTGTGTGTGTGTGTGTGTGTGTGTGTGTGTGTGTGTTAGATTTATTGGGGAGTTACAGTGCATCTGGAAAGTATTCACAGCGCTTCACTTTTTCCACATTTTGTTGTGTGCCTTATTCCAAAATGGATTAAATTCATTTTTTTCTTCAAAATTCTACACACAATACCCCATAATGACAACATGAAAAACGTTTTTTTTTTTAAAGACTTTTACAAATTTATTAAAAATAAAAAAACTAAGAAATCCCTCATACCAGCTCGGACGTCGCCCGGGTTAACAAAGTCAGGAGTTCCTGGCAGTGGAAGGCGAAGGACAGAGCTGCGTGGAGGAATCTGATCAGACCTAAATGAAACAGTCATTGTTGCCCCCGACAGACTGCTATGATGATGATGATTCACAGCCTTTGCCATGAAGCTCAAAATTGAGCTCAAGTGCATCCTTTTTCCACTGATCATCCTTGAGGTCTTTCTACAGTGTGATTGGAGTCCACCTGTGGTAAATTCAGTTTACTGGACATAATATGGAAAGGCACACACCTGTCTATATAAGATCTCATAGTTAACAGTGCATGTCAGAGCACAAACCAAGCATGAAGTCAAAGGAACTTTCTGTTGATCCTCGAGACAGGATTGTCTGGAGACATAAATCTAGGGAAGGGTACAGGAAAATTTCTGCTGTTTTCAAGGTCCCAATGAGCACAATCGCCTCCATCATCCATAAATGAAAGAAGTTTGGAACCACTAGGACTCTTCCTAAAGCTGGCCGGCCGTCTAAACTGAGCAATCAGGGGAGAAGGGCCTTAGTCAAGGAGGTGACCAAGAACCTGATGGTCACTGTGTCAGAGCTTCAGCATTAATCTGTGGAGAGAGGAGAACCTTCCAGAAAGACACCCATCTCTGCAGCAATGCACCAATCAAGCCTGTATGGTAGAGTGGCCAGACGGAAGCCACTCCTTAGTAAAAGGCACATGGCAGCCCACCTGGAGTTTGCCAAAAGGCGCCTGATGTTATGATCCCTAGTGCACCATTACGCAGCGCACGGAGGGCAGAATGAAAACCCACAAGCAGGAGTAGATTCGTGCGCTTTATTGACATAAACCCCAACTAATAAGTCCAGCAAACAGTCACAACTTGAACAGAGAGTTGAAATGATAGCAATATAGGCCACCAGACAAACAGGGACACCACCCGGATGCTTAGCAGCCCAAGGAGAGGGAACGCCTAGAGCCGCAGTGTATCAGTCAGCACAGGGAGAAAGGCAGACATAACTTACAGGCTGAGGTGATCCAAGGCAGTCCGTGCTGTCTGGAAGATGAAGGAAAAGCAGGAACAGCCGATTACGCTAGCTAACCACAACAGTCTAGCGTAAGAGAAGACAGGTTCGTCAGGCTGGCAATAATGAAGGGAGTGATGGCTTACATACAGAGAGGTACACGCTGCTGTGTAAGGACTGCAATGCTCCAGCGATCTCTTCCCACTGAAAGAGCCCTTAAGTAATTACAATACCAATGAGGGAAGAGACCGCCGGTGAGGAAAAGTGTGAGCTGGATGAATTGACACCAGGTGTGTATGAGTGAGTGTCTGAGCATGTGAATGAGGTGTGTGTATGTGTGTGTGTGACACCAATAATAAGAAACAGCTGGTGATACTGACAGGAGGAGGCATGCCCAAGCTGTCAGGGAGCAAGGACCCAAAGGGCTCCCTGAAGCACCTGATGGAAAACAAATAATAAAACGGGCCAAAATAGCCAAGGGGTCAGAACTGGGTTTGGACCACCAAACCCAGGTTCAAGACACCTGAAGCACTCTCAGACCATGAGAAACAAAATTCTCTGGTCTGATGAGACAAAGATTGAACTCTTTGGTGTAAATGCCAGACGTCATATTTGGAGGGAACCAGGTACCGCTCATCACCAGGCCAATACCATTCCTACAGTGAAGCATGGTGGTGGCAGCATCATGCTGTGGGGATGTTTTTCAGTGGCAGGAACTGGGAAACTAGTCAGGATCGAGGGAAAGATGAATGCAGCAATGCACAGAGACCTCCTGGGCGAAAGTCTGCTCCAGAGCGCTCTTGACCTCAGACTGGAACGACGGTAAATCTTTCAGCAGGACAATGACCCTAAGCACACAGTCAAGATATCAAAGGAGTGTCTTCAGGACAACTGAGTTAATGTCCTTGAGTGGCCCAGCCAGAACCCAGACTTGAATCCAATTGAACCTTTCTGGAGAGATCTGAAAATGGCTGTGCACCGATGCTTCCAATCCAACCTGATGGAGTTTGAGAGGTGCTGCAAAGAGGAATGGGCAAAACTGCCCAAAGATAGGTGTGCCAAGCTTGTGGCATCATATTCAAAAAAGACTTGAGGCTGTAATTGCTGCCAAAGATGCATCTACAAAGTATTGACCAAAGGCTGTGAATACTTATGTACATGTGATTTCTTAGTTTTTTATTTTTTTCATGTTGTCATTATGTGGTATTGTGTGTAGAATTTTGAGGGAAAAAAAACAATTTAATCCATTTTGGAATGAGGCTATAACAACAAAATGTGAAAAAGTGAAGCACTGTGAATAGTTTCCGGATACACTGTATTTTTATTGATTGAAATTAATGATGTTGCCCCGAAGTAGAAAATATTTCTGTTTGAGATGTGTAAAACATATTTAACCAGAACATATAGTATCTTAAACTCATAACAAAATATATGAACACAAAATGTATATCTCTGCCTTGTTCAACCAGCATCCAACTGTGGCACCTAGACCAAAACCTATGGTGCACAGCTGGGGAAAACGCTCTGTGCCCTCACAGTGCACTTCTCACACACAGATTGCTTGTGTCCCACCTCTTCTCTGCTCACATGAGCTCCAGATTGCAAAACGCACACCACACACACACACACACACACACACACACACACACACACAGTTAGGCTATACTATATTTTCTAAATCGGCATGCAAATACAGCAAGCCTTACCTTCATTTGGAGATGGTGCATGAGTGCTTATGTGGAGAGCTATTGTTTCTGTCAGTTCTGTTGAGATTTATTGGATTGATGTTACCATTAGGGGACCCCAAGATAGCAGGAGCTGGGATCAAGGTCCGTATTGGTAAGAAGTGGAGTGCTGCCAGAGAGCTTCAGGTGGTTGAGGCTCAACTGAGAACTAGGGCTCTTGTTGGAAAGATGGCAATGGGACATGCTGGCCTAGGCTACATTTCAAGCTGACACATCAGGAAACCCATGGAAAAGGAAAGGCAGTGCCTCATCCAGGGTGAGGTCTGCACAGAAGCTTAAGAGCTTTGGGTCAGCAAGATGGTGGGACTTGGACCAACAAGGAGCCTGGACAACGTGGGAAAAATGTGGTGCAACACAAGTTTCTTGTGTTATCGTTGGTGCCATGACCAAGTGCTTAAGGCAGTTGCTGAAGTTGTCAGCTCAGCCATTGGATATAACAACTTCCACCCAGGGAGGACCACATCTCCTTCCACAAAGCTGGCGAGAATCCTCTGCCACTGCGGATGAGACCAACAGCCTCGGACTGGCACTCTCAAGCAAACATGGAGTTACTGGGGGACTACAGATGCAAATTAGCAGTATTGCTAAATTTGGCATACTTACATTTGTAATAATGTTCATTAATATGTATTGTCCCTTTCAAATAAACATTAAGCTAAACTAAACTAAAGTGATACATGCTTATATCACCAGCCGTATTGATTACTGTAATGCCCTGTTCTCTGGTCTTCCCAAAATGACAATTTCAAATCTGCAGTTATTACAGAATTCAGCTGCACGTGTTCTGATGAAGATCGGATGGCAAGCTCACATCACGCCGGTTTTCACTGCATTGGCTCCCCGTGTCCTTCAGGATTGCTTTTAAAGTTCTTTTACTGGTTTATAAATGTCTGCACGGGCTTGGGCCTTCTTATTTATCAGAACTACTTTAAACATATGAGCCCCCATGGCCTCCGAGGTCCTCTGGCACTGGTGTTTTAGAGTAATTATCCCTACTGCCAGAACACGCACCCACAGTGAGGCTGCTTTTAGTTACTACATCCCATGTCTTTGGAACAGCCTGCCGGAGAACATCAGGGCTGCCGAGAATATTCATGTTTTTAAAAGCAGGCTCAAGACCTACTATTTTAACTTAGCTTTTGATTAGTGTCCTATTTTAATTGTCTTAATTTATGATTTTAAACCTATTTTATGTTGTTCTGGTCACAATTATTTATTTTACTGATTATTAATACATCTGAATTTATGTCTGGTTGTATTTAAATGTTGTTTTATTCTTTTAGTTATCATAACTGTTGTCTTTTTACCAACAAATTATCTTATTATTATTTATCAGTGACTGTTTTCTTTTTTTATCACCCTGTCCAAGCTCCAGCATTTCCTCATAGGGAGCGCACCCACAGGCAATTGTGCCTGTTTTCTGGCTGCAGGGTGCTGGCCTGTGATTGCCCCGGTCTGCTTGGCTGAGGAGATCATACACTGTGGTGCCATGCCAGTGGTGCCGACCCCTCGGATTAGATTTGGGTGGTCTTGGGGCGGGGGGAGGGGGATATTCCCATGGCTGTGGACTTGGCACTCTCCCTGCTGCTGATGGCTCCCTAGTGATGGTGCTTCCTCACCTGGATCCTTGGTTCTCAGCCATTAGTCTGACACAGACGAAAGCTTCTTTGTGTGCATGTGTGTGTGTGTGTGTGGGGGGGGGTCGTAATTGTGTTCTGTTTCAATGTGTGAAGCACTTTCTGTTACAACTTTGTATTACACTTTGTGTTACAACAATTGATTGAAGTGAGAGTGGAGGCTGGAAAACAGTTGAAGTCCCCAGAGCAAATCATCCACACAACATTTTGTCCTGACTTGGTCATCTTCTCAGACTCCACCAAACAAGTCACCATGTGGGAACTCATAGTGCTTTGGGAAGAACACTTGGAGGGGGCTCATGAGAGGAAAATGAGCAAGTATGAAGACCCTGTGGAGGAGTGCAGCGATCAGGATTGGCGTACTCTCTGCGATGCCATTGAGGTGGGCTGTTGAGGCTTCTTGGGCTGCTCTCTCTGCAAAGCACTCACTTTGTTGGGAATAAATGGAGCAGCAAAAAGGGGAGCCATACGTTCCATCACCGAGGACACAGAAAAAGCCACTAGGTGGCTGCGGTTGAAGGGGGAGAGCCTTGGCTTGTTGCTGCTGGGATGCAAGCTGGGACCTGATTAACCCCAGCTGGGTCACCTAGGTGAGGGGTTTGATTTTGAAAGGCTTGAAACCCCTGAGGATCTCAGGCACATCGCTGAAGATGCATCCCAGTGCATCATAAAGATCTATCTCAAAGCCTTATTACAAATTTTTGGCATAGCTTACCTACTGTATGTTCTGTTCATGTTTGGGATTATAATAACTAGTGCATACCCGTGCATTCCTGTAGAAACCCGTGCATGCCCGTAGAGGGGATGTATTTCCCTGCCATCTGGGGCTGTTTGCCCCTGCTTGTTTCTTCTTCTCCTGCCTGTCACTGTTCTATGTTATGTTGCTTACCTGTGTCTATATATGTCTTGTAGGAAGTCATGTGCTCTGTCTATGTGCCATCATATAGACATCATCTGGCGGGTCTTCTTCTTCTTCGTTCAGACCACTGAAGGGTCTCCTCCTGTTGAAGACGGCTGTGTTGTTCACAGTCATACCTGCGGTGTACTGGTGGAACCTGAGGTGTTTCATGTTCACGGCATCTTTTCTGACATGCAGCAGTTCTTATTCTATTGCTCTCCATCTGGTGGGTCTTCTTCTTCTTCTTCGTTCAGACCACTGGTTGAGGGATAGGTGCATTGTAATTCCAGTTCATGGGCACGATCCTGAAAAAGTGGCTTTTGACTCTATTCAGGAAGGCCCTTGCATGCCCATAGAAACCAAGAAACTGGAGCACCTGGAGAAAATCAGTGCTTTGCTTTGCATTTTACACATTTGTAGTGTAGACTGACATTCATCAAGGTTACACATTTGCCGTCATGTAGGCATGGCAAGTCATCCTATGATGCCTGAGTTCATTGGACGCACTATGATGATGAGGCAGAGATCATAGACTGTCCTATGATGTCCTAGAAACGTGCTTTAAAGTCTGTCGTACCCTATGCTGGGGAAGGGTGTCCTCCTGTCTCAGACGGGTGCGATGTACTGCTGGAACCTCAGGTGTTTCATCTTCATGGCATCTTTTCTGACGTGCAGCAGTTGTCGTCATTCTATTGCTCTCCATCTGGTGGGTCTTCTTCTTCTTCTTCTTCTTCTTCATTGAGACCACTGGTTGAAGGATAGGTGCGTCGCAATTCCAGTTCATGGACAGGACCATGAAAATAGATCTGAGCAAAAAGAGGCTTTCCGGCATGGACTCACTGCATATGACATCATAAAGACACAAAGACAGCCTTGATGTATATGACATCATAAAGACATGTTGCCTGATGTCTGTCACTGTATATGACATCATAAAGACATGAAGGCAGGCTTGATGTATATGACATCATAAAGACATATTTGTCAATGTGCCGTGAGCTTGATGTATATGACATCATAAAGACACATTTGTCTATGTGCCATCATATAGGTATCGCAAATCGACCTATGATGTCTGAGTTCATGGTCTATATGACATCATAAAGACACATTTGTCTATGTGTCCTATGATGCCTGAGTTCATAGGACATCCTATGATGTTCAGGCAGAGATCATAGGCCATCCTATGATGTCCTATGAAGCGTGACACACACACAGACAGACAAATAGTCATCAAGTGTTGCAACTGCGGGGGTGAGCACAGTGCTGCATCATGGAGGATGTGTTGTGCAGAGGGAAGCTAGACAAGCCCTGGAAATCAGAATAACTAAGAAAATCTCGTAGGCGTAACTCTAAAGACAGTTAGAGAGGCAGGAATAGTCAGAAACACAGCAGGCCTTCCTCAAAGAAGTTCAGTTCAAATGGAAGCCCAGCCATCAACGGGTCCCACGCAAGCACAGGATCGTGCCGCTACAAGGAATGTTTGTGTTCACAAATACAAAATGGATGATGACACATTGATAGTAAAGAGGACAAACTTTATAGCTTTTATCTGCCACACCATGAATGTTGCTGCACAGCTAAAGAAGAAAAGTGAAAGAATCAAAACCATTGTGGAAATAGCAGGAAGCTTCCTAGATGTGAAAGATATCACAGCTGACCAGAGTCATGCTTTATTGAAAGTTGAAACTGGGGAGACTGCACATGCTGAAACAAGACCTTAATTATGGTACTACACATACTACAGTGGAATGCGAGTAGTCTTATAGCAAACGGACAAGAACTCAAGAAGTATCTTTATGAACTAGAAGTTGTTCCACAGGTAGTGTGTGCACAGGAGACATGGCTTCAACATCACTTAGAGTTTGTTATTCCAGGATACACTTCAATCAGACAGGATAGAATTAACAGTGTAAATGGAGGAGGATTTGTTACTTTCATTAAAGATGGCCTGGCATATAGGGTGATTCCCTGAGGATATCCCTGAGGATATAGAGTGTAATATTATTGAAATATGTAGGCCAAATGGACAAGGAAATATTAAGCTGATTAATTATTACAACCCATGTAGGAAGTTAACAGCAGATATTTTCAGTGTTATGGCAGGGGAAGGGCATATGAAAAAGGTATGGTGTGGAGACTTTAATGCCCATAATAGCTTGTGGGGAAGCACACATACAGATAACAATGGGAATGTTGTGGAAGAGATCTTAGATGAAAGATTGTTAATTTGTCTAAACAGTGGTGAATGTACCAGAGTGGATGTGCATAGGGGCACATTATCATGAACTGACTTGACTCCGGTATCTGATTCTTTAGTGAGCACCTGTGAATGGATGGTTATGAACAGGACAACTCTGGGAAGTGATCACTTCCCAATACTTACAGTCACTAAAACTGAAGTATGTATACAAGAAGGAAGATGTTTTACAAAAATAGTGTTTTTGACAAGGCAGATTGGGGAAAATTTAGGCAATACTGTGTTCAGTCGTGTCATTTGGTAACATTAGAAGGTGGCATAGAAGAGTGTTCAAGTTAGTTGACCAATCATATTCTGAACGCTGCAATAGCAAGTATACCTAAGAAAACAACACAGGGTAGGAAGAAGGTTGTACCCTGGTGGAATGATGAATGTAGTTCTGCAATGAAAGAGCGAAACAAGGCATTCAGAGAGCTGAGGAAGAACATGACTAGTGAAAACTTAATAGAGTACAAAAAGAAAAGGGCAGTAGCTTGAAGGATTATTAAAAACAGGAAAAGGTCAACATGGAGAGAATTTTGTTCCAACATTGGTAGGAAAACAGAACTAGGTGATGTCTGGGGTATGTTTAAAAAAATGAGTGGGAAAAGGGTATCAGTTAAAATTCCAGCTTTAGTGGATGGGGACAAGATGGCTGTATCAGACAAAGAAAAGGCAGAAGTCCTAGGTAGAGCATTTACAGCAGTGCATAGAGGAGAACATCTTGGTGAGAGTCATTGACAGAAAAGGCAGAATAAACTCAGAGAAAATACAAACTTAAAAAATGAAGTGAAAGAGGACATGAGTACCTTAGACCTCGAGCTCACAATGTCAGCGCTTAAGAGAGCTTTGCAAGATAGTGGATACACAGCTCCAGGATATGATCAGTTAAGATAAGAGGGCTGCACGGTGGCGCAGTGGTTTAGCACTGTGGCAGCACAGTTTACCCTCGGCCGGGGGATCGCGGGGATCATGAGATCGTGGGTTCGATCCCAGCCCCCGACCAACAGTGAGCTGTGTGGAGTTTGCATGTTCTCCCCGTGTTGTGTGGGTTTACTCCGGGATTTCTCCGGTTTCCTCCCACATACCAAAAACATGTAGGTTTAGGGCGCTCGCGCACGCAGCGACCGGCAGCCGGTGGCTTGTCACCAGACTGCAAACCAAATCTACCTACGGGTACAAATAAGTAACTAAAAAAAAAAAAAAAAAAAAAAAGATAAGATAAGATAAGCCTTTATTAGTCCCACAACGGGGAAATTCCAGGATTGCAACAGCACAGGGATAGCAACACTCAGAGCAACAATCAGAAAGCAAGAAAAAAAGCAAGCAAGCAAGAGCAGCTAATATATGTACATATGTACATATTACTATAAAATATATATATACACACACACAGACACACAGTGCAGAGCATTGTAGCTGGATGGAATAAATATATGAATATATAAACACACAGTGCGGAGCATTGTAGCTAGATGGAATAAATATGTAGATATATAAACACCCACAGTACGGAGCATTGCAGCTAGGTGGAATAAATATGTAAATATATAAACACACACAGCACGGAGCAATGTAGCTAGATGGAATAATATGTAGATATACAGTATAAACACAGTGCGGAGCATTGTAGCTCGATGGAATAAATATGTAAATATATAAACACACACAGTGCAGAGCATTGTTGCTAGATGGGATGAAACAGCATAACCGTCTACTTAGTTATCCTACATGGTATGATTATGTGCCCATACATATTCTCACCCTCCATAGCGACCGGTATTTTCCTAGTTGTATGCCGGAGGGGACCATTGTGTAAGTCTATTGCATCTTTTGCATTCAAAAAACTATTAGTTTGTTACGTCTTTTTGCTATCTCTGCGAGCAGCCCTGCTTAGGTTGTACAGTCTGACAGCCGTTGGTAGGAAGGACCTGCGAAACCTCTCGGTTGTGCACCTGGGATGATGTAGTCTGCTGCTAAATGAGCTCCTCAGTGCATCCAGTATGTCCTGCATAGGGTGGAACTCGGACTCCAGCAGAGATGACAGTTTAGCCACCATCCTTCTCTCTCCTATCTCCTCCACCGGATCAAGGCGCTGCCCCAGGACAGAGCTAGCTTTCTTGATCAGTTTGTTCAGTCTCTTCCTATCGGCTGCAGTAATGCCATTGCCCTAGCAGACCACTCCAAAAGTGATGGCTGATGCCACCACCGTGTCATAGAATGTCTTCAGCAGCGCCCCTTGTACACCAAAAGACCTGAGTCTCCTCAGCAGGAACAGCCTGCGCTGTCCCTTCTTGTAGAGTGCGTCAGTATTGTGTGACCAGTCTAGTTTATTGCTCAGATGAACACCCAGGTACTTATAGGATGTCACCATCTCGATGTCTGTTCCCTGTATGCTTACTGGTGCTGTGAGGGGTTGCCCATGCCTGCGGCAGTCCACCACCAGCTCCTTAGTTTTCCTCGCGTTGATCTGGAGGCAGTTCTGATGGCACCTGTCCACGAAGTCCTGGATAAGCCCTCTGTACTCAGCTTCATCTCCATTGGAGATGAGGCCAACGATCGCAGAGTCATCAGAGAACTTCTGTAGATGGCAGTGTGTTGTGTTGTGTGAGAAGTCCGCAGTATAAAAAGTGAACAGGAAGGGAGCCAGCACCGTTCCCTGGGGGGCCCCCGTGCTACCGATGATCGTGTCGGACACACAGTCCCAGGTTCTCACAAACTGAGGCCGGTTCGTGAGGTAGTCCAGGATCCATGATGACAGGTGCTGGTCCACCCCTGCGCGCAGCAGCTTGTCCTTCAGGATCATCGGTTGGATGGTGTTGAAAGCACTGGAGAAGTCAAAGAACATGATCCTCACCATATTCCCGGGCTTCTCCAGGTGGGACAGAGAACGGTGAAGGAGGAAGATCACCGCATCCTCCACCCCAATGCCATGCTGGTAGGCGAACTGGAGTGGATCCATCGCTGGTTCCACCAGGGGGCGGAGGTGAGCAAGGAGCAGTCTCTCCAGGGTCTTCATCAAGTGGGACATCAAGGCCACCGGTCTGTAGCTGTTCAGGTCTTTGGGGTGGGAAGTTTTTGGTACAGGTACCACACAAGATGTTTTCCACAGCTGTGGTACCCTCCCCAGCTTCAGGCTCAGGTTGAAGATGTACGTCACAATCCCACACAGCTGGTCTGCACAGGACTTGAGGAGCTTTGCGCTGATGCCGTCCGGTCCCGACGCCTTCCTCGCCTTGATCTTCCTCAGCTCCGTCCTCACCTGGGTCCTTGCCTATGCAGTCAATGCAACTGGTGCTGAAATTGTTTAACAGACTATGGAAGGAGGGGGTTATCCCAAGTGTGTGGAAAAACACTGTAATTTTATCATTTAATAAGCCAGGGAAAGATCCAGCTCATCCAAGCAACTACAGGCCAATAGCATTATTGTCACACTTAGGGAAATGGATGGAGAAGGTGTTAGTTTACAGACTCTCATACTGTATGTACTAGAGCAAAAACGATTAATAAACGACTATCAGAATGGTTTTAGAAGAGGAAGATCCACAGTGGATGCTCTAGTTAGGGTAAGTAATGATATTGAAAAGACTCTCAAAATGAAAGCAGTAATGGTTATAGTTTATCTGGATATTGAAAAGGCTTATGACACTGTGGAGAGATGGACTTCTTATGAAATTGAAGAAAATGGGCATTGGTGGTAGGATGCATAATTGGATAATGGATTTTTTAACACACAGGACAATTAGGGTTAAAGTAGGATCAGAAGTTTCTAATGACTTTGAAATAGAAAATGGTGTTCCTCGGGGGAGTGTGATAAGCCCTGTTTTATTCAATATAATGATTAATGACATGTTTGCAGATCAAGAGAGATCCATCAAAACAGCACTATATGCAGATGATGGAGCCATATGGACGAGGGGAAGAAATGAGAAATTTGTGTTCAAAAACATCAGGGAAGCAATGGAGAAAGTGGAAAAGTGCTCATATGACTGGGGATTTAAATTTTCAGACAGTAAAACCTGCTATATGACTTTCACAGAAAAACGCAGAACTGGTACAGAACCATTAACATTATATAATCAACCAATAGAGAAAGTCAGTGAGTTCAAATATCTAGGATTGTTGTTTGATAGTGCATACACATGGAGAGTTCATGTTGAAAATCTGGAGACAAAGTGCAAAAAAGTCATTAATCTCACAAAAGCTGTAGCTGGACACGAATGGGATGCAGATAAACAGGCATTAATTGACATTTACAGAGCACTAATGAGATTTACAATAGACTATGGATGCATGATTTATGGAGCAGCAGCAAAGACGACTCTGGAAAAAATAGACAGAATGCAGCATAGAGTGCTTTGCTTGTGCATTGGAGCCATCAAAACAACACCAAACAATGCAGTTTTAGTAGAAGCAGGAGAAATGCCAATGGATTTGAGAAGAGATAAACTTGCATTATCATACTGGGTCAAGCTGAAAGGAAGTGATGAAGCGAATATTTCAAAAACAACACTACAAGACTGCTGGGAATACTCTAATTTCCAGGGACACGGATTTGGGTGGACAATTGAAAGAAAAGCCAGAATGTATGGGCTACACACTATTGATATAGGTAACACCGGTTCAGTGAGTAATGTTCCCCCTTGGCTGTTTCCAGGAATAGAAGTAGACACTAGTCTGCTAATGAGGAAAAAGGATTAGCCTGTGAGTGAAGTTGGTGTTAAAACAAGCATTTACCTCTGGAACAATTACTATAACTTCTTACAGCTCTATACTGACAATTCAAAGAACAAAGAGGGCTCTGTTGGAGTAGGAGTATACATTCCAGAGTTTAAAGTGACCATCGCAAAAAGACTCTCCAACAATACATCCGTGTTTACAACAGCGGTGGTGGCAATAATTATTGCTTTGCAGCAGGTGGAGGAGGTCAGACTGGACCAGGTGGTGGTGGGCACGGTCTCACTTGCAGCGCTAAAAACCATACAAACACTAAAATCTACAAGGGAAGACTTGGTGATTGAGCTATATCACAGTTTATTTAGGGTACACAGGGTGGTGGAGAAGTTCAGTTTTGTTGGGTTCCTGCACATGAAGGATTGAAAGGGAATGACTGTGCAGACAAATTAGCAAAAAGCGCTCTTGAAAAGAGATAACTATACCATTGTCTCTTGGAAAAGGTGAAGGGAAAGCAGTAATCAAGAAAAAAGGAACTAAAAAGATGAGATGAAGATCGAAAAGGTAGATCGTATTACAGAATGCAAAAATCTGTTGCAATAAAGAATTACATAACAACCAAAAGGAGGGAAGACATCATTATGGCAAGACTCAGACTGGATCACACAGGTTTAAACGGCACTTTATTCACCATGGGGAAAAGCGAAAGTGACAAATGTAGAGAATGTGGAGTAAAAGAAAATGTCGAGCACATCTTATTACACTGTCACAAATACGGAAATGAAAGACAGATAATGGAAAATGAAGTTCAAAAGGCCGGTAGGGAATGGGGTTTAAATGGGATTCTGGGAACAGATGGAGATGGAGAGGCAATAAGAATCATGAGAAGGGCGCTTTTCTCTTTTTTAAATAACACAGGATTAAGTCGTAGAATTTAGGGGTCGGGCTCAGATGGCATAATGTTACACACTATTGTACAGTAGGTGGTGGTATGCACCTTTCAGTTGTTTGCTATTGGCCAGTAACCAAGAGAAGAAGAAGAAGAAGAACATCCTTTACAATCATTCTACCTGTAGGTGATGTAGGCCTATACGGGCTCACAGAGAATGGTGTGGTGCTGATCTGACAGCAGCCAGCAGAAGTTGAGCATCCGGTTATTGTGCTGTTGAGATTCGAATGGATTAGGTTATAATTCTTTATTCACAAGGGTAATGTCATTTGTTTACACATCAATTTGTATTTACAAAATAATGTCTGTGAAGTAGCCCTTCCTACCTGGACATGCTACCAGATTGGTCAGCGGACAGTGATTTTTTTTCCACCCAAGGATGTTTAGGAGACTGAGCTTTCCTCTACAACCCAGTCTTCATCTGAAGTCTGCTCTCTTCAATCAGATGCCTCTTCTCCCCCCCGCCCCCATCTCACGTCTTGGTAAAGTGCCAAAGCCTCTTCCAAAAAGCCTTTTCTTCATTTTTTCTCTATTCATATTTGTTTTTTTGCTATCTGGTGCATAGAATGGCAATTCCTCTCCCTCGTTTCTCTCATTCTGTCTCCCAGATCAGGATACACAATGCATTATTTGAAAGAAAACATCAACAAAATGACAAAAAAGCACAGACCCATGAAAACATCCCTCAAAATTGAAACACTGTAGTAACTAACTCGTGGGCATAATTCCTTATATGGCTTTAGCTGTGACCAGATGTGATCATATGACCACAGTTAGTGTAGTAACTCCTTATATGGGGATAATTCCTGATAGTTATACAGGGGTGATTCTGGGATCAGAGCTTTAGGGGTCCTGAGCACCCAATGAGCTCCACCACCACAAACCCACTCTTTTTTCACACAAAATATTTTTTACACAATAACACCATTTATTCCCCTGGATCTAATTTCCTTTTGTGTTCACAAATCAGTTTTGAAATCTGAAGGCAAAAACAAAAGTAAGACATGGAAAATCTAATTTTTCCTCAGTAAATTTTTCCTCAGTAAAGCAATCGTAAAACACACACAATTTTCCACTTAGTACTCACTCTTTGGGATCGTCAACACTGAAGTGGTGGCCTAGAGGTAGAGCGTCCGCCCTACAACCGGGAAGTCATGGGTTCAAGTGCCAGCTGGGTCGTACCAAAGACCATATAAAAATAGTACTTCCTGCCTTCTAGCTTGGTGCTCAGCAAAAATAAAATGGAGGAAGGAAAGTTTGATTACCCAGCCACAGGGCTTGCACAAGCCAGTGTACTCCCTGTGCTGGTCCCAAGCCTGGACAAATGAGCAGGGTTACCTCAGGAAGGGAATTTGGTGTAAGAATCCTTGCCAAATCTACATCCGGATCATTGCGATATCAGGTGATGATAAGCTGTGGCGATCCCAAAAGGGAAGAGCCGAAAGACACAAAACAAACAAACCAAACAAACAAACCAAAAAACATATTCTTTAGGAGTGTACTAAATCAGGCCAGTGGTATGGAAGATCCACTGATATAATAGCTAAATGGACTGGGACACACCCATAAATGCACCCTGTGTCATTGACTATAGACTGTTACTAAATAAATAAATCGTCATATTATGGCCCTAAGTGTCTTAATGCAATTTTGGTTGCATGTTAGATGTAAAATGCAAATAAAGCATTATCAGAGACAGGGGTGTGTGGATGTGTGGTTACTTGGGTATGACTGGTCCCTGGGATGAAATCAACACAACCTGTTTAATTATAAACTATAATAAAATAGTGCAAATTAATGACTTTTAAATGTAATATATGATTAGGGGTTTGTAGATTATCCAGATGAGGGCTGGAAAGACAGATGTCTATAGTTATAAATAGTGTTGGGGTTGGGCTAGGTTGCATTGCTCAAATTTCCTGACTTCTCACACTCATTCACTTCAAATCAAATCAATTCACTTCAGTTCAATTCAGCTTCATCTATAACATGATTAAATACAATAAAAGGCATCTCAAGAAGAAGAGTAGATAAAATGTATAGTCAGACAATGAGTAATTCAGAGCAGCCCCAACAGTCCAAGAGTATCTCTCTGTTGGAACAACCCAATCTCAGTAAAAAAACATAACTAATCAACATTTTCTACCCCTCTAAAAACGTACATTTGTATGTTAAACCAAAAAACTAACGTACCTAGATATGTTTTTAAAAGCGGAGTCCATGCCTTCACTCACTTCACATGTGCAAAACGGTCCTCACTGCGCATGTGCAGAAAAGCACCTGTCTTACAGAGGCTTCCAGTGATTATTTGGCTGGTGGGAGGGGGATGGCGGACAGTTACTTAGAAGCGGTTTCAAGCAATGACACTAACAACCCGCGAGTTTGAGTCCCACGCTGATTTGTGAGTGACTTCAGCCCCTTTTTTTTCTTTGTTTGTTTTTCACTCCACTAGTGAAAGGTTAGGTTTAGGCGTCACCTCCTGTGAGGTTAAGATTAGGAGAAAAATGTGTTGGACAGGTGTTAGATGGTGAAATACTATGAAAGTGAGAGGAACAGAAACTGTAAAGAGAGGGACTTATCCAGGACTTCGTGAACTGGTGCCATCGGAACTGCCTCCAGATCAATACGAGGAAAACTAAGGAGCTAAGTGGACTGCCACAGGTGAGGACAACCCCCCACAACACCAGTAATCATCCAGGGAACAAACATTGAGATAGTGACATCCTACAAGTACCTGGGTGTTCATTTGAACAATAAACTGGACTGGTCACACAATACCGACGCACTCTACAAGAAGGGACAGCGCAGGCTGTTCCTGCTGAGGAGGCTCAGGTCTTTTGGTGTACAAGGGGTGTTCCTGAAGACCTTCTACGATTCGGTGGTTGCATTAGCCATCACATTTGGAGTGGTCTGCTGGGGCAACGGCATCATGGCAGCTGACAGGAAGAGACTGAACAGACTGATTAAGAAGGCTAGCTCTGTCCTGGGGCAGTGCGTCGACCCAGTGGAGGAGATAGGAGAGAGAAGGATGGTGGCTAAGCTGTCATCTCTTTTGAAGTCCAAGTCCCATCCCATGCAGGACACACTGAACGCACTGAGGAGCTCATTTAGCGGTAGGCTGCATCATCCTAGGTGCGTGACCGAGAGGTTCCGCAGGTCCTTCCTACCTACAGCTGTCAGACTTTATAACCTAAGCAGGGCTGCTCGTAGAGGTAAAAAAACCCCAAAACTTTATGACCTAATAAGCATTGAATGTAAAAATCCCAACAAACTTGCACAATAATGGTCCCCTCCATTACACAGCTAGGACGGTATCAATCGCTACAGAGGGTGACAACTAGGCTGAATCAAATAGGAAATATGCTGTACATATTCATACTAGGTGGGGTAACTGAATAGACCATTATGCTGTTTATTCCATCTAGCTACAATGCTCCACACTGTGTATATATACAGACGTGAACAAAATTGTTGGTACCCCTCTGTTAATGAAAGAAAAACCCACAATGGTCACAGAAATAATCTGTGACCATTGTGGGTTTAGGGATCTGTGCTAGGCCCTACTCTTTTTAGTTTATATATGCTTCCGTTAGGCAACATTATTAGAAAGCACTGTATACATTTTCATTGTTATGCAGATGACACACAATTATACCTGTCAATGAAGCCAGATGATAGTAATCAATTAGCCAAGTTAGAAGCCTGTCTTAAGGAAATCAAAGCTTGGATGACTTGTAATTTCCTGCTATTAAATTCAGATAAGACTGAAGTCATTCTTGTTGGTCCAAAATAACCTTAGAAATTCCTTTCCAAATCAAACTTTCAGTTTGGATGCACTTACTCTTTCTCTTAATAGCTCTGTGAGGGACCTTGGAGTTATTTTGGATCAGGATTTGTCCTTCAATTCACATATTAAATTTGTTTCTAAGACTGCCTTCTATCATTTGCGTAATATTGCCAAGATTAGGAGCATCTTGTCTCAGAGTGATGCTGAGAAGCTGATCCACGCTTTTGTTAGCTCGAGATTAGATTATTGTAATTCTTTATTATCAGGCTGTCCTAAAACATCTTTAAAAAGTCTTCAGCTGATCCAAAATGCTGCAGCAAGAGTTTTAACAGGTACTAGAAAGAGAGATCATATCTCTCCGGTTCTGGCCTCCCTTCATTGGCTTCCCATAGAATTTAGAATTAAGTTTAAAATCCTTCTTCTTACTTACAAAGCTCTAAACAATCAGGCTCCTTTTTTATTTAAAAGATCTGATACTACCGTATTATCCTAACATAGCACTACGCTCCCAAAATGCAGGATTACTTGTAATACCTAGAATCTCCAAAAGTACAATGGGAGGCAGAGCCTTCAGTTATCAAGCTCCTCTCCTGTGGAATCAGCTGCCAATCTGGATTCGGGAGTCAGACTCGATCTCTGTTTTTAAGAATAGGGCTAAAACCTTCCTTTTTGATATAGCCTACAATTAGGGAGGGACCATGTGTTTCTGAACCCTCCCTTAGTTATGCTGCTAATAGGTTTAGTCAGCCGGGGGACCTCCAGTAATGCACTGGGCCTCACTCCTTTCCTCACTCTCTATGAAATATTTTTTTTTTTGCTGGTCATTAACCACTTGCGCTCCGTTGTTCCGCGGGCGGGCAAGTCTCTGCGTCCTAGGGCGCACGAGGGCGCACGAGAGCGCACTCATGCGCGCTCGGACGCATGATGCATGATATACTGATGATGGTGCAGATGGAGATGGTGCTGGCCTCCAAGCGCCACTGAAAAAAAAAGCTGCAGACAGCCGCAAACAGATTAGTTCATCTGATTGACCTCTCATTCGACTAATAAGAGCCTTGAATTGGGTTTCTGAAACCATGAAGAGCCAATGAATGAAAACCTAGGAAGGAGGACCCGCCTACTGTGAATGCAGGAGCCAATTGAAGCACAGAAATTCGGGCTGGGTGAAGAGAGATTTACTGTTGCAGCAGATGAAAACAAAGGACGCTGGACGAACCTGCTACAGACCCAGCAGCATGGAGAACACCCACAAGTGGGACCTGCACTCATTCCAGCAGAATAGGATTAGGATTCTCTTCCGTCATCATAGACCGACGGAGGCCGACGACAAAGGTCGTAAATCATTCATCAAAACCGCAATATTGGAATTATGTTTTGATTGGGATCCACGAGCGGACCAGCGTTGCGTTCGTCTGACAATGGGGAAGAGAAGTTCGCCAGGACGCTGCTGCTGTGAAGAGGTAAGGTGTTATAAGCTAAATTATTATTTCTCCCTGAAAACTGTAATCCAAAAATGACTTTTGACCGATCGGTAAATTACAACTCTACCGCACACGAAGTACGAAGTGCGTGCGCTGCGATAAATGGCTCATTTGCCGTGTTCGGACCGTGAAGGCCCCCCCCCCCCCCCCCTGCTGCAGAAGAGGAGCGGGGGGGGGGCGTTCACGGTCCGAACGCCCCCGGTCCGCGGGGGGAAGCATATGAGTCTATTCCATCATGTAGCGATGGCCGTCTTCTGTAGTGAGGGGGGGGACAACCCCCCCCACACACACACAGTAGCGGGGGGGGGGAGCCGCTGTGACAGCGTTGCTGTGGAAACATGCAAGGAGTGTAATCCGTCATGTAGCGAGTGCCGAACTCCGTCCTTTGTTGCGGGGGGGGGGGACACCCCCCCCACACACACACACAGACACAGCCCTGAGTGTGACCTTTCATTAGAGCCCAAAATGAAGATTCTACATTGAATTATTCAAACGTTACAGACGTTTTTCCAAACTGTGCCATTTGGCACAATTTGGCACAGTTCCAAAATGCCTGGGAACAGCCTGAGAACAAAGCTGTGTAAAATATTCATTTTTTGTGGTATTGTTACCAAATTTGGATCTCAGCTTGATAACACTTGGTTCTACATTTCTGTTGCATTTTCCAGCCGGATCGGACAGCTGTGTGTTATTTGCAAGCATTTGTATCCAAAAAAACACTGTGTCCAAATTTATTTTCTTCAAGTTCAGTATGTTTAGATGACTGTAACTCAGTGGCCGGAGCACGTAGAGAGATCATGTTTTTTTTGCCAAAAAATTCAAAGTGTTTTCTTTTAAATGAGACCAACCCCATGAAGATGCAAAGGGTTGAATAACAGCTTTCGATTTACTTTGGGCACGTTTTTTTTTGGCATTTTTAGGAAAATTGCCCGGAGTGCAAGAGGTTAACATTTGTTTGTTCTCTCCCATAGATTGAGTCCCCATCGTGCTGTTTGCTCTCTACATGTCTGTTCTTTTCTTCTTCTCTGTCCCCTCACCCCCCAGCCAGTCGCAGCAGATGACTGCCCCTCCCTGAGCCTGGTTCTGCTGGAGGTTTCTTCCTGTTAAAAGGGAGTTTTTCCTCTCCACCGTCGCCAAGTGCTTGCTCACAGGGGATTGCCTGATTGCTGGGGTCTTTCTGCAACTGTGGGGGTCCCCCCCTACAGTTGATAGTGCTATGAGATGACTGTTGTTGTGAAATGGCGCTATATAAATAAAGTTGAATTGAATTGAATTGAATTGAATTGAATTGAAATAACTTGAATCTGACAAAAGTGGTGATAAATAAAAATTCTATGAAAATTAACCAATGAAAATCAGACAATGCTTTTGAATTGTATGTGATAAAGTGGCAAGAAGGAGGCGGCGAGGCAAAATCTTTTTCAATTATTCCAATTTATTTTTACTCACAAATAATATTCTCCAGTTCAGGTAATCTCCAGTCTCTCAGGATAAATCTTCTGACACAGTTTCAAAAACAAAATGTACTTTCTCCAAAGAAGCATATCAAGTAATAGACATTCCTCAATAAATGTTTTCGTCAATTACCTTTCATCAATATATCACTCCTTACTTGATATCTCACACCTGTTATATAGTGGACAGATCAATTAGAGGTAATTAGCCCCTACCATAATCCTAGGTAAAACACTTCATTCCTTATACTAAACACATACCCACTAATATATAAAAATACATAAATAACTTTCCCCAGACATACACAATATAAATATATAAATAACACACAATAAATAGTCATATAAATAGTTCCATAAATAACCTTAACCCCTATTTACAAATATTAAACCACCCCTATGACTAACCATACATATTTGCTCCCTGCTAGTGTCCTATATAAGGCCTTCAACTCCTAACGGAGTCTTTTGCCTGGACACCCGCAGGAAGCATGTTGGCAAAGGTATGTGCAATAAATCTTTTAACAATTATTTTACCAGATTCTTAATCATACTAATTATCTCCCAGGGCATTCAAATTAACCAAGACAAATCCTAAACCATTATGTGCATCTTAACCAACAATCATACAACAATACAACAATACAGATACAACATAATCTCACAATATAACCAGACATACAGTGATGACATCCCATCGTCACATTTCCTCCCCCCTTTCCCGAGAATACAGTACTCTTATGAGTCATGTATTCTAGAGAGGCTATCAGCCACAAGGTTGGTTTTCCCTGCCACATACCGAACAGTAAAATTATATGGTTGGAAGGACACATACTACCCTGTAAGACGACTGTTCACATCTTTCATTCTGTCTAACCACTGTAAAGCCCGATGATCTGTCTCTAACAAAAAATGACACCCTAATAAATAATATTTCAAAGACCCTATTGCCCATTTTATGGCAAGACATTCTTTTTCAATCGTAGAATATCTTGACTCCCGGTCCAACAATTTACGGCTCAAAAACAGTACTGGGTGTCTCTCTCCCTTCTCCTCCTGGAGAAGTACTGCTCCAATGCCAACCCCTGAAGCATCAGTTTGTAAAATGAACGGGCGAGCAAAGTCTGGACTGAAGAGAACCTTCTCCCCAGAAATAGCCCTCTTCAGATCCTCAAACGCTCTGTCACACTACTCTGTCCATTTTACCTTATTTGGTGCTGCAGCTTTAGTGAGGTCAGTCAATACTGTGGCTCTTTCAGCAAAGTGGGGGATGAACTTACTATACCATCCTACCATTCCCATGAATGATCGCATTCTCTTCTTAGTGGTGGGTACAGGGTAGGTCCGAATGGCATCCACTTTACCTATTCGTGGTCTAATGACCCCCTGACCAACCACATGTCCCAGGTACTCCACCTGCTGTTGTCCAAATGCACATTTGCGTGGGTTAATTGTCAGTCCTGCCCTCTTAATTAGCTGAAGGACCTGCCTAAGGTGTATCAGATGTTCTTCCCAGGTCTGACTATAAATGACCACGTCATCCAAATAGGCAGCCGCAAAGTTCGATACTCTCCTTAAAATTTGGTCCATCAGCCACTGAAATGTTGCCGGAGCCCCCTGAAGGCCAAATGGCATGACCCTAAATTGGAAACTGCCATACGGTGTTTTAAAGGCTGTAAGTTCCTTTATTTCTGGTGCCAATGCCACCTGCCAATACCCCTTACATAGGTCCAAAGTAGAAATAAATCTAGCCTTGCCCACTTTCTCTAATAATTCATCAATCCGGGGCATAGGGTATGACTCAAATTTAGATACTGAATTCAGATATCTAAAGTCAATACAAAATCTTAACGAGCCATCCTTTTTGGGGACCAGCACAATCGGGCTACACCACTCACTGACTGACTCCTCGATCACTCCCAGCTGTAACATCAAATCAATTTCGGTTTTCATTTTGGGGACCAATCGTTCCGGGATCCTATACAATTTTCTTCGTGGAACAGTTTCCTCTTTCAAATAAATCTTATGACGTACCAATGTCGTGAAACCAGGTCTCTCCTGAAACAAATCTGGATCCAATAATGTCTCTAACTCTCTCCGCTGATCCACCTGCAAATGAGACAGTTGAAATGAATAAGGTTCTGACACATTTGTGGGAAAGGATTGTTCCTTCTCCTCATCCACTTCCGTCGCACAGATCAAGAGCTGCTGCGTCTCCTGAAGAGCAGGTTGCTGCTGTTGATGGCCAGGCTGCTGAAACTCTTTCAATAAGTTAATATGGAAGGTCTGATACTTTACCTTCCTGTCAGGCATATATAGTTCATCAGAATCAGAATCAGCTTTATTGGCCAATTACGCACAACACATACAAGGAATTTGAGTTTGGCTAAAAACTTGCTCTCGTTGTTCAGGTGGAGGATTTAAATAAGATTTAAATAAGGATTCAATGACAACAGAGTATGTACAGTAAATTACAGTCTGTCCACGTTTCTACAAAAGGATGCAAATATATACAGGAATATATGCAGTTATTTACTCAGACTATCCACACTTTGCAGAAATATATGAAAAAATATACAGTCATACAGTATTTCAATGTGAACTCAGATTCAGTGATATAATGTGAATGAAGTAAAAAGCAGTGTGAGAGTTATGTGCAATGTAAGAATGGATGAAAAGTCATGAGTACAACAACAGGTAGGACTAGGTGAATGTTAGGAGCTCATCAGAGTGATGGCTTGAGGAAAGAAACTGTTCCTGTGACGGGTGGTTTTGACCTTCAGTGATCTGTAACGACGACCAGAAGATAGAAGTTCAAACAGTTTGTGGCCGGGGTGTGACGGGTCAGCACAGATGTTTCCCACCCGTTTCCTGGTTATGGACCGATATAAGTTCTCAATGGATGGTAGGTCGGTACCAATGATCCTCTCCGCAGACTTAATGATCCGCTGCAGTCTGGTCTTGTCCTGTTTAGTGGCAGATCCAAACCAGACAGTGATGGAAAAGCAGAGGACAGATTGGATGATGGTGGTGTAGAAGACAACCAGCAGCTCCTGAGGCAAATCAAACTTCTTGAGCTGATGCAGAAAAAACAACCTCTGCTGGGCCTTTTTCCAGACAGTGTCTATATGGGAGGACCACTTCAGGTTCCGGGAGATTGTGGTACCCAGAAACTTGAATGAGTCCACAGTGGACACTGTGCTGTTGAGGATGGTGAGTGGGGGGAATGAAGGAGGGTGTCGCCTGAAATCCACAGTCATCTCCACCGTTTTGGCTGGGTTAAGTTCAAGATGGTTCTGGCCGCACCAGAGGATCAGCTGCTCCACCTCCCGCCTGTATGCAGACTCATCGCCATCCCGGATCAAACCGATGACTGTGGTGTCGTCCGCAAACTTCAGGAGCTTCACCGAAGGGTCCTCTGAGGTGCAGTTGTTGGAGTAGAGGGAGAAGAGCAGTGGGGAAAGGACACATCCTTGGGGGGCGCCAGTACTAATTTTTCGGGAGCTGGATGTAAATCTCCCTAGCTTCACCTGTTGCCACCTGTCAGTCAGAAAGCTGGAGATCCACTGGCAGGTGGACGGGGGCACCTTGAGTTGGAGGAGTTTCTGATGAAGAATGCCTGGGATGATGGTGTTGAACGCTGAGCTGAAGTCGACAAACAGGATCCTGGCATACGTCCCTGGGGAGTCGAGGTGTTGCAGGATGTAGTGTAGTCCCATATTCACTGCATCATCCACTGACCTGTTTGACCGGTAGGCAAACTGCAGTGGGTCCATCAGGGGGCCTGTGACAACCTTCAGGTGGTTCAGCACCAATCTCTCCAAGGATTTCATGACCACAGAGGTCAAGGCAACAGGTCTGTAGTCGTTTAATCCTGTAACAGAGGGTTTCTTGGGAACAGGAATGATGATGGAGCGTTTGAAGCAGGAAGGCACTTCACACAGCTCCAGTGATCTATTAAAGATCCGGGTGAAGATGGGGGCCAACTCGTTGGAGCAGACTCTCAGGCAGGACGGAGACACCATCAGGTCCTGCAGCCTTCTTGATCTTTTGTCTCTGAAAGACCCGGCGCACCTCCTCTTCACAGATCGTTAGTGCTGGTGGGAGGTCAGAGTGGAGGAGGGATGGAGTTCCTGGGGCTGCAGATAATCCTTTTGTGTGGGTGGGAGGTGAGAACTGTAGGTTCTTTTCAAACCTGCAGTAAAAGCTGTTTAGGTCGTTAGCCAGCTGGAGGTTTTCCACAGGGTAGGGGGATGGTCTCCTGTAGTTGGTGATATTCCGTAGGCCTCTCCAGACAGAAGCAGAGTTGTTGGCTGAGAAGTTTTTTTGTAACTTCACACTGTAGCTCCTCTTAGCAAGCCTGATCTCCTTCGTCAGCATGTTTCTGGCCCACTTGTACAGAGTCCAGTCACCAGTCCTGTAGGCCTCCTCCTTGGTCTGACATAGCTGCTTGAGTTTAGGAGTGAACCAGGGTTTATTGTTGTTGTATGTGCAGAAGGTCTTGGTCTGCACACACATGTCCTCACAAAAACTGATGTATGATGTCACAGTGTCACTGAGTTCATTTAGGTTAATGGCTGCATCTTCAAAAACACTCCAGTCTGTGCAGTCAAAGCAGGCTTGTAACTCCAGTTTTGATTCCTCAGTCCATTTCTTCACAGTCCTTACAACAGACTTGGAAGTTTTTAGTTTCTGTCTGTATGTTGGAATAAGATGGAGCGGACAGTGATCAGAAAAACCCAGAGCTGCACGGGGGATGGCATGATAGGCTTAAAACTGTGTAACAGTGGTCGAGTGTATTTGTGTCCCTGGTGGAACATTTAATATGCTGTCTGTATTTAGGAAGCTCATTTGTGAGATTAGCTCTATTGAAATCACCCAGAATGATAAGCAGAGAGTCTGGATGTTTTTCCTCCACGTCTGCTGTCTGGTCAGCGAGGTGTTGCAGTGCCTCCGTTGTACAAGCAGCAGGGGGGATATAAATTCCGACCAGAATAAATGAGGAGAACTCTCGCGGTGAATATAAGGGTTTACAGTTTATGAACAGTGACTCTAGGTTAGAGCTACAAAACTTCTTCAACACTGTGACATCAGTACACCAACCTTCGTTTATATTGAAGCAGATTCCACCACCTTTAGTCTTTCCAGAGAATTCTTGGCTGCGATCAGCGCGAAACAGTTGGAATCCGTCCAGGTGGAACGCGCTGTCCGGGGTGTGTTCACTCAGCCAGGACTGCGTGAAACACAGGGCGCCAGATCTGCTAAAATCCAGGTTTTTGTGAGTCAGGAGCAGCAGTTCGTCCATTTTGACGAAGTGCTGTCCATTTGTCCATTTGATAGATCATTTGCCATCGCCGCACCAACCCTCTGGAATTCCTTGCCCCTTCACATCCGGTCTGCCAACACACTTGCTTCTTTTAAAAGTCAACTCAAAACCCATCTTTTTAAATCTACCTATAAAAACTGACTGCCTCTTCTACCTATGTGTACCTATGTGTATATGTTTACCCGTTCTCTGTATGTTTGTCCCTATGCTGTTTTGTAAAGCGTCTTTGAGTATTTAGAAAAGCGCTATATAAGACTGATGTATTATTATTATTATTATTATTATTATTATTATTATTTTGCTTGCCAAAGAGCGGACATTGCTCAGATGGATTGATGGGAGCGACGTGCGATATCCTCGTTTCTTCAGCCTGACTAGCACACCGGCACGTTTACCACGCCGCCTTTGTTTCCGGCCAGTGCCAATAGCCGCTGCTCCCACAGCTAAGATCGACTGAAAAAACTTCAGATCAGCAGCAGAAACTGGCGGAGAAGTTGCATTGGGAGATAGTCTGAGTGAAAGTAGTTCCTCCCTTGAAAAGGTGACTCGGACGGAAGAGCAGAAGTCCAAAAAAAAACACAAAATTAACAAAAACATCAGAGAGCAGAAGCCAGTGGCTGCCATTCGCGGCGCCATCTTGGATCATCATATGTCACTGAACTTAGTTTTCAGGAAATTTCATAAGGCCCCTGCCATCGAGCCAACAGCTTACTGTCACACGAGGGCAGCAATAACAGAACTAGTTGTCCTGGGTGAAAAACCCTTTTCCTGGCCTTCTTGTCATACCAGGTTTTTTGTTTGGCCTGCGCCGTCCTCATGTGCTCCTGAGCCAAAGCAGTCATTCGATCCAGTTTCTCTCTCATTTTAATAACATAAGAGACCACATTGTCCTGATCACTCGGTGGACTCTCCCAGTGCTCCTTTAATAAATCCAATGGGCCCCTCACCTGACGGCCATAAAGCAGTTCAAAAGGTGAGAACCCTGTTGAAGCCTGGGGCACCTCCCGATAAGCAAACAGTAAATAAGGTACCCATTGATCCCAATCTGGGCCCGTTTCAGAAACAAATTTCCGCAGCATATTTTTCAGAGTCTGATTAAATCGCTCTACTAGTCCATCAGTCTGCGGGTGACAAGGGGTGGTCTTTATGCCCTTAATCCCCAACAGCTTATACACTTGCTGTAACAGTTTAGACAAGAAATTTGTTCCACAGTCTGTCAGAACTTCTTTAGGTATGCCTACCCTTGAAAACAACTGGATCAGGCAGTTGGCAACCTGCCTAGCCTTGATAGATTTCAAGGGAAAAGCTTCTGGGTACCGAGTTGCATAGTCACACATCACCAGAATGTATTTATTACCCGAGGAGCTTCTTTCTAGGGGGCCAACTATATCCATCCCTATTCTATCGAATGGTGTTCCAATAATGGGTAATGGTTGCAGTTGGGCACGTGCTACTCCCCTAGATGCTGTAATCTGACATACTGAGCATGTCTTGCAGAAGTCCTTTACCTGGGCATACATTCCTGGCCACACAAACCTTCTAGCAATTCTCTGTAGAGTTTTTTGGAATGCTAGATGACCTGCCCAAGGGATAACATGTCCTAGTTCCATGATTTATGGTGTGAGGTCCTGTGGTAAAGCTATGGCCATAACTCCACCATGCTGTTGATATAGAATGCCCTTTTTAATGACATACAAGGCCTCAGCCAAACAATCACCTTTTCCCTGTTTCACACCCTCAATCTCCGAGACTTTATCAAACCAGGGCTTAAGTGTTGGGTCAGCTTTCTGCAATCTAGCTATGTCAGGAGGGATGTCAAACTCTACTGACTGGCTTAATTGTGGTGTTTCTTCACCCAAATTCTTTACTGACACTAACACCTTATCTCTTCTCTTCTGAGCCTTGGATTTGTGTTGCTTAATAGGGCCTACCTCTATCTCCGAATCAAAAAAAGGTAATTCCTGAAGAGCATTGGCAACCCTCTGTGCCCTCTGCGCCCTAGTTGTCACCATATTACAATTTTTCACCACAGGTGTATTTACTCTCTGTTCAACAGTGCTACCTGCCTGTCTCTCCTCCGTTCGTTCCTCTCTAACCTGTTGTATGATGTCTAACAAAGTTGGAACATCATTGCCAAGAATAACAGGATACGGCAAATCGGGCACAAGAGCTACAGGAAGGAGATAAGTTTGACCCCCTACTGTTAAATAAACCTCAGCGATCGGGTACAGTTTTTTATCCCAATGGACACAACTGATGTTTATTCTAGACTCATTCCACAAGTCCCTAGGGACCAAACTAGGTAGCACAACTGAATCTAACAGGGCCTCTTGACACTGACCATTAAGCAACACTTTTGTTTTATAAACTCCACTATGCACTGAGGCTGAACAAGTGGGTCTAGGAACTGAACATAAGAGTGACGGTTTCTGATTTCTTATGGCAGGACATGCATATTGGGTGTGACCGATTTTGTTGCAATGATGGCAGCATATATCTCTATTTGTAACCACACGTGACTTTTTACTATTATCATATCTACTGTTTATATTCTGACTGGGCCTGGAAAACAACCTATTTCGAGCTGGGCCGCCCCTTTCACCCTCATTAAACTCACTCCGAGTCGTGAAAAATCTATCACGGCCGAGTGTAGGTCTCCTGCTCCCAGACCTGGCTGACAGAAAAACCTCTGCCAGACGAGCAGTGTCCTCTGCAGTCTTCGGTTCCCGCTCTTGTATCCAGACTCCCAGTTGTGGGTTCACCATGCGCAAAAACTGTTCCAAAATAAACTGTTCCATAATGTCTTTTAACAATCGGGTCTCTGGCTTAATCCATTTATGTAACAGGTCTTTCAATCGTACATACAATTCGCGAGGGGTTTCGTCCTGAAAAATGTCCAAGGAACAAAACCTCTTCCTGTAAGTGTCAGACGTTATTTCATATTTACTCAGGATAGCTTCTTTAACTTTTGCATAATTGTTTGTGTCAGCCACATCCATCAAAACAAATGCGCTCCGCGCTTTACCTGTAAGCAAAGGAGCAAGATGGATAGCCCACTCTTCTTCCCTCCAGCGGCAGACTGTAGCGATCCTCTCGAATGTCGTCAGGTACTGTTCTACGTCGTCCTCGAGTGAGAGAGGGTTCAGCCTGGGCTCGTGGTGCATTGTCCTCCTTGGCTGCACCTGCAGCGGCAAATCTTCCTCCTGCGGGCCGACCCGACTGGCCGTCACCCTGGGGTCCTCCCCCGGAGCGCCGTCGTCACCGCCATGCTCCGCCCGGCTCCCGTACTCCTCTCTCAGCTCTGCAACCTGCGACTGTACCCAACGAATTTGTTCAGTCACAGCCTGCCACCCTTGGTCATGGAGAGCGGCTTCCTCCTCCATTTGCCGATCTCGGAGCGTCAGTGAACGTACCACCGATTTTACTAGGCTCGTTAGCTGTTCGAGCTCGCCAAGTCCGCTGACTCCCTGCTCCTCCTCCATCATGCCTGTATCCAGGTCAGACCGCTCCTCCTGCCTCATTTTTCTTCTCGCCATGAGTCCTTCCGTCCACCAAACACTACGACGTCGATGTAACGGACCACCGCTGCCACCAAATGTGATAAAGTGGCAAGAGGAGGCGACGAGGCAAAATCTTCTTTTTCAATTATTCCAATTTATTTTTACTCACAAATAATATTCTCCAGTTCAGGTAATCTCCAGTCTCTCAGGATAAATCTTCTGACACAGTTTCAAAAACAAAATGTACTTTCTCCAGAGAAGCATATCAAGTAATAGACATTCCTCAATAAACGTTTTCGTCAGTTACCTTTCATCAATATACCACTCCTTACTCGATATCTCACACCTGTTATATAGTGGACAGATCAATTAGAGGTAATTAGCCCCTACCATAATCCTAGGTAAAACACTTCATTCCTTATACTAAACACATACCCACTAATATATAAAAATACATAAATAACTTTCCCCAGACATACACAATATAAATATATAAATAACACACAATAAATAGTCATATAAATAGTTCCATAAATAACCTTAACCCCTATTTACAAATATTAAGCCACCCTTATGACTAACCATACATATTTGCTCCCTGCTAGTGTCCTATATAAGGCCTTCAACTCCTAACGGAGTCTTTTGCCTGGACACCCGCAGGAAGCATGTTGGCAAATGTATGTGCAATAAATCTTTTAACAATTATTTTACCAGATTCTTAATCATACTAATTATCTCCCAGGGCATTCAAATTAGCCAAGACAAATCCTAAACCATTATGTGCATCTTAACCAACAATCATACAACAATACAACAATACAGATACAACATAATCTCACAATATAACCAGATGTACAGTGGTGACATCCCATCGTTACATTGTAGTTCAACAGAATTATTTTAAAAAACAAACTCATGAAACAGGCCTGGACAAAAATGATGGTACCCTTAACTTAATATTTTGTTGCACAACCTTTTGAGGCAATCACTGCAATCAAGCGATTTCTGTAACTGTCAATGAGACTTCTGCACCTCTCAGCAGGTATTTTGGCCCACTCCTCATGAGCAAACTGCTCCAGTTGTCTCAGGTTTGAAGGGTGCCTTCTCCAGATGACATGTTTCAGCTTCTTCCACAGATGTTCAATAGGATTTAGATCAGGGCTCATAGAAGGCCACTTTAGAATAGTCCAATGTTTCGCTCTTAGCCATTCTTGGGTGTTTTTAGCTGTGTGTTTTGTGTCATTATCCTGTTGCAAGACCCATGACCTGCGACTGAGACCAAGCTGTCTGACACTGGGCAGCACATTTCTCTCTAGAATACCTTGATAGTCTTGAGATTTCATTGTACCCTGCACAGATTCAAGACACCCTGTGCCAGATGCAGCAAAGCAGCCCCAGAACATAACAGAACCTCCTCCATGTTTCACAGTAGGAACAGTGTTCTTTTCTTGGTATGCTTCATTTTTGTGTCTGTGAACAAAACAAGCTGTGCCTTGCCAAAAAGTTGCAGTTTTGTCTCGTCTGTCCATAGGACATTCTCCCAGAAGCTTACATATACATTACATATGTACATTACATATGTAATGTACATATGTACATATGTATAAAGTCATGTATATGTATATGCTTACATATGTATATTCACTGCTCTTTTTAACTTATCTGCTAAATTATTGCTCTGAGTGTTGCTATCCCTGTGCTGTTGCAATCCTGGAATTTCCCCACTGTGGGACTAATAAAGGCTTATCTTATCTTATCTTATCTTACCTTGATACAACACATGTGGAAAGAACGGGCTGGATTCAAGACTAGTAAAACAAGACTGATTTTTGTTTGTAAGTTAACTTTTCGATGATATTCTGATTTATTGAGCTGGACCTGTATATCTAAATTTTTTTTTTATCAATTAAAGCTATAAATTAAACTGAAATTACCATTTATGCATGTTACTTTTGACACCTAATTTGAGTCCAGATTTAGTCTTGTCATGATTTGTTTAAGTTTTAATTAGTTTTACATCAAGTCTGTTCATTATCAATAGTTTGTCTACTTTTAGTCAGCAACAAGATTTCATTTTAGTCAGTGAAATAAACATTGCTTCCATCTTTGTCAAAGAATATTAGAAAAAAAATCTCAACTGCTGCTGTCATGATTGCTAGGCAACAAAGTAGTGTGTGGTCACGCAAACAAACGTCATCTAAAGACTAGAACATAAACTGTTTTTTTTTTTTTTTTTTAATCGTCTCTGGACAGATTCCTTTAAATTTGTCCTTTGAAATGTATGGCTGCTGTTGGCCAGCCTAAAAGGTTGTAACCCCTGAATTTGTGTATGATCAGCCCGGTGCTGGGTAACCCATATTTGTGCAGTCAGCTTCGGCCAGCCATTTTGTGGAGTGACATAACTTGGGCATGTAACTTGCCAAAGGGGTGTACCTTGCCAGAGTCTGTGAGCCGCATCCAGACCTGTCTCCAACAGGTCAACCAAGATCAATCACTATGTGATGGTGATAAGGAAGAAACCATTGGCAGATCCACATTCAGGGTGGGGTAGTAAGTTGCCATTAATAGAAAAGTTTTCAGCTTAATCCTAACTAAAATTCTTAACATCTCATTTTCTACCCTCTTGATACAATTTTACCTTTCAACTCTGCTTTGAGCATAACAACATACTTAAAACCCTCTGAAAACAGTCAGTACATTTTAAGCTTGTTGGTGAACAGGTTAATTGATTTGTTCAGTAGAAAAACCTTGAACCCATCAAATGAATGTTTTCAAAGAAGATGCATTTCAACTCACAGATTGGAAGTGTCAGTGAGAAAGCAGTATTAGGGATGAAGAAATGATGGGGAAGTGTATGGCTGGAGGGCTGCCAGCTCTGTCGATTCTGTAGAAAAATTCAATGGGAAGAAAATGAGAGCAGGAGTTGATTGGACTGAATGGGCCTTAGCCACAAAAAGGGAAATGAAGACTAATGGGCATATGATTGGTCAGGGAGATGGGACACAAATGAGAGGCTGGTGGGGAGAGAGGTGAGTAGGACAATGACTAATGACATTGCCATTCCACAGTCAGGACATCCACCTACTGAGAGCATCATCCGCCCTCTGCCCTTTCCCCATTTTCCACCACCACCACTACCACACACAGACACACTAGAAGGACGCAGTATAGAAACATTAAATCTAACCTGTCCTTTCAGTAATACTCTTTTATATGACTTTTTGCAACTTTACGTATTAAATGAGTGGCCTTAGACAAACTGAGATTTTGGTTCTGTTCAGTACAGCTGCATCTCTGAAGTGGTAATTAAACTTAACCTGTTGCACTTCGGTGTACCGCGGGCGGGCACGTCTCTGCGTCCTAGGACGCACGAGGGCGTCCTAGTACACAAACTGTGCGTCCTAGGAGGCACTGAAAAAAACCCCACCTGCATTTCCGTTCTTCCACTACAGACACAGCCGCGAACAGAAAGCCAAAGGAGTGCTTTGATTGGTTTAGATGTGATTGACCTCTCATTCGACTAATAAGAGCCTTGAATTGGGTTTCTGAAATCTTGAAGAACCACTGACTGAAAACCTAGCAAGAAGGACCCGCCTACCAACGGCTGCGAATACAGCGAGCCAATTGAAGCACAGGAGTTCGAAAGCTGTTTTGTGTAAGGCTGGGTGACACACAGGCGTTTGCCAGTCTTTTTTCCTAACTACTGTTCTTATTTGTTTTGAAAAATCGTTCGCTAAAACCGCAATCATGGAAGCGCAAAACCGCAATAATGGAATTATGGTTTGACCGGGTCGCGAGACCAGAACCACGAGTCCGTAACAAGAAGACCAGCTTCATGTTCGTCTGACAATGAGGAAGAGAAGTTCGCCAGCTATGCTGCTGTTGTGAACAGGTAAGTGTTATAAGCTAAATTATTCTTTATCCCTGAAAATTGTAATCAAAAATGACTTTTGACTGATCGATAAATTACAACTGTGCGTCATCGCCACATGACGGACCGCGGCGCACGAACCCGTGCACCGGGCGATGTCCGTCCTCTGTAGTGGGGGGGGGACACCCCCCCCCCCCCACACACACACAGCCCTTTCATTAGAGCCCAAGATGAAGCTTCTATATTGAATCATTCAAAAGTTACAGACGTTTTTCCAAACTGTGCCATTTGGCACAATTTGGCACAGTTCAAAAACGCCTGGGAACAACCTGAGAACAAAGCTGTGTAATATACTCATTTTTTGTGGTATTGTTACAAAATTTTGACCTCAGCTGGATAACACTTGGTTCTACATTTCTCTTGCATTTTCCAGCCCGGATCTGAAGCTGTGTGTTATTTGCAAGCATTTGTATCCAAAAAAACACCCAGGCGAAATTTATTTTCTTCAAGTTCACTATGTTTAGATGACTGTTACTCAGTGGCCGGAGCACTTAGAGAGATTATGACTGTTTTGCCAAAAAATTCAAAGTGTTTTCTTTTAAATGAGACCAACCCCATCAAGATGCTGCAAAGGGTTGAAGAACAGCTTTTGATTTACTTTGGGCACGTTATTTTTTGGCGTTTTTAGGGAAATTGACCAGAGTGCAAGGGGTTAACAGCAGTCTCATAGCACTTTAAATTGTAAGGTCATGACCCCGCAATCTTATTAGGAGAATCCAAATCTGTTATGTGGTCTCTGTGAGTAGCATTTCATGATGGTGAGGAGGAAACCCACCTTTTTAATAAAAAGAAGCAGCCACCTGTCATGACTGGTTTATGGATGAGGGGCCCTAGTAAAAGAAAATCTTCTGAAAATTTATCTGCTATTGCTCAGATGTGCTTCAAGCTTGTTGAAGCGGTGGCCCAGAGCTGTGGCCGCAAGGTGGTCAGTGCATCTTGTGGTGGCAACCCCCGAACCAAGTGGTGGACACCAGTGGTGAGGGAGGCCAATAAGCTGAAGAAGGAGTCCTATCAGGCTTGGTTGGCTTGTGGGACTCCCGAAGCAGCTGAGGTGTACCGGCAGGCCAAGTGGAGTGCAGCTCGGGTGGTTGCTGAAGCAAAAACCCGGGTATGGGAGGAGTTTGGTGAGCCCATGGAACAAGACTTTCGGTCGGCCTTGAAGAGATTCTGACAAACTGTCCGGCGGCTCAGGAGGGGGAAGCAGCTCCCTGTCCACACTGTGTATGGTGCGGATGGGGCACTGTTGACTTCGACTGGGGATGTCGTCCGGCGGTGGAAGGAATACTTTGAGGATCTCCTCAATCTCACTGATACACCTTCCATAGAGGAAGCAGGGCTTGTGGACAAGGGGGGTGGCTCGCCTATCACAGGGGCTGAGGTCACCAAGGTGGTTAAAAATCTCCTTGGTGGCCAGACCCTGGGGGTGGACAAGATTCGCCCTGAGTACCTCAGGGCCCTGGATGTTAAAGGGCTGTCATGGTTGACACGCCTCTGCAACATTGTGTGGAGGTCGGGGGCAGTGCCTTTGGCATGGCAAACTGGGGTGGTGGTTCCTCTCTTCAAAAAGGGGGACCAGAGGGTGTGCTCCAACTTTAGAGGGATCACACTCCTCAGCCTCCCTGGGAAGGTCTATGCCAAGGTACTGGAGAGGAGAGTCCGGCCGTTGGTTGAACCTCGGATTCAGAAGGAGCAATGTGGTTTTCATCCTGGCCGTGGCACATCGGACCAGCTCTTTACCCTCTCAAGAATTCTTGAGGGTTTGTGGGAGTTTGCGCAACCAGTTTACATGTGTTTTGTGGACTTAGAGAAGGCATTCGACCGCGTCCCTCATGGTTTTTTGTGGGGGGTGCTTCAGGAGTATGGTGTATCGGGCTTGTTGTTACGAGCTATTCGGTCTCTGTATGACCATTGTGAGAGTTTGGTTCGTATTGCCAACACTCGGTCGGACTCATTCCCAGTGAGAGTTGGACTTCGTCAGGGCTGCCCTTTGTCACCGATCCTGTTCATAATTTTTATGGACAGGATTTCTAGGCTCAGCCAGGGAATGGAGGGTGTTATGTTTGGTGACCACAGGATCTCATCTCTGTTGTATGCAGATGATGTTGTCCTGTTGGCTTCATCCAGCAATGACCTACAGTTCTTGCTGGGACAGTATGCTGCTGAGTGTGAAGCGGCTGGGATGTAGAATCAGCACCTCCAAGTCCGAGTCCATGGTCCTCAGCCGGAAAAAGGTGGAATGTCCTCTCCAGGTTGGGGACAGGCTCCTGCCCCAAGTGGAGGAGTTTAAGTATCTTGGGGTCTTATTCACAAGTGAGCGAAGAGTGGAGTGAGAGATTGACAGATGGATCGGAGCAGCATCTGCAGCAATGCGGACATTGTACCGGTCTGTTGTGGTGAAGAGGGAGCTGAGTTCTAAGGCAAAGCTGTCAATTTACCAGTCAATCTACGTTCCTACTCTCACCTATGGTCACGAGCTTTGGGTAATGACCGAAAGAACGAGATCGCTGATACAAGTGGCTGAAATGAGCTTTCTCCGTAGGATCGCTGGACTCACCCTCAGAGATGGGGTGAGGAGCTCAGTCATCCGAGAGGGGCTCAGAGTAGAACCGTTGCTCCTCCACATTGAAAGGAGTCAGTTGAGGTGGTATCGGCATCTGATTAGGATGCTTCCTAGACGCCTCCCACTTGAGGTGTTTCGGGCACGTCCCACTAGGAGGAGACCCCGGGGCAGACCCAGGACTTGGTGGAGAGACTATGTCTCCCAGCTGGTCTGGGAACGCTTTGGTATCCTCTCTGAAGAGCTGGAGCAGGTGGCTGGGGAGAGGGAAGTCTGGGCTTCTCTGCTTGAACTGCTGCCTCCGCAACCCGGACCTCTGGAAAAGCGGTAGAAGATCGATGGATGGATGGATGCTCAGATGTGTATTACTGACAACCAGGCCTTTAACCCCTTAGCATTCCACCAATTTCCCTAAAAATGCATAAAAAGAGTATACACACAGCAAATCAAATTCTTTCTTCATTGAGGGGCAGTTGAAAATTTTAAACATCCCACGGGTGGAACACCGGAATTTTAATAGGTAAAATTAATTATTGCATAGGTTTTGTTTTATATGCAGCAATAATTTGGAGTGCAAGATCCTTATGACAACTTTTTTTTAGCTGTTTTTTGTGATGATCTGGTGAGCGTGCTCCCCCTCCCCTCCTGTGTTTTTTCCTCCTGCCTGTCTCCCACCTCCAGAGTTGATAACGCCCACCTGCGTGATTGTGAACACCTGCTGCTGCCTCTTCTGCCAGCCTTAAAAGAGCCACTGTGTGAAGGCCTCTTCGCTGGACCATTGGGTATTGCCGCCATCAGCTTATGCTAAGTTGAATGGTGTTATTATTTTACCAGTTGTCTGACCCTTTTCTCCCCTCCTTCCAGGTTGCTGCCATCTCAGTGGTGTATTACTCCGGGGCTGCACACGCTCACCTGAACCTGTTCCTCGCCTGGACTACTTCTACTCCACCTGGTCAACCAACTACCCCGTTCCATCCTGCCAACTATCCCCTCACTTGTTTGTGTTGCTGGTTCTACTCCCGCCAGCTCCTTTACCACCGCACACTGGGTTCCACAGCCAGGCCCTCTGCTTCAGTAGGAAGTCTCTCCTCCTCTTTTTTGCTTCTTCTTCCTTCCCAATTAAAATCATTATTAATCATTTCTCCTCTCTCTCATTCACAGGCTGTGTGCTCCTCCAGCGTGCTATTAGTGTTTTTGTTGTTGCTCATTAGTTTTTGTTGTATAATAAATTGTGTTAAATGTTATCGCCTGTGCCTATTTGTTCTTCCGGTGTTGTTAGCTCTACATTTGAGTCTCTGGCTTATAAATCATGACAGAATGGTCCAGCCAGGATCAAGGCTTAGCAAGCACTTCACCGGGGGAACAATCAGTGCTCTCCTGTTTGGACACCATGGAGCACAAAGTCATTGCTCTCACAGAACAGTTACAAACTGTTACCCAGCAATTAGCAACCATAACCGACCACCTGTGTCAGCTTTCTTGTTCGGCGTCTACTCCTCCACCTGCTGCTCTGATTGCTCCTACAACCCACCGAACCATTTCTATCCCCTCTCCTGCCCCGTATGCAGGAGAGGTGTGGGGATGTAAGGGGTTCTTGCTTCACTGTCGGCTTTATTTTCAGCAGGTGGCGGGGGAGTACCTGGACGATTCATCTAAAATCCAATTTATGACCCTTTTGTTCAGAGACCCGGCGCTTAAGTGGGCCCAGTCCATATTAAGACCAGACCATTATGATCGGTTTGTACAGGAATTTTCTCGGGCATTCGATCATACAGAGAGTGAGGGCAATCTCGCTAGCCAACTGTTGGTGCTCCGGCAGGGAAATTGGTTGGTCGCCTATTTCTCGGTCAAGTTCCAGGTTGTTGCGGTGGAGTCGGGATGGAATTACGTTGCCCTACGCAGCGCCTTCCTCTGGAGTCTCAATTCCAACCTCTGTGACAACCACCTGGCTATCCGCATCAAACCCTCCTCTCTGGATGAGCTAATTGAGCAGGCCATTGGCCTGGACAATCGGTACCGTGAGCGTGCAAGGGAGGAGAGGGCCTCTGCCTCCTCATCTGCATCGCGGTTATCCCCCACCCCCCCGTCCTCTCACTCTGCTAGGTTGGCTTCTCCTCCGGAGCTGATGGTCCATAGCTGGGCCCATTTGACTCCGGAGGAGCGCCGGCATCGAGAGAAGGCGGGGTCCTGCATGTATTGTAGTTCAACTGAACACACGTTGCCGAAATCCCCCATTCAGCTCAAAAGATCGGTCGGGCCTGTCAGTAGCCATGGGGGGTCTGGCAGGTGGACGTTCAACAAATCCCCCCAGCAGTTTTACACTATCGGCCCTCATTCAACTACCGGGGGCCGAGTTGAAGGCCTCAGCTCTAATCAATTCTGGAGCTGACCAAAATTTCATTTCACTGGAGCTAGTGTAAAAACTGAAAATACCCACTAGGGTCCTACTGTCTCCTTTAAATGTTTCAGCCCTTTCTGGCTGCAGACTGCGATTATGTGTCAAACAGAGCCTGTCTCTGTCCTTTTGTCCGGTAACCACCTTGAATACATTCAGTTTTTTGTGCTGCCCAATTCATCTACCCCCATGATCCTGGGCTATCTGTGGCTCTGCCAACATAACCCCATAATTAATTGGGACCAAAATTCTATTTCATCATAGAGCCCTTTTTGTCTTTCGTCGTGCCTCCCTTCAGCTGTGTGTTCGCCCACTCTCCCTATCTCCTCCCCTCTGGCTGAACCGCCGGACCTCAGTCTCGTGCCTGAGGTCTATCATGACCTTGGGGAGGTCTTTAGTAAGTCTAGGGCCCTCTCTTTGCCACCTTATCGGTCCTATGACTGCACTATAGACCTCCTCCCGGGCACACGGCTGCCGTCCAGTCGGCTCTGCAGTTTGTCTGGACCGGAGAGGGAGGCAATGGAGAGTTATATCAAAGACTCCCTGAGCACTAGCCTCATTCGTCCCTCATCCGCTCCTCTTGGCACCAGGTTCTTTTTTGTGGGGAAAAAAGACGGATCGTTGCGGCCCTGCATTGATTATCGTGAGCTGAACGCAATCACCATCAAAGATAAATACCATTATCACTCATTAACTCGGCTTTTGAGCTTCTTCAGCGTGCGCAGGCATTCACTAAACTCGATCTCCGGAATGCATACAATCTAGTTTGCATACGCAATAGTGATGAGTGGAAGACGGCCTTTAAGACACACCTGGGGCAGTTTGAATACCTGGTGATGCCCTTTGGGCTGACCAACGCCCCGCCCTCTTCCTGCATATGATAAATGACGTTCTACGGGACATGGTGAACTAGTTCGTTTTTGTATACCTCAACGACATTCTAATTTTTTCCTGCATGATCGAGGAGCATACAATCCATGCCTGGGCAGTCTTGAAGTGGCTACTTGAAAACCAACTTTTCGTGAAGGCTGAGAAGTGCGAGTTTTCTTCTCGCTCCACTTGTTTCCTAGGGTTTATAGTAGCCGAGGGCGAGTTGAAGGCCAACTCCACTAAAGTAAAAGCAGTCATGGATTGGCCTACCCCTCAGTCCAGGAAACACCTTTAGCGCTCCCTGGGCTTTGCAATTTTTTACCGCCACTTTATTCGGGATTACAGTAAGGTAGCCCTGCCACTTACCCAGCTGAATTCAACAAAAGTCCCATTTAATTGGTCTAAAACGACGGAACGGGCCTTCTCCAAACTAAAAGCCCTTTTGTCTCAGATGCCCATCTTGGCTCAGGTTGGCCCTCAGTCACAGTTTGTGGTTGAGGTTGACGCATCAGATTCGAGAGTGGGCGCTGTCCTCTCCCAGCACTCTGGCTCCGATCAAAAGTTACATCTGTGTGCATATTTCTCTTGGTGGCTGAGTCCAGCTGAGAGGAATTATGACGTAGGAGACCGTGAGCTGCTGGCCAGTAAACTGGCGTTAGAGGAATGGAGGCATTGGCTAGAGGGAGCCACCCAACCTGTCATTGTCTGGACAGATCACAAAAACTTAGAGTATCTTAGATCTGCCAGAAGATTAATTTCCAGACAAGCCCACTGGGCTTTGTTTTTTCTTAGGTTCAATCTCTCCATTACTTACCATCCTGGTTCCCTGGTTCCCTGGTTCCCTCTCTTGGGAAATCGAGCAGAGGGTCCAGCAGGCCCAGTCCTCTGAACCCATCCCTGAGGGAGGCCCAACTAACCTATTGTATGTCCCTTTTGCCCTTTGTGAAGTCCTCCAGTGGGGGCACACCAGTTTTTTCACCTGTCACCCTGGCATCTTCCAGACTGTTGAACTTCTGCAACACGTTTTTTTGGTGGCCGACCCTCAAAGCTGATGTTTGAGACTTTGTTAAAGCCTGTCAGGTCTGTGCCACCAATAAATTGGACTCCTCACCTCCAGCTGGCCTCCTTCATCCCCTACTTGTCCCAAGTCATCCCTGGTCACATGTTGCTGTGGACTTTGCTACAGGTCTCCCTCCATCGCAAAGCAACACTGTTATCCTCAGAATCATAAACCAATTCTCTAAGGCCATCCACCTGGTACCCTTACCTAAGTTGCTCTCGGCCGCTGAAACCGCTAACCTCTTTACCCTCCATGTCAACCGCCTGCACGGAATCCCTGTCGAGATTGTTTCAGACTGGGGTCCACAGTTCACTTCGCAAGGTAGGGAGGCCTTCTGCCGTTCCCTCGGCACCACTGTCAGTCTCACCTGTGGATATCATCCCCAAAGTAACGATCAGGTTGAACGTGCCAACCAGTCCCTGGAGGCCATCTTGAGATGCGTAGATTCCTGCAGTCCTACCGCCTGGAGCTCCCATCTGACCTTCCGCCACCGATCTGACGCCTTTCGAGGCCTCTATGGGTTACACCCTACCTCTGTTATCTATGGCAGAGAGGGAGGTTGCTGTGCCATCTGTGGAGGCCCACGTTCGCTGCTGTCGCCATCTGTGGAGAGCTACTCGAGCTGCCCTTCTCCGCTTTTCCGAGCGGAACCGTCTCTGTGTTAACTGCAGATGTGTACTGGCGCCCAGATATTCCGTTGGCCAGATGGTGTGGTTATGAGCCGAACAGGTCCCACTGAAGAGGGAATCTAGGAGACTGTCGCCACGTTTTCTGGATCCATTCCCCATCTCGCGGATCATCAATGATGTCACTGTTCAGTTCAAGCTGCCTCCATCTCTCCACATCCATCCTACCTTCCCCGTCTCAAGGATTAAACCCCTCTCCGCCAGCCCCTCTGTCCTCCCCTGAAGCCTCTTCCTCCTCCCCGGGTCCTCGACGGCCATACCACCTATACAGCCCAGAGGATCTTGGACATCCATTGTTGGGGCTGGGGCCTGCAGTACCTAGTCCACTGGAAGGGCTAAGGACCAGAGGAGAGGTCGTGGAGTCCAGGATCGTACTTCCACAATAAGGGCATGGTTTGGGCTTTCCACCGGGCACATCCCAACAAGCCCAGAGGGACACCAAGAGGCTCCCCTTGGGGGTGGGGGGGCACTGTGATGATCAAGTGAGCGTGCGCCTCCTCCCCTCCTGTATTTTTTCCTCCTGCCTGTCTCCTGGCTCTGGAGTTGATTACGGCCACCTGTGTGATTGTGAACACCTGCTGCTGCCTCTTCTGCCAGCCTTAAAAGAAGCAGTCTGTGAAGGCCTCTTCGCTGGACCATTGGGTATTGCTGCCATCAGCTTATGCTAAGTTGAATGGTATTATTATTTTACCAGTTGTCTGACCCTTTTTTCCTCTCCTTCCAGGTTGCTGCCATCTCAGCAGAGTGTTACTCAGGGGCTGTGCACGTCCATCTGAACCTCTTCCTCGCCTGGACTACTTCTACTCCACCTGGTCAACCAACTACCCCACTCCATCTTGCCAACTATCCCTTCACTTGTTTGTGTCGCTGCTTCTACTCCCGCCAGCTCCTTTACCACCACACACTGGGTTCCACAGCCGGGCCCTCTGCTTCAGTAGGAAGTCTCTCCTCTTTTCCTCTTCTTCCTTCTCAGTTAAATTCATTATGAATCATTTCTCCTCTCTCTCTCATTCACAGGCTGTGTGCTCCTCCAGCATGCTCATTAGTGTTTTTGTTGTTGCTCATTAGTTTTTGTTGTGTAATAAACCGTGTTAAATGTTACTGCCTGTGCCTGTTTGTTCTTCCGATGTTGTTACGTAGGTCTGCATTTGAGTCTCTGGCTTATAAATCATAACAGTTTTTCTTCAGTAGTCTCAGTTTCTCCTCTAAAATGGGGCTAGCAGTCCACTGCAGCCTTCTGACTCACTGTCACTAATGAAAATCTGCACTAGTTTAGCCTTTGAAGAGGAGGAAATATAAATCTGTAATTATAGAATGGACCACAGCTTTATAATTATGAACCTGTTAGACATCATGGATTAGACATAGGATTATGGTAGGGAATACTGTGGAAAAATCCTGTATCACATATGTGACAGATTTAGTTCAAGGCTGATTCTAAAATTGTGGTGAACTTTCATTCACTCCATTATAAAAGCTCCATTATTATCATCAGTTAGATTTTAACTATTGTTATCCTCGAGACACCTACATCTACATTTTGCTCTTTTTTAAAAATTCTCAATATATTGGTCAGTTTAAAGGCTAATTGTATAAAACTTGGCCAGTATTTTTCTTTTATGATGACTTTTAAAATTCCACGACCCCCTCCACTGCAAGGTATATAGAATAGGAGATTTTCATATATGCCTACCCTCTTTACCCTTGGGCCATATTTGGTCCCCATATTTGGTCCCATTGACTCCCATCATAACCACATATTTTGATATACTGTAATCCTTACATATTACATTGCTTTTTCCATAATTACTAAAAGAATCTAAGCTTCTGCCTTGAAAATATAGGGAAAACTGTTTTTAGGAGTGATGACCTCCTCTCCAACCCACCAAGGGCAGCAGAGCTTTATTCCATAAAGTTTCAATGGAAGCCTGGTTCTTTTTCCTTGCAAAATGCATGGCAATAAAAAAGCTGAACACCATACAATGGTCTTGGTGTGTGGGACTGACATAAAAGAGTGGTTTGAATGTGGTGGTGGTGGTGGTGGTGGTGGTGGTGGTGGTGGTGGTGGTGGTGGTGGTGGTGGTGGTGGTGGTGGAGGAGGAGGAGGAGGAGGAGGAGGAGGAGGAGGAGGAGGAGGAGGAGGAGGAGGAGGAGGAGGAGGAGGAGGAGGAGGAGGAGGAGGAGGAGGAGGAGGAGGAGGAGGAGGAGGAGGAGGAGGAGGAGGAGGAGGAGGAGGAGGAGGAGGAGGAGGAGGAGGAGGAGGAGGAGGAGGAGGACTTTACATGGAGATCCAGAAATGGGGAAATCCTGTCATCTCCCACATATGAATAGGCCCTGCCATTCTTTCCCTCTCCTATCTTGACCCCAGGGCAGATTTATGTTGCACTTGCAAGGATCAGCAGCCCTGAGACTGCATTTGACCTTCTTTTTTTCCTTTTCACCTTATTTACAAGACAGTAGTGAGACCTGCTATGATGTATGGTTTGGAGACGGTGGCACTGACAACAAGACTGGAGGTGGCAGAGTTCAAGACAAGACAGGATTTTCATTGGAAGTGACTAGGAGGGACAGGATTAGAAATACAGTAACTATATCAGAAGGACAGCTCAGGTTAAGCGGTTTGGAAAGAAAGTAAGAGAGGCAAGGCTGAGATGGTTTGGACATGTGCAGAGGAGGGATAGTGTAGATATTGGACAAAGGATGTTGAAGATGGAGCTGCCAGGCCGGAGGAAAAGTGGAAAACCACAGAGAGGATTCATGGATGTGGTGAAGGAGGACAGGGAGAGGGGTTGGTGTTACAGAGGAAGATGAAGGGATAAGGTGAGATGGAGGCAGATGAGCTGCTGTGGAGACCCCTAAAGACCCCTGATGGGAGCAGCTGAAAGGAGAAAAAGAAGATCTGATCATTTCATCAGGTGCATGACTCAGCTCCAGCGCTCTCAGTGGTCAACGCTCCCCAGCAGCAGCTTCTCTCCTTGGTCAAAGCTCCCCAACTACTGTTGCCTGAGCTCAGAGCGCCCTTACTGCCACTTTCTGAACTTAACACTTCTGTGGCGCCATGCTCATCCATCTGGTGGCCAATGGACTTTGGGAGAACACCAAACTCATCGAGTTTTTGGGTTGGGGGTCCTTTGACTCTGGTTGGCCCCCTGACCCGCTGTGCTCCCTGGTCCGGTGGTCTAGAGACTCTCCACGTTTCTGGGGCTGGGAGCCCTTGGAGGCTGGTAGCCACCCCCCACCCCCACCCCGAGTCACTGTGTTCCCCGGTCCAGTGGTCCTAGGAGTCTGAGACCACCTGTAGGACATTTTTTGTTTTTGTTTTTGTGAGATTCCATGTTTGTGTTTCCCATCATGCCTTGTCCCCCTCCTCCCGCCCGTTTTGGTGTTCTTTTGTTTTCTTTTTTAGGGGTATCTGGAATCCACCCCTTAAAGGGGAGATTATGTTATGATCTGACGGTCAGGGACCATGCCCACGCTTTGTTTATTCTTGTCTTTGTTTTTCTTTATTACTAGTGCATACCTGTGCATGCCCATAGAAACCAAATATAAGCAAGTATTTCTGCATGTCCATAGAAAACAGGTGTAAGCAAGTATGTCACCACTCATTCAGTGATACCTGCCTTTGATCTTTGATGATGTCATAGTGAGTCCTATGATTGTGAGTAATGCAAGTCCTATGATTGTGAGTGATGCCTGCCATTGATCTTTGATGATGTCATAGTGAGTCTTATGATCTTTGATGACATGATAGCGAGTCCTATAGTCGTGAGTGGTGCCTGCCTTTGATCTCTGAGGATGTCATAGCAAGTCCTATGATCGTGAGTGATGCCTGCCTTTGACCTTTGATGATGTGATAGCGAGTCCTATGATCTTTGAGCAAGTCCTATGATCGTGACATCGTGAGATCGTGACAGACAGAGATTTCTTGAATTATATAGAGTGATGATTATCATTAGTGTTATTATTTGCATCATGCGTCTCCTGTATTTCCGCTGGTCCGCTGTGCTCATCCAGTGTTTGTCCTTATTGCCATTATTGTGGTCTGGTGTGTATACTTGTTCACCTATTGTCTCCACTTCCTCATGTTGCTGTACTTGTAGACTCGTTCCCTCATGTGCGTTACCATTTAGCTCTTGATTGTTCTCCCAGCTGTCCTGCACCTTTAATCATTAGTCTTCCTATACAGAGGGAGAAATAAGTATTGAACACGTCAACTTTTTTCTCATTAAACATATTTCTGATGGAGCCATTGACCTGAGAATTTCACCAAATATCAGTAACAACCCAAGTAATCCCTACATACAAAGCAATCAAGGCAACTGTGTTCACAAAACAAATTATATTTAGCAAAGTGGAATGACACAGGTAATAAGTATTGAACACATTTGGTGAAATTCATTTAATATTTAGTAGAAAAACCTTTGTTGGTAATAACAACTTTCAGACGCATCCTGTATGGAGGAACTAGGCATAGGCATTGCTCAGGAGTGATTTTAGCTCATTCTTCAACAGAAACTGTCTTCAAATCTTGAAGGTTCTGTTGGGATCTTCAATGAACTCTGATCTTCAGTTTGTTTAATAGATTTTCCAGTTGGATTCAGGTCAGGTGACTGACTGGGCCATTCTAGCAACTTTATTTTCCTTCTCTGGAGCCAGTTGAGAGTTTCCTTGGCTGTGTGTTTGGGATCATTGTCTTGCTGAAATGTTCACCCTTATTTCATCTTTAGCATCTTGGCAGATGGCAACAGGTTCTTATCAAGGATGTCTCTGTACATTTGTCCATTCATTTTTCTTGAATTACATGAAGTCTGCCTGAATCGTGCTGAAAAAAAACACCCCCTGTTGTATCTTTTTGGTTAATAGTACAATAATTCATTTCATTAATTTAGTTTAAATAATTGAGAAAAACAGTTCATAATATTGTTGTGATGTTTCAGATATAACATACTGAATTTATTCTTTCATGTGCTTTCTCTAACTACCTTTGACCACACAGTAGCAGTAGTGTTCAAGCTAAGGTTAAGTTGAACCTTTAGAGCCAGAGAAAAAAGCTGATAGAGTGGCTAGTAGCTCACAGCTCACTGCTAGTTAAAACGATGATGACAGTTTGTCATGCAGTTGTCCTGTAAGAATGTACAGACCATTATTAAACAGTTAAAGCAAGAAGAAGGTTGTTCAGTCATTTGATAGTGGCTTAAGCTAAGCTCCAACAACATTTTGGTGCCAAAACCTGGGAGACGTGGAAAAAGGACTCTGCTGACAGATAGCTTTATCCAACTAGCTAGCAAGAGAATAACTGAACAAGATGACAGAGCATCTACAGAGACTGAAACAAAAATGGGGAGTTGTACGAGCATCTTCAACAAAGCTGCTGCGGGCTATTGAGGAGGAGTCATGCAAAGATAATGTGAGTTGTGACCGTCTACGAGAACTGTTGTCCATGTTGTCGGTTAAAGAAAAGAATCTCGTAGAACTGGAAAGAGAGATTGAGGAGGAGATACCGATGGATGACCTGGAGGCAGATATAATTACAACTATGGAGTACCAGGATAACCTTAATCTATGGAAGTGCCAAGCAACAAGAATTATTGAACAAGATGACCACCCAGCAGCTGAACGAGGCTCCTCATGGCTGAGTGATGCGAGTACGCATTCCAGCAAAGTAACTAATAGGCCATCAGTGAAGTTGCCAAAGCTGTACATAATATGATAATAATAATATGATAGCGACATATCAAAATGGCAAGGATTCTGGGATCAGTTTGAGACAAACTAGTGAGCTGAGCAAAACTGAAAGGTTTACTTATCTCAAGTCCTATCTTGTGGGTCCTGCAGCAAGAGCCATTGTGGGCCTAAAAATAACTGACTCCAACTATGATGCTGCCATAGCATAGACATGCTCAAAGTGAGATTTGGAAGGAAGCACTTGATAGTCCTAGGAAGTGCACACATGACTAAGTTGCTAAACCTAACTCCAGTCAAAAGATCCTCAGATATCGTCGCCTTGAGACAGCTTTATGATAAATGTGAGGTCCAGATCAGAGGGTTGGAGTCACATGGAGTTGTTTCAGATTCATATGGTGGCTTGCTGCGTCCCATATTACTCCAGATGATCCCAGATGACCTCACTCTTACACATGTAAAACAAGTTCAGAGTATGAGTTTAAAGTTCCCGAGCTCATTGCCTTTTTACAGCAAGAAGTTGAAAGCAGAGAGCATGCCATGCACCTTACTAAAGTGAGCAGCGTTATTAAGGACCATCAGTTTACCTGCCGGGGCCATTGCAAGCCAAATGCAGGAAGTAGAAAATTTCAGAAACCCAACTTGCCATCTGCAGCAGTACTCCACACAAGCAGCTCAAATGCTCCTCAAGGCTGCATATTCTGTGACAGCTCAAGTCATAAGTCTGAACAATGTACAGAAAATACATTCAGCCTGCAGAAGGACAAGTTGAGGAAGATGCGGAGATGTTTTGTATATCTTGGGCAGCGACATGTGGCAAAATTCTGCCGGGTTAAGGGCATCACATGTAACTTGTGTGGACGAAGACACTATCCAACAATGTGTGATGGGGTGAACACAATGAAACCCTTAATGATACCCCAGAACCAACTGATGCTGTTATCTCTTCCGTGGCCCCACACACACTAAAGACAAGTGTAGGAAGAAAGAACACAGTCCTCCTGCAAACAGTCACAGCATGGGCCAGTGGAATAAAGGGAAAAGGAAAGGTACGCTGTCTGAGGGTTGGAGGAAGTCAGCAAAGTTTTGTGCTGGAGAAGCAGGTAAAGGCGTTAGGACTGCCAGTTGTGAAAAAAGAGACTTTAAAGCTCAATACCTTTGGCAGTGATGCACCAGTAAAAATAAAGAAAAATGTCGTGAAGCTAGTCCTGCAGAATGTTGCTGGCAAGGGAAAAACCCTCGAGACTGAAGCCATTGAAACACCACAAGTAAGCTCTGCTGTTATGTATGTACCTGGAGAGCAAATTAGGCTGCAGCTTGAAAATAAAGGCCTGCAATTAGCTGACACTTCAGGCAGCAGTGATGAAGAGCTGGAGCTGTCTGTTCTAATAGGTGCTGACTACTACTGGGAGGTAGTATCAGGCAGAGTTGAAAGACTGTCGGGATCCCTGGTTGCCATAGAGACAATATTTGGCTGGACAGTGCAGGGACCTGTTCCTATGTCAAGAATGAGTGAGGCTTCATGCATGAAAATAGGCACTGAGGAAACAACACAAGTTTCGGATCAGCTACGAGCATTTTGGGAAATAGACTCGCTGAGCATCACCAGTAAACCAGAGCAGTGGGCTGATGACACTGAGGCTCAGCAATGCTTTGACAAGTCACTTAACTACAGAGAAGGTTGTTATGAGGTGAGATTGCTATGGCAACAAGATGTACCCAAACTCCCAAAAAACATGAGGGTTGCCCAAAAAAGATTTGTGAACTTGAAAAGGAAACTAGGAGCAGATGTGACATTGTTTGAAAGATATAATGAAGTAATAGAGAATTACTTCCGACAAGGAATATGTGAAAGGGCACCTGAGTTCAAACAGTCAGATGGAGTCTATGACAGCAGTATTAAGTACTATTTGCCTCACCATGCTGTAATCAGAGATGACAAGGCAACAACCAAATTAAGAGTTATTTTTGATGCGTCTTCACATGAAGATGGCTGCCCTTCCCTCAATGACTATCTTTTCACTGGGCCAAATCTAAACCCAGATCTCCTAACTGTCCTGATAAAATTTAGTTTGCATCCAATTGCATTCATGGCTGACATCACTAAGGCTTTCCTACAAATATCAGTAGCAGAAGAGGACAGAGATGTTCTAAGATTTTTTTGGCTCACAGGACCTCCTGATGCTGAGGGCACAAAACAATACACACTCAGAATGACCCGTGTAGTATTTGGTGTGTCATCAAGCCCATTTCTGCTAGCAGCTACAATCATAAACCATCGACTCATCCACATGCTGTTAATTTTCTGAAATACACTCTATACGTGGATTACTTCATTGCCAGCACCAGAGATGTTGAAAGTGCTTATGCAATCACTACAGCTGCAAGAATGATATTAGCTGTTGCTGGTATGAACCTATGTAAGAGGACCACTATCTTCCACACTAAAGGAAAGGTGAATGCAAGGAGAATTTGACTTTGCTCCTGAGTCTGAACCACACGGCTGTGTGTTAAAGGTGCTCGGTCTTGTGTGGAGGCCAGAGACTGACAATTTTGTCTTTGACTTCAAGCATCTGATGGACATTTTCAGAGACAAAGAAAACACAAAAAGAAGTGTCCTGCTGTCATCAGCTAGAATATTTGATCCCATGGGATTTCTAACCCCGTTCACAATAAGAGTGAAATGTCTCTTTCTGGACATGTGGCAAAAAGGCATTGGCGGGGACAAGACGCTGCCGGATGGTCTCTCACTAAAGTGGCAACAGTGGTGCACAGAGCTGCTTCAACTCCATCAGATAGTCATTCCCAGGTGTTAAGGAACAGACATGCTGCAAAGGGGACAAGACCACATCCTCCATGTTTTCAGTGATGCCAGTGAGAAAGCCTATGGTGCAGTAGCATATTTTCAAGGACAAGCAGCTGATGGGCAAACTATCGCCAGACTGGTCATGTGCAAGTCAAGAGTAGCCCCCATCAAGAAACTCACCTTGCCCCGTTTGGAGTTAATGGGTGCTCTAGTTGCTGCACAGATAGGAAACAACCTGCTAAAGGCAATGGACATGCAGCCAACACAAATCCGGATGTGGTCAGACTCCATGACAGTCATTCAGTGGATTCATAATTCAGCACATAAATGGAAGCAGTTTGTGGCTAATAGAGTAGTTGAAATACAGTCACTAACTTCACCTGAAGTTTGGTCACATTGCAGTGGGAAGCTGAATCCTGCAGACCTTATCACAAAAGGTCAAACAGCACAAAAACTGAAAGATGATGAGCTGTGGTGGTCTGGGCCCCCATCCCTCAATACAGCAATGCAGTCAGTGTCATTTTCTGGGGAGCCTTGTGATGAGGGGGCAAAGGCTGAGCTTAAAGAGCCCAATATCATAGTCCAGCTGAGCAATACTGAAACTCTACAGCCAGATTCACTGCTGTGGCTAGAGGACTACAGCAAGCTAAGAACTGTACTCAGAATCACAGCCTGGATTAAACGATTTGTTCACAATGCTCACTCAAAATGAAAGACACAAGGAGAGTTGACTGCAGAGGAAATGGCAGAAGCTGGAAGACACTGGATTTGGAACATGCAAGGGCGAACTTTCCAGAAGGAGATGATGGAGATAAAGGCAAGAAAGGAAGTCCACTGATTCAGATCAGAGATCTTAAGCCATATCTTGATGGGAATGGTTTGCTTTGTGTAGGGGAAGACTGCAGCATTCAAACATGAGTTTTAATGAGTGACATCCATTGATTTTGCCTTCTGATCACAGACTGAGATGCACATTCAACACAGTCATGACCAAGTGATGCATTCAGGTATGAGAGACACTTTGGTGCAGCGAAGAGAGAAGTACTGGCTTCCTCAAGCCAGGCAAGTGGTAATAGAATCATTTCTGCTTGCCCTGTGTGTAAGAGAGTCAAAGTAAAGGCCATGCAACAGTTGACAGCACCCATGCCAAGAGACCGGATCACAGAAACCCCACCATTTGAAACAGTAGGGGTGGACTTTGCAGGTCTTCTTTATATTGAAAATAAGAACACCGTAGAGAAGGCTTACATTGCACTGTTCACCTGTGCTATGACTCATGCTGTTTATCTGGAGTTGGTGTCAGATCTATCAACAGAAAAATTCCTCCTTGCATTTAAGAGATTTATATAAAGACGAGGCCTCTGCAGAGTCATCTATTCTGATAATGCACAAACCGCGAGCTGACCAAGACCTCCAAGCACTATGGAGAGCTATAAAAGAGCCTGAACTACAGAGATATTTCTCTGAAAAGGGGATCACCTGGAAGTACATTGTAGAATGAGCAGCTTGGTGGGGTGGTTTTTGGGAACAACTGGTTCGATCAGTGAAGACATGCTTGAGAAAGGTAATGGGAAGAGCTTCACTGAGTTTTGAGAAGATCACATCTCTTTTAGCAGAAGTAGAGGCAACAATTCAGACCACTCACTTTTGTCTACAATGAACCTGAAGAGCCTCAGCCTCTAACACCAGCTCATTTCTTGATTGGTAAAAGACTCTCAGCCTTACCACCAAAATCCTTCCCGAGTGCCAGTCAAACTTCCTGAGAAGAGCTGACACGCCACTGGAAGTACTATCACCGACTTCTAAATGACTTCTGGTCTCGCTGGAAAAGGGAGTATTTACTGGAATTGAGTCCGCATGTACCATCAAGATCCCACACACCACTGTAATAAAGGAAAGCAATCTAGTTCTTATTGAAGATGACAAGATGCCACGTCAGATTTGGAAGACTGGGATAATAAAGGAGCTACTGTATTCACATAGTTAATATTTAACCCTTGAACAGAAGACACTGGCTGAGTGTCTTTTTTCATCACTCTATAATTCAAGAAATCTTTGTGTGTGTGTGTCTGTCTGTGTGTGTGTCACAACCATAGGACTCACTAAAAGATCATAGATCGCCTATGATGTGCCTAGTGTGTCTGTGTGTGATCAAAGGCAGGCATCACTCACGATCATAGGCCTTGTGATGACATCATCAAAGATCAAAGGCAGGCATCACTCACACTCACTCACGATCATAGGATATCAAAGATCAAAAGCAGGCATCACTCACGAAGACCATCCATTCATCCATCCATCCATCTTCTTCCGCTTAATCCTTTTCGGGTCGTGGGCAGGCTTGAGCCTATTCCCAGAATCTTTTGGATGAGAGGCAGGGTACACCCTGGACAGATCGTCAGTCCATCGCAGGGGAGACCTAGAGCTTCAAATAGGAATATCTGGTAGGTGGCAGTAATGCACCTGTAAGATGGCTGCCAACCGCCAATCAAATCTAAAAGAAGAAAAGAAGACTTGCTATGACACCATCAAAGATCATAGGACTCGCTATGACATCATCAAAGATCAAATCCAGGCATCATAGGACTCGCTATGCCATCATCAAAGATCATAGGACTCACTATGACATCATCAAAGATCAAAGGCAGTCATCACTCACGATCATAGGACATGCTATGACATCATCAAAGATCAAAGACAGTCATCACTGAAAGAGAGCTGACGTGCTCGCATACACCCTTGCTTACACCTGCTTTCTACTGGCATGCAGAAATACTTACTTATACTTGGTTTTTACGAGCATGCACAGGTATGCACAGGCATACACAGGTACAGGCATGCGGTCCAAGGACGGATTATTTTTTCACACATAAGGAGTTGTTCAGAACTCCTTATATGAACTCCTTATACAAAGACATAGAGTGATGATAATCAAGTCAGTGGCGGTAATGCACCTGTAAGCTGGTTGCCAACCACCAATCAAATCTAAAAGAAGAAGAAGAAAGACAGCTCCCGACCAGATGGAAAGATGATATAGAGTGAAGTACATCACTCTACAAATTCAAGAAATCTGTCTGTCTGTCAGTGTGTGTCTGTGTGTGTCATGGCCAAAGACCATAGGAGCACCTATGATGTTCCTGTGATGTCTGCATGATGTCCTATGATGTTCCTATGTGTAACGACTCCTTATGTGTGAAATGTCCTGTGATGTTTCTTCTTCTTCTTCTTCTTCTTCTTCTTCTTCTTCTTCTTCTTCTTCTTCTTCTTCTTCTTCTTCTTCTTCTTCTTCTTCTTCTTCTTCTTCTTCTTCTTCTTCTTCTTCTTCTTCTTCTTCTTCTTCTTCTTCTTCTTCTTCTTCTTCTTCTTCTTCTTCTTCTTCTTCTTCTTCTTCTTCTTCTTCTTCTTCCTCCTCCTCCTGGTGGATAGCAAACAACTGAAAGGTGCATACCGCCACCTACTGTACTGTGATGTTCCTATGTATAACGACTCCTTATGTGTGAAAAAATTACTCGTCCTTGGACTGGCTATGACATCATCAGAGATCAAAGGCAGGCATCACTCACAATCATAGGATTTGCTATGACATCATCAAAGATCATAGGACTTGTTATGGCAATCAATGATCAAAGGCAGGCATCACTGAATGAGTGCTGATGTGCTTGCTTACACCCTTGCTTACACCTGCTTTCTACGGGCATGCACAGGTAGGCACTAGTATAGGGTGATGATCTGAACTACAGTCGCTTGAATTGTCTGAAGCTAGAGTAGGTGGTAATGCACCTGTAAGCTGTTGCCAACCGCCAATCAAATCTAAAAGAAGAAGAAGAAGAATTCAAGAAATCTCTCTCTCTCTCTGTGTCTGTCTGTGTGTCTGTCATGACCATAGGACTCGCTAAAAGATCATAGGACTTGCTATGACATCTTCAAAGATCAAAGGCAGGCATCACTCACGATCATAGGACTCGCTATGCCATCATCAAAGATCACAGGACTGGCTATGACATCATCAAAGATCTTAGGACTGGCTATGACATCATCAAAGATCAAAGGCAGGCATCACTGAACGAGTGGTGACATACTTGCTTACACCTACTTTCTACAGGCATGCAGAAATACTTATACTTGGTTTCTACGGGCATGCACAGGTATGCACTAGCCTTCTTCTTCTTCTTTTAGATTTGATTGGCGGTTGCCAACCAGCTCACAGGTGCATTACTGTCTGTCTGTGTGTGATCAAAGGCAGCCATCACTTGCGATCATACAACATCACAGATCAAATGCAGGCATCACTCACGATCATAGGACTCACTATGACATCATCAAAGATCAAAGGCAGGCATCACTCACGCTCACTCACGATCATAGGACATCAAATTTCAAATGCAGGCATCACTCACGATCATAGGACTCGCTATGACATCATCAAAGATCACCGGACTCACTATGACATCATCAAACATCACATGCAGGCATCATAGGACTCGCTATGGCATAGCGAGACACCATACACTCGCCATACACTCGCTATGGCATAGCGAGACACCATAGACTGATGGCATAGCGGCTATGCCATCAGTCTATGGTGTCTATATGATGACATCATTAAAGATCATATGACTTGCTACGACACCTTCAAAGATCAAAGGTAGGCTCAAAGATCATAGGACTCGTTATGACATCATCAACGATCATTGGACTCCCTATGACATCCTCAAAGATCAAAGGCAAGCATTACTGAACGAGTGGTGACGGGCTTGCTTACACCTGCTTTCTACGGGCATGTAAAAATACTTGCTTATACTTGGCTTCTACGGGCATGCACAGGCATGAACAGGCATGCACAGGTATACACTAGTAATTCAAGAAATCTCTGTCTGTGTGTCTTCTTCTTCTTTTAGATTTGATTGGTGGCTGGCAACTAGCTTACAGGTGCATTACCGCCACTGACTTGATTATCATCAATCTTTACTGAACGTCCATAGGGGAGCTGTGGACGTCATAGCGCCGACGTAAAGCGCTTTGATTTGTCTTTGTGACTAGAAAGGCGCTATATAAGTGCAGGTTAGTTAGTTAGTTAGTTAGTCATAGTCACCATGGTTACTGTGGTGTCATAGATCAAAGGCAGGCATCACCATGGTTACTGTTGCCAGGCAAACACATCATCAAAGATCAAAGACAGGCAGGCCTCAGGTTATTTCACACCTTAGACAGAGACAATGAATACACATGGGAGAACAGTGGGAGTGGGGGTTGAATGAAGCGAGGTGTTGATGTCCTGCTGTTATTAGGAAGTGCCTTGAATCTTGTTAAGTGTAACTTGATGCAGAGAGAGAAGGATGTTTAATGTGACTAGTCAGTCTGTTCTGTGCTCGTGATGTGACGAGTCATTCTGTTCAGTGCTCGTGAGATGTGAGTGTGCAATAAATCATTTGAAATGAATCTGCCTGTGATTTTACACACTCCACACTGGTGACCCAAGACGTATTATGGAACATGAGGCAAGATCCCCGGAGCCGGCCTGGTCAGGAAGCTACAGTGAGGCGGCAGCCATCCCACAGACAGCCCGGACTGGAACCTCCAGCCACACATGTGCGGTTGCAGTCAAGCTACCGGATTTCTGGCAGCACAACCCGCGCTCCGGGGAGTAACGGCAGATGACACCAGATTCTACCATGTGGTCGCAGCGCTCAACGCCCGCACAGCTCAACGCCCGCACAGCTCAACAGGTAGCAAGCCTGCTCGATCAGCCACCAGCCAGCAACAGATACGAGGCGCTCAAGGCTGCGCTTATCCAGCGTTACACACTCTCATACTGTGAGAGAGCGGAGAGGCTCCTGATGCGGACCGAGCTAGGAGATGGTTCGGCCGTAGACCTGATGGAGAAGATGCTGGCGTTAAGGGGCACGGACGACGAGCACTTTGTTTGCCCACCTCTTCCTCCGGAACCTTCCGACAGTAGCGAGAACGGATCTGGCCAATTCGCCGCGGCTGGCTGCGCAAGACTACCGTGCCCTAGCCCAGGAGGCAGACCGGATCATCATCACCACCAAGGCGATCACAGTCAACGCGGCAGCGACGGAGCCCAGCGAGACGACCAGAGGAGGCGAGGAGCCACCAACGGTAGCAGCAGCGGGGGCCAAGGAGCGCCAGAGGGACACGCTCTGTTCCTACCACCGCCGCTTCGGGGAGAACGCACGCAGCTGTGCGCCACCGTGCCAATTCCAGCACTCGGGAAAACGCCAAGGCCGGGGGTCGGTAGCAGCAGCGACCCTCGGTGAAGAGAATAAGCTGCTCTACCTAACAGACGCATGCTCGGGGAGGCGTTTCCTCGTGGACACCGGAGCCCAGAAGAGTTTCATCCGGCCGACCTACGCTGACCGGCTGGCAGGATCTAGCGGCCCCGGGATGTTGGCAGCAAACGGCTCGGATATTAAGACCTTTGGTGAGAGGACTCTGCTCTTATCTCTACACGGCCGTACATATGAGTGGACTTTTGTCATAGCAGCACTGAATTACCATATCCTGGGGGCTGATTTTCTGTGTGCACATGGTTTACTGGTTGATGTTGCTAACAGGCGCCTGGTTAATGCACTGTCTTTTGACTCTCTCCCCTGTATAGCTCGAGTGACCCACCCAACAGCACAAGCCAACGTCACAACTACAGGCGGTAAGTTCCACACACTGCTCACGCAGTTCCCAGCACTCACGGTCCCGACATTTTCCGCGGCCATCGCTAAACACGGGGTGGAGCACTTTATCACCACCACCGGGCCGCCCGTTTTTGCAAGACCTCGGCGCTTGGACGCAGCTAAACTGGCCATAGCGCGCGAGGAGTTCACCAACCTGGAAAGGTTGGGCATCATCAGGCGCTCGAACAGCCCATGGGCATCCCCGCTACACATGGTCCCTAAGGCTGAGGGATCGTGGTGACCGTGCGGTGATTTCCGCAGGTTGAACAACGCCATGGCGCACGACCGCTACCCGATTCCCCACATACAGGATTTTTCCGCTCACCTCGCCGGGGCACGCATTTTTTCCAAAATAGACCTGGTCCGCGGTTACCACCAAGTCCCAGTGCACGCTAAGGATGTACCCAAAACAGCGGTAATAACTCCGTTCGGTCTATTCGAGTTCCTGCGCATGCCATTTGGGTTAAAAGGAGCGGCACAGACGTTCCAGCGCATGATGGATGCAGTGCTGCGCGATCTCTTTCGTGTTCGTTTACCTGGACGATATCCTGGTAGCCAACTAGTCCGAAGACGAACACGAAACCCACCTCACAACGGTTTTCCGGAGGTTGGAGGAGCACGGGTTAATAATCAACCCAGCGAAATGCCAGTTCGGCGTAATGGAGATTGATTTTTTTGAGGCACCGCGTCTCTCCAGAAGGAGCGATCCCGCTGCCCGACAAACTGTGCACCGTGGCGTATTTTCCCCGGCCTCAGACGGTCAGGGCGCTGCAGGAATTTTTGGGAATGGCGAACTTTTATAACCGTTTCCTTCCCCGCGCGGCGCAGCTCATGCAACCATTGTACGCCACGCTCAAGAAACAGAAACCCGTGGATAGGGTCAAATAGACCCCGGAGCGACAGCGGGCATTCTCGGAAGTTAAAGCAGCTCAGGCAAATGCCACACTGCTGGCACATCCAGACTCGACGGCCCGCATAGCGCTCACCACCGACGCTTCAGACGTGGCCATAGGGGCTGTCGTGGAGCAGCGCGTCACCGGGGCTTGGCAGCCGCTCGCCTTTTTCAGCAGAACTTTGCGCGACAGCGAACGTAAATACAGCACGTTCGACAGAGAGTTGCTGGCTCTCCACCTGGCCATTCGCCACTTCCAGTTCTGGCTGGAAGGGCGCAGCTTCACCGCGTTCGTAGACCACAAGCCGCTAACATTCGCGATGGCCAAGGTTTCAGAACCGTGGTCGGGCCGGCAGCAGAGACAGCTGCGATCTCAGAGTTTACTACCGATATTCAGCATGTGTCGGGTAAACTGAATGTAGTGGCGGACTGCCTCTCGCGCGCCGTGGTGGCCCCAGTCTACGTGGGCATAGATTACGCAGCCATGGCCGCGGAGCAGATTAGCGATGCAGACGTGCGCGCGCTCCAGTCTGGACCAACAGGGTTAAGGCTGGAGAGCAGGGTGCTGCAAGACGGCATGCCCCCCCTAATCTGCGATGTCTCCACGGGTCGCCCGCGTCCCGTGGTCCCGGCCGCGTAGCGCCACTGCGTGTTTGAGTCGGTTCACACTCTGGCACACCCAGGAGTGCGCGCGTCCGTCAAAATGGTGGGAGAGAAGTTTGTGTGGCCGAGCCAAGGTACACAGACACACGAAGGCTCCCTTGGAGCCGTTTCGTATTCCGGCTAAGAGGTTCGACCATGTTCACGTGGACCTCGTGGGCCCCCTCCCGCCATCACAGGGGTGCATGCACCTCCTGACAATGGTGGACCGCACTACGCGCTGGCCAGAAGCGGTTCCGCTGGCGGCAACCACGTCCGCAGACGTGGTGCGCGCTTTTTTAACAGCATGGGTGGCACGTTTTGGAGTCCTGTCGGACATTACGTCCGACAGGGGCCCTCAATTTGTTTCCGAACTCTGGTCCGCGATGGCCCACAGCCTGGGTGTTACAATTCACCGCACAACCGCGTACAACCCACAGGCCAATGGGTTATGCGAGCGTTTTCATAGATCACTGAAAGCAGCACTCAGGGCGTCATTGACGGATGCAAATTGGGTAGACAAGTTACCGTGGGACTTATTGGGGTTGCGCTCCGCGCTGAAAGAGGATCTGGAAGCTTCCCCGGCAGAGCTCGTTTTTGCGCAGCCACTACGGCTGCCCGGGGAATTTCTGCCAGATAATCCTACGCCCAGCAGCTTCCCTTCTCAGCTTTTGCAGCGTAGCGCAAACACAGGCACGCTGCCCGGACCTGCCCACCACAGTTTTCCGCGTGTTTTTGTGCCTAAAACTTTGAAGAACGCAGAGTTCGTGTTTGTCAGACACGACGCCCACCGCCCTCCATTGCGCCCACCCTATGATGGACCGTTCAGAGTGCTGGAAACAGGGGATAAGCATTTTTTGCTAGACTTGGGGGGTAGGAGGGAAAAAATTGGCATAGACAGACTCAAACCTGCTTTTGTTGTGGCAGACGAGCAAGTGCTGTTGGCTAGGGCCCCTCGGCGTGGAAGACCCCCACGGAGAGCTCCCCAGGGAAACGATTCATCAGAACAGCCACACGGGCAGAGTGACCCCCCCCCCCACGGCTCACCCGCAGTCAGACACACTTCCAGCAGCCTCCCACCGGCACAGCAGCGCCACGGAGGTGGAAAAACCCAGTTGCTGCAGATATGGGAGGAGGCTGAAGCCGAAACAGCGTGTGGACTGATGTGCTATTGTTCTATCTAAGTTGCTGGGGGGGGGCACTGTGGGCCTCAGGCCTCAGGTTATTTCACACCTTAGACAGAGGCAATGAATACACATGGGAGAACAGTGGGAGTGGGGGTTGAATGAAGCGAGGTGTTGATGTCCTGCTGTTATTAGGAAGTGCCTTGAATCTTGTGAAGTGTAACTTGATGCAGAGAGAGAAGGATGTTTAATGTGACTAGTCAGTCTGTTCTGTGCTCGTGATGTGACGAGTCATTCTGTTCAGTGCTCGTGAGATGTGAGTGTGTAATAAATCATTTGAAATGAATCTGCCTGTGATTGTACACACTCCACACTCTATATCTTTGTATAAGGAGTTCTGAACAACCCCTTATGTGTGAAAAAAAAGATTATCCGTCCTTGGACTGTGTCTGAGGTGCGGCCGAGAACACTTGCTTTCTACGGGCATGCAGAAATACTTGCTTATACTTGGTTTCTACAGGCATGCACGGATATGCACTAGTTGTCATAATTAAAGTTGATGGTTGATACAAGATATTTGTCAGTTGTTAGTCCTGATGGCTCTATATGTTTCTGGTATTCAAGCTAAACCTAGAACATTGTAGTCATTCACTTTATTTGGCTTCAAATGTTTGGCTTCCAAACCCAGTTCTGACTTATTATGTTTTGCCCTAGTTTCCACTTGGCGCTTCAGGGAGCTATTGGGCCTCCGCTCCCTGACAGCTTGGGCACGCCCCCTCCTCCTGTCAAGTGCCATCAGCTGTGCTGTCACGGGTGTTCACACACATACTCACATTCACACACACACACACACACACACACACACACATGCACACGCTCCATTCGTTCCCATTCACACACTCATGCACGATCTCTCACACACCAGGTCCAATGAAGTTCGGCCCACTCTTTCTCGCACCGGCAATCTCTTTCCTCGTTAACTTCAGGAGTATTTGTTCGCTGCTGTTGTGGAAAGAGATTGTCGGAGCATTCACCTCCATACGCGGGCGCTAGCTCTCCACATGAGTTCTCATCTCCTGCTAAGTATTCAGCCTGCACTTTAAGTTCGGTTAACCCCTTGGTGCTACGGCGGGCCCAGCTTCTCTCTCCATCCTCCAGACTGCACGGATTGCCCTGGGATCGCTCCAGCACCATAAGTCTCACGATCACCTTTCCCTTTGTGCTGCAGCACTAGGCTCCTTTTTGACCGGGCTGTAGAGCATCCGGCAGGTGTCTTGTATGTCTGGTGGCCTTATTTTCAGCATTTGCACATCCCTGTATTTCGTGGTCAACTGGACTTGTTACTTTGTTGGTATATTTAATAAAATGGCACTTTCTACTTCTGCAATTGCGTTTTTCATTCCCTCCCTCATGCACCGCGCAATGACGCATGGGGGTTTGTGACATAAATAGGTAAATGGAAAATGAACCAAGAATGACAGGTGTGGGTCACAAGAGTGAGGAAATAATTAAACACAATCTGTGACAGGTGTGCAGCCCCCAAAACAAGGTTTGACAGCAGGACATACACAAACACTGTCAAAATAAAAGCCTAGACCAGAAATAATAAATAATGACACAAAGTAAAATAACACAACCCCAAGAGATTAAAATAAAACAAGATGATACACAAATATGTAGACAAGACTAAAATGACAAAACTAAGCATACAAAACAACTCATAACTAATCACAGACAAATAACCACCCAGAGACAGCACACAGAAGTGCAAGAAACCCCCAAACTAAGATAACTATAATAAATACAAAATAAACAGATACAGAAATACAAAAGATGACATAAAATAACTTGAAGGCTGAGCACGGCACCCAGCCGTGCTCAGGATCATGACAGTGCCCTCCTCCTCAAGGCTGGATCCCACACACCCTGATGTCACATCAAAAAAGGAAAAAGGACCCACCCACAAAGAAGACCCCTCCCCAACAAGAAAAAAACACCCACCTCGGGAGGGAGGAGGGCAAATCCAGGCACGGAGGGACTGAAACTGTCATGATTCAGATCGGGGTTAGACTCAAATGCAAGGCAGCCAGAACGATCACTCAGACTCCAATAAAGTTTCACAGTATTTATTGAAAAAACAAACATGCAAAGTGAAAGAAAAGCGGAACACAAACGCCAACTTAAATCTCTGCCAAAACAGGAGCCCCCTGGAGCGCATGTAACAGTCTGAGCAGAGGAGTCCGGCAGGGAACTCCAACATGGACCAGGGACAGTTGGAAGGCAGGACCTGGGTGGATACAATGATCTTCCTGGTCAGGTGAGCGTGATCAGCTCCGGGAGATACCCCTGCAGATGGCAGCAATCTGGGGAACAGAAAACACACAAGAGGTAAGCACGTGAGCCAAGATAATGGGATAAAACTTTGGCAAGACTTTTGGCTTCAAACACAGATGATCCAGATGTGAACTCCCCTCATGTTAGGCCTTAAATACACTGTCTCATCAGGTGCAGCAGGTGGATAATCACGCAGGTGTGCTCATCACTGGAGTAGGAAACCAGCAACAGGAGGGGAGGAGGTGAGCATGCTCACCAGACCATCACAGTGCCCCCCCCACCCCCAACAAGGGACGCCTCCCAGTGTCTTACTGGGCTGACGTCGACAGGTGTGATGGAGGGCCCGGGTAATCTGTTTGTCCAAGATGTATGACCCCAGGATCCATGACCTCTCCTCTGGACCATATCCTTCCCAATGGACGAGATACTGACTTCCCCGCCCCCGATGGCACACGTCCAGGATCCACCACACTGTGTACGTAGTCTGGCCATCAATGATCCCGGGGAGGGAAGGGGGGGTCCGGCAGGGGGCAGAGGTGGCTGGTGGAGAGGGGCTTAATCTGGGAGACATGGAACGTGGGGTGTATACGCATCGAGGGTGGCAAGTCCAACCGCACAGTGACATCGTTGATCACTCGCTTTATGGTAAAGCAACCCAGAAAGTGGAATCAGTCTTCAGCAGGATTTGGTTGGTGGACAGCCAAACCTTCTGTTTCACCCCGTACTTTAATGCCGGCACCCATCTGCGGTCTGCATACTGCCTGTTGCGCTCTGCAGAGCAGAGGAGGGCAGCCCTCGTGGCTCTCCACAGACGGTGGCACCGGCGCGCGTGGGCCTCCACACATGGGATGGCGAGGTCCCTCTCCGCCATGGGCAGTAATGGTGGAGTTTAATCCATCAACGCCTCGAATGGCGTAATCCCAGTGGAGGAGGAGATTGCCAAGTTCAAAGCATATTCCACCCAGGTCAAGTGGGCGCGCCAGGTGACGGGGTTGGAGGATGCTACACACTGTTGGGTAGCCTCCAGGGACTGATTGGCATGTTCAGCCTGACCATTACTCTAATGGTGATATCCAGATGTCAAACTAGCAGACAATCCCAAACAGTGACAGAACACCTTCCAAACCTGGGATGTGAACTGGGGGCCCAGGTCCAAAACGATGTCAGTGGGAATACTGTGCAACCGGATGACATGCTGCATCAGCAGGTCGGCCATCTCTGTGGCAGATGGTAACTTGGGAAGGGGGATGAGGTGGATGGTCTTGGAGAAGCGGTCGACAATGGTGAAGATGACAGTATTCCCCTGTGATGGAAGGAGGCTCGTGACAAAGTCCAAAGAGATGTGAGACCAAGTGCGACCCTGCACCAGGAGGGGATGGAGGAGACCCGCAGGATGGGAGGAGTCGGATTTGTTTGTGGAGCAGATGTGACAAGCCTCGACATACTCCCGCACATCCCTCCCGAGTGTGGGCCACCAAACCACTCTGTGTAATAAGTCTATGGTCCTAGAGATGCCCAGGTGACAGGCAAAAAAGCTGGTATGTCCCCACTGGATAACTTCTCCTCGTACCACCATGGGAACATACAACAAGTCCGGATGGCCTCCCTCTGGGACGGGTTCAAATGTGCCTGCCGGACCTTCTGCTCAATCTCCCACTGGAGTGTCCCGAGAAAGCAGGAGGGGGGTAGAATGGTCTCTGGGGGAGACGGGGCAGCTGTGGAGGGGGAGGGGGAGGAGTCGGAGTCAGGAGACAACTGACGTGAGAGAGCATCAGCCTTGGCATTACAGGACCCTGGTCTGTACAAGAAAGGCAGATCGAACCTATTAAAGAACAGGGCCCACTGAACCTGCCACAAATTCAACCGTCTGATAAACTGAAGATTTTCTAAATTTTTATAGTCGGTCTAGACAATGACCTATTGGCTAGCTCCCTTCAGCCAATGCCTCCATTCCTCCAACGCCAGCTTTATGGCCAACAGTTCGTGGACCCCAACAGCATAATTTCTCTCGGCTGGCATTAGCCGCCCAGAGAAATACACACACAGATGGAGCTTCTGATTGGAGGAGGAGTGCTGGGAGAGGACAGCGCCCACCTCCAAATCGGAAGCATCCACCTCAACCACAAACTGCACCATGGAACCCACCTGCGCCAAGACACATGCATTGGTGAATAGGCCTTTTAGGGTTACAAAAGCTCCTTCGGCCACTTGAACAGACTTTTGGTCTACGTCAACTGCGTAAGTGGTTGCGCCACCCCACTGTAATCCCGGATGAATCAGCGGTAGAAGTTGGCAAAGCCAAGGAAGCGCTGAATATCCTTCCTGGACTGGGGGGGTAGGCCAGTCTACTACCACTTTAATTTTTGCTGGATTGGCCTTTACCGTGCCCTCGGCAATGATGAACCCCAAAAACAAAGTTGAACGAGTGGAAAATTTGCACTTCTCAGCTTTTACAAAAACTGGTTCTCCAGCAACTGCTGCAGGACAGACCAGACGTGGACTACATGCTCTTCCAGGGTGCGAGAAAAAAATCAAAATATCATCCAAGTAAACAAACACAAACTGGTTCACTAAGTCTCGTAGGACGTTGTTTATTAACCGCTGGAAGACGGCGGGTGCGTTGGTCAGCCCAAATGGAATGACTAGATATTCAAAATTGGCCAAAGGGGTCTTAAATGCCATCTTCCACTCGTCCCCCTCCCGAAAGCGAACTTGATGATACGCCTTGCTGAGGTTGAGCTTGGTGAACAAACGTGCCCGTTGGAGTAACTCAAACGCCGAATTGATAAATGGTAGCGCACACTTATCCTTCGGAGTTATCGCATAAAGCTTGCGGTAATCAATACATGGCTGCAGTGACCCATCCTTTTTCCCTAGATAAAAGAACCCTGGGCTGAGTGGAGTGGATGACGGATGAATAATGCCGGTGCTCAGGGAGTCTTTAATGTAGGTCTTCATTGCCTCCCTCTCCAGCCCAGATAAACTGTAGAGCCGGCTGGATGACAGCCGTGTGCCCGGGAGGAGGTCGATAGCACAGTCGTAGCCCCAGTGAGGTGGTAAAGACAGGGATCTGGACTTGCTAAAGACCTCCCTTAAGTCATGATAAACCTCTGGCATGGAGCTGAGATCCACCGGCTGAGCTGAAGGGCAGGAGAGCGGGAGCGAAGGTGAGCATGCTGCCGACTGGAGACATGATGCGAGACAGAAAGGGCTCCAGGATTAAATGGAGCCCTGGCTCAAGTTAATGATGGGATTTTGAATACAGAGCCACGGATATCCCAGGATCACAGAGGTGTTAGACTGAGGCAGGACGTAAAACTGAATAGCCTCGCGGTGGTTACCGGACAGAATGACCAAAATAGGCTTAGTCTATTTGGTAATTGCTCCGATGGTGCTGCCCGACACAGCTGAGACTGACAAAGGTGTTGGGTGAATGTAATTTCTGCACTATGGCCTGTTGAATAAAATTTTGCTCCGCCCCCGAATCAACCAGGGTGGAGGTTTTGAATTCAGCCCCCGGTAACTGGATCAGGGCCGAAAGTTCAAGACAGTTGGGAGGATTTTGCGAAGACCCTCCCGCCAAATCCCCCCACGGTTACTGACGGGCTGGGTTTTTTGGCCTCACGTGACATTTTGAAATAGCATGACCTGGGACCCCGCAATAAAAGCACGCCCTTTCCCTTTCTCAACGCTGATGCTCCTCCAGAGTCAAATGGAACCTGCCAAGTTCCATTGGCTCGGAGGAGGCCGGTGGAGTAGCACCAAGGGGCAGCTGGTCAGGAGGCGAACAGAGAGGCGGCTGCCCTCCGCTCCTTCGCTCTCTCCCTAAACCATTTATCAAGGGCCACGGCCTGCGAGATGAGCTCATCCAGGGAGGAGGGAGTTGTATGCATAGCCAACTCGTTGCGGAGCTGCGAATTCAGTCCTGAAAGAAATGCGTTGCGCAACGCAGCGTCGTTCCAGCTGGAGTCTGCCGCAATGACCCGTAACTCAATAGAGAAATCGTCCACAGACTGATACCCCTGCTGGAGCCCCATGAGTGGGCTTGTGGCCACACATATGTGACCTACTTTGTGACTGATGTAAGGCCTCACATTTTAGATAAGAACAAAGACAGAGTTTCCTTGGAGATAACAGGAAGCTGTGAAGGTGTTAGCTTTGGTATGCAGGGCCTGAGACTGTGGGGGTGATATTAGAGGATTAAAGAGGAGATGCTATGTTGTCCGGGGCAATTTGCCTCTGATAGGGTCTCCCAAGACAAACTGGTCCTGGGTGAAGGGCCAGACTAAGAACGATCCAACAGACTCTCATGATAAATTGTATCAAGGATTCAGTGTACCCCGCCCGGTATGGGGTTACCGGGGCCCCACCCTGGAGCCAGGCCTGGGGGAGGGGCTCGAAGGCTAGCGTCTGGTGGCTGGGTTTCCACCCATGGGACCCGGCCGGGCTCAGCCCGAAGGAGTTACATGGGTCCGCCCTCCAGTGGGTTCACCACCTGCAGGAGGGATCATGGGGGTCCGGTGCTATGTGTATTAGGTGGCGGTCAAAGGCGGAGACCTTGGAGGACTGATCCCAAGCTTTCTAAACTGGCTTTTGGTATGTGGAATGTCACCTCTCTGGTGGGGAAGGAGCCTGAGCTGGTGTACGAGGTTGAGCGATACCGGCTAGATATAGTCGGCCTCACCTCAACACATAGCTCCAGTTCCGGAACCAGTCTCCTGGAGAGGGGCTGGAGCTTGGCCTTTTCTGGAGTTGCCCCGGGCGAGAGGCGACGAGCAGGGGTGGGTATTCTTGTATCGCCCCACCTTGCTGCCTCCATATTGGAGGTTTCCCCGGTGGACGAAAGTGTTGCTTCCCTGCGCCTTCGGGTTGGGAAACGGGTCCTGACCATCATTTGTGCCTATGCACCAAAAGATGTTTCAGAGTACCCACCCTTTTTGGAGTCTGTGACTGGGGTGCTGGAGGGTGCTCCTCCTGGAGACTCCGTTGTCCTACTGGGGGACTTCAATGCGCACGTGGGCAACGACAGTGAAACCTGGAGGGGGGTGATTAGGAGGAACAGCCTGCCCGATCTGAACCCGAGTGGTGTTCAGTTATTGGACTTCTGTGCTAACCACAGTCTGTCCATAACGAACACCATGTTCACGCATAAGGGTGTCCATATGTGCACCTGGCACCAGGACACCCTAGGTCGCAGGTCGATGATCGATTTTGTTATCGTATCATCAGACCTGCAACCGTATGTCTTGGACACTCGAGTAAAGAGAGGTGCAGAGCTGTCAACTGATCACCACCTGGTGGTGAGTTGGATCCGATGGCAGGAGAGGAAGCCATTCAGACCTGGTAGACCCAAATGTATAGTGAGGGTGTGCTGGGAGCGTCTGGCTGAGGCCCCTGTCCGGGAGGTCTTCAACTCCCACCTCCGGAAGAACTTCAACCACATTCTGAGGGAGTCTGAAGACATGGAGTCTGAATGGGCCATGTTCTCCACCTCTGTTGTTGAAGCGGTGGCCCAGAGCTGCGGCCGCAAGGTGGTCGGTGCATCTCGTGGTGGCAACCCCCGAACCAAGTGGTGGACACCAGTGGTGAGGGGGGCCATTAAGCTGAAGAAGGAGTCCTATCAAGCTTGGTTGGCTTGTGGGACTCCCGAAGAAGCTGAGGTGTACCGGCAGGCCAAACGGAGTGCAGCTTGGGTGGTTGCTGAAGCAAAAACCCGGGTATGGGAGGAGTTCGGTGAGGCCATGGAACAAGACTTTCTGTCGGCTTCAAAGAGATTCTGGCAAACTGTTCGGCGGCTCAGGAGGGGAAAGCAGCTCCCCGTCCACACTGTGTATGGTGCGGATGGGACACTGTTGACTTCAACTGGGGATATCGTTGGGCGGTGGAAGGAATACTTCGAGGATCTCCTCAATCCCACTGATACGCCTTCCACAAAAGAAGCAGGGTTTGGGGACGAGGGGGATGACTCGCCTATCACAGGGGCTGAGGTCGCCAAGGTGGTTAAAAATCTCCTGGGTGGCCGGGCCCCGGGGGTGGACGAGATTCGCCCTGAGTACCTCAAGGCCCTGGATGTTGTTGGGTTGTCATGGTTGACACGCCTCTGCAACATTGTGTGGAGGTCGGGGGCAGTGCCTTTGGCATGGCAAACTGGGGTGGTGGTTCCTCTCTTCAAAAAAGGGGACCGGAGGGTGTGCTCCAACTTTAGAGGGATCACACTCCTCAGCCTCCCTGGGAAGGTCTATGCCAAGGTACTGGAGAGGAGAGTCCGGCCGTTGGTCGAACCTCTGATTCAGGAGGAGCAATGTGGTTTTCGTCCTGGCCGTGGCACATCGGACCAGCTCTTTACCCTCTCGAGAATTCTTGAGGGTTCATGGGAGTTTGCCCAACCAGTTTACATGTGTTTTGTGGACTTGGAGAAGGCATTTGACGGCGTCGCTCATGGATTTTTGTGGGGGGTGCTTCGAGAGTATGGGGTATCGGGCTTGTTGTTACGAGCTATTCGGTCTCTGTACGACCATTGTGAGAGTTTGGTTCGTATTGCCAACACTCGGTCGGAGTCATTCCCAGTGAGAGTTGGACTCCGCCAGGGCTGCCCTTTGTCGCCGATCCTGTTCATAATTTTTATGGACAGGATTTCTAGGCGCAGCCAGGGAATGGAGGGTGTCATGCTTGGTGACCACAGGATCTCATCTCTGTTGTTTGCAGATGATGTTGTCCTGTTGGCTTCATCCAGCAATGACCTACAGCTCTTGCTGGGACGGTTTGCCGCTGAGTGTGAAGCGGCTGGGATGAGAATCAGCACCTCCAAGTCCGAGTCCATGGTCCTCAGCCGGAAAAAGGTGGATTGTCCTCTCCGGGTTGGGGACAGGCTCCTGCCCCAAGTCGAGGAGTTTAAGTATCTTGGGGTCTTGTTCACGAGTGAGGGGAAAATGGAGCGAGAGATTGACAGACGGATTGGAGCAGCATCTGCAGTGATGCGGATGCTGTACCGGTCTGTTGTGGTGAAGAGGGAGCTTAGGTCTAAGGCAAAGCTGTCGATTTACCAGTCAATCTACGTTCCTACTCTCACCTATGGTCACGAGCTTTGGGTAATGACCGAAAGAACGAGATCGCGGATACAAGCGGCTGAAATGAGCTTTCTCCGTAGGATTGCTGGACTCACCCTCAGAGATAGGGTGAGGTGCTCAGTCATCCAGGAGAGGCTCAGAGTAGAACCGCTGCTCCTCCACATTGAAAGGAGTCAGTTGAGGTGGTATGGGCATCTGATTAGGATGCCTCCTGGACGCCTCCCACTTGAGGTGTTTCAGGCACGTCCCACTGGGAGGAGACCCCGAGGCAGACCCAGGACTCGGTGGAGAGACTATGTCTCCCAGCTGGTCTGGGAACGCCTTTGTATCCCCTCTGAAGAGCTGGAGCAGGTGGCTGGGGAGAGGGAAGTCTGGGCTTCTCTGCTTGAACTGCTGCCTCCACGACCCGGACCTCCGGAAAAGTGGTAGAAGATGGATGGATGGATGGAGAGGAGATGCATTGTTACTGGCGATTATGATGCAATGTGACTTGTGAGAGTCCTGGTATTTAAGGACGAGAGTTTCCTGTGATGTCCTCTTTCTTCTTTGAGTTGTTGGTGAATGTGAATAAAGCTGCCTTGAGAGAAATCTATCTCATCATTTGCACATTCCCACACTGGTGACCCAAGACGTAGCATGCAGCGAGAGGAGAATTCCTCGGGGCCAGCCTCGTCAGGAGCCCCCAGCCAAGCAAATGCCGCTACGGTCCAGCTACCGGACTTTTGGCAGAACAATCCGCGCTCCTGGTTCCACGCGGTTGAGGCACAGTTCATCCTCTGGGGGATATCGGTAGACGACACAAAATTCTACCATGTGGTTGCAATACTGGATAACCACACGGCTCAGCATGTGGAGATCCTTATCGAGCAGCCGCCAGACAGTGACAAATACGACGCGTTGAAGGCTGCACTCATCCAGCACTTCACCCTCTCCGTTGAGGAGCGAGCAGAGAGACTCCTAGCGCTGACTGAGTTGGGAGATGACACACCTGTTAATCTGATGGAGAAGATGTTGAGGTTGAAAGGCTCGGACGACGACCACTTCATTTTTACCCACCTCTTCCTCAGGACCCTACCGTCAGCGACGAGAGCGACCTTGGCCAGCTCGCCGTTGTTGGTCCAGCGGGACTACCACGCGCTGGCCCGGGAGGCGCAGCGAATTGTCAACGCCAGCAGACAGCGTGCGGCCACGGCTGCAGCAGCGGAACTCGGCGCGACGACCGGAGATGGCAGGGGGCCAGGGGCAGCAGTAGCAGACCCACCGACGACGGTGGTGGCGGGGGCCAGGGAACACGGAGAAGACGCTCTTTGTTTTTACCATCGCCGCTTCACAGAGAGGGCACGCAAATGTGTACCACCGTGCCAGTTCAAGCGTTCGGGAAACGCCAAGACCGGGGGTCGGTAGCAGCCGCGGCCCTCGGGGAGGAGAACAAGCTGCTCTACTTGTTGGACGCATGCTCGGGGAGGCATTTCCTTGTGGACACAGGCTCCCAGTTGAGTTTCATCACACCTTCCTACGTGGACAGACTAGCAGGTTCCAGAGGTCCCGGGGTGGCAGCAGCGAACGGCTCGGAGATTAAGACCTTTGGTGAGAGGACTCTGCTTCTGTCTCTAAACGGCCGTACATTTGAGTGGACTTTTGTTACAGCAGCAGTGAATTTCAATATGTTGGGGGCTGATTTTTTGTGCTCACATGGTTTGTTGGTTGATCTCGCTAACAGGCACCTGGTTAATGCACTTTCTTTTGATTCTATTCCCTGTACAGCGCGAGTGGCCCCGCCAACAGCACAAGCCAACGTCACAGCTGCAAGCGGTAAGTTCCACACACTGCTCACTCAGTTCCCAGCACTCACGGTCCCCAAATTTTCGGCAACCATCGCTAAACACGGGGTAGAACATTTTATTACCACTACCGGACCACCCGTTTTTGCAAAAGCTCGGCGCTTGGACGCAGCTAAACTGGCCATAGCGCGTGAGGAGTTCGCCAACCTGGAGAGGTTGGGCATAATCAGGCGTTCAAACAGCCCATGGGCTTCCCCGCTACACATGGTCCCGAAGGCTGACGGCTCATGGCGACCTTGCGGGGATTTCCGCAGGTTAAACAACACTACAGCGCACGACCGCTACCCAATCCCGCATATCCAAGATTTTTCCGTTCATTTGGCAGGGGCGCGTGTTTTTTCTAAGATAGATTTGGTCCGCGGTTACCACCAAGTCCCAGTGCACACTGAGGACATACCCAAAACAGCGGTAATAACTCCATTTGGCCTATTTGAGTTTTTGCGCATGCCATTCGGGCTTAAAGGGGCTGCACAGACGTTCCAACGCATGATGGACGCGGTGCTGCACGATCTCCCTTTCGTGTTCGTCTACTTGGACGATATTTTGGTAGCCAGCGCGTCTGAAGACGAACACGAAAACCACCTAGCCACAGTTTTCCGGAGGTTGGGAGATCACGGGTTGATAATCAACCCAGCGAAGTGTCAGTTCGGGGTAGCGCCGATCGATTTTTTAGGACACTGCGTCTCCCCTGAAGGAGCGGTTCCGCTTCCTGACAAAGTGCGCACGGTAGCAAATTTTCCCCGGCCGCAGACGGTCAGGGCGTTACAGGAGTTTTTGGGAATGGTGAATTTTTATAACCATTTTCTCCCCCGCGCGGCGCAACTCATGCAACCGCTGTATGCCGCGCTCAAAAAACAGAAACCCGCGAATAAGGTTGAGTGGTCCCTGAAGCGGGAGCAAGCGTTCTCGGAGGTAAAAGCGGCCTTAGCAAAGGCTGCGTTGTTGGCACACCCAGACCCAACGGCCCGCATAGCGCACACTACTGATGCGTCAGATGTGGCCATAGGGGCGGTCGTGGAGCAGCATGTAGCCGGGGTTTGGCAGCCCCTCACCTTTTTCAGCAGGACCTTGCGTGATAGTGAACGTAAATACAGTGCGTTCGACAGTTTGCTGCTGGCTCTCCATTTGGCCATCCGGCACTTTCAGTTCTGGCTGGAAGGACGCTGTTTCACCGCGTTCGTTGACCACAAGCCGCTAACATTTGCGATGGCCAAGGTTTCCGAACCGTGGTCAGGCCGGCAACAGAGACAGCTGGCTGCAATCTCAGAGTTTACCACTGATATTCAGCATGTGGCGGGCAAACTGAATGTAGTGGCAGATTGCCTCTCGCGCGCCGTGGCAGCCCCCGTCAGCGTAGGAATAGATTACGCAGCCATGGCCGCGGAGCAGGTTAGTGACGCGGATGTGCGCGCGCTCCAGTCTGGACCAACAGGGATAAGGCTGGAGAACAGGGCGCTGCAAGACGGAATGCCCCCGCTAATCTACGATGTCTTCACTGGACGGCCGCGTCCAGTAGTACCGGCCGCATGGCGCCGCCGCGTTTTTGACTCGATTCATTCTTTGGCGCACCCAGGAGTGCGCGCATCGGTCAAAATGGTAGGAGAGAAATTTGTGTGGCCGAGTCTTCGCAAACAAGTTAAAGAGTGGGCAGCAGCCTGCACGGCGTGTCAACGAGCCAAAGTACACAAGCACACGAGGGCTCCTTTGGAGCCGTTTCACATTCCGGCCAAGAGGTTCGATCACGTTCATGTGGACCTCGTGGGCCCCCTCCTGCCGTCACAGGGGTGCACACACCTTCTGACAATGGTGGACCGCACCACGCGCTGGCCTGAAGTGGTTCCGCTGGCATCAACCACGCCCGAGGAGGTGGCGCGCGTGTTTTTAACAGCTTGGGTGGCGCGTTTCGGAGTTCTGTCGGACATTACGTCCGACAGAGGCCCTCAGTTTGTGTCCGAACTTTGGTCGACAATGGCCCGCAACCTGGGTGTCACAATTCACCGCACAACCGCGTACAATCCGCAGGCTAATGGGTTATGCGAACGTTTTCATAGGTCATTGAAAGCGGCTCTCAAAGCGTCACTGACGGATGCAAATTGGGTAGACATGTTACCGTGGATTTTATTGGGGTTGCGTTCTGCGCCTAAAGAGGACTTAGAAGCCTCCCCAGCGGAGCTCGTGTTTGCACAACCACTTCGGCTGCCTGGGGAGTTTCTCCCAGATAACCCTGCGCCAGACACCTCCCCGTCTCAGCTGTTGCAGAGTAACATAGAATCAAGCACGCTACCCGGCCCCGTGCACCACAGTTTTCCACGTGTTTTCGTGCCTAAAGCTTTGAAGAACGCAGAGTTTGTTTTTGTCAGACACGATGCACATCGACCCCCACTGCGACCACCTTATGACGGACCGTTCAGAGTATTGTAAACAGGGGACAAGCAGTTTTTGCTAGATTTGGGGGGTAGGAAAGAGAAAGTTGGCATAAACAGACTCAAACCCGCTTTTGTGGTGGCGGATGAGCAAATGCTGTTGGCAAGGGCCCCGCGGTGAGGTAGACCCCCACGGGGAGCTTCACAGAGTAATGTTTCCCCAGAACACCCGCAGGGACTGACAAAAGGTTTTCACCCCCAGACGGCAACCCCCCAGCGTGACAGCGCCGCGGAGACGTTGAATCCGGGCTACAGCAGATACGGCAGGAGACTGAAGCCTAGACAGCATGCGGACTGATGTGTATTGATTCTATCACAGCATGCATACTGTTATTTTCTTGTTCGTTCTAAATTGTTAGGGGGGGGGTGGCCACACATATGTGACCTACTTTGTGTCTGATGTAAGGCTTCACATTTTAGATAAGAACAAAGACAGAGTTTCCTTGGAGATAACAGGAAGCTGTGAAGGTGTTAGCTTTGGTATGCAGGGCCTGAGACTGTGGGGGTGATATTAGAGTATTAAAGAGGAGATAAGATAAGATAAGATAAGATAAGATAAGCCTTTATTAGTCCCACAACGGGGAAATTCCAGGATTGCAACAGCACAGGGATAGCAACACTCAGAGCAACAATCAGAAGGCAAGAAAAAAAACAAGCAAGCAAGAGCAGCTAATAAACATATGTACGTATTACTATAAAATATATATATATACACACACACACAGACACACAGTGCAGAGCATTGTAGCTGGATGGAATAAATATATGAATATATGAACACACAGTGCAGAGCATTGTAGCTAGATGGAATAAATATGTAAATATATAAACACCCACAGTACGGAGCATTGCAGCTAGGTGGAATAAATATGCAAGTATATAAACACACACAGTGCGGAGCAATGTAGCTAGATGGAATAATATGTAGATATATAAATATATAAACACACCCAGTGCTGAGCATTGTAGCTAGATGGAATAAATATGCAAATATATAAACACACACAGTGCAGAGCATTGTTGCTAGATGGAATGAAACAGCATAACCGTCTACTTAGTTATCCTACATGGTATGATTATGTGCCCATACATATTCTCACCCTCCATAGCGACCGGTATGTTCCTAGTTGTATGCCGGAGGGGACCATTGTGTAAGTCTATTGCATCTTTTGCATTCAAAAAACTATTAGTTTGTTACGTCTTTTTGCTATCTCTGCGAGCAGCCCTGCTTAGGTTGTACAGTCTGACAGCCGTTGGTAGGAAGGACCTACGAAACCTCTCGGTTGTGCACCTGGGATGATGTAGTCTGCTGCTAAATGAGCTCCTCAGTGCATTCAGTATGTCCTGCATAGGGTGGAACTCGGACTCCAGCAGAGATGACAGTTTAGCCACCGTCCTTCTCTCTCCTATCTCCTCCATCGGATCAAGGCGCTGCCCCAGGACAGAGCTAGCTTTCTTAATCAGTTTGTTCAGTCTCTTCCTATCGGCTGCAGTAATGCCACTGCCCCAGCAGACCACTCCAAAAGTGATGGCTGATGCCACCACCGTGTCATAGAATGACTTCAGCAGCGCCCCTTGTACACCAAAAGACCTGAGTCTCCTCAGCAGGAACAGCCTGCGCTGTCCCTTCTTGTAGAGTGCATCAGTATTGTGTGACCAGTCTAGTTTATTGTTCAGATGAATACCCAGGTACTTATAGGATGTCACCATCTCGATGTCTGTTCCCTGTATATTTACTGGTACTGTGAGGGGCTGCCCATGCCTGCGGCAGTCCACCACCAGCTCCTTAGTTTTCCTCGCGTTGATCTGGAGGCAGTTCCGATGGCACCAGTCCACGAAGTCCTGGATAAGCCCTCTGTACTCAGCTTCATCTCCATTGGAGATGAGGCCAACGATCGCAGAGTCATCAGAGAACTTCTGTAGATGGCAGTGTGTTGTGTTGTGTGAGAAGTCCGCAGTATAAAGAGTGAACAGGAAGGGAGCCAGCACCGTTCCCTGGGGGGCCCCCGTGCTACTGATGATCGTGTCGGACACACAGTCCCGGGTTCTCACAAACTGAGGCCGGTTCGTGAGGTAGTCCAGGATCCATGATGATGCATTTATGCATCATCATGGATCATCATGGATGGATCATGGATCCATCATGGATGGATCATCATGGATCAACATGCATCATCATCAGATGCATTGTTACTGGCGATTATGATGCAATGTGACTTGTGAACTGTGAGAGTCCTGGTATTTAAGGACGAGAGTTTCCTGTGATGTCCTCTTTCTTCTTTGAGATGTTGGTGAATGTGAATAAAGCTGCCTTGAGAGAAATCTGTCTCATCATTTGCACATTCCCACAGGCTAACAATATTCCCTTCACTCTCTGTATGGTCAAACGCCCCTGAGAACTCCCACACAAACCGCTTGAGTGAATAAAGGGGTCCATCCAGGCTGCTCAAGATGGACTGAGCCCACTGGAGAGCCTGGCCTTGCAACAATAAGGTCATAAAGTGAATTTTGGCCAAATCATCCCTGTATTCCCCCTCCACCTGCTGAAGATATAATCAGCATTGGAGCAGGAACCCCCTGCAACCCCCCACCTCCCCCCATAGGGAACAGGTGTGGGAACAAAGATATTCCTGCAGAAAACAGAAGCTGCAAGGGCAGCAGGTGCAGGGGGAGGCGTCACACCAGGAAGCCACACTGTAACTGCTCGGTTACAGTAGCTAATTGCTGAGTAATAGTTTGTAAATGCTTCGACAAGAAGGCGACCTGGAGCTCCATGGCACCCAAACATTTGAGTGCTGACTGTTTGCCTGGCGAAGCACTTGCTGAGCCCTGATCCTGGCTGGACTGTTCTGTCATGATTCAGACCGGGGTTGGACTCAAATGCAAGGCAGCCAGAACTCAGACTCCAATAAAGTTTCACAATATTGATTGAAAAAAACAAACAGAAAAAAAAATGCAAAGCCAAAAAAAAGCGGAACACAAACGCCAACTTAAATCTCTGCCAAAACAGGAGACCCCTGTAGCGCACGTAGCAGTCTGAGCAGTGTAGTCCGGCAGGGAACTCCAACATGGACTGTGGACAGGTGGAAGGCAGGACCTGGGTGGATGCGACAGTCTTCCTGGTCAGGTGAGCATGATCAGCTCTGGGAGACACACCTGCGGGTGGCAGCAACCTGGGGAACAGGAAACACACAAGAGGTAAGCACAGGAGCCAAGATAATGGGATAAAACTTTGATAAGACTTGTGGCTGCAAACCCAGATGATCCAGCGGTGAGCTCCCCTCACACTGGGGCTTATATACACCGGCTCATCAGGGACAGCAGGTGGATAATCACGCAGGTGTGCTCATCACTGGAGTGGGAAACCAGGAACAGGAGGGGAGGGGGTCAGCACACTTGCCAGACTGTCAAAGAAACAAACCAGAAAACAAGGAAAAAAAACAAAAAACAACAACTCATAACACTGTACAGCAGGTGGCAGTAAAATACCAAAAAAAAAAAAAACAGAGTAAAAATTAGCACAGTTCAGTTGGTCTGCTAGAATCCAACAACCACCCAGTCACGGGTTGGAAAGTGTCGGGTGGCCTCCCAGAGTCTCTAAGCCACCCAAGCAAAGGACATAATCTGCCAGGTGGCCTCCCAGCATCCCTGATCCAACAGACCGCAGAATACCCCCCCCCCCCCCCAAGCAGCTGGAACAAGTGCTCCCTGCGGGCTACAGGGGCTGATACATGGGTCAAGTGGAATCGTAGCAGGAAGACGTTGACCCCTGAAGAGAACCGCTGGTCAGCAGCAACCTCAGACGGCAATTGCAACTGACTAGTGAAGCGAAAAGCCTAATGGACGGCTGACCTGCTCCGTCTGCTCCGACACAAACACGTGTCGGAGTAGACATGACAACAGACACATTATAAAGTATGCTGATGATTCAGTTATTGTCAGTCTCCTCCAGGATGGTGAGAGTGGCCACGGCCCAGTAGTTGATGATTTTGTTCACTGGTGTGAGGATTCCTACCTGCAGCTGAATACGACAAAAACTAAAGATATGATTATTGACTTTAGGAGGAAAACTCCCAGGCACAAAGTCACCGTACTAAAAGGTCAGACCACTGAATGTGTATAATCCTACAAATATCTTGGGACGATTATTGATAGTAATTTAAACTTTGAAGAGAACTGTGAAAGGGTGTGCAAAAAGGGTCAGCAACATTTGCATTGTTTGAGGAAACTTGCACGCTTCCAAATTGACCTAACCATAATAACAATGTTTTATCGGGCTTTTATTGAATCTGTTTTATCCTTTTCTTTAGTGTCATGGTTTGGTCAGATAAAACTGAAACAGAGGAAATCCTTGGATCAGGTAGTTAGATGGTCCAGTCGTTTGCTTGGTGAGTCACAGCTGAGCCTGACATCCTTGTACACCAGACAGGTACAGATGATTGCTACCTCCATTTTAAATGATGACTCCCACCCTTTGCACTGCAACTTTCAGCTTCTTCCCTCAAGACGGAGGTTTGCTGTCCCAAAAAGTAAAACCCAGCGCTACAAAAACAGCTTTGTTCCTGCTGCTGTCAGAGAGTTGAACAAGTTGTAACAATATATTGCACATAATTTAGGTACCTATTTATTAACTCCATTTTATATTTACTTATTTTTGTAGGATTATATTTGGGTTCTAAATCTTTTATTGGGTTTTAGACCTCTGAGTTTTTAACCTCTTTGACTAGTCTTTAACTTTTTAATATGACCCTTCTCTCTTATCTCTGGTTTTCTCACATCTCTTCGTCTTTATATCCTGATTGATGGAGCCTTGAGTATTTTTTATCATGTTTATAGTCAGCTTCATGTGTGCCTGTGTTTGTGTTTATGTTGAATGTAATTGTGGCTTGTAAATATGGATGTCACCAGACTGCAAAACAAATCTACCTACGGGTACAAATAAAGTAACCTGAACCTGAACCTGAACCTGACCAAGGTGGCTGACCAGCAAGAGGACTGGATGAGGGGGATGACTGCTCAGTGGAGACCTCAGGCGAAGGCGGGGAACCCAGAACGACCTCAGGTGACAGCAGGGGACCCTCCATGACCTCAGGCAATAGTGGGGAACCCTCAACTACCTCAGGCGGAGACAGAGGACCCTCAACAACCTCGGGTGGAGATGGAGGACCCTCAACGACTTTGGAAGGGGACAGAGGATCCTTAACGACCTCAGGCAGAGGCAGAGGACCCACAGTGACCTCGGGCGGAGACAGAGGATCCACGGCAACCTCAGGTGGAGGTAAAGGATCTATGGCGACCTTAGGCAGGGGTAGAGGACCCAGGGCGACCTCGGACGGAGGCAGAGGACCCACAGTGACCTCAGGTAGGGGTAGAGGACACATGGCAACCTCAGGCAGAGGTAGAGGACCCGCGGTGACCTCAGGCAAAAGCGGAGGACCCACGGTGACCTCTGACAGAGATGGAGGACCCACGTGGCCTCTGATGGAGATTGAGGACCCATGGTGGCCTGTGACAGAGATGGAGGCTCAGAAAGAGAGGAAACAGCAGTTCAGTCACTGGCAGACAGCAGTTCAGTCACTGGCAGCAGTGGAGCCCAGCAAGGAGAACTCATGTGCAGCTTGCGGCTGCAACTGGCCCTTCCTCCCAAGAGCCAAGCAAGATATCTCTAATACAGTTATAGAGAAAACAAAAAAGAAAACTTGCCTGAGCTCAAGCTCCACCGCCGTCCACGACTCTGGTGAATTAAGCTGGGACGTCTCGACTCCAGACATCTGGCGCTCCAACCCTGGCACGGTCACCTCCGACGGGGAAGAAGAAATAAACACCGGAACATTACCAGCAGCATTAGAGCCCGGCGACGAGAGCTCAAGAGCAAAGAACATCTGCAGCTGATTGTCCTCACCATGAGCCAGACAAAACTTTTCAAGATTTGCAGGTGCTAAAACACAACAGAATACTTACTTGGGCTCGAGCTCCCCCGCCGTCCAAGACTCCAGCGACACAGGCTGGGATGTCTTGAATCCGTTCCTCTGGGCATCTACTCCCAACTCAGCCACATCAGACGGGAAGCAGGAGATGGACACCAGAACACTATTACTGGTAGCAGTGGAGCCCGGCGAGGAGAACTCAGGAGCAGAGGACATCTGCAGCTGATTCTCCCTGCCATGATCATGACAAGATTTCTCTAAGGTTAATAATGGAGTGACTGAATAGAGAACTTGCCTTGACTCGAGCTCCACCACCATCCAGGACTCCAGCGACTCAGCTGCAATGACCCCAGCACCGGGCATGATGGTGGATGCAGCCCCAGGACCTCCAGGTATGGCGACCAACACAGGTGGAACTCCCAGCTTCGCAGCTAAAGCTGGAGGTTGCCTTACTGATGATGCTGGCTTCCGTGCTGCTGAAACCAGGGGACACTCTCCTGTTGGCTCAAGTTTCAGGGCGCAGGTAGTGTTCTCCTCCCATCCAAGATGTGGCTGCAGGGCAGGAATGGAATCTTCCTGGACCACAGGCTCCTCCATCATCCGGTGGCTCCATCCCAGGACTGGCAGACACGCAGAGGACACAGGAGGAGACATGGGAGCGGCAGTTGAGGAACCAGTGGCAGCAGCAGGCAGTGAGGACTCAGCTAACATGGGCTGCCGATGCTGAGCCTCATCGCTGGGAATAAGGCAAGACATTTCATTTTTATGTGCAGGAAAATGAAAACACACTTGCCTTATATCCTGGGATGCGTTGGTATCTACTGCTAAATGGCCACCAGACGTGGCGACCAATGCTGGTGAGACTCCCGGTGTGGCAGCTGATACTGGAGGTTGCCTCACCACTGGCGCAGAGACCCATACAGCTCAAGTCAGGGGACACCCTCTTGTCGGCTGTCTTCAAGCACAGGGGGCACTCTTCTCCCATCCAGGGCGTGGCTGCTGGACTGGAACGGAGTCCTCCAGGGCTGAAGGTCTCTCTGTCTTCCGGCGGTTCTATCTTGGGACCGGCGGACATCCAGGAAAACAGGAGGAGACACAGGAGTAGCAGGTGAGGATAAAGTCGCAGCAGCAAATGGTGAGGACTCAGTTAAATTGGACTGCTGCTGAGCCTCATCACCGGGAATAAGACGAGGCATTTCATCTAAAATTGTTTGACAATGAAAATGTACTTGCGTTATCTCCCGGGGCGTGATGGTAACTGCTGCTGAAACCCCAGATAACTCTCTCTCAGTGGCTGTGTGGCAGGGGCACCCATGGAGACTCTGGAGAAGAGGCTGGATGCTTCCATACCTGGAGATGCTTCATCGTTGGCACATGTACGGATGGGACACAGTGCGGAGCGGAGGCTGTCTCTGAAGATGTCTGCACCCGGAGACGTTGTCTTATTGGTTCGGGTATAGATGGCAGGGAGCCTCTCTCCAGCCTGCAGAGCATGCATTGTCAGTTGGTCACTGTAACGAGGAAAGCCGTGAGTTCCGGGTAGCTCCACAGGCTGGGGTATGCCTTAATAACCTGTGCTGCACTGTCTAGAATTTGCAGAACCTCTTCGGGAGTGTGGGAAGCACAAGTGTCCAAGACGATGTCCTCCACTAATTCCGCTGCCCAACACTCCACCTCGTCCAGCCCAAAAATGCTGAAGTCCATGTTGGCGGACATCCCCACAAACAACGGACAGAAACAAAAAATACGGAGGGAAGAGAAAAAGGGGGAAAAAAAAGCAAAACCCACAGCAGCTAGTGGCCACACACGGCCGTGTCCTTCTGTTATAAATTGCCCTTTTCAAGAGCTGGCAGAAGACTTAAACTTAAACACGAACAACACACAACACTTACAAATAAGGGAATAGTGAGTGGAGTGCTGGAGTAGAACGGGGCTCACGCTGAGGGAAAAAGAGAACAGCCTGGACGGACACAGGCGGAGGCACTCGGACACGCCGGGGAAAAAGAAATGAAATCTAGCCGGATTCACACCCGAAGAGAAGCGGGGCTCACGACTGGGAAGAATTCGAAAAGGATAAATCCACGGCAGAGTGCACCGGTTCACCTCTGCGGGGAAAAGCATTCACTCAGAGTACAACTGGTTCCTCTGAGGAAGCTAACACTAAGACACGGCAATGGGAAATGTTGCCGTATTTATAAGTAAATACAAAATGAACCAAGAATGACAGGTGTGGGTCACAAGAATGAGGAAATATTTAAACACAATCTGCGACAGGTGTGCAGCCCACGAAACAACGTTTGACAGCAGGATGTGCACAAACACTGTCAAAATAAAAGCCCAGACCAGAAATAATAAATAATGACACAGAATAAAATTGCACAACCCCAAGAGATACAAATAAAACAAGATGATACACAAATATAAAGACAAGATTAAAATGACAAAACTAAGCATACAAAACAACTCATAACTAATCATAGACAACCACCCAGAGACAGCACACAGAAGTGCATGAAAACCCCCAAACTAAGATAACCATGATAAATACAATATAAACAGATACAGAAATACAAAAGAAGACATAAAACAACTTTGAGGCTGAACACAGCATCCAGCCATGCTCAGGAACATGACAGTTTGCGCAGATTTTCTTTTTCCTCCCTTGTTGACATAGTGAAGTCTTTGAAGCCTACACATTGCTTACTGAATGTTGTTCCTGCTAGGGCCCTGAAGAAAATTTGTAATACTGTAGGGCCTGGTCTTTTTGCTTTTATTCACATCTGCCTTAGTTCAGAATTAATCTCAGCTGCTTTTAAACATGCTGTGGTTAGGCCCCTTAAAAAACTCACATTGATTGCTCAGTTTTATCCAATTTTAGACCTGGTTCTTATTTGCCCTTTTTATCCATGACTTTAGAAAAAGTTGTTCTTCCACAATTGCAGTCCTTTCTAGAAAACAACTCTGTTTTTCGAGAAATTTCTACCTGGGTTTAGGTCTTGTCATAGCAAAGAGTCTGCCTTGTTAATGGTGTATAATGATATTGCCTGTCTGTTGATGCCAAGTGCCCCATTGTCTTAGTGTTGCTAGACCTTACAGCAGCCTTTGACACAGTGGGTCATACTGTCCTCCTGTCACAACTGAATCACAATGTTGGCATCCATGACACTGCATTTAAATGGTTTGAATCTTACTAGTCTGATAGAAGTTTTGTCCTGTAATGATTGGTGACGTGTCCTCATTTAGTGCCTCTCTCTCCTTTGGGGCCCCACAAGGCTCTATTCTTAGCCCTATTCTTTTTTCATATCCGCTGCCATTTGGGTCAAATATAGCCAGGCACAACATGTCTTTCCACTGTTATGTGGACGATTTGCAAATGTATTTACTTTTGAGGAGGGAAAGAAATGACTCAAAGTCTTTTATCTGACTGTATTACTGATATTAACCAGTGGTTAAACAAATTTTTTCTTAATTTAAATGAAGAAGATACCAGAGTGCATTGTGTTTGGTGATGCTGAAACAGCTGGTTTTGGCACCTTGTAATCAAGGTTTAGTTCAACTGTCAGAAATCTGGGGGTGATCTTCAACAGTCATTTGAAATTCAACAGACAGATCAACAATGTAGAAATGATGTGCTTTTATCAATTGCATTTGTTGGCCAAAGTGAAACCTTTTCTGAGTCATCATGACAAGATAGCTAGCTACACTTTTTTATTTCCAGACTTGATAACTGCAATGTGCTACATGTTGCCATCTCCAAGTCCTCTCTTAGCCACCTTCAACTTGTGCAGAATACAGCAGCCTGTCTTTTAACAAACTAGTGCTTTGCCCGTAGAATGCAAGAATTCCTGTCTGAAACAGGCATCCCAATCAGGCTTTACAGGCCCAAATGTATACTGTGTTTGAAAATGGAATACAAAGAGGTGTAGGCTATATGTAGGCAATCACATGTTAGACTTTGACAAATATAAAAGGGAGTAAATGGCACTAAGATTTATTTGACTGTGTGAATATTAACAGAATACCTAAATATTGTAAATGAATGGGACATCCAATAGTAGAGACTGTTTCAGATCCCTTGTTTATTTGTTTGTCAGATCACTTATTTGTGTGATCTTTTATCACTTATATTCATAATAGAGTATCTTGGGGAATGGGAGTTGTTCAGTCATCATTATAATTATTTTATTATAATTTATATCACTGTTCAGTGATGGAGTTCAGTGTAATATTGAATTTCTTCTGTGTATCGTCAATAAACTAATGCAGTAGTATAACAGGAACAGGACATGTTTATAAATATTTGAGAACCATTGGCTGCTTTACCCATGTGCTTGCGAAGGACTGCGATCCACAGGTTCAGCTGCTGCCCCCCACCCCTCCCCGCACGCATCTCATGTTCTTCATGCCGAATTATCCATTAGACCTACGCAATCACGGCAACTTTATGGTATAATTTTTTAATCGTTAAACCTTAAGTCTATCTTTTGTTGCTATTTGCACTAGGGGTAACATTACTGTACATGGACTGCTGTTGTTGTTTTACCAGCCTTATTCCTTTTGTGTTTTATATTGCGCACACCACTGAAGAGAGAGAGAGAGAATGCCATTTCAATTCTCCTGTATGTCCTGTACTATCAGCTGTTCTGATAGATATACCAAAATGTCTGAACATGGAGGAGGTGGATCCACTCAGCTGATTGCTCGAACCACATAGCTCAGCTGTTTTCCATGATAAATCAGCCTCAGGGCAAAAGCACACTCCATGCATTATCTTTTTTTTTCACTTTATTGAAAATAACTTTTTTATTGCCATCGGTTAGCATGCCTTTGAGCCAGGTCGTGTCTGGCCGCTGCTTCTCCCAGCATGTTGTGTGTTGATTTGTCAGACCCGGTCTGCTGACGCTCCACCCAGTCTGCTGCGCACCTCATGTTCTGTACATATGATGAATTATCCTTTAGACCTATTTAATCACGGCAACTTAATGGTATAATTTTTAAAGCATTAAATCTTCAGTATTATGTTTTTCACTTCTTTGTTTTGTCCAGGGGACACTACTTGCCCTTTTCCTCTAGTACCTGTTTGGCCCTACTCACTTGCAACTTGCACGCTTTGTAGGCTTTTCCATTAGGTACTGATATGATTTTCATCCCGAAATTTCAGGACCGCTCCAGGGTAGTTTGAAGAGTACTGTGTCGAGCTGAAAATGTGACGTCAAAAGACTGCAGGCCACTGACTGGTCCGGGCATAACGTCATGAGAGCGACGTCTTAAACAGAATCTCGAGCCACCATTTGCAAAGATTCGTCCGTGAGCCAGCAAGCAAGTGTCAGTATAAACAACAACGAAAGAATGGCTTCAACACTGTGGTCCAGCAGACTTTTCTGTGCCTTTTGGCTGATAAGAGAATCCAGAAGGAACTAGGCGGAGCCACCCGAAATGAATTAAAGGCCACCGACCGGCAAATAAACGGGAGGACCCAACCATGGTAGTTGAAAGTTGTGATATTAGGATATAGAGGATGGTGAGTGATGTCATATGATGTGATATTATGCATCTTTTACATTACTTATCCCAGTGGTGGAAAGTTCACTTTGAACAAACAACATTGTCTCCTGTATGCAGACAATGAGCTAGCTAGTTAGTCATCAATGCTAACTCTGTGCTATGCTTGTATTTTGTGCTTGTGTCGACAACATCTGACAAAATAAGTTAGTGTTAATCCTGGTTAAATAGGTGTTTTATTTACATGTTGCACTTTTGTGCTGTGCATGCACTTAAGTTGTGTGTATTTTTGTTCTAGAGTCCGACCAGCATCTGCTTTGACACTGGCAACATTTAGCACTGCACAGCAATGTGTTATGACTGGTAAGTTGAATGCCCCGTTGTTTTTTTAGTAGTGGTAGACAAAGTACTCAAATCCTTTGCTTTTTAAGTTAAAGTATCAATAAAGTGCCAAAACTAAAGTAGCACATTTTCCACTTAATATGAAAGGGACTGAACTGAGATTTGATTATGTGAATATGAATTACAGAATAATTGAAAATGAATGGCACATCCAATATTAGCCACTGTGTAAGAACTGCTTGTTTATTTTTATGTCAGATCACTTGTGTGATCCTTTGTGAGTTATATTCATAATAGTGTATCTTGCACTTTGGGGAATGGGAGTTTTTCAGTCACCGTTATAATTTAGTTTAAGATAAGATAAGATAAGATAAGCCTTTATTAGTCCCACAATGGGGAAATTCCAGGATTGCAACAGCACAGGGATAGCAACACTCAGAGCAACAATCAGAAGGCAAGAAAAAAAACAAGAACAGCTATTTTACATATGTACATATCACTATAAATGTATATATATATATATACACACAGTGTGGAGCATTGTGGTTGGTGAATGTGCAGCAGAAAGTCTAAGCTCTCTCTCCCTCCACGAGTGCGGTGGGCCAGCTGGATGTCTTTGGGCATGATGGTGGTGACCCTCTTGGCGTGGATGGCGCACAGGTTGGTGTCCACGAAGAGACCCACCAGGTAGGCCTCGCTGGCCTCCTGCAGAGCCATGACGGTGGAGCTCTGGAAGCGCAGGTCGGTCTTGAAGTCCTGAGCGATCTCCCTCACCAGGCGCTGGAAGGGCAGCCTACGGATGAGCAGCTCCGTGGATTTCTGGTATTGACGGATCTCTCTCAGAGCCACGGTACCGGGCCTGTAACGGAGAGGCTTTTTCACTCCGCCGGTGGCCAGAGCGCTTTTTTTGAGCAGCCTTGGTGGCTAGCTGCTTCCTGGGGGGCTTTTTCCTCCAGTAGATTTACGGGCGGTCTGCTTGGTTCTTGCCATCGCTCTTTATTATTCTGTCTTATACCCGCGTCGTTTTCGCCACAGTTCCTCGGCATGTCGAGCTTCTCCGTTAGCACCGGGTGGCGGTTGGAGCTAGCTAGCCAGCTAGCTAGCTCTTCCCTGCTGTATCGTCCCCCGCTGCAAACAGTGGCTCCATCCGCCGACTCGGGAGACCCTTGGGGCGATCTGTGTGTCCGTGATATATATATAGAGTGAAAGGTGTAGAAAGAAGAAGGAAGATAAGAAAAAGGCAGTTGCAAAAGGCAGCCAACTCATGTGGCGCCGCCGGTCCGGCAGAACCGGAACCGGCGTTTATATGCATAGTTTATAGTCTATCGTCAATAAACTCATGCAGTACTATATAACAGGACACATTCCAAATATTTGAGACCCAGTGTAGTGCATCCTTTTATATTTTAGCATTGGCATCAATACTGGGGATTCTAAATTGTCCTTAGGTATGACTGTGTGAGTGAATGGTTTTCTGTCTCTCTGTGTTGGCCCTGCGATGGACTGGCGATCTGTCCAGGGTGTACCCTGCCTCTCGCCCAAAGATGCTGGGAGGCCCCCCCGCGACCCGAAAAGGATTAAGCGGAAGAAGATGGATGGATGGATGGAAGTACAAAACACCGCCCACACTTGAAGCCAGGGCAAGAAGAGACACAGCGGTGACAGACCGGTGGCTAAACTTCTATTGATAAAAATTACATAATTTGACTGAGCGACTCCATAATCGGGGATGTACACCCTCAGTTAAAATATTAGATTCCGTTCAACTGAAGGTATCAGCTCATTCTGATTGCTGAGGCCACAGTAAAATATGATTTTAACGTAACCCAGCCCTTGTAAAATCCAATTTACTGAAGCGCAGTTACATGAAAATTGTGGTTGAATACAACAACGAAGCACTTTTTTGTCACATTCCACCACTGGCTTTTAGCAACAAGTGTATTTCCCAAATATGTTTTAAACTTGCATTAATTAACCACCACCCATTTCTGTCTTTCGTCTAGGCAAGAGGACAATGATCCATCCCAAACCGGACCTTGCGTCACTATTTACAGAGATGCAGGCTGAAGATCTGCTGAACCGGGACCAGTGTGAGCGGCACATCCAGTTGCTTCTCAGTGAGGCAGTGTGGCTGGTGTGTTTGACCCATTCCAAGTTTTTTTTTTTTTTTTTTTACAGTTTAGAGTTTGAATTTTGCACATTCTAAATAATCTGGATTTTGCTACTGATCGTAATAAACAATTTAGTGACTTATGCGTTTGCATCATGATTTTCTATTTTGTCTGTTAAGACACCGGTGGGAAAAGAGTCAACGGTACAAACCATGTATCAGTGACTTTGAAAATAATGGCTCATTTTTAAGCAAAAGTTGCCAAAAACAATTATTTTATTTACTGAAGACTGTATTGTTGGATGTGCCAGTGCAGAAGACACTGCACACTTTAGTGATAGTACCAGTATATGGAGGAATTCTGGGCCATATTAGCATCTGTATTTTCTAATAATGGGTTAGGGCAGGGGCGTCCAATCATGTGCCATAGAGGGCCAAGACCCTGCAGGCTTTACCTGTAACCAGTGTCTTCAACAGCAGATTCCACTGAATTTCTTCTATTGACTGCTGATCAGTGAAAACACCTGCTGAAGAGACTGGGTAGAAGAGAGAACCTGCAGGGTCTTGGCCCTCCATGGCACATGATTGGACACCCCTGAGTTAGGGCTTAATGGGATTTAACATTTTAACACAAACTGCTTTACGGTTCATAATTCTGCTGACAGACTTACACCAAACCAAAAGTGATTTCTCAAACTGCTGGATTGTTCTCAGAGAGTTTTTCCAATCTTTTAGTATTTAATTTATGTCACGTGGTGATAACCTTCACACATAAAACAAAAGTGAAGACACATCTGCAAAGTACGAAGGTTTATTGTCAAAATTCATAGTGCTATGCTAAATGAATACATGTAAAGTACATTGTTGATGTAGAGAATATATATTTAGACAGTATCTAGATGTGTATATCCAGTAAATCCATATATATTCCATGTAACCTTGTCACTGCATTATTTTAATTGCTTTTAATCCTAGATCAAGTTTGTTTTGGCTTAAAATGTGTCATAATTGTTAAATATATCTTATTATACCTAAGTCAGTAGTTTACCTGTTAAAAATTATATTTTACTGCTAATATAACCCCATAACTATAGTATGGCACTTGGCGGTCAAGTTTTGGCAGCTGATCACTTTTTGCCACGACACCACCAGCTGGAGAAGGTACATCCCATGATGTCTCAACAGTCTCTCTGTGATTTTCACACAGATCAGAGCAATTTGTTGCACAGGAAGCTAAACGTTTCTACAGACATTCTGAAGTTTTGTAACCACTGCGCATTTGTGAAGCTTGGGTGACCTTCCACCACTGGGAGCCTATGTTGAACGCTCAGACCGATGGTTTGAAGCGATAATTTTGCCACAAAAGAGCCATCTTAAACACACACACAGAGCATACATATTTTAATACCTAATAGCGATAACTTGTCAACATTACAATATAGTACGGTGGACTTAAAGCTAACTAAAATTAGCAGTCATTAGCTTACCTTCATATGTGATCTAGTTTGTATCCTCATGTCTTCCACTTTATACTGCTCTATAGCTTCCTATATGCTCCAGTACTTTTCCAGAGTGTGTCGTCTCACCACCTATAGCCTTCTCTGGCTCTCCTTTTTTGCCTTTACTCTGACAAAAAGCCAGAGATTGAGCAGTCGCCTCGTATTCTGCCATTTTGTGTTTTGCTTGTGTCGCTTGTTTTACACCATGGGAGTGTTGCGCCACCTTGCTGTAAAAAAAAAAAAATCCCACCCACCTCAGGCAGTACTCTGGTGTAATGGAAACAAAAGTGAACTGAGTTGTGTAAAGCCGTGTAGAGGTGAGTTGGGCTATATAGTGGAGCATCAACTTCTCCTTAGGCCAATCCAGGAGATCACTTTTCTTCATTTTAAAGAAATTTCACTTTTCTTCATTTTAAAGCAACTCTCACTCAAGGTCTGGTCAAGAATGCTGTGTGTCTTCAACAGGGCCCCAGTGTAAACAATTTCACTTTTGTAGAGAAACTTGGTAAGGATTTGCTTTTAAAGGCTTAAGTGGGCCATAAACTCTTGGAGTCAAATCCCAACTGGACAATTCATGCTGATAGTATCCGTTCGTACCAGGAACTGATACTCTTAAAAAGTCATACAATTCTTAAGCTGGCAGTTATATGTCCCCCTCCTTCTTTTAGACATATCTCAGAACCCTCTAGGCCCCCCTGCTCACATTCCAAAGACCTAAAAATTGTCTACAGCTCAACAGTACCTCCTAGTGGACATCTATGGAATATGTTTCATTGTGCAATCTGACTGTTAATTCTGACTAAACATTATGCTTTCCTTCCAGTTCACATTTCCCAGGATTCTAAGGACACTGTGAAGATAATCGCCAATAATGGTTTGCCATGATTCATTAATCCTTGATTTAAATGTGAGTGCATGTCTTTGGGATGTTTTATTTTCATGAGTGTTATTCAAATGAATGTTAAAATTATTATTAGTAATGGTATAAATGCATGGTCACTGAATATTAGCCTTGAGTCACTAAAATTAGTTAGATTTTATATTGAGTATATAATTCCATAAGCACTGAATGTTTTTTCAATCTCTGTCCATCTTCCCTCTCATGATAACCAATCAGGCCGCCTCTCTGTTGGATAACGTCCATTGCATTTGATCAGCTGTTCACAAACAAAGGAATGTTCCCTCATTGGACAAAAACCCATTCAAACTCCTCTTTATGGAAGATGGTTGGTCCGTCTTGTGGCCTGTCCTGTTTTATGACCCAGCAGCGCGCTTCAGTTAAATGCATCAGAGCTGCCCTGCAGACAGGAGTTTTTTGTTTTTGCTTCTTCTAAAGACTTTTTCAGAGTTCTTTGTACTTCTTTGCAGTTTTCTTTTGTCTAAGTTGTTCTGTGAGTTTTAAGGATTCTTTTACTTTCCTAAATCGTCTTTTGATAAGTTTTACTTGTTTTCTGGTTAACTGAGGAGAAATCATTTTTTTATATGAGCTCGCCTTAAAGAGAGTTAAACTCTCAAATCTTTTTTTCCTTCACCTCAGAAGCCATTCTTATCCTATTTGAATGTTTTTCTTGGACTTTTTAATTTTCTTATTTTAAAGTGGACTGATAGAGATTTTGGACCTTCATTTCCTGCCTCATCCATGTCTGACCCCGTTAAGTTACCAGGAGCTTGTGGGTGAAACTGACTAAAACATTTTTCCTTCAGCCTTTGGTTTTGTCCCTTGGGCCAGGAGACATAATAAATTTGGACTGGTTGCCAAAGGACTCCACGCCTGCTCCGGGGCCAGCCATCACTCTGCTGCCAGTTCCTAGCCGCATGCCCCGTGGGAGCCCCCAGCTGAGTCTACGCTTCTCACAGCTGTGAACGATCTGAAAGCCTATCAGCAGTCGCTTTCCCTCGGTGTTCCGAACGCTGTCTGGAAGAGCCGCTGAGCCTTCCTGAACTTATTCCACCGGCCAGCGCTGACCACCGCTGAACACCTCGACCTACAGCTGTTCACAAGTGAGACTCCCATTTTCCTATCTGCTGGGTTTAAATGAGCTGTCCTAAAAATATCAATTACAATTGAACATAACCAATATTTCATAGTACAATTAGTCCCTCAGCCATAGGACAAAGCTATAAACTGAAAGACGATTCTTATTCATTTTTAAGTAACCTCCTTTCATTTTTGTACATTAATTCAGAAGTTCCTTTTTAGATAATCAGCTTATGGAATAAACTTGAAACATAAAATCTGGTTTCCTCTTGGTTCCACAAAGGTTTAACTATAGATTTTATGTTTAGGAATCCACTAACAGTTGATGTGATATTGAACACCTGTTAATCATTTGAATCTGTTTATCCATCATTTGAATGCCATGTCATGTAACCTGAATGAGTTTCATTTAATAAAATTGTAAACGAGAGAAGTTGAAGCGTTTTTCCTTTGCATATATGTTTTCTGGATCACTGCAGTAAAAGAACTCACTAAATTTTGAGACTGATTCATTAAGTAATTGAAGGTACGGAAATTAATTAATTGAAATTATTTCATTAACAAGTTGTTCTTTTAGAACTGGTGCCCCCTTTTTATGAGTGCTTTCCTATTTTATTTAGTGAGTGTTGGGGTGAATGTTCAACTCTGTCCCCTCGCACACTTACTGTTAAATAAATAAAATAATTCCTGTACCTTATTACACTATATTTTATTAAATATCACTACAATAGGTACTAGTGGAAAGGGGGCATATGGTGACTGATCCCGCCCACACTTCTTGAAGCCAGGGCATGAAGAGAGACAGAGCAGTGGCTAAACTTTTTTTGATAAAAATTACATATTTGGTCTGAGTGACTCCATATTCAGGGATGCACACCCTCATAATGTCAGCAAAGCACATTTAAAATCTTAGGTCAGTCTGATGAACAGTTCAAGAGATATGTGTGGAATCAGGCACAGAGATAGACAGACAGAGATTTTGTGCATTTATAGATAGATACAACCACATGACAGCACATTATGCCTGTTCTTTTTTCACTCTGTTGTCTTCCAGTCCATTTTAGAATTAATTTTAAACTTTAAATATTTGTTTTGAAAGCTCTTAATGGCCTCATTCCAGCTTAGTTATCTGAAAATTTAACTGTCTGTGAGCATGGCAGGGTTTTGAGGTCATCCAATCATCTTTTGCTTGACGTGCTCAAGTTAAGGTATAAACACTGGGGTGGCCAAGCATTTCAGTTACCACCCCCAGGCTCTGGGAATAAGCTCCACCTGATTTATTTGTTATCTCCAACTTGGACCTCTTCAAATCAAAACTTACATATTTATTCAGGATAGCTTTTAATGCCAAGTAGTGTGGTGACACTTATTTTTTATTACATTTTTATCTGTTATTTATTTATGCTTATGACTTCTTTCATGTAACTGTTTTTATGCTGTGTGTGATTTTACTGCTGTTTAATCTTTTGTAAAGCACTTTGCTCACCTACAGGTTGTTGTAAAGGGCTATATAAATAAAGTACACTAGGTTACTGGAGTTGTGGCCTAGTTGATAGCGCATCTGCCCCACATCCCTGCTGGGTTATACCAAAGACCATATAAAAATGGTACTTCTAGCTTGGTGCTTAGCATAATAGAATGGGGGAAGAATTTGTTTCTGCTGGCGCCTTGCATGGCAGCGACCCCTCTGATTCTAGTGTACATGTGATTAACACTGTAAATAGGGAAAACATAATTTTGTTCTACTGTACATGATTGGCTGTATGGACTGAATGACAACAGATGGCTTCTTCTTCTTACTTTGTCTCATTCTTCCATTCAGACAAAGTAGAAAGATGTTGTCATACCTTATTTGACATGTTCTGACATGTTTTTTTTCCTTTTTGTTTTTGTCTTTGACACAGTCTTGTTAGTACGCAGTGGAATGTATCACTTTATAATTTTTGTAGTTTTTGTTGAGATTCGTGTCACAGTTTTAAACCCTCTTCCAGTTTACTAAAAACAGAAAGTGTCTGACTTTATAACCAATAACAGACGAGAGTCTTTAGGGAGCTTTTGAAGATGTTGTACTCGCTGACACTTTCTACAGTGTCTGTCTGTGTGAGTCTCCCATGCAAGTGCCATTTTTTCACCTTAAATGTGTTAATCTGAGGACAGTTAAACAGTGTTCTTCACAGCTGTCTCTCAAAGAAGGATGTATGAATGTGCAAGTTGTGTAATGGGCTTTGATTAATTGGCTGGGCTCTGCCAACATTTTGGCCTGATAGCAGCAGTGGGAGCTTAGTAATGGAAATGTCATTTTCATGCTGTTTTAAGCGGGATTTTATTATAGGAAATAAAGTGGCTGGTACAGCTATGAAGTGGGTGAGTAAGTGGAATTCTGCTCTTATATCTCTGCTTTACATAGATTAGGACTAGGGGCACACTAGTTCTCCTGCTGTCAGTGGAAAGTACATCACCTTGACTGACACATAGCTGGTCCATATGAGAAGATATGGTGAGAGTGCCCTGGAGGGGCTAATCAGACCACAATGGATGACTTTTTGAGTGCTGGAATAACTGGATGCTCACATGATGATGTGAGCATTTGTGCACTTATGGCCCAATTACAACAATTACCCCACGCTTTGTCTTGAGCCAGTGCTTTTGTTAGTTTCCACTGTGCATCTGCACAGTCAAAACACAAGGTGACTATGTGTGCTCTTTATGCTCAAAGCAGCATTGGTGCAATCCCGGCGCATTGCTATTTCAGTCCATTTTTTCACAATATGCCATTGACTAGCAAAAAGGACATCTAAAAATCGTGGTGCCTTTCAGTCGCCATTTAAGCCATGTGTTTTGAAAGCATGAGTGAGTACCGGAGTGGTGCCTAGTGGTAGTGCACCTGCCCTACAGACGGGAGGTTGTGGGCTCAATCCCGAGCCGGGTCACACCAAAGACTCTAAAAACGGTACTTTCCGCCTTATAGCTTGGTGCTAGTGGAAATAGAATGGGAAATGGAAAGTTGATTACCCAGCAGACCCTGAATAGGAAGCCACTGAAAGAGTGTATTTACAAGGTGTGAGTGCACACGTGACAAAAAACTCAGCGGTGCACGGGAGTTTTCCTGCACAGACTTCACAGTATTGTTACCTGTCATTTTAATTTGTCACTTACTCAAATGGTGAGACACTGAATATGTATTTTTTTTCTTTTATCCACATTTTCATTTTGATCACAAACTTACAGGAAGGGTGTCGCCTATAGTTTAGGCATCCATCTTATACTGCTTTTCCGGAGGTCCGGGTCGCAGAGGCAGCAGTTCAAGCAGAGAAGCCCAGACTTCCCTCTCCCCAGCCACCTGCTCCAGCTCTTCAGAGAGGATACCAAGGCGTTCCCAGACCAGCTGGGAGACAGTCTCTCCACCGAGTCCTGGGTCTGCCCCGGGGTCTCCTCCCAGTGGGACGTGCCCAAAACACCTCAAGTGGGAGGCATCCAGGAGGCATCCTAATCAGATGCCCATACCACCTCAACTGACTCCTTTCAATGTGGAGGAGCAGCGGTTCTACTCTGAGCCTCTCCCAGATGACTGAGCTCCTCACCCTATCTCTGAGGGCGAGTCCAGCAGTCCTACGGAGAAAGCTCACTTCAGCCGCTTGGATCCGCGATCTCGTTCTTTCGGTCATTACCCAAAGCTCGTGACCATAGGTGAAAGTAGGAACGTAGACTGACTGGTAAATCGACAGCTTTGCCTTAGAACTCAGCTCCCTCTTCACCACAACGGACCGGTACAACATCCACATCACTGCAGATGCTGCTCCGATCTGTCTGCCAATCTCTGGCTCCATTCTCCCCTGACTTGTGAATAAGACCCCAAGATACTTAAACTCTTCCACTTGGGACAGGAGTCTGTCCCCAACCCGGAGAGGACAATCCACCTTTTTCAGGCTGAGGACCATGGACTCGTACTTGGAGGTGCTGATTCTACATCCCAGCCGCTTCACACTCAGCGGCAAACCGTCCCAGCAAGAACTGTAGATCAATGCATGAATGGATGAAGCCAACAGGACAACATCATCTGCAAACAACAGAGATGAGATCCTGTGGTCACCAAGCATGACACCCTCCATTCCCTGGCCGCACCTAGAAATCCTGTCCATAAAAATTATGAACAGGATCGGTCACAAAGGGCAGCTCTGGCGGAGTCCAACTCTCACTGGGAATGAGTCCGACCGAGTGTTGGTAGGACAAACCGAACTCTCACAACGGTCATACAGAGACTGAATAGCTCGTAACAACAAGCCCGATACACCATACTCCCAAAGCACCCCCTACAAAAAACCACGAGGGACACGGTCAAATGCCTTCTCCAAGTCCACAAAACACATGTAAACTGGTTGGGAAAACTCCCACGAACCCTCGAGAATTCTCGAATTCTCCCAGGTGCACATATGGACACCCTTATGCTTGAACATGGTGTTCGTTACGGACAAACTGTGGTTAGCACAGAAGTCCAATAATTGAACACCACTTGGGTTCAGATCAGGCAGGCCGTTCCTCCCAATCACCCCCTTCCAGGTTTCACTGTCGTTGCCCACGTGCGCACTGAAGTCCCCCAGTAGGACAATGGAGTATCCAAGAGGAGCATCCTCCAGCATCCCCTCATGGATCGTCACCTTATCGTGGTGGGGGGTTTGCATGCCCCAGTGATCTCAGGAGCTATGTTGTCTGGGGCAATTTGCCTCTGATAGGGCCACCCAAGACAAACTGGTCCTGGGTGAAGGGCCAGACTAAGAACGACCCAACAGACTCTCATGATAAATTCTAGATCAAGGATTCAGTTTACCCCGCCCGGTATGGGGTTACCGGGGCCCCACCCTGGACCCAGGCCTGGGGGAGGGGCTCCATGGCTAGCATCTGGTGGCCGGGTTTCACCCATGGGACCCAACCGGGCTTTTCCCCAAGGAGTCACATGGGCCCACCCTCCAGTGGGCTCACCACCTGCAGGAGGGATCATGGGGGTCCGGTGCTATGTGGATTAGGTGGCGGTCAAAGGCGGAGACATTGGCGGACTGATAGTTTAGGCAATAATTTATAATTTTTTTAAGAAAATGAATGAACGGGGAGTGTGCATGTCACTTTTCATCATAGACTGCATCGTTCAGAAGAGGGGCAAATACAGGAGGATCCATGCCGCAACTCTACATGGATCCTCTGGTCAGTGTGTGCTTGGTGCCCGGGGGTGGACCATGTTCTGTCAAAGGGTCAGTGCACACCGGTTGGACTTCTGTGTCTGTTCACATGTGTATATTCCTTGTTTGTATGTATCTATTTGTGTGTGAGTCTCCTGCACACTCAGCTTTTTTTTTTCCCTTTAAATGTGTTGATCTGAGGACAGTTAAACACAAACTTTCCACATGTAATCCAGCAACATAATCCAAACCAAGAAGATCAAGATTAACAGCAGGCAGTAATAAATGACATATTTGCTGAGCCAGCTGGAAGAATGATTTCAACACTGATTTTAATTGAATTAAATGATAATCGGTATTCACTGTGGGCCATGAGGTGGAGAGATTAACAATTAACTGTAACTCAGACTATTCTGTCAAAATTACAGATGGCCTTCATATTTCCACCATGGCTGCTTTTTTTAGGTTGAAGTTAACCGAATACAATACAAAGACTTCTTTATCCACACTGGAAAATACACCACTGCTGAGCTTTGCTCAGAGATGAATGAACCTGCCGCTAAAGGCTACATTGACACTGAAGAAAAGAAAAAAATATTTTGCAAATTCATTCATACTCAGTAATATTCATGTCTCCATGTTGCACAGCAAAGGTTCTGACCTGTCATACTAATATTTATGCAGCAAATGCAAAATGCTCATAGACAAGATGATCTAAGATAAGATAATTGTTAAATCATCTTCTCCTAGTCTTCCTCCTTCTCCCTATATTAAGTGCTTGGCTTTATTTCCTGCCTTAATGCCAAGCAGCCACAATTATGTTCACACCTCCATTTTAAATTTGTGGACGACCACTGACAGCAAGCCCAGTGCACAACCAATTTGTTCTCACAGGTGAGCGCAGTCAGAATCGTAATCCACCTTTGACCCTGTGCCCTCTTTATTAAAGGTAATGAGAGCAAAGACAGTGATTGGTTTATTTCACGTTCCACCCAAAGCATACCTCTGAATAATTAAGAGTATTACAACAGTCTCTTTACTCCTGGCACAAAATTCATTTTTGCACTGCTGAAACAGGAAAATGGACTCGGACACACTCATAAATGCACACTGCATCATAGACAATACATGCTAAATTAGATTGTCGTAACAGAGCCCTTAGTGCTTTTTCACAGAGAGGTCACATGGCTTTATTACCACCTTAATGAAGCTAAAGAAAGAATCTTTAATTCACCTTAAAAAGTCATATGTTTGGATACATATATTATTTTGTCTTCATATGTCAAAACATATGAGAATTCTTTCATCATTCCATTCGCTGAAATTAACTGCAACTTGTCTTATGCCTTAAAAATTTAATTTCCTGCATTATATTTCCAAAATACTGTAGTGCAAGTGAAGTCAAAATGAACTCCTCCTGGGCCATTCATCCAAATTGCTTGACATTCAGTACAGGTCATCTACAGACGCTGATAATTAAAAGCTGTTAAAATTATCCAAAAATACCAGTCTGTTTTGACTTTGCAGGCCAATCAGTTTGTACTCTTTCTCTTTGCCATGTGTTTGCTGATGTATCTTCTGATGTAGTGATCCAAACTTGATGAAACTTCACAATCACAACAGTGTTCTTCAGCAGAACACTACATTTCATGCAATTCTATTCATGTTCCAAAAACTATGTTTATGAAATGTTTTTCAGTCCTTGTATCTTGTCACTAGGACATTTTGTTAGTATGTGAGAAAGGCCCAAAGCAGTTGTGTGGTGTAATGACAGATGATCTCACCAAAAAAAAGCTGTTGCAAGAAATGTGGGCCCACTCAGGCTACAGGGAAGCGACATTCACTCTGTCAATTCAATTCAATTCAATTCAGCTTTATTTATACTGTGCCACATCACAACAGAGGCTGTCTCATGGCGCCAGAGTGCAGAGAAAAACCCCACAGTCTCAGAAAAACCCAGCAATCAGAAGATCCCCTATGAGCAAGCGCTAAGCGACAGTGGAGAGGAAAAACTCCCATTTGGCAGGAAGAAACCTCTAGCAGAACCAGGCTCAGGGAGGGGCAGTCATCTGCTGCGACTGGCTAGGGGTGAGGGGATAGGGAGGATGGAGAGGGCAGACATAAAAACATAACAGTAAGGTGCCAAGAACATTATTGGAGGTCAACCAGCAGTATGGATCAAATAACAACAGAACAAAAGTGGAGATAAAAGACAAAATCCCTCTAGGACAGGGGTCACCAACGCGGTGCCCGCGGGCACCATGTCGCCAGCAGGGACCACATGAGTCGCCCGCAGGCCTGTTCTAAAAATAGCACAACTCGCAAGTGAGCTGCGTCTAAGATGTAATTTTTTCTGCCACTATTTTTTATTTTATATTTTTTAAAATCACACTTGCATTATATAGATTTTAAAATGACTGTCTTACAAATAAAAAAATGAAAATATGTTTATTGTACGTAAAGTTAAGGTGAACTCTGACCTAGTTCAAAGGTCAGTATTGTGCGCATGACAAAACCTTCGTGCTTGTGGAGCGTAAACTAGCGGGCAGTTAAGATGGTGGGCGGAGTGCAGTTTCCAAGCCCAAAAACATGGCAAAAAAAAGACAGAAAATTTATCATTTTCAAAGTGAGCGGGAGGAAGAGTTCTTTTTTACTACCGTGAAAGGAAGCTGCGTGTGTTTCATTTGCGGGGCGACGGCGAAGTGCGATATAAGTCCAAAAAAAAAAAAAAGTGGGTAGTGAAGTGGCGCTCCACATAGGTAGATTTGTTCTGCAGTCCGGTGACAAGCAACCAGCCGCTGGGTGCGCAAGCGCCCCTTAACTCCCTAACCTGCATGTTTTTGCATGAAAAATGAGAACATGCTCACAGATCACTGTTGGCCGGGGATCGAACCCGCGATCCCCCGGCTGAGGGTAAATTGCTGCCGCGGTGCTAACCACTGCGCCACCGTGCATATAAGCACTCAGTGCTGTTTAGCTTCTTCTCATGAAAGGACAGCGCTGGTTATTACTCCAGCATGATTCTTGGCAAGAACTGTATATAATTCCAGTGAAGAAGAACACACAAAAGTGTGTTTATTAAATGTAACAGATTTTGAGCAGAATTGCAGCAGATTTGTTCAAACATGGTTCAACATAGTTCATGAATTAAAAGGGTTTAGTTTTTTATGGTTAAAAGGGACTGGTGAAAACTGGACATTTTTTTATGAAATGTAGAAGTGATCATCTGAACAATTGCTGAGATTAATAAAAATAGTGTTGAATATTGATCTTGTCTGTTACCCACTCTAAGTTATTGATAATTATTTATTTATATATATATATAAGATAAGATAAGATAAGCCTTTATTAGTCCCACAATGGGGAAATTCCAGGATTGCAACAGCACAGGGATAGCAACACTCAGAGCAACAATCAGAAGGCAAGAAACAACAACATCTAGTAAACATATGTCCATATTACTATATATATATATATATATACAGTATATATACAGTATATACACAATTTATTATTTTAGAGGAGTGTGTCAAGCTGGTGCCCTTCACATGACTCGATACCCATGAAGTAGCTCTTGGTTTCAAAAAGGTTGGTGACCCCTGCTCTAGGATTTTGGCCCAAAACATCTTAGAAAGGAATTTCTAAGATGTTTTGGGCCAACAAGAATAATTTCAGTCTTAGCAGAGTTTAATAGTAGAAAATTACAAGTCATCCAAGCTTTGATGTCCTAACTTGGCTAATTGATTACAATCATCGGGCTTCATTGACAGGTATAGTTGTGTGTCGTCTGCGTAACAGTGAAAATGCTTTCTGATGATATTGCCTAACGGGAGCATATATACAACGGGAGCATATACAAACATTGGTGTGCCATCAAAATAATTTGATAAACATTATTTTTCACTGAAAATCTTCACATAGTGTTGCTTTAAAATTCACAACAGAGGCATGCTGCATTTCAGTTGTTTGGATGAAGATTTCTGTGGCCTGATTTGAACCTGGGACCTGCACCATACCAAGCTATCACCTTAACTATAACACCTCACAACTGCTACAACTCACACTCTAACTTTCTCAAATGATAAATGCTGGTTTGAAAGGATTCCCAGCAGCAGTAGAGCAACATTTAAAACTTGCTATGTCCTATACATTGTTTTCAGTTACACAGAAGAGATATTTTGTACTTCAGAAGAATGACACTTCACCAGGCAGATTTAAACCCGGTCTCGAGAGTGAGAAGTGACCATCTTAACCCCTACACTACTTGATTGCTTTGGGTCACACCCTGACTTTCTCACAAACTAACAAAACGTCCCAATGACAAGACACAAAGGCTGATAGACATTTAATAAACAGGATTTTTGGAACATGAACAGAATTGCATTAAAATTAATGATGTGCTGAAGAATACTGTTGTGATTGTGAAGTTTCGACACGTTTTGATCTCTACAGCACAAGTTAAATCCAAAAATACGTGACAAAAAGAAATTCTATAACTTTATTAGCCTAGAAAATCAAAACGGATTGACATTTTTGGATAATTTTAACAAATTTTCATTATCAATATCTATGCATGATCTGTCTGCTTGATTTTGAGCAATTTGGATGAATGGCTTAGGAGGAGTTCATTTTGACTTCAATTTCATATTTTTAAAAATCGTCGGCCTCCGTCGGTCTATGATGACCATGGAAGAGAATCCTAAACGTCTACTCTGCTGGAACAGCACCACCTGTGGCTGAACAGGCCGATGCGCGAAAGGCAGTCCCTGTCACACAGGTCGCACTTGTGGGTGGTCTCCGTGCTGCTGGGTCTGTGGCGGTTCTTCCTGCGGGTCCTTTTTTCATCTGCTGCAGCAGTCAGTCTCTCTTCACCCGCCTTGAGCTGTCTGGTCAGGGTACCTCTCCATTTGGAGCGGTCCGTTGCAAGGTCCTCCCAGCACTCTGTGATGATCTCCAGGGCCTTCATGTCTCTCTTGCAGACGTCTCTAAAGCGCAGCTGTGGGCGGCCAATGTCTCTCCTGCCAGTCGCCAGTTCTCCGTAGAGGACGTCTTTGGGGATTCTGCCATCCTCCATATGGTGAACGTGGCCTAGCCAGCAGAGCCTGCGCTGCCTGAGTAGAGTGAACATGGAGGGAAGGCCGGCGTGGGACAGAACTTCTGTGTTGGGCACTTTGTCCTGCCAGGATATGTCCAGGATGTGGCGAATGCAGCACAAGTGGAAAGAGTTCAGTCTCTTTTCCTGCCGGGCGTATGTTGTCCATGTCTCACTCCCATAGAGCAGTGTGCTGATGACGCAGGCATTGTACACTGCCATCTTCGTCTTGACAGAGAGTTTGGGATTCTCCCACACTCGTGTGGTGAGGCGAGCAAGTGTGAAGGCTGATTTTCCAATCCTCTTGTCGATCTCTGTATCAAGGGAGAGGTTGTTGCTGATCGTGGACCCCAGGTACATGAACTGATTCACGACCTCCAGCTCGTAGTCGTCGATGGTGATGGTTGGTGGTGCTTCCGTGCCTTGCGCCAAGACATTAGTCTTCTTCAGGCTGATGGTAAGCCCAAAGTCCTTGCATGCCTGGGAGAAGCGGTCCATCAGGGTCTGGAGCTCCTGCTGTGTGTGGGTTGTGACTGCAGCATTGTCTGTGAACAGCATGTCTCTGATTAGAGCCTCGCGTACTTTGGTTCTGGCTTTCAGGCGGGTGAGGTTGAAAAGCCTGCCATCAGATCTTGTGTGCAGGTAGATTCCCTCTGTTGCTGTGCTGAAGGCATGCCTCAGGAGCATAGCAAAGAAAATCCCAAAGAGGGTTGGCACAAGTACACAGCCCTGTTTCACTCCACTGCGTATGTTGAATGGCTCTGAGACATTGCCGTTGTGCTGCACTATCCCCTGCATGTTGGTGTGAAATGATTCGATGAGGCTTTGCAGCTTTGGTGGGCATCCTATCTTTAGCAGGATCTTGAAAAGGCCCTCTCTGCTGACCAGATCGAACGCTTTGGTGAGGTCGATGAAGGCAACGTACAGGGGCATGTTCTGTTCTCTGCATTTCTCCTGGAGTTGGCGGATGGAGAATATCATGTCTACCATCGATCGCTCAGCGCGGAAGCCACACTGAGACTCGGGGTAGACACGTTCGGCAAGCTTCTGTAGACGAACGAGAACAACTCGTGCGTAGACTTTGCCAACAACGCTGAGGAGGGAAATGCCCCTGTAGTTGTTGCAGCCGCTTCTCTCCCCTTTATTTTTGTAGAGGGTGATGATCTTGGCGTCCCTCATGTCCTGTGGTATGGCACCTTCCTTCCAGCACTGGCAGAGGACATCATGCAATGGCAGCAGTAGGGCGGTCTTGCAGTGCTTGATCAGGTCGGGGGGGTATGCCGTCGTTGCCGGGTGCCTTGCCAGCGGCCAAGCTATCAATAGCCTTGCTGAGTTTGTCGATGGTTGGCTTGGTGTCAAGTTCGTCCATGGATGGCAGGCAGTCGATGGCATCAAGGGCTGACGGTGCTTGTTCTTTTCTGTGATTGGTGTCACGGTGTTCTGTCTGGAGTAGAGGTCGGAGTAGTGTTCCACCCATCTCTCCATCTGCTTGTTCTTTTCTGTGATCATCTCTCCAGTGGAGGATTTGAGGGGGGGGCGTCTTGTTCTGAGCCGGACCAAGTGCTTTCTTGATGCCATCGTACATACCACGGATGTTCCCTGTTATGGCAGCGGTTTGAATGTCTTGGCTGAGCTGAGTCCAGTACTCGTTGGCACAGCGCCGAGCAGTCTGCTGAACTTTTCTTCTTACAGCCCTGAGAATCTGGAGATTCTTCTCGTTTGGGTACTTCTTGTACTCAGCAAGTGCTGAGCGCTTGGCTTCAATGATGGGGGTCATCTCGGTCAACTTGGCATCAATCCAGTCCTGTGACTTTGAGATCTTCCTCCCAAAGGTAGCCAAGGCTGTGCGGTGGATGGTGTTTCGCAGCTCTTCCCACTTCTGCTTTGCAGATTCTCCTTCTTGTGGTACACCAAGTTCCTTCTCAAAGGTGGAGGCAAACTGCTCAACAAATTCTGGTTGGGCCATCTTGCTGGTGTCAATCCGTGCCTTTCCAGGCTGTCTAGCACGACGGAATTTCTTCAGCTGCAGCTTGACCTTGCAACACACCAATGAATGGTCTGTGTCACAATCTGCACTCTGGAACGAACGGGTGATTAACACGTTCTTCAGTGAGGTGTGCCTGGTCAGGATCAAGTCCAGTTGGTGCCAGTGCTTTGAGCGTGGATGTTTCCAGGAAACCTTGTGTTGAGGCTTGGTCTTGAAGAACGAGTTTGTGATGCACAGATCATGATATGTGCAGAACTCGAGCAGCCGCTGTCCGTTGTCGTTCATTCTGCCCACGCCAAATGGTCCAAGACAGGAGGGCCAGGAGTCGTGGTCAGCACCCACTCTGGCATTGAAGTCTTCAAGGAGAATGAGTTGTTCAGAGTTGAGGATGATCCTGACAGTTGTTGCGAGATTCTCGTGGAACTCGTCTTTTGCCTCTGGTGTGGTTGTCAGTGTTGGGGCATACACACTGACGAGGGTTACTAGAGCTTGAGTGGTGTTGAGGCAGAGAGTGAGGAGTCGTGCAGAGCCATTGCTGCCGGGTTCCACCATCTTCAGCAAGGTGTTCTTCACTGCGAAGCCCACTCCGTGTTCCCTGTGTTCGTCACTGCCCTTTCCCTGCCAGTAGAACGTGTAGTCCTTCTCTCTGTGTGCCTGCATCAGCCAACCGTGTTTCCTGGAGAGTGGCGATATCCACTTCCAGTCTCTTCAGCTCATTATTGATGATAATAATCATTATTTAATTAATTAAATTAATCGTTAATCGTTGCAGTGGTTTAGATCTTATTTATCTGATAGCTTCCAGTTTGTTCATGTAAATAATGAGTTTTCTTTCAACTCAAAGCTTAGTCATGGAGTTCCACAGGGATCTGTGCTAGGCCCTACTCTTTTTAGTTTATATATGCTTCCGTTAGGCAACATTATTAGAAAGCACTGTATACATTTTCATTGTTATGCTGATGACACACAATTATACCTGTCAATGAAGCCAGATGATAGTAATCAATTAGCCAAGTTAGAAGCCTGTCTTAAGGAAATCAAAGCTTGGATGACTTGTAATTTCCTGCTATTAAATTCAGATAAGACTGAAGTCATTCTTGTTGGTCCAAAAAACCTTAGAAATTCCTTTCCAAATCAAACTTTCAGTTTTTCCTCTCCACCGTCGCCAAGTGCTTGCTCACAGGGGATCACCTGATTGCTGGGGTCTTTCTGCAACTGTGGGGGTTCCCCCTACAGTTGATAGTGCTATGAGATGACTGTTGTTGTGAAATGGCGCTATATAAATAAAGTTGAATTGAACTGAATTGAATGATGGCAGTCTTCCTGGTGTCGTTGATGTCCTTGAGGTTAGCAGCGAGTCCTGTCATCATAGTGTGGACGTTCCAAGTTCCCAGTTTTAGAGTTGGTCTCTTTTGTTTTTTTATCTTGCCTGGTGCAAAGGTTCTCAGCCTGCTGTTCGGGCTTCTCCTCATCCCCATGCACCCAATGAGGAAAGCAAGTTGTGGCGGGACAACACCTTATTGGCTGGGGGCTGCCCAGCTTGAGGCGGGCGGTAGCTGTCCAGTGAGATCCGATGATCCCTCCCACCGTCGGGAACAACCCCTGGCGCCGCGCTCTACGCCAATTGAGCGGTGGCTTATAACCGGTAACTGTCATTCCCCGTGTTTTGTCTACACCAAAGGCGAAGCTGGAGTGTCCTCTCCAGTGATCCGATGTTCTACCTTCCAGCGTTGGGCGTTGGTAGGATTCAAGCCTGGGCAGGAAGATATGGAGGACAAGATGTTGCCCATGCAGCATGTCCCCTCTCTCCACGTCACTGATGAATCCAAAGGAACAGCAGGGCTGCTACAGTTTGGCACCAGCGTCGTCGCAGGAGCTGCCAGAACGATGTTGAGCACAACAGAGAACTGCCTTAGGGGCTCCGACTGTGGATTTTTCCTCAGGGTTGACTCCCGAAGCCTTTCCCGTGACCGGGTGTGCCGCAAGGCAGCGGAGGTTTGAAATCAGGGTTTACCTTCCCCTAGATGGGCTACCTTCCCAGATTGACGAGCCACCATCTACCCGAAGCATCTGGTTTTAAGGCGCCAGAGATCCGCCCTCGCCCCTTCTCCTATTAGCAAAAGCAGTTCCGCAGGGCTTAGAGACTAAACCACATGGGCAGGCTAGGAGTTGGACTTAGGTGTCAGAGGCTTTTCAAGACGCACGCCAAAAGGAGCATTTTATGAGCACTGGGAGCTTAACCCCAGTGCCGCTCCTGGCTATGACAACCTTGGAACCATATTTTTAAAAATATGGTGCAGAAAACTTCATTTTTAGAGCATAAGGCCAGTGAAGAAAAGTTGTAGAAGATTCCAGAGAATAGAATGAAACAGTTTTGACTCTCTGCCCAGCCATTCTTAAGATATTTGCAAAAATATAAAGCTGTTTATTATAGCGCCACCTGTGTATGCAGTGCCTTGATTTGTGGTCTATGAGTAGTGGAAAGACTTTATGACCAGACTGCAAAGTTTCATATTTCTATGAAATGCTATTTTTGCTCTCCACTCACTTTTAGCAGGAAAAAAAAAGAAGAAGAATAAGTTTCCTGTTGCACAGCTGCTTGGAACTGCAAATACAGGTGCATCTCAATAAATTAGAATGTCATCGAAAAGTTGATTTATTTCAATAATAAAATTCAAAAAGGGAAACTCATATATTATATAGATTCATTATAAATAGTGATATATTTCAAGTATTTATTTCTTCTAATTTTGATGGTTATGGCTTGCAGTCCACGAAAACCCCAAATTCATTTTCTCAAAAAATTAGAATATTACATGCAATTAATTAAAAAAAAAAGATTTTTAATAGAAATGTTGGACGACTGAAAAGTATGTCCATGTTCACACTCAATACTTGGTTGGGGCTCCTTTTGCATAATTACTGCATCAATGCAGCATGACATGGAGGCGATCAGCCTGTGTTACTGCTGAGGTGTTATGGAAGCCCAGGTTGCTTTGATGGCGGTCTTCAGCTCGTCTGCATTATTGGGTCTGGTGTCTCCCATCTTCCTCTTGACAATACACCATAGATTCTCTATGGGATTTAGGTCAGGAGAGTTTGCTGACTAATCAAGCACAGTGATACCATGGTCATTAAACTAGGTATTTGTACTTTTGGCAGTGCAGGCAGGTGCCATGACCTGCTGGAAAATGAAATCAGCATCTCTATAAAGCTTGTCAGCAGAGGGAAGCATGAAGTGCTCTAAAATTTCCTGTTAGATGGCTGCACTGACATTAGACTTGATTAAGCACAGTGGAAAAACACCAGCAGATGACATGGCTCCACATATCATCATTGACTGTGGAAACTTCACACTGGACCTCAAGCAACTTGGATTCCGTGCCTGTTCATTCTTCCTCCAGACCCTGGGACCTTGATTTCCAAGTGACAGGACTTGGCACCTGATTTGGGGAGCCATGTCATCTGCTGGTGTTAGTCCACTGTGTTTTATTAAGTCCAAAGTCAATGCAGCTGTCTACCAGGACATTTTAGAACACTTCATGCTTCCCTCTGCTGACAAGGTTTATGGAGATGCTGATTTCCTCTCCGCCCCGTAATTGGAGTCTCCCTCCCCTCTGTCCAAGAACTTTTTCAGAACCGTTGTAGGAGCAGGGCACTGAACATTGTCAAGGACCGTTCTCACCCTCTGCATAAACACTTTGAACTTCTTCCATCTGGTAAACGATTCCGGAGCATCAGAGGCAGAACCACCAGACTGATCAACAGCTTCCTCCCACAAGCTGTCAGGATGCTGAACAGCTGACCCGGATTCTCACATACACCCTACTGCACCTATGGACATTTTGTATATTATAGTTAGTTATTCTTTTTCCCCAAGTATGTCTCAGGGATGTGTGAATGGATGGGGGGGGTGGGGGGGGGGGTGGAGCTATGTGGGAGTGTGTCTTAATCATGCTGCTTCTTATATGGATGCCGAGAGAAACGCAATTTCATCTTGCCTGCGCTACAGTTGTATGTACAGCAATATGACAATAAAGTTTGATTTGATTTGATTTCATTTTCCAGCAGGACTTGGCACCTGCCCACACTGCTGCCAAAAGTGCCAAAGCCTGGTTTAATGACCATGGTATCACCATATTTTACTGGCCAACAAACCTAAACCCCATACCTGACCTAAACCCCATACAGAATCTATGAAGTATCGTCAACAGGGAGATGAGAGACACCAGACCCAACAATGCAGACGAGCTGAAGGCCACTATCAAAGCCTGGCTTTCGTAACACCTCAGCAGTAACACAGGCTGATCACCTTCATGCCATGCCACAGTGATGCAGTATTAATTCATGCAAAAGGAGCCCTGACCAAGTATTGAGTGTGTGCATGGAAATACTTTTAGTTGGCCAACATTTCTAATAAAAAATAATTAAAAAAAAATTGATCTTATGTAATATTCTAATTTTTTGAAAAACTGATTTTACAGTTTTCATGAGCTGCAAGCCATAATCAACAAAATTAAAAGAAATAAACACTTGAAATATATCACCCTGTCTGTAATGAATCTACAGTGGGGCAAAAAAGTATTTAGTCAGCCACCAATTGTGCAAGTTCTCCCACTTAAAAGATGAGAGAGGTCTCCAATTTTCATCATAGGTATACCTCAACTATGAGAGACAAAATGAAAAAAAAATCCAGAAAATCACACTGAAGGATTTTTAATGAATTAATTGGTAAATTCCTCAGTAAAATAAGTATTTGGTCACCTACAAACAAGCAAGATTTCTGGCTCTCACAGACCTGTATCATCTTCTTTAAGAGGCTCCTCTGTCCTCCACTCGTTACCTGTATTAATGGCACCTGTTTGAACTCGTTATCAGTACAAAAGACACCTGTCCACAACCTCAAACAGTCAGACTCCAAACTCCACTATGGCCAAGACCAAAGAGCTGTCAAAGGACACCAGAAACAAAATTGTATACCTGCACCAGGCTGGGAAGACTGAATCTACAATAGGTAAGCAGCTTGGTGTGAAGAAATCAACTGTGGGAGCAATTATTAGAAAATGGAAGACATACAAGACCACTGTTAATCTCCCTCGATCTGGGGCCCCACGCAAGATCTCACCCCGTGGGGTCAAAATTATCAGGAGAACGGTGAGCAAAAATCCCAGAACCACATGGGGGGACCTAGTGAATGACCTGCAGAGAGCTGAGACCAAAGTAACAAAGGCTACATCAGAAACACACTACGCCGCCAGGGACTTAAATCCTGCAGTGCCAGACGTGTCCCCCTGCTTAAGCCAGTACATGTCCAGGCCTGTCTGAAGTTTGCTAGAGAGCATTTGGATGGTCCAGAAGAGGATTGGGAGAATGTCATATGGTCAGATGAAACCAAAATAGAACTTTTTGGTAAAAACTCAACTTGTCGTGTTTGGAGGAGAAAGAACACCATACCTACTGTGAAGCATGGGGGTGGAAATATCATACTTTGGGGCTGTTTTTCTGCAAAGGGACCAGGACGACTGATCTGTGTAAAGGAAAGAATGAATGGGGCCATGTATCGTGAGATTTTGAGTGAAAACCTCCTTCCACCAGCAAGGGCATTGAAGATGAAACGTGGCTGGGTCTTTCAGTATGACAATGATCCCAAACACACTGCCCAGACAACGAAGGAGTAGCTTCGTAAGAAGCATTTCAAGGTCCTGGAGTGGCCTAGCCAGTCTCCAGATCTCAACCCCATAGAAAATCTTTGGAGGGAGTTGAAAGTCCGTGTTGCCCAGCGACAGCCCCAAAACATCACTGCTCTAGAGGAGATCTGCATGGAGGAATGGGCCAAAATACCAGCAACAGTGTGTGAAAACCTTGTGAAAACTTACAGAAAACGTTTGACCTCTGTCATTGCCAACAAAGGGTATATAACAAAGTATTGAGATGAACTTTAGTTACTGACCAAATACTTATTTTACCGAGGAATTTGCCAATTAATTCATTAAAAATCCTTCAGTGTGATTTTCTGGATTTTTTTTTCTTATTTTGTCTCTCATAGTTGAGGTATACCTATGATGAAAATTGAAGACCTCTCTCATCTTTTAAGTGGGATAACTTGCACAATTGGTTGCTGACTAAATACTTTTTTACCCCACTGTATATAAAATATGAGTTTCATTTTATGAATTGAATTACTGAAATCAACTTTTGACGATATTCTAATTTACTGAGATGCACCTGTAACCATAACAGGCTTTACAAAGAAGTATATATGAATTTAAAGATTCTCTGAACAAGGGACAAGATTTTTGGCGAGAGAAGCATTGAGATTTCTATTTAAAGTGCCCTTGTAGTCTGAATGCTATTGAGTGATCACATGTGAGCAGGTTTTGTTGAGAACTCATAAAACTCACAGCATTTATTTGCCCAACATCCACCAGATATTGCTTGATGCAAATGTAGTTACATATTAGGTACTGTTAGTTGATTTGTAAACAGTGAATTAGAAATTAAAATCTTGGTATGGATATCCACTAGAGGTGTAACGATTTTTATATTTGTATTCAAATTTTTCGGTATGGAACCTTCGGTTCAGTACCGAGGCATACCGGGGTTCCACACAGACCATGTTGAGTGACGGACATGAAGTGTAAACTGCCTCATGTTGGACATGTAAACAAGCAGTTCAGCCCTGTACAGAGAAGCCAGAGCTTGAAGACGGACCAAGATAAGTGAATAAGACGAAATCGGCATCAGATATACTTTTGGCAGTATGATCACCTTGTTAACTCATTTGAAACGGCACCACACGAATGTGCAGCACAAAAAAAAAAAAAAAAAAAAAAAACTAGCGCGGTACAAGCGCAGTTTCCAGCAGCATTTAGACGGCATCTCCAGGGCTTTTGAGATCGAGCCAAAGCAATAACACATGCCATTGGTGTTTTTATAGCAGTGGATAAGGCCATATTTAGTTGTTAAAAACACTGGGTTAAAACACATGCTGAAGGTAACTGAGCCCCGGTATGAAGTTCCTTGTTTTGCCCACTTCAGCCAGAAAATAATACCATTGTGGTGGACACACATATGTGACCTGCTTTGTGACTCACATTTTAGATCAGAACAAAGGCAGAGCTTCCTTGGAGATTACAGGAAGCTGCAAGGATGTTAGCTTTGGTATGCAAGGCTTGAGACTGTGGGGGTGTAATTAAAGGATTAAAGAGGAGATGCATTGTAGACAGTTGGGGGATATCAGAGAGAGGGGATGCATTGTTACTGTCAATTATAATGCAACGTGGTCTGTGATACATGTGACTTGTGAACTGTAAGAGTCCTGGTATTTAAGGACGAGAGTTTCCTGTGTTGCTGTCTTTCTTCTTTGAGATGCTGGTGAATGTGAATAAAGTTGACTTGAGAGAAACCTGTCTCGTCATTCCCACATTCCCACACCATCCTTTTAAGAAAAAGCTAAATCTGTTAATGCTGCCCTTGAGGTCATTGTTTTTCAGGGGTGCCCTGGTATGTTCAGATTTTTGTGGGACATTAATTAACTTCTTAATTGTCCAAAAAATTGCAAATAATTTGCTGTTGTTGTGCATGGGTGCCTTCAGAACCTATATACAACAATGACAAATTATTGATCAGTTAACAAGTGAAATTAGATAATTAATTTCCCACAGAAACCTGAACATACCAGAGCACCATGGTAAAAACACTACTTCAGGCAATAAGGAACTTTAGTTTCCTAAAAATAAAAGAATAATTCAGACTGTTCAAATTTCTATTGGTGCACTTGTCTGCATCTTTCATTTGCGCTGGTTTTTTGTCAAAGCTGTTCCCGCTTATACAAAAGATAAGCAGTTTTATGGTTTGCATTTTGTTTCCGTACTGTACCAAAAATGAACCGAACCGTGACCTTAAAATCAAGGTACGTACCAAACCGTGATTTTTAGTGCGCCGTTACACCCCTAATATCCACTGTTTTCACCAAACATTCTAAAAAGACTGCAGCTAATTAAAGAATATTATGATGATGGGGCATAAAATGTGAATGAGGCTTCAAATTAAGGCTACTTCCTTAACTATTTAAATGTCTTACTATGAATATATACTATACATAATAAATGCATAACTTCTCTTAAATGATATGCACCTTAATGTGGGACATTTTGCAATCAAAAGTTACTGGCACACACAAAAAAAATCACAGACAAAAGCTATACAACCCAGTCAAAGCGAAAAAGATTTTTACCACATCCAGGCATGGCTTTTTTGTGGGGAGTGAGGAATCTCCTTGTAATGCCCTCAGTACAACCAGACTATACAGAAAATAAAAATAACAGTCATCACTGTAGCCATTTCCAGGTTTGGGGAAGAAGCCACTTAGATTCCTTTTATTAAGCTCACACCTTCTTAGATAGGTCAGGAGGGAACATATACAGCCATGTTTTTATAGCGCTGCAGCATTCATTGTGGGGCGTGACTGCACCAAACCCCGAGACACGTAGATCTGCTGACACACACCAGAAATGAATCTGCCATTATTCCAGCGGTCTGATAAGCAGTACATGGGCTCCAGACGCTCAGCCAGTCGACTGGATCTGATGAATTCATCCCAGAAGACAAAGCCTTGACAACACAGAAAGATGAAACTAGCCTGGTTGAAACTGTAATGAGCTTTTATTAGAATGCTTACAAAAGTGTCCTTGTTGTTTGCTTTTCTTACATTGCCCTACATTGCTTTTTGTGTCTGCACATGATGACTGTACGTATGGGTTTACACACTAAATGCATTTCCTGATGCTAGCACGGGAGAAAAATATGTTTTAAATTCAATTTACTGTATATATTTAAGAAATTTCCAAGAAAAGACAATGATTCATGAGTTAACACAACTGAAATTATTAATGGCTTCAACCACTAAATTGAGGTTTTGGGATAGGATTTTTTTATATACAGTAATGTCTATACTTTTGACACATTACATGTACACAGACGTGGACAAAATTGTTGGTACCCCTCTGTTAATGAAAGAAAAACCCACAATGGTCACAGAAATAACTTGAATCTGACAAAAGTGGTAATAAATAAAAAATTCTGTGAAAATTAACCAATGAAAATCAGACAATGCTTTTGAATTGTGGTTCAACAGAATTGCCTTAAAAAACAAACTCATGAAACAGGCCTGGACAAAAATGAGGGTACCCTTAGAAAAGATTGAAAATAATGTGACCATAGGGACATGTTCAACCAAGATGTGTCCTCTAATTAACATCACAGGTGCCTACAAACTTGTAATCGTCAGTCGGCCTATTTAAAGGGTGACAAGTAGTCACTGTGCTGTCTGGTGACATGGTGTGTATCACACTAAACACCAGAGGAAGCAAAGGAGAGAGTTGTCTCAGGAGATTTGAAAGAAAATCATAGACAATCATGTTAAAGGTAAAAGCTATAAGACCATCTCCAAACAGCTTGATGTTCCTGTGACTACAGTTGCACATATTATTCAGAAATTTAAGATCCACGGGACTGTAGCCAACTTCCCTGGACGTGGCCGCAGGAGGAAACTTGATGAAAAATGGAAGAGATGGATAATACGAATGGTAACAAAAGAGCCCAGAACAACCTCTAAACACATTCATGGTGAACTCCAAGGTCAAGGTACGTCAGTGTCAGATCGCACCATCCGTTGTTGTTTGAGCCAAAGTGGACTTCATGGGAGACGACCAAGGAGGACACCACTGTTGAAAACAAATCATAAAAAAGCCAGACTGCAATTTGCCACACTGCATGTTGACAAGCCATAAAGCTTCTGGGACAATGTCCTATGGACAGACGAGACAAAACTGCAATTTTTTGGCAAGGCACATCAGCTCTATGTTCACAGACGCAAACATGAAGCATACCAAGAAAAGAACACTGTCCCTACTGTGAAACATGGAGGAGGTTCTGTTATATTCTGGGGCTGCTTTGCTGCATCTGGCACAGGGTGTCTTGAATCTGTGCAGGGTACAATGAAATCTCACGACTATCAAGGTTAGAGAGAAATGTGCTGCTCAGTGTCAGACAGCTTGGTCTCAGTCGCAGGTCATGGGTCTTGCAACAGGATAATGACCCAAAACACACAGCTAAACACCCAAGAATGGCTAAGAGCGAAACATTGGACTATTCTAAAGTGGCCTTCTATGAGCCCTGATCTAAATCCTATTGAACATCTGTGGAAGGAGCTGAAACATGCCGTCTGGAGAAGGCACCCTTCAAACCTGAGACAACTGGAGCAGTTTGCTCATGAGGAGTGGGCCAGAATACCTGCTGAGAGGTGCAGAAGTCTCATTGACAGTTACAGAAATCGTTTGATTGCAGTGATTGCTTCAAAAGGTTGTGCAACAAAATATTAAGTTAAAGGTACCATCATTTTTGTCCAGGCCTGTTTCATGAGTTTGTTTTTTAAAATTAATTCTGTTGAACCACAATTCAAAAGCATTGTCTGATTTTCACTGGTTAATTTTCATAGAATTTTTATTTATTACCACCTTCGTCAAGATTAAAGTTATTTCTGTGACCATTGAGGGTTTTTCTTTCATTAGCAGAGGGGTACCAACAATTTTGTCCACATGTGTAATTACTATGGCCACAATTTTTTCCTCAGTGAAAGAGAAATCCTACTTGTCCTTGTTTCTGAGCATGGCATTATAAAAGTGGAGCCGCAAGCTGGGGGAGACAGCAACAACAAACGCTGAAAGTGACTGTTCCTGTGTGCCGTAGCCAAGGGTTATTAGATTTATGTCTGTCGAATGAGTAAAGCCACAGCTGCTGCTCTCTATCTACTGTCTTCAAGGTTAAATAGAGATAAAACCTTTAGAATGCTGGGAGCCCTGCATCAGACTGCCATGAAGGCCCATCTGTAATGTTGAACATGCTCTGTGTTAAGCCTGATATCACATATCTTATTTCTGTTGCTCCTCCATTTGCTAAAGAGGCCTCCATATCACATGCCTCATACAGCGGTGACCTTTGGATAGAAGAGGAAATCAAAACAGACTGGAAACAAAGTGAGACAATGATGCAACCAAGAAGGACAACAGGAAAATAAACTTGGCGTGGGTGAGCACTGCAAATGTTAACAATGCTTCCAAAGCTTTGGTTTACCAATATATAGAGAAAGAAGTAGAAGAACTTTTTTTTAACCTGTCCTGTTCAGTAGCTTGGCAAGCAGGACAAGCAGGACAAGCAGGACAGATGTCTGAATGCCTTGTTGTACCAGACACATTTTGTTAAAAGAAGCTCTGGCCATATTTGATTTATGGTATACTATACAGTTACAATCAAAATTATTCAACCCCCATTCCATTTTAGGTTGATTGGCAATTTTAAAATTTTTCAGGTGTTTGCAAGAAACAAATTACATAAATACAGTTTAAATAGTTAAATAAAGATTAGATTAGATTCAACTTTATTGTCATTACACATGTATTGAATACAAGGTAACGAAACACAGTTTAGCATCCAATCAGAAGTGCAAAGGACAGCAGTGCAGTATAAAACTAATATTCCAAGGATTTTATCCAAATGAAACACTAAATTCTACTTTCAAAGACTACCACAGTCTCCAAATGATTCAATCCCCGGAATAGAATTCCTCATAAGAGCACATATTTTGCAAATCAAGAGTGGTCTCAAGAACACCCGATGTAACCAATCAAGGGCTTCATTAGCTGTGTCAGGTATGCTTGAGATTGTCATGTTTGACCCTCCGGGGTGGATAGGCGGATTCATTCGCAGGGCAACCTTTAAACATATTAATTGAGAAAATAATACAGCACAAGAGCTGGAAACAGAAAATAAAGCCAAATGGCAGACACAATAGATAACAGCGGTGGAGTGATGTTACAGGTAATGATTAGGATGCCGTACTGAAGGTAGGGCATGAGGAATATACTAGAGCAGGAAATAATTAGGCCAATAGGGCACAGCCGTGGATAATTAACATCAGAACCAGCACATGAACAGGAAATAGGGGCGCTGTCAAAATAAGAGTTGACACAGAAATGATAAGCAGGACAGGGCGAATGATAACAATGCAAGGATAAAACTAAGGACAGGTTGACAATAATGATAAAGAAGGCAGAATATAACTTAAAGTGAGGGGATGGCACAGCCCATGCCCTGATCATGATAGAGATAGAGCACCTCAAATACCTGAACTGTTGACGGTGATATCTGACTGCATGTTAGAAATATGGCTAAGTCAAGAGCATTGTCCAAAAACTTAAGAGAAGTGCCCATTGCTTTGCGCAAACAAGGAAATGGATACAGAAAGATAACAAAGGCTCTGAATGTTCCTAGAGCTACAGTTGGAAGCATAGCTTGCAAGTTTAAAGTTAAAGGAACAGTGGCTACACTACCTGCATGTGACAGAAAGAAGAAGCTATTAACGGCTGCTACCACAGTCTTGAGGAGGCAGGTGGTCAAAAACCTTTGAATGCAAAAGACCTGCAGCAAGACTTGGTGGCAGCAGGTACTGAGGTTTAAGTTTCCACAGTAAAGTGCATACTAAATGCTGAAAGACTTCATCCCGAAACTCCAAGATGTACACCACTACTGGCCCAAAACCACAAGAAAAGTCAGCTCCCATTTGCTCAAAACCATATAAATAAGCCAAAGAGGTTTTGGGATTCTGCTCTGTGGAGCGATGAAACAAAGCTGGAATTTTTCAGCTCTATGGATCAGTGGTATGTCTGAGGAGGAAGAATGAAGCATGTGCTAAAAAGAACACCCTGTCTTCAGTAAAGCATGATGATGGCTCACTGATGTTCTGATGTTCCCCTGGCACTGGAAACCTGCAGCATGTGGTGGGCAAACTGGATTCAATCAAGTATCAGGAGATCCTGGGAGAAAACCATCTCTGAAGAAGCTGAAGCTTGGGCATCATTGGACTTTCCAAGAGGACAATAATTCCAATCCTACCTCAAAGAACACCAAGGCTTGGTTTCAGAATTAGTCCTGGAAGATACTAGCGTGGTCATCACAGTCGCCTGACTTGAACCCCACTGAAAATCTCTGGAAGGATTTGAAAAAGAAGTTGCAGCACACAAACACAAGAATATTAGTGAACTGGAGGTCTTTGCCCATGAGGAATGGGCTAAGATTCCTCAGAACTCTACCAGAAGCTGGTGCATCACATTTACAGCAGGTCATAACAGGGTAGGTGCTCTACTAAGTCCTAAAGAAGCTTGTCATGAAGGGGTTGAATAATTTTAAGACTGCAGTAGTCATTAAAAGGAGAATTTTGTCTTGATTTTGGAGAAACTACTTGTATTAGTTGTGTTGAGCTATTTAAATTGTTCTTATTTGATTTGTTTATTGCAGACAGCTGCTAGTTTGTGCATTTTGCCAATAAACCTAATTTGTTGTTGGGGTTGAATTATTTTGATTGCAACCGTAAATTGTATTTATAGGCTCTTCTTTCTGTATATTAATTTTATTTAAATTGTCCTACTCATGCTGGACCTCACATGGGGAATAAGGTAGGGGTGGAGGGACAAAGAGAATGAAAACACAAGTAACAATTGCTCTTTCTGAGAAACTCTTGGCACAAGCCGGGTATCTGTACCTGAAAGGGAACAGACACGTGTGTGTTCCTGTGTGTGTGTGTGTGTGCATGTTATTTGTCAGCAAACATATGGAAAAATGAGGGTACGAGGCCATAGTAATGCCTCTCAGAACCGCAGGAAAGCAGGACAGCAACCCACAGCTCCCACAGAGCACGAGTGTCCTGATACTACCCAATCCTAAGACAGCCAGGCACCCGCCCTAGGAGGAAAAGCAGAGGTAGACCCCATGCTGACAGTCTGCAGCCATGGGTGAGGGTCCCAGGAGACCCAGAATAGCGACCCACAAGCCCAGGCCAGCAACCCTAGAGCAAGATTTTGAACTCTGAACCCACAGCCAGCCTCACAATTCACTCTGCACATGGGGCCAAGGCAAAGAAGCCCACTCTCCCACCATCTTCCTCAAGCACACTAGCTGTTGCCTTTCACGATAACCCTCTCATTAAAGGAATTCAAACTGCAAATACCCACCTTTTCAGAGTTGTAAAATCACTGAAAGAAACCTTTATTGTCATCATACGTCAAAAGATAAAAACAGACGCTGGTTAATTGGGGGATGTTTCACCTCATGACATTGGCACCACAGAAACTATGTTGGTGTTGCTGTAAACTTAACCCCTTTTATTGTGGGAGATGAGCTACCAGTCCTGATTGACCTGTTGAAGTCTTCTCAGAGTTATAATGCAGTGCTGGTCTGTGCCCAAGCACAGAAGTGTCATGAATTGCCCCGTGGGCCAGAGAGGAGAGACCTAGACGCTGAACTGTAGATTGTGATATTTATTAACCAAACACAAAGAGTCCAAATAGTGCAAAACACAAAAATCCAAATTGTGCACAAAGAAAAATTCCAGACGGTGCAAAAGGGAAACTTACAAAGGCAGATGTATACAAGAATGAATGTTAGAACAGGGATGGGGTTCTGACGCGAACAAACTTTGAGATGCCAGCAATGAATGAGAGAAATAACAGTCCCTAAATAGGGCCAGAAATAAATTGACACAAGTGATAGCAGGTGTGGATATCATGAGCGGGCAGGAGGAAACAGTGATCATAGACTTGGGTCAGCTGGGAGCAATGAGAGGGGAGAAGACGGGACTGACATCTGACAGGGGCACCGCCCACAACGGAGCAAAAACCCGGAAGTGTCACTGACAGCTGTCAACCTGGACAGAGATCACAACAGTATGATATAAAGAATTCAGTATCAACCAGTAACAGCTGAGAAAAAAAAAGTAACAAAACTATGATGACATAAACAAGGGGATGAGAAAAATAAGAAACAATATGAGATAAGCAGAAACCAAAAAGCCCAAAATACAATATACAAATATAGAGAAAGGCCATGAGACTGAGCACAGTGGAAACCCCCAGTACTCAGCTCATGACAGAGCCACCCTCTCAAGGGGTGGAGACCAGACACCCAGGGAAACATCAAAAAAGAACTCCCCCCCCCCCAAAAAAAAGGAGTACAACAATAAACCACCCTGGGTGGGTGGTGGGGGGAACAGGCTAAGAGGGAACAAAACAAAACCTCTCTCAGGACCCACACCAGGCAAAAACCCAACAGCCTAAGCCCCCTGGGCCAACAAGCTAGACAGTTCAGGCAGGCAGCCAGAGTCCCAGGCCCAGTAGATGGCATGATGGAAAGAGACGGGTGGCCTACCAGAGAATGTGGGCCACCCAACCCCGTGTCACAGTCTATCTGGTGGTCTTCCAGAGTTCTTTAACCGCCTGAACAGAAAGGGTGGTCCAGGAGGTGCATGCCCAAAGGGAAGAACCAGTGGTGAGCAAGATGGAGGAGTTGGGGAAACCATGATGACATCAGGGTGAGGAGAGGGAACCAAGGCAGCCTCGGGCGGAGGAAAGGAAACCTCGATGGCCTCGGGCAGAGGAGAGGGAACCCTGATGGCCTCAAGCAGAGGAGAGGGAACCATGATGGCCTTGGGCAGAAGAGAGGGGACCATGACGGCGTCTGGAAGAGGAAAGGGGACCCCGATGGTGTCAGGCAAAGGAGGGGGAACCATGATGCCCTCGGACTGGCCTGTAGCACCCTCGGTGGCCCTGGACTGGGACATGGCAGCACCCACAGTGGCTCCAGGCTGGAGCAAGGCAGCACCTGCAGTGGACCCGGACTGGGTCATAGCTGCACCCACAGCAGGCCCGGACTGGGTCAGAGCTGCACCCTCGGTGGCCCCCGGGTTGGGGTGTAATGCCCATGTTGAGCCCACACAGGAGTGCTGCACCCATGTTGGTTTCAGGCTTGAGTGCAGCACCAACGATGGTCCCCAACTAGGACACAGCACCCACGGAGACCTGGACTGAGGAGGAGCTGTACCCACGGAGATCCTGGGCTGGGACGGAGCACCCGCAACAACCTCAGCTGATGGGGGAACAGCCCCCTCAGAGGCCCCGGGCTTGGACGGAGCACTCGCGAAGACCTCAGCCGATGGCGAAGCTGCACTCACTGCAGTCTTGGGTGGCAAGGCTGGACCCATGGAGACCTGTGGTGAAGTTGGAACATCCTCGGTGACCCTGGGGAAAGACTCTGACAGGAGAGGCCAAGAAACAGGGTCAGGGTCACCGGCGGAAGTGGAGCCCAGCGAGGTGAGCTCAGATGCAGCTGACAGCTGCACATGGCTTTCCCCAGCAAGAGCCAGACAAGATCTCTCCAAAATCAAAACAATGAAAACATAGGAGAGCCCTTGCCTGAGCTCAAGCTCCACCGCCGTCCAGGACTCCAACGATCCAGGTGACGAAGTCTCGGGCCAAGCCCTCTGGTGATCCAGCTCAGACTCTGCTGCAGTGGCCCCAGCAGCAGGCATGGTGGTTGATGCAGTCCCAGGACCCCCCAGCAAAGTGACCCATGCAGGTCGCTCACCCGGCGTGGCAACAGGAGGTTGGTTCCCTGCTGGCACTGGAGTAGCTGAAGCCCAGGGACGCTCAATCATTGGCACAGGCTCTGGATCGCAGGCAGCACTCTCCCTTTATCCAGACCATGGCTGCGAGGCTGGAATCAGGTCCTCCAGGGCCAAAGTCTCCTCCATCGTCCAGCGTCTCAATCCTGCGGCCGGCAGACACTCGAGGGGTAAAGGAGGAGACATGGAGAGAGCAGGTGAAAAGTTTATTGCTGCAGTAGGCTGTGAGAGCTCAGAGGACTGCACAGGCTGAGCGTCACCACCGGGAATCAGGCACTTAAATTCATGTTTTAGGGAATGAGAATGAAAAAACACTTGCCTCAGTTCCCGGGGCACAATGTTTTCTGCTGCAGCTGGTCTTGAATTCGTCCTCTCCGTGGCTGTAGCTGTTGTTGGCCCATCTGAGGAACGTGGAGGAGCTGCCCCTGCAGACGCGGTGACGGGCGGAGCCGGAGGGGAGACGACCTGGCCCTCAGAAGGAGATGCCGAGGAGACGGGGGTTGCAGCAGCAAAGGAGGAGAAGGAGGCTGACAGCACAGCCGGAGAAGGTGAGCTAGAGGAAGGAGTGCTATGGGGACTGGCTGACTCGGCGTGGGGAGAACTGCTGCCTGACGGGTGGAGGTATTCCTCTGGTGGCCCGAAGCTGGATGGTGGTGTTTTGGAGCAGGCAATGGGCAAACTGGAGGTGGAGAAGGACGTCTGCCGTGAAGCGTGCCTCCGTGTTGGCTCCGGGCTCGCTTGAGGCGGCCTCCACCTCAGCCCAGGGAAAGACTGTTAAACGACAGACTGTGGCCAGCAACTTCCTGAACTGGGGATATCTCCACAACCCTGGGTGCGCATTGAAAATGCCAGTCGCCAAATTCATGCTCTCCCAAATCTTCTTTGGGCTGGGGAGGTGAGAGCTTCATCCACAAAGCTCTGGATGAATTTGATGGCCTACTGCTCCTCATTGGTCGGGGACCCCGCTCCTGATCTCCCTTTGTTCACTGGAGGCCGGCGTGCTGGGGACATGGCATAAGCTCCACAAACAGGTGAGTAAAAAACAAAAAACCACAAGCCACACCAGCTGGGTCTCTAACTGGCTGGAGTCTTCTGTCATGAATTGCCCTGCGGGGCAGAGAGGAGAGACCCAGATGCTGAACTGCAGCTTGTGGTATTTATTAACCAAACACAAAGATTCCAAACAGTGCAAAACACAAAAATCCAAACTGTGCACAAAGCAAAATTCCAGACGGTGCAAAAGGCAAACTTAAAGACAAAGGCGGATTTACACAGGAATGGATGTTATAACAGGGGTGGGGTTTTGACACGAAAAAACTTTGAAACTCCAGCAATGAATGAGTGAAATAACAGTCTCTAAATAGGGCCAGAAATAAATTAACACAAATGATAGCAGGTGTGGATACCATGAGCGACAGGAGGAAACGATGATTACGGATTTGGGTCAGCTGGGAGAAATGAGAGGGGAGAAGACGGGACTTACAGATGTAGGGACACTGCCCATAACGGAGCAAAAACGTGGAAGTGCCACTGACAGCTGTCAACCCGGAGAGAGAGCACAACAGTATGATATAAAGAATTAAATCTCAACCAATAAGGACTGAGAAATAAATACAAACTAATACCAAATAAAAGAGTAACAAAACTATGATGACATAAACATGGGGATGACAAAAATAAGAAACAATATGCAGAAATCAAGAGGCACATAATACAATGTCGGCCTCCGTCGGTCTATGATGACCATGGAACAGAATCCTAAACGTCTACTCTGCTGGAACAGCACCACCTGTGGCTGAACAGGCCGATGCGCGAATGGCAGTCCCTGTCACACAGGTCACACTTGTGGGTGGTCTCCGTGCTGCTGGGACTGTGGTGGTTCTTCCTGCGGGTCCTTTTTTCATCTGCTGCAGCAGTCAATCTCTCTTCACCCACCTTGAGCTGTCTGGTCAGGGTGGCTCTCCATTTGTAGCAGTCCGTTGCAAGGTCCTCCCAGCACTCTGTGTTGATCTCCAGGGCCTTCATGTCTCTCTTGCAGATGTCTCTAAAGCACAGCTGTGGGCGGCCAACGTCTCTCCTGCCAGTCGTCAGTTCTCCGTAGAGGACGTCTTTGGGGATTCTGCCATCCTCCATACGGTGAACGTGGCCTAGCCAGCGGAGCCTGCACTGCCTGAGTAGAGTGAACATGGAGGGAAGGCCGGCGCGGAACAAAACTTCTGTGTTGGGCACTTTGTCCTGCCAGGATATGTCCAGGATGTGGCGAATGCAGCGCAAGTGGAAGGAGTTCAGTCTCTTTTCCTGCCGGGCGTATGTTGTCCATGTCTCACTCCCATAGAGCAGTGTGCTGATGACGCAGGCGTTGTACACTGCCATCTTCGTCTTGACGGAGAGTTTGGGATTCTCCCACACTCGTGTGGTGAGGCGAGCAAGTGTGAAGGCTGATTTTCCAATCCTCTTGTCGATCTCTGTATCAAGGGAGAGGTTGTTGCTGATCGTGGACCCCAGGTACGTGAACTGATTCACGACCTCCAGCTCGTAGTCGTCGATGGTGATGGTTGGTGGTGCTTCCGTGCCTTGCGCCAAGACGTTAGTCTTCTTCAGGCTAATGGTAAGCCCAAAGTCCTTGCATGCCTGGGAGAAGCGGTCCATCAGGGTCTGAAGCTCCTGCTGTGTGTGGGTTGTGACTGCAGTGTCGTCTGCGAACAGCATGTCTCTGATTAGAGCCTCGCGTACTTTGGTTCTGGCTTCAGGCGGGCGAGGTTGAAAAGCCTGCCGTCAGATCTTGTGTGCAGGTAGATTCCCTCTGTTGCTGTGCTGAAGGCATGCCTCAGGAGCATAGCAAAGAAAATCCCAAAGAGGGTTGGCGCAAGTACACAGCCCTGTTTCACTCTGCTGCGTATGTTGAATGGCTCTGAGACGTTGCCGTCGTGCTGCAATATCCCCTGCATGTTGGTGTGAAATGATTCGATGAGGCTTTGCAGCTTTGGTGGGCATCCTATCTTTGGCAGGATCTTGAAAAGGCCCTCTCTGCTGACCAGATCGAATGTTTTGGTGAGGTCGATGAAGGCGACGTACAGGGGCATGTTCTGTTCTCTGCATTTCTCCTGGAGTTGGCGGATGGAGAATATCATGTCTACTGTTGATCGCTCAGCACGGAAGCCACACTGAGACTCGGGGTAGACACGTAGACATGTTCGGCAAGCTTCTGTAGACGAACGAGAACAACTCGTGCACAGACTTTGCCAACAACGCTGAGGAGGGAGATGCCCCTGTAGTTGTTGCAGTCGCTTCTCTCCCCTTTGTTTTTGTAGAGGGTGATGATCTTGGCGTCCCTCATGTCCTGTGGTATGGCACCTTCCTCCCAGCACTGGCAGAGGACGTCATGCAATGGCAGCAGTAGGGCAGTCTTGCAGTGCTTGATCAGGTCGGGGGGTATGCTGTCGTTGCCGGGTGCCTTGCCAGCGGCCAAGCTATCAATGGCCTTGCTGAGTTCGTCGATGGTTGGCTCGGCGTCAAGTTCATCCATGGATGGCAGGCAGTCGATGGCATCAAGGGCTGACGGTGCTTGTTCTTTTCTGTGATCATCTCCCCAGTGGAGGATTTGAGGGGGGCCGTCTTGTTCTGAGCCAGACCAAGTGCTTTCTTGATGCCATCGTACATACCACGGATGTTCCCTGCTATGGCAGCGGTTTGAATGTCTTGGCTGAGCTGAGTCCAGTACTCGTTGGCAAAGCGCCGAGCAGTCTGCTGAACTTTGCTTCTCACAGCCCTGAGAATCTGGAGATTCTTCTCGTTTGGGTACTCCTTGTACTCAGCAAGTGCTGAGCACTTGGCTTCAATGACGGGGGTCATCTTGGTCAACTTTGCATCAAACCAGTCCTGTGACTTCGAGGTCTTCCTCCCAAAGGTAGCCAAGGCTGTGCGGTGGATGGTGTTTTGCAGCTCTTCCCACTTCTGCTTTGCAGATCAGAATCAGAATGAGATTTATTGCCATTGTTCATGTAGTACACAAACTAGGAATTTGTCTCGGTGCAATGCTGCAACATTAAACATGAGTAGCACTAAAGATAAAAATAAAAAAACTATGCATGCAATAAAATGTAGAATATGAATGAGTAATACTAATCTATGCAATTTTTAAATATATTAACAAGCAGCAGACTCTCAGATTCTCCTTCTTTTGGTACATCAAGTTCCTTCTCAAAGGTGGAGGCAAACTTGCTCAACAAGTTCTGGTTGGGCCATCTTGCTGGTGTCAATCCGTGCCTTTCCAGGCTGTCTAGCATGATGGAATTTCTTCAGCTGCAGCTTGACCTTGCAACACACCAATGAATGGTCTGTGTCGCAATCTGCACTCTGGAACGAACGGGTGATTAGCACGTTCTTCAGTGAGGTGCACCTGGTCAGGATCAAGTCCAGCTGGTGCCAGTGCTTTGAGCACGGATGTCGCCAGGAAACCTTGTGTTGGGGCTTGGTCTTGAAGAACGAGTTTGTGATGCACAGGTCGTGATATGTGCAGAACTCTAGCAGCCGCTGTCTGTTGTCGTTCATTCTGCCCACGCCAAATGGTCCAAGACAGGAGGTCCAGGAGTCGTGGTCAGCACCCACTCTGGCATTGAAGTCTCCAAGGACAATGAGTTGTTCAGAGTTGAGGATGATCCTGACAGTTGTTGCGAGATTCTCGTAGAACTCGTCTTTTGCCTCTGGTGTGGCTGTCAGTGTTGGGGCATACACACTGACGAGGGTGACTGGGCCTTGAGTGGTGTTCAGGCGGAGGGTGAGGAATCGTGCAGAGCTGTTGCTGCCCGGTTCCACCATCTTCAGCAAGGTGTCTTCACTGCGAAGCCCACTCCGTGTTCCCTGTGTTCATCACTGCCCTTTCCCTGCCAGTAGAATGTGTAGTCCTTCTCTCTGTGTGCCTGCGTCAGCCAACCGTGTTTCCTGGAGAGTGGCGATATCCACTTCCAGTCTTTTCAGCTCAATATTGATGATGGCAGTCTTCCTGGTGTCGTTGATGTCCTTGACGTTAGCAGCGAGTCCTGTCATCATAGTGCGGATGTTCCAAGTTCCCAGTTTTAGAGTTGGTCTCTTTTGTTTTGTTGTCTTGCCTGGTGCGAAGGTTCTCAGCCTGCCGTTCGGACTTCTCCTCATCCCCATGCACCCAATGAGGAAAGCAAGCTGTGACGGGACAACACCTTATTGACTGGGGGCTGCCCAGCTTGAGGCGGGCGGTAGCTGTCCAGTGAGATCCGATGATCCCTCCCACCGTCGGGAACAACCCCTGGCGCCGCGCTCTACGCCAATTGAGCGGTGGATTATAACCGGTAACTGTCATTCCCCGTGTTTTGTCTACACCAAAGGCGAAGCTGGAGTGTCCTCTCCAGTGATCCGTTGTTCTACCTTCCAGCGTTGGGCGTTGGTAGGATTCAAGCCTGGGCAGGAAGATATGGAGGACAAGATGTTGCCCATGCAGCATGTCCCCCCCTCTCCACGTCACTGATGAATCCAAAGGAACAGCAGGGCTGCTACAGTTTGGCACCAGCGCCGTCGCAGGAGCTGCCAGAACGATGTTGAGCACAACAGAGAACTGCCTTAGGGACTCCGACTCCAGATTTTTCCTCAGGGTTGTTTCCCGAAGCCTTTCCTGTGACCGGGTGTGCCGCAAGGCAGCGGAGGTTTGAAATCAGGGTTTACCTTCCCCTAGATGGGCTACCTTCCCAGGTTGACGAGCCACCATCTACCCGAATGCACATAATACAACACATAATACAACACATACACATAATACAACAAATATACAAATATAGAGAAAGGCCAGGAGACTGAGCACAGCGGAAATCCCCAGTGCTCAGCTCATGTCAAGAAGCTGGTCCAACATTAATACTGTAACTTTACCATTTTCACAGAGCTGGGGTAGAAGAACAATCATCGAAAAGATCCTATCACACACAAGTGCCTCTTCCTGTTCCATCAGAACCAAACTCAGATATTTACTTGACATATCAGATTGGCAACAGAGAGTAACCTGTAACATATCTACCAAAGATGCTATAATTACTGCACTGTAAGACATTTTATATTGGTTTAACTTGAAAATGCAAGATTACCTGCTGCCTTTAAAATGCAAGTTAACTCAGCTTGACATTTATCTTGGTTTCATCTCAGGAATTCAGTTTAATAAAGTTGATTTAACTACAATGTTCTAGTTGTCTCAACATTGTTTATTTAGTTATTAAAGTTGATTAACTTTTATTCAGTTGTTTTTTCAACTTGACACTGAGTTAAAATAACAAAATGATTTTACATTGTCAGTGTGAGAAAATGTTCATTACCTAGTTGTACAAACACACATTTCTGCATTATTGTAACTCACCGTTTCAAGTTAAAATAAGTTTTCTACATTTGTACAACTTGCCATTCATTTAAATTCCAGATTTGTTTCAATTTACATGTGTAACTTTTCTTGACTCATAACTGCAAGTGTGCATGTTCCCTCAAACACGTCACTGAATCTCAGAACTCTGCCATTTATTTCATAGTAGAACAAATGACAAACATTGAATAGCATGAAATACAACTTTTTTCACTGAGGGCCACAGAAAAAAATTGGATAGTCTGGGGCACTCACTAGATGAGAAGTAGAAAATCAGCAACATAAAGAGAAATGAACAAAATCAGCAACAAAATGTAACAAAATACACACAATAAGCAACAATTGAAGACTGATGAGAAAATAAGCAGCAAAATGTGGCAAAATGAAAAAAAAACTGTGACCAAAACCAAGCAAAATTGCACAAAATAAGTAAAAAAAAATGGAAATATTAAGAAAATGGCCAAAAAAATGCCCAGAATTAGCAGCAAAGCTAATAAAATGAACAAAAAATGGGCCATGTACTGGTGCATATTCCATTATATTTCTTGAATTTGCTGAGGGCCAATTAAAATTGAACTATAGGCTGCATTTGGCTCCTGGGCCTAGTTTGGACACTACAGAGGTAGCATGAGAATAAAACCATAAAACCATACATTTAACTTCAGTGCAAGATGTCAAAATGTCAATATTTCTTTCAACATGTCAAAGTTTCTAAAGAAACATTACACTACATTAACATGACTATAAGAACAAATGACCTTGGGGGTCGACTTCCGGGTTTTGAACATGACGGGGATGACCGCATAAACCTCAGTACTTCCGGTAATCTAAAAGAAAATAGCCCTGATGAGTTGAACTGTGAGTTCTTAATGGGAGAGAATGAGTGGGGAGAGAAGAAATAAGGGGCTTAAGGCTAGAAACAACCAAGTTAAGTTGATGGCAAAGGGAAAAAATGAAGACGCTCCAAGTGACTACGTCCCTGAGCAAGAGGATCATTCGGAAGAGAGTCTGGGAGACTTGATTACAGAGGTGCGCAAGGGCTTTGAAAATATGAGAAAAGAAATGAAAGAATTGAAAACTGATATGAAAAGTGATTTTTGCTTATTTGGAGAAACCCCATGAGAAGAAATGAAGACAGATCTGGAGCAGTTTACAAAGGAGCTTAACCAGAGTTTTGCTCAAATTCATAATGAGCTGCAGCTGCAGTGTGGAAGAAGCGGGAAATTGGAAACACGAGAGGAAAAGCAGGAAACTTGGGTTCAAGAAGCAAACAAAGCCCTTATCCTTACCTTACAACATCAGAAAGTTCTACAAGAAAGACTCAGACTTGGAATCAAGATCGAGGAGAAATAATATTCGTATTTATGGAGTAAAAGAAAGTGAGGAAGACGACTCGCTCATAAAGTTTGTGGACAGTTTACTTAAACGGGAATTATCACTGACAGAGGATTTTAATTTCTGAATTCAACGAGTCCACTGGTCTTTGTCACAGAAACCAAAGGAAGGAGCCCTGCCAAGACCCATTATTAATTTTCTGGAATTTACCACTAAGGAGAGGGTCTTGAGGGAAGCGTGGAAAAAGAAAATTAAGCTGGGGGACAAAACTGTGTCATTTGACCATGATTACGCAACGAAAATTGACCAAAAACATAAAGAATTCAACGCTGTCAAAAGAATTTTGAAGGAGAAAGGGATTAAATTCCAGACGCTGTGCACCAAGATACGGTTTCATTGGAACACCAGCACTCGCACTCATGACTAGGCAGGACAGGTGATGGAGGAGCTGGTGAGATGTGGACTTGCGGCGGGTTCCCTACCGAATCCCCCGGCAGAGGCTGTTTCCCTGGAGGCTAGGCTGAAGACAACAATGGAGTGGCAGCGGAGTGAGAGAGATCCAGTGACACAAACATCGGCGGCACAGCGAGCAAAGGAGAAACTGCAGAACTTTAAAAGATGTACAGATAAGTGACTGAGGACAGAGCAAATTGTAACAACAGCTTTGAGTGTTTCTACCCCATTCTCCTTTTTTCTTTTTCTCTTTTTTGTTGTTTTGTTTTTACTTAGCTGATTGATAATTTGCCCTCTTGTTAAAAAATGTGGTTATTGGGATATCTGTTAAGATTGTAGATTAAACGCTGGATTTATTTAGAATGACGGGCACTCTAATTTTAGGTGGAACCGTCTCGTCTACAGTAAGTCAGGGCCCTCCTGGTACAGGAAGTCTTTCCCTCTGTCTTCCAATGGGATTAATAGAGGAGGGATTAGGACCCTCCAATATTTATGGAAGTCTTTTTTCTTTTTTCTTCTTTTTTCTTTTTCTTTATTGTTTGGTGCCTGGGGGACGCATGAGCGGTATTATCTTTTTTTTTTTTAATCTTTTTTTTACTTGAATAAATGGGATATAATGGCATGAACATAGCATCCCTAAATGTTAATGGAATTAGTGATCCAATTAAAAGAAGTAAGATGCTGGCAAAAATGAAAAAGGAGCAAATTAAATTAATTTATTTTCAAGAAACCCATCTTTCTCAGTATGAATATGAAAAGTAAAAAAAAAAAGGTTATATAAATACTTTTTACAGTTCTTTTTTTAATTTAAGTTTTTGTAAAGGGTATACATGTCATTACAGCATTGCATTGTTTACATTTTCATCACGTTCCCTTTTTTTTGTTTTTTGACAACATTGGAAGAGTAATTATTACAACACCCCTTTTTTAAGTGAAAGAAAAAGAGAAATTAAAAGAACAAAAAAAAACAAACAAAAACAAAACAAGAAAAACAAAAACAAAACAAAAGAACAACAACAAAAAAAATAAGAGCATTTGAGTAGTGTTGGGACAAAGAGAGGTGCCATTATTGAAATGGTGTTTGTCAAAGATTAGATCTGATGGAAGACACATATGCGTTCCAGGATTGCCAAAAGTTCAAGAACCCATCCATGTCCTGTCTCAGTGCGAATGTCAATTTTTCCATCGAGTAAATGTCCTGAATCACGTTAATCCAATCTTCAGTTGTAGGACAGTCCTTCAACATCGATTTTTTAGTTAGAGCTTTTTTACTTGCCAATATTAAAACAGTGAATAAGTATTTTTCTCCTCGTCTTTCCAGTGATTCCGGTAGTAAACCCAAATACAAAGTTACAAAAGAAAAGGGGACTGTTATTTTGAATATTTTCCCCAATATTGTCTGCACATTGGTCCAATATTGGTGGATAACTGGGCATGACCAAAACACATGAAAATGATGTGCAGTCTCTTCACCACACAAGCGCCAACAATTCAACCCCTTACGAGTAAATTTGTTTTGTGCAGGTGTTCTGAAAAATCTTACCAAATTTTTCCATCCAAATTCTCTCCACTGCAGGGATGAGGTACTTTTCCATTGCTGTTTATTTAGCTTTTCCCATATTTCCAGTTGTAAAGTGAAATTCCCCTCTTTTTCCCATCTCTCTTTTATATATGATGTGTTGTCTCCTTTTAAGTCTTGAAGACCTTGGTATATTTTAGAAATGTATCTGATCCCTGGGATCCCTTTATATGCCATTAAGAAGACCTTCAGAACACCTGACTGGGCCCTTTCCAAATCCTCCTTTTTAAGTATTTTGTTTATGTGGTGTCTAAGCTGAAAGAACCTGTAAAGGTCTTGATTTATTAGACCTTGTTTTTTCAAATCTTCAAAACTTCTTAAAATTTGCCCTTTAAAAAAATCGTAATATTTTATCAGTCTGTTCTCTTTCCACTTTTTAAATCTAGTGTCTGTTTTATTAGGAGTAAAGTCTTGATCATAGGCAATCCATTGCAGTAATCGATAGTGTTCTTTAGTTTGATTCTCTCTGACTATCTTAAACCAAATTTTTAGCAGGGTCTCTATCCACGGGTTAGTGTTATTCAAAAGTTTAGGTAAGGCATTGTTCCCTATTATCGCCTTTAGGGGGATGCCACTTGTTATTTGGCATTCTATCTCCTTCCATTGTGCAGTGTAGACTGGGTTACATATCTCTACTAAAGTTTTAATTTGTGCGGCTTTAAAATAGTCCCTGATGTTTGGCAGCGCGAGCCCACCTTTGTCTTTGTTTAGCTGTAGGGTTCTATATCTGATTCTAGGTCTCTTGTCCTGCCATATGAATCTTGAGATCCTTCTGTCCAGTTCTTGCCATGTTTTTTTGGGAGGTTCTACTGGTATTGTTTGGAAAAGGTAGAGAAGATGTGGAAGTATATTCATTTTAACTGCTTCAATTCTTTGTGCGGTACCCAAGAATGGTATCATATTCCATCTTGCTAGATCAGATTTTATTTTTGCCATCAGTGAATCATAGTTTAGTGTTATAATTTTGTTGTTGTTTCGGGATATTGACCCCCAGATATTTCATAGATTCCATCTCCCAGTTAGTTTTGAGTTTGCTTAGTAAATATTGATTTGGGTCATAGTTGAATGTTAAAACTTGGGTTTTATGCATGTTTAATTCGTATCCCGATAAATCTCCATACTCTGAAAAAACTGAGATTAGTTCTGGAAGAGAGGTGTCCAGCTGCCCCAGGTATATTAAAATGTCATCAGCAAAGAGTGCTATTTTATGTTCCTTCTGACCAAGTGTAATACCTTGAATTTTTTGATTCTGTCTTATCCATTGGCTCAGAGGTTCTATGAAGATCGCAAAGAGCAGTGGAGACAAGGGGCAGCCCTGACGACATCCTCTTTCCAGTTCAAAAGATGATGATAATTTACCGTTAATCCTTATTTTAGCTGTTGGTTTTTTATATAATGCCTGGATAGTTATGAATGAATGAATGAATGAATGAATTTTATTTATTTCGGATAGTACATTACAGGTTAAAAGAAACTGTATAATATAACAACAAGGTCAAATTAGACAAAGACTCCTTCTACTATACAATTCCAAGTGAGTTATCCGAAATGGGTGATGGCTGAAGCCGCAGCTTATATTGCCCACCCATATTCCATCCAAGAATTCAAAGGAGAAAAAAGAGAAAACAAGACAAGAGCGATTACAATTTAAAACAAGGCTAAGACAAAATGTGACTGAGAGAAAAAGAAAACTGAGCTAGTCTAAGTTAAGCGGTTACTATTCAAAAACAAATCTAAGACATAGTGTCACAGAGAAAAAAAGAAAAAAAGAAAAAACTAAGCTACAACACAACACAGGCTGGAAATGTCAATCCTTATGTGAGTTTACATGTCGTCTTGTAAATATGTTTGGAGTATTTCTTCCTTTAGTTTTTGTTTAAATTGTCCAAGCTTTGTACATGATTTTAATTCAGGTCCAAAATCGTTCCATAATCTGACTCCTTGCACTGAAATACAGTGTTGCTTGGTGGTTGTTCTCACTGTAGGCTTTTGAAATATACATGTTCCTCTGAAGTGATATAGTTTCTCCCTTGTTTGGAACAACTTTTGGATATTTGCGGGCAGTGATAGATTCTTCACTTTGAACATTATTATTGCGGTTTTAAAGTCGATCAGATCTTTCAACTTGAGAGTTTTTTGTTTAAGAAAAAGTGGGTTTGTTGGTTCCCTGTAAGCTGCTTTGTTGATTATTCTAATAGCTCTCTTTTGAAGCATAAAGAGTGGATATATGTTTGTTTTATATGTATTTCCCCATACTTCATTACAATATGTCATGTATGGGAGTATTAATGAATGGTACAAGGTGTATAGTGTGGGTTGATTCAGCAAATTTTTCACTCTGTGTAATATTGCAATTGATTTGGATACTTTACCTTTTATATAATTAATATGTGGCTTCCAACACAGTTTGTTATCAATTATTACTCCAAGGAATTTAGTTTCGGATACCCTTTCAATCTCTACACCATTTACACTGAGTTTGGGTAATGGGTAGTTGTGATGGTTGTTAAAGACTATAAATTTTGTCTTGCTTAAATTGAGCGTTAATTTGTTTGAATCAAACCACAGTTTCAGCTTTCCTAATTCCTTTCCGAGTGTATCCAGAAGTTGTTCCAAATTGTTTCCACTGCATAGCAGATTAGTGTCATCAGCAAACAATATTAAGTCCATTTTTTCTGAAACTTTACATATATCATTTATATGCATATTGAATAATAATGGTCCCAAAACTGAACCCTGTGGGACTCCACAGGTGACCTTCAGTAACTCTGAGTTTTTGCTGTTAACACATGCAAACTGATATCTATTCTTTAAGTAACTACTTAACCAGGACAGAGCTACCCCTCTAATACCACAATTTTGTAGTTTCTTTAATACTAGATTGTGATCTACTGTATCAAATGCTTTTTTAAGATCCAGGAATACTCCAACTGAATACTCTTTATTTTCAATGGCTGTTGATATTTTTTCTGTAAATTCCATTAAGGCATATGCTGTTGTCCTTTTGTGTCTGAACCCATATTGCTACTCACACAATAAATCATTCTTCAGTATGAAGTTGTCAATTCTCTCATAGAATATTTTTTCAAGTATCTTGGAAAATTGCGGTAATAGTGAAATTGGTCTGTAGTTGGAGAGTTCCCCTCTGTCGCCTGTCTTGTAAATCGGAATTACTTTAGCTATTTTCATTGCATTGGGAAATATACCTGATTGGAGAGACAGGTTACAGATATACGTCAGTGGTTTCACTATGCATTCGATAACAGTTTTGACTAGTAGCATGTCAATACCATCGCAGTCAGTAGATGTTTTACTTTTGAACGATTTAACAATTTCAATGACCTCTCTTTCGTCTGTGTTCTTTATGAAGATGGTGTCTTTTACAGCAGTGTTATTGCATATTGTATCACCTGTAGGCGCCGTAGTGGGTATTTCTCGGGCCAGTTTAGGTCCAATGTTAACAAAAAAATTATTAAATTCATCTGCAGGTGAAGCTATATTCACATTCGGAGTCGTTTTATTATTTTTTGGAATATTAGTTGGGTAGCTAGTATTTCTGCTTTTATTTCCAAGGATACTGTTGATTATTGTCCATGTATTTTTAATATTGTCTTTGTTTTAATGTTCTTTAATTAGTTCTAATGAAGTTGTTATGAAAATTGAAACTGGATAAGATTCTATATAGGAAAGACCAGTCAACCGAATCAAATGCTTTTTCAGCATCTAATCCCAATATGGCTGCATTTAAGTTATATTTTTTTATATGATGAATTATGTGTAAAGTGCATCGAATGTTGTCTTGTGTCTGTCTTTCTCTTATAAAACCTGTTTGGTCTAAATGAATTAAATCTGTCAGTATATTTTCTAACCTTTTGGCAAGGATCGTGGTAAAAAGCTTATAGTCCTGATTTAACACACTGATTGGTCTGTAGTTGGAGCAGTCTAGTTTATCCTTTTCAGGTTTAGGTATGACTGCAATGACCCCTTCTCTCCAGGAGGGGGGGATTTCCCCTGTGTGGAGGACATAGTTAAATGTTTTCAGGAAGAGAGGAGATAGTTGCTGTTTAAAGGTTTTGTACCACTCTGCTGTATAGCCATCTGCTCCTGGGGATTTGTTAGCTTTAAGTTTCATAATTGCTTTTTCTAATTCTTTAGGTTGTATTTCTGACAGTGTTTTATTTTGTGACTCAGTAAGTTGGGGAAGGTTTAATGTGTTTAGGAATGCTTCGGATGCATTTTTATGTTTTTTGAGGGAGTATAAGTTCTTGTAGTAGTTCTCGAAGCTTTTAAGAATATCCTGGATTCTAAATTTTATTTCCTTTGATACTGGGTCTCTGATTTTGTAGATTGCTCTCTCCGTTTGTTGTTTCCTCAATTTATAGGCTAGTAATTTTGCCGAGTTGCTGCCTGTTTCATAGTATTTTTGTTTCAGAAATGTAAGTTTCTTCTGGATTTCTATTGTGTAGATCTCATTTATTTGTTTTTTAATTTCCTTAATTTTGAGCGAGTCATTAGAATGAGTGTTGTCTTTGTGCTCTTTTTCTAGGTTCTTAAGTTCTGACTCTAATGTGACTAGTTTTTCTTGTCTCAGTTTCTTTTGGATTGCCAGTTTTGCGATAATCTTTCCCCTTATTACAGCTTTGCATGCGTCCCGCAGTATTAAAGGGGATACTTCTCCATTATCATTTTCTTCCAAATATCTGAGAATATCTGATTCCAATTCATCTTTCAGTGGTCCTTTCAGCACATTTGAATTTAACCTCCAAGAAAATGTATTATTTGTGTATTTTTGGATACTTAAGTCCATATAGATCGGACTGTGGTCAGAGAGATCCATCAGTCCTATTTTACATGTTTTTACTCTTCCAATGTGACATAATGCACGGCTCAGGAGACACACACGCAGGCTCAGAATGGGTTTAACAGCTTATTTAAACAACAAGTGTGTGTGTGGATGCGTGTCTGTGGTATGTGGATGTACTGATGGCGGACGTCAGCGTCAGGCACGGAAGCAGGAAACCGTACAGCCAGACAGCCCTGGGGAGAGAGCACAGGGAGAAGGTGACGGGCACCAAACCAGTACAACAGGTAACAAGGGATTTGTTGGCTTACTTGGCAGGGCAGGTGGCAGGCGTGCACCAGGGCGAGTCCAGGAGACAGCAACCTGATGGTGCACCTGACAGCAGCAACAAGATGGTGATGCAGAGGCGGAGTCCGCCGCCGGGGAAGATCCACCTGTGCACAGGGGAGAAACTGGAACACAAGAGGAGGTATGCTTACGCGGGTAATCTTGCTGGTAGGCGAGGGGGTTCCTCTGAAGCAAGTAGCCGAAGGGAACAGACGGCTTCAGGCCGAGGCCCAGGGCAGAGTAGCTTATATGCCACGCTGCTGACGAGGTGCAGGTGTGCGCTCAGCTGGCGCCGCTAATGAGCAGCGAGTTGTAACAGTACTCCCCCCTCTAGCAGCGCCTCCTGGCGATGGTTTATCGGGGTGCTTCCGGTGAAACTCGGTGATGAGAGGGCGATCCAACACGAACGAGGAGCGAACCCACTGCCTCCATTCTGGACCATAGCCCTCCCAGTCCACCAAATACTGTAGCCTGCGACCCCGGCATCGGGAGTCCAAGATGGTAGAGACAGTCCAAGCCGGATGGCCATCAATCATCCGAGGCGCGGGTGGTGCAGCAGGAGGAGGGCAGATGGGATCAGACACCACTGGTTTCACCTTGGAGACGTGGAAGGTGGGATGGATGCGGAGGGAGGGGGGAGTAGCAACACGCACAGCCACTGAGTTGATAATCTTGGTGACGGGGTATGGACCCATGAAACGTTTAGCCAACTTCCTCCTCTCACCCTGCAGGTTCACATCTTGCGTGGATACCCGGACCGGTTGGCCTACCTGGTAGGCAGGAGCAGGTCTTCTATGCAGATCCGCCGTGGCCTTATTGCGCTCGGCCGTGCGTAAAAGCGCATTGCGCGCAGCTGTCCAGATGGAGCGGCACCGCCTGAGGTGAGCCTGAACCGTGGGGACTGCCGACTCGTTCTCCAGCGAGGGGAACAGAGGGGGTTCGTAACCCAGGGACACCTTGAAGGGGGACATCCCTGTGGCTGAGGAGCGAGCGGTGTTTTGGGCGTATTCCACCCAGGCAAGGTGTTTGCTCCATGACGCAGGCTTCGAGGCGGTGACGCAGCGGAGAGCAGCCTCCAGCTCCTGGTTGGTCCGTTCACACTGCCCGTTAGATTGGGGGTGATGGCCGGAGGAGAGGCTTACCTGGGCTCCTAATGCCTTGCAAAAACCCCGCCAGACGTCCGAGGTGAATTGGGGACCCCGGTCGGAGACCACGTCAACTGGTATCCCGTGCAGCCTGACCACGTGTTGGATGAGAAGATCTGCCGTCTCCAAGGCAGAGGGGAGCCCCCGCAATGGCACGAAGTGGGCGGCCTTGGAGAAGCGGTCGACGATGGTCAGGACAGTGTCGAAGTTGTTAGAAACGGGGAGACCGGTGACGAAGTCCAATGCAATGTGCGACCAGGGCCTACCAGGAACGGGCAGGGGCTGGAGCAAACCCACAAGGGGGGAGTTGCCGGCTTTACTGGTGGCACAGATGGGGCAGGCCCGGGCGTAGCGGGCAGCGTCCTTGCGCAGTCCCGGTCACCAGAATTAGCGTTGGAGCAGGTCAATCATTCGGGAGGTCCCAGGATGACAGGCTAGCTTGGACGTGTGAAGCCAATGGATGACCTCCCCCCGAATGGAGGATGGAACGAAGAGCCTCCCCTCCGGTCCACCGCCCGGGTCTGGCTCCGATTCCTGCGCCTTCAGGACCTTATCCTTGATCTCCCAGGTAACGGCCCCCACGATGCACGATCTGGGCAGGATGGTGTGTACAGAGCCCCCTGAGTCTTCAGGGGCGAATTGCCTGGAGAGGGCGTCAGGGAGTCCGTACTTGGAGCCCGGCCTGAATGTGATGGTGAAACGGAATCTCGCAAAAAACAGGGACCAACGGGCCTGGCGGGCATTCAGACGCTTGGCAGTTCTTAAATATTCCAGGTTTTTGTGATCCATTAGCACCACGAAGGGCAGGACGGCCCCCTCCAGCCAGTGACGCCACTCCTGGACCACGAGCTTGATGGCGAGAAGCTCCCTGTCCCCCACGTCGTAGTTGCGTTCCGCCGGGGACAAGCGCCGGGAGAAGAAGGCGCAAGGCCGTTTGACCCCATCAGCAGGTGACCGCTGAGACAACACCGCCCCCACCCCTGTATCCGAGGCGTCGACCTTCCACGATGCACTGCAGAGAGGGATCGACCTGGCTGAGGACCCGGGAGGATGAAAACTCCGCCTTCAGCGCCTGGAAGGCCGCCGCGGCCTCTTCAGTCCACTGGAACCGGGTTTTAGGGGAGGTGAGACGGGTCAGAGGGCCGACGATGGCTCCAAAGTTGGGCACAAAGCGGCGGTAGAAATTGGCAAAGCCGATGAATTGTTGCACCTGCTTTCTAGATATGGGAGTCGGCCAATCTACCACCGCTTTAATTTTAGCTGGGTCTGGGAGCACCTGGTCATGGGAGATGACAAACCCGAGAAATGACATCTTCTTGGCATAGAATTCGCACTTCTCCGCCTTCACATACAACCGATTCTCCAGTAACCTCTGAAGGACCTGTCTCACATGCACCTGGTGCTCATCCCTGGACTTGGAGAAGATGAGAATATCATCCAGGTAAATGAACACAAACAGACCGATGAAGTCCCGGAGAACGTCATTAATCAGGCGCTGAAAGACAACTGGAGCGTTGGTTAACCCGAACGGCATGACCAGGTATTCAAAGTGGCCGTTCGGGGTACGGAAGGCTGTCTTCCATTCATCTCCCTCCCGGATCCGGACGAAGTGGTACGCGCTGCGGAGATCCAGCTTGGTAAACCAGGTCGCCCCCTGGAGGGAGTGGAAGGCAGTGTCCATCAGGGGCAGGGTGTAACGGTCCTTCTCCGTGATGTCATTGAGGGCACGGAAGTCGATGCATGGACGAAGAGAGCCATCCTTCTTGCCCACGAAGAAGAACCCTGCACTTAATGGAGATGATGATGGGCGAATAATACCTGCACTGAGAGATTCCTTAAGGTAGGTGTTCATAGCCTCCTTCTCCGGCGCTGACAGGCTGTAGAGACGTCCCGAGGGAAGAGGCGTCCCCTGGCGGAGATTTATGGCGCAGTTGTAAGGCCTGTGTGGAGGAAGAGACATCACCTTGGACTTACTAAAGACCGCGCCCAGGTCGTGAAACTCCGCGGGCACCAAGGAGAGGTCCGGGGGCGCGGCATCCTTGACCACGGGAGGAGAAGATGGAGAGCAGGCAGCGGATTGGAGGCAGGTGCCCATACAAAAGGTACTCCAGGCTGTCACCCTTCCAGTCTTCCAATCCAGGACAGGGTTATGGAGACGGAGCCACGGATAACCCAGGATCACCGGAGACACAGAGGATGGCAAGATGTAAAAGGAGATTTCCTCCCGGTGATTTCCAGAGACGATGACAGAGACGGGGTTTGTCCGGTGGGTCACTTTCCCCAGAGATGCACGGGAGAGATTGATGAGGGTGAGAGGAGTTTTAAGGGGCTGGCAACGGATGCCCAATCAGGTTGCCAGGCTTTGTGAAATGAAGCTGCCTTCCGCGCCTGAGTCCACCAGTGCATGAGTGAGATGCCCTGTGATGTTGTGGCAGAAACGGATGGGCAGCAACAAATGTGTGAGAGGAACTGACTGATTAGCGTGCGTGAGGGCCCCCCTACAGTGACTCGCGGACCTCCCCGTTTGGGCTTCTCCGGGCAACGCTCCACAGTGTGCTGGTTGTCTCCGCAATACATGCAGAGACCCAACTCACGGCGGCGTTGTTTCTCCGCAAGGGGAAGCTTTGGCCGGCCCGTCACCATAGGTTCCGACTCCTTGGAAACCTCCGGTGGCGGTAATGCCAGGGGGCGTGCTTGGGACGGGCGTGACGAGGCACCCCGCGAGCGAGAAGGCAACTTCCGCTCCGAGGCGCGCTCGCGCAGCCGGTTATCCAAGCTGATGGTGAGAGAGATTAGCTCCGCAAATGTCTCAGGAAGATCCCGACCAGCCAGTTCATCCCTCAGACCAGAGTTTAAACTGCAGAGGAAGATGCCACAGAGGGCGCGTTCCTCCCAGCCAACCTCCTCCGCTGTAACCCGGAAGTCAATGGCGTAATCGGCGGCTGATCGGCTCCCCTGCTGAAGGCTGAGGAGGCGATCGACCTGGACACTCTCAAAATGAGAGTGATCAAAGACTTCCAGAAATAGGTTAATGAACTGGCCATAGGTGAGGGTGGCGTAGCTGGGCTTCGCCATTATGGCATAAGCCCAGGTGAGCGCACGACCCTCCAGGAGATTTCCTATATAGCCAATTCGGCTGTGGTCTGAGGGAAAATCTCCGGGGACGCGCAGAAACACCGACTCACACTGCATAATGAACCCCCGCGCTCCACCAAGCTTACCGCTAAAGCGAGCGGGGGTCGGGATAGGTGTGAGTCGGGCTGGGACACCCGGAGCAGGCTGGACGGCCGCTGGAGCAGCTGGAGCTGCGCCTCCCTGACGAGCTGGGGGGAACGGCTGACGGGGGTCCAGGTGGTCTAACCGGTCAGTAATCTTAATCAATTGATTCAACATCACCTGTTGTTGATGAACTATCAAATCCATTCGAGCCTCAAAGATGGTGAGACGGCGTGTCAGCCCGCTGTCCGCCGAGCCGCTCTGCTGAAGCCGTACTGACATAATGCACGGCTCAGGAGACGCACACGCAGGCTCAGAATGGGTTTAACAGTTTATTTAAACAACAAGTGTGTGTGTGGATGCGTGTCTGTGGTATGTGGATGTACTGATGGCGGACGTCAGCGTCAGGCACGGAGGCAGGAAACCGTACAGCCAGACAACCCTGGGGAGAGAGCACAGGGAGAAGGTGACGGGCACCAAACCAGTACAACAGGTAACAAGGGATTTGTTGGCTTACTTGGCAGGGCAGGTGGCAGGCGTGCACAAGGGCGAGTCCAGGAGACAGCAACCTGACGGTGCACCTGACAGCAGCAACGAGATGGTGATGCAGAGGCGGAGTCCGCCGCCGGGGAAGATCCACCTGTGCACAGGGGAGAAACTGGAACACAAGAGGAGGTATGCCTATGCGGGTAATCTTGCTGGTAGGCGAGGGGGTTCCTCTGAAGCAAGTAGCCGAAGGGAACAGACGGATTCAGGCCGAGGCCCAGGGCAGAGTGGCTTATATGCCACGCTGCTGACGAGGTGCAGGTGTGCGCTCAGCTGGCGCCGCTAATGAGCGGCGAGTTGTAACACAATGTCTCTATTAAACATAAAAAAATAGTCAATCCTTGAGTATGATGAATGTGGAGCTGAATAAAATGTATAATCTTTTACACTGGGGTTGAATTCCCTCCACACGTCACATATTCCCATTTCTTTTAGTAGCATCCGAGTTTTTCTACTTTGAGTGTTATTTTGATGTGGAGAATTACCTGATGCATCCCAGTATGGATTCAGTATTAGATTGAAGTCTCCACCACATATCACTAAACCTTGGGCTTTAGTTATCATTAGGTCAAATACATTTTTATAAAATTTCCAGTTAGCCCCTGGAGGTGCATATACATTCAGCAGGGTGATATCTTCTCCCTCTAGCCGCCCAAGTACCATACTGAATCTCCCTTCTTTATCTTTGTGTTTTGATTTTTTTTTCAAATATAATTTTGGTTGAGATCAATGTCGCTACTCCCCTCCTCCTCCCTGACTTATATGAAGATGAAGAGATCATTTTAAACCCTTGTCTATTGAGTTTAGTGTGCTCCACGTCTGTTAGGTGGGTTTCCTGTAAAAATATTATTCCTGCTTTGTCTTTTTTCATTTTGCCTAGAATCTTGGATCTTTTAACTGGATTCAGGATCCCTTTTACATTATGAGATTATTTTGGTTACACCCTGTTTCTCCATTGTGTTGTCTTATTTAGTATAACAGTGTGGTGGCCCTCTTTTATGCTACTCAGAAACTGAAAGAACGTTAAGAACATAAAAAACATTAAGAACATAGTATATAAAACTTTTAAACAAAAAACTGACAAAAGATCTTCCTGAGCTGAGGTCTTTTTAGTGACCTTAGAAGAGCCTTGATGGTGTGTTGGCTCTGAGGGAAATTCCTCAAACTCCGTTACGTGCTGAGGGCCCTCTCTTACCCCTGTAAGTTGTCCCATGTTTCTAATGTGAATTTCAGATCCCAATCTGAACTTGTAATGATTTTTTTTTTTTTTTATGCCTATACCCTATGAAATTGTGCGCAACCTCCCACCACCATCACAGCAAACAATCACGTTGATACAGTATTTGTTAGTGTGGAGAGATCATGTGGTTCATTGTCACATTTCTATTTTAACAAGTTTTTTTTTAAAGACTTATTTGTTTCTAATATGTCTGTTCCATGAAATGTTTTACCACTTGCTGATTCTGCATCTCCTTTAATGTTTGTTACCTTGTAGGAGGAGGGTTGGATGCACAGATTGACTAAAAATATCGTTATTCCGTCCTGTAAACGGCCAGTTTTTCCTTATAGCTCTGGCGCTGGGTTTCCCGCTGCTGGCCCGTGGATTTTGAGGGTCTCTGTGTGGACCCCGATTGAGCCTTGATTCTTTCGATCGGGTCTGCTACGGGTTTATACACCGTTACCGGGAGTCCTCTTCTCGCCATTTCCGTGGTTGCTTCTTCCGCCAAGTTGTAGAGACACGTCTCATCTCCGTAAAAAACCCACAGCTTCGCCGGAAATGGAGTCTGAAAGCGCAGTTTCTTCTCTCGTAGTACCTTTTTAGCGTTGTTGTATTCCCGACGCTTTTTAAGGACCTCCGGGGTGTAGTCGTGTTCCATGAAAACTTTTCTGTCTTTTTTTTTTTTTTTTTTTTGTACTTATTTAAACTGTCATCTCTGCTGGAGTCCGAGTTCCACCCTATGAAGGACATACTGGATGCACTGAGGAGCTCATTTAGCAGCAGACTACATCATCCCAGGTGCACAACCGAGAGGTTTCGTAGGTCCTTCCTACCAACGGCTGTCAGACTGTACAACCTAAGCAGGGTTGCTCGCAGAGATAGCAAAAAGACGTAACAAACTAATAGTTTTTTGAATGCAAAAGATGCAATAGACTTACACTATGGTCCTCTCCGGCATACAACTAGGAACATACCGGTCGCTATGGAGGGTGAGAATATGTATGGGCACATAATCATACCATGTAGAATAACTAAATAGACGGTTATGCTGTTTCATCCCACCTAGCAACAATGCTCTGCACTGTGTGTGTTTATATATTTACATATTTATTCCATCTAGCTACAATGCTCAGCACTGGGTGTGTTTATATTTATATATCTATATATTTATTCCATCTAGCTACAATGCTCCGCACTGTGTTTTTATATATCTACATATTATTCCATCTAGCTACATTGCTCCGCACTGTGTGTGTTTATATACAGTACTTGCATATTTATTCCACCTAGCTGCAATGCTCCGTACTGTGGGTGTTTATATATTTACATATTTATTCCATCTAGCTACAATGCTCTGCACTGTGTGTTCATATATTCATATATTTATTCCATCCAGCTACAATGCTCTGCACTGTGTGTCTGTGTGTGTGTGTGTATATATACTGTATATTTCATAGTAATATGTACATATGTATATTAGCTGCTCTTGCTTGCTTGTTTTTTTTCTTGCCTTCTGATTGTTGCTCTGAGTGTTGCTATCCCTGTGCTGTTGCAATCCTGGAATTTCCCCATTGTGGGACTAATAAAGGCTTATCTTATCTTATCTTATTTTGTACCCGTAGGTAGATTTGTTTTGCAGTCTGGTGACAAGCCACCAGCTGCCGGTCGCTGCGTGCGCAAGCGCCCCGTATCCCTGACCTGCATGTTTTTAGCATGAGGGAGGAAACCGGAGAAATCCCGGAGTAAACCCACGCAACACGGGGAGAACATGCAAACTCCACACAGATCACTGTTGGCCGGGGGCAGGGATCGAACCCACGATCTCATGATCCCCACGATCCCCCGGCCGAGGGTAAAACTGTGCTGCTGCAGTGCTAACCACTGCGCCACCGTGCAGCCAGTCTCTTGGTGCATAAATCCTTTTTTCTGCCAAGCCAGTCTTACAACCTCTTCTTTTATTCTGGAGTTGGAGAACTTCACCACCCCCGATCTTGGTGGCGCTTCCGCCGCCGGCCTAGGGGCTAATGTACGGTGTGCCCTTTCTATCTTCAAGTCGGTGGTTTGGGGAATATCCAACTTCTCTCTCAGTAGGGATTTCACGCATGCCGCCATTGTGGTGAAACCGTCCTCGACTCCTTCTTTCAGACCATGAATTCTTATGTTGTCTCTTCTTAGTCTTCCTTCTTGGTCAGTTAGCTTAGCCTCCAGTCTTGACTGTCGTTTGTGTAGTTCCAGCACGGTATCTTCCAACCCTTTTATTCTTTCCTCTGCTTCCATGATTAGGTCCACGGCCTGGTCCACTCTGTTTGTCCTTTTTATTTCGTCTTTGATTTCACGAAATTCGGCCCAACACTCTCGACGAAATTGTCTTAATTCTTTAAGTACCATTTTTAAGCTAACCTTGTTGCTAGCTTCATTCAGCTCCTCGTCTTCTGAATGGATATCATTCGGATCAGATTCTCCGGCCGATGTGTGTCCTGGCCTGGTAAATGTCGATTTCTTCTGTTTTCCTTTAGGCATGATGACTTTGTCTTTTGATTTTCACTCTTCCAAAAATCTGTTAAATCTGATTTTCAAGGTATTTTCCTGGATCGGGTCTGGGAGCTTCAGCGTTAAGCTGCTATCACCATGGTGTCCAGACCGGAAGTCCTTTTTACAGTTCTTTTAAGAAAAATCGGAAAAGAGGGATGGCTATTTTAATAGCAAACTCCGTTGACTTTGAATTAACTAAAGAAATATATGATTGTGAGGGGAGATTTGTAATAATAAAAGGGAAGATAAGTAATAATGTAGTTACCTTGATAAATGTCTATACCACCAACTAATGATAAATCTTTTTTTAAGTTTGTGTCATGAACCTGGGTTTGGTGGTTCCAAACCCAGTTCTGACTTATGGTTATTTTGCCCTATTTTCCATCAGGCTCTTCAGGGAGCTATTGGGCCTTTGCTCCCTGACAGCTCGGGCACGCCCACCTCCTCCTGTCAGTGCCATCAGCTGTGCCTCGTTATTGGGTGTTTTCACACACATACACACACCCTCCATTCATTCCCATTCACACGCTCAGACACTCACTCATGCACACCTGGGATTTATTATGTTCAGCCCACGCTTCCTCACATCGGCGGTCTCTTCCCTCATTAGTATCATTATTACATAAACGCTGCGTTAGTAGGAAGAGACCGTCGGAGCATTCACCTTCATACATGGCAGTATGTTCCTCCGTGTATGTTTCAAATACCTATGGTTTCATTGAGCCTGACATTGCCGTCGTCGCTTCAAGTTTGGGTACTCCCTTGGTGTTAGCGGCTGACCCTGCCTCACCCCCTCATCCACCAGACTACACGGACAGCCCCGGATCGTTCCAGCTGTAAGTACATGTTTGCCTTTCTCTCCATGCCCACTGCTACGGTGACATTAGGCATTCCCTCTCCCAGGCTTTGGAACATCCAGGTGGCGTCCCTGTATGTCTGGTGGCTTCAAACTCATCAATCCAACCTTCTGTAATTAACGTGGTCATTACTGGACTTGTTATTTTGTGGTTTATGTTAATAAAGTGCACGTTCTACTCCAGCAATTGGGTTTTTCCATTTCTTACCTCATGCGCTGCGTAATGGCGCACGGGAAATCATGACAGTTTGTTGTTTGACACAATAGCTGTAGAAAGTGAAGGGACCCTTATTTGTGCAGGAGATTTCAACACAATTTTAAACCCGGGGCTTGATACAACTAATACTAAGAAAAAAAAAAAAAAGAACCCTCCAAAGCAAGACTTATCAATGTCTCATTAAAACAACTGGGAATGATTGACATTTGGAGAGATTTACATCCCTGCAAGAGATACTATACTTTTTACTCTGTGCCTCACTCAACATATACAAGAATAGATTACTTCTTTATGAATAAGAGTGATATATATATATATATATATACTGTATATATATAGCATAGAAAAATGCTGTATTGGAGTAGATGATTTGTCTGATCCTAATTCTGTATATCTTACGATTCATTTCAACTACAGACAGAAAAATACCGTGTAGAAATTAAATACAAATATTTTAAGTAATGAGGTTGCAATTAATGAAATTAAAGAGGAAATATGCACTTGTATAAAAGATAATGAAGACTACCAAATAGATTATACAAAATTATGGGATACTCGATTATGAGACGGAAATTGATAGCGAGGGCAACATATCAAAAAAGCTAAAAAGAGAAAATCATACAAAGCTGATTAATTTAAAAGTATTGGAGGATCAATACAAGGAGAATAAGTATGAAAAAAATACTTCAACAAATTATACGAACTAGACAAGAAATAGATGAGACTTTGGGTAATGAGCTGGAGAGAGAACTAAAATGTCATGGCGGCCTCTGGGCCGTCATTGGCGTCATCAACTCCAGCTGCGCACAGACCAACAGGTGCCAATCAACGGCTATTAAAAGCCAGCGTCGCTAACAGCCCGTCACGGAGTCGTCTGTCCTCCTTGTCGGAGTATGAGCCTGAACTCCGCTCTCTGGTCTTGTCAGGAACCTCTCTTGTCTCGTCAGGAACCTCTATTGCCTCGTCAAGAACCTCTCTTGCCTCGTCAAGAACCTCTCGTCAGTTTCAACCAAGTAAGAGAACAATTTGTTACTCAACCCCTTGTCTATACCCCTGTGCACAGGTGGACCTCCTAGGAGGCGGACCTGCGTCCCCAGCTGACGGGGCAACGCCATCTCGCCCACGTAGCGCTTCGCTACCACCGCGACTACCGGTACGTCTTGCTCCTCAGCTTCAAGAACTACTGTTATCTCAGTTGCAGGAGTATTCGCCACCGCTATCAGCGGAGTCCCTGTCATCGTTATCAGCTGTATCATCATCACCACGTTCAGTGGAATCACTAACCTTGTCATCGTCTGGATCATCGTCATCCCGGTCTGTGAAGTCACGGCCGGTGTTATCACAAGGATTTCCCTCGTCACAGCCACGGGTGGTATCTCCAGCACGTTCACGGACACCTTCACCTCCACGCTGCACGGCCGCTGGAACTCAGCGGGGCGAAACCTGTGCTTCACTCAAGTAAGCCTCTCCACCTGCAGCTCTTCACGAGTGTGGAGCAAAAGTAATTATTTTCTGCTTGTATGTTCCAGGGTTGCCGGGTCTCCGTCCAGGCTGCTCAGCTCCAGTGACCAGAACACGATCCACGCACTCACTCACGCACTACACTCTCTCACTATTAAATAAAAGATTATTGTCACTATCTGCCCGTGTCAGTGTCTGTCTCCTGGGTCCTAAAACATGTCATAAAACTTAATAAACACATTTATTGTCAATCAGGCCCTAAAGCTATGAAATATTTAGCTAGACTTCTTCGGGAAAAACAGAATTCGAAAAGGTATATAAAATTAGAGATCCTAAAACAAATAAGCTTATGTATAAACCTGAAGAGATAGAAATGATATTTAAGGAATATTATGAAAATTTTTATTCACAACCAGAACCAATAAATGAAAAAGAGATAAAAATGTTTTTAAGTTCCTTAAACCTCCCGTCCATTGGAGAAAATCAAAATGCAATGTTAAATTCTGATATTACCAAAAAAGAGTTGGGTGAGGCAATTAATTAGCTGAAAATTAACAAATCGGCAGGTAGTGATGGATAGCCTAATGAATGGTATATAAAAAAAAATTAAAGATGTTTTAATTCCCTTGATGTTAAAATCATACAATAAAACTCAGAAGGAAAATTACCTCCATCCTGGAAGGAAGCAGTAATATCAATCATCCCAAAAGGGAAAAAAATTAAAGAATTCTTTGAATCTTATAGACCCATTTCAATTTTTAAATGTTGACTATAAAATATTTACTTCAATTATCTCTAAAAGATTTGAAATTTTTTTGGCAGATTTAATTGATGAAGATCAGGTGGGATTTTTAAAGGGTCATCTGACCCACGGTAATATCAGGCGTGCATTACATATAATGGATCAAATACAGAAACAGAAACTGAGCGCGTTAATGGTCAGTCTTGATGACGAAAAGGCCTTTGACCGAGTTAGTTGGAGGTTCTTATATGAAGTACTGGAGCGATTTGGACTACAAGAAACGGTAATATGGTGCATTCAAACCTTATATCAAAATCCTCCAGCTAGGATTAAAATAAATGGAAACTTAACAGACAGTTTTAAATTGCACCGGGGGACTTGACAAGGCTGTTGTCTTAGTAAAACGCTGCAATTTTTATTGAACCTTTGGCTCAACTGATAAGACAAAGCAGTGATTTAAAAGGAATTCATATTGGAAAACAAGAACACATTATTGGATTATTTGCTGATGTAATTCTCTTTCTTCAGGATCCAGATAATTCTTTTCCAAATTTAATGACAAAATTAGAAAATTTTGGCCTCCTCTCAGGTTATGTTAAACATAACTAAAATACAGATTCTTTCTTATAATTATTTTCCAAATGAGGAGTTGAGTAGAAAATACAAAATTAAATGGGAAGCAAAAGTAACTAAATATTTGGGATTGATAATCGCAAAAGACTACACTACAACATTTGAAATAAATTTTGACCAGATTAATAGTAACATCAATAAAGACATCGGGAGATGGTCATCTGGTATACTTGATTTTGGTACAAGAATTGAAATAATTAAAATGAATTGTTTTACCAAGATTATATCTATTTCAGGCCATCTAAAAAACAATTTAAATTGTGGGATAAATGGATATCTTGATTTATTTGGGTGGGTAAGAAACCCAGGGTGAAATACAAAACACTCCTGTTGTATAAAGGTGAGGGTGGAATGTCCCTACCAAATTTGAGATTATTTTTATGATGCTCAAATGACATATTTAGTTTGCTAGTGTTGTCCACAATACCTAGCTAAATGGAAGGATATAGAAACTACTACAGTAAACTTTCCATTTCAAACACTTTTGGGTAATAAAGACAATAAAATGCTATAACAAAGCAATAAGGAAATTATTAAACAAATGTTTAAAATTTGGGGGGAAATTATTGGACAAAATAAAATGGAGAAAGATGTTACTTTAAACCAGGTGTGACTGATAATTACTTTAAACAGTGGTAGAAGAAGGTTATAACAGCACTATGTACATTAATCCATGGGAAAAAAATTAAGAGTTTTGAAGAAGTGAAAAACAAATTCGATTTAGAAAATAGAAATTACTTTAGAGTTCTCCAGCTCAGAGATTACTACGATAAAGAGAGAGAGTATGAATTAGTGCTCGAAGGGAATAAAGTTATAGATATTCTATGTAAATCCTATTTATTTATTTATTTAGCGAATGCAAAGTCCTTAAGCCAAGCAGTTGCCTCCTGGTTTGCTGTATGGAGGGTGTGTAATCCTCCTTCCAGTCTTTGGAGCGGGCAAGCCTCTATGATGTGTTCCATTGTTTGCTCCTCTCCACATGCGCACAGTGGGCTAGGGCTACTGCCCCATCTGTGAAGGCTGGCCAAGCAGGGGCCATGTCCAGTCCTGAAGCGATTGAGTGTAGACCACTGTCTCCTTGGGAGGTTGGTGCCCGGGACCTGTTGGTTGGGGTTTATCACCAGCTGTTTGTTTGGGACCTCCATGGTCTCCCATTCCTCTTGCCAAGCTGTCTGGATGGTAAAGTCAGCTGGGGGAGGGTTTTTCCAAATCGGCCGTCTGGATGAAAGTCGGGCAGTGGGTGGGGTGTAGATATCTGCATGGATTGGTAAGTGAGGAAAATCTTTAACTTTTTGGAGCATCCTTTGAGTTAATGCTGCTCGCCGGATGTGTGGAGGGGCTATGTTTGACAGTACAGAGAGCCAGGGGAGTGGTGTTGAGTGGATTGTTCCAGTTATAGTTCTCATGGTTGAGTTGAGCTGGGTGTCTACATGGTGTGTGTAAGATGACCTGGACCAGACAGGGGCACAATATTCTGCTACAGAGTATGAAAGGGCCAGTGCTGAGGTGCGCAGGGTGGAGACTGCCGCCCCCCATTTTGCACCAGCGAGCTTGCAGAGCAGGTTGTTTCGTACTTTCACCTTAGCAGCCGTCCCCTTTAGATGTTCCTTGAAGGATAAGGTCCTATCAAGGGTCACTCCAAGATAAGTTGGATTTGGGGCATGCTTAAGCTTGAGTCCACTCAGGTGGATGTTTAGTTCTCTGGCAGCTTTTGCATTGTGGAGATGAAATACACTGGAGACGGTTTTTGCTGGGCTTGGTTTTAGGCGCCAGATTTTGCAGAACTGGTCCAGTTTAGCAAGATCTTCCGTGAGCACCCATTCCAGTGGTTCAAAGTCTGGTGCTTGGAATGCTAAACAGATGTCGTCTGCATAGATGAATTTGCGGGATTTTGTAGTAGGCAGGTCGTTTATGTAGAGGTTGAACAGAGTTGGAGCTAGAACTGAGCCTTGTGGGAGTCCGTTTTTCTGCATTCTCCATGCACTTGTGTTCTGACTGAGGTGGACTCTGAACCTTCGGTTGGTCAGCAGGGTTTTTATAATTGCTGTTGCCCAAGCAGGGATCGCCTTTATAAGTTTCAGGAGGAGGCCTTTGTGCCAGACCGTATCATAGGCGGCTGTAAGATCGAGAAACACAGCCCCTGTCTTCAGTCTGCTCTCGAAGCCATTTTCAATGAAGGTGGTTAGGGCCAGTACTTGTTCTCCTGTACTGCGGTCTTTGCGGAAACCTGCTTGATCCACACTTAGAATATCCTCTATTTCTGGGGAAATGCGTTGCAGTATTAGGCGCTCCATGATTTTGTAAGGAACGCTGAGTAGAGAGATTGGGCGGTAGCTTGCTGGTAGTTTGTGGTCTTTGCCAGGTTTTGGGATGGCAATGACCTTTGCTGCCCGCCATTTCTTTGGGATCGAGTTCGTTTGTGTGATCCTTGTGTAGAATTGTGTCAACCAGGTTAGGGCTCGGGGGCCAAGATTTTTCATGAATTCTGGGAAGATGTTATCGTATCCTGCTGCCTTTCCACATTTCAGGCCCTGTAGGACTTTCTCCAGTTCAGCAGCCTCGAAGGGTTCAGGGTTCGTTTCCTCTACAGGCATTTTTTGGTGTTTTTTTAGCTCAGTTGTAACTGCTCTTCTGGTGTCTTTGTCTTGGGGTGCTTTGGCGATAGTCAGTAGGTGGGATGCAACTTGGTTGGGTGTGACGGATGCTCGGCTTTGGCTAGGGGGCTTCTGTGCAGCTCCTAGGCGACGGATGAGGCTCCAACATTTCCTGCTAGAGTGGGTAAAGCTCCGGTCAGCAACTGTCTCCTCCCATTTCTTTCGCCGGGCTGTATTTAGCGATTCAATGAGATGGTCTGCTATCTCTGGGTCCCCTGATGTTTGATAGGATTGTAGGAGGGCAGCACTTTCTCCGTCCAAACATGGGACATAGAGGGGTCGGTAGCCTCGTGGGATTGCAGTATGGGCAGCCTTGAAGATTGTAAGATTGTAAATCCTATAAACAAATATTAAAGAAACTTATCTCTAAACTACAGATACAGCTCAAAAATTAGACTATCATGAAAAAGTTTAATATTTGTTGTCACTCATTTCAGAAAGTGAACCCCATATATTATATAGATTCATTACACAGAGAGTGAAATATTTCAAGGGTTTATTTTTTTTAATTTTGATGATTATGGCTTACAGCCCATGAAAACCCCAAATTCAGTTTCTCAAAAAAATTAGAATATTACATAAAATTAATTTTAAAAAAATAGTTTTTAAATGGAAATGTTGGCCGACTGAAAAGTAGGTCCATGTACACACTCAATACTTGGTCGGGGCTCCTTTTGGATTAATTACTGTATCAATGTGGTGTGGCATGGAGGTGATCAGCCTGTGGCAGTGCTGAGGTGTTATGAAGGTCCAGGTTGCTTTGATAGTGACCTTCAGCTCGTCTGCATTGTTGGGTCTTGTGTCACTCGCCGGTGTCTGGTGTCTTGTGTTGCCCTGCTGACTCATGACTACAACACCAACCACATCATCAAGTTTGCAGATGACATGAGGGTGGTGGGCCTCATCACCAACAATGAGGAGGCCAACTCCAGAAATGAGGTGAGCCAGCTGGTCCAGTGGTGTAAAGACAATAATCTCTTTGTGAACGTGGGAAAAACCAAGGAGATTGTGGTCAACTTCAGGAGAGGTCACATACAGCATCCCCCTCTGATCATCGGTGGAGCAGCTGTGGAGATGGTGAGCAGTACCAAGTTCCTGGGGGTGCACATCTCGGAGGACCTGTCCTGGTCCAATAAGGATAAGTCAACTTTATTGTTATTCAAATCCATGCAGCCAATCTACAGTAAAACAAAATTATGTTTCTCTTATCTACAGTGTTAGTCACACACACATATATAGAATCAGAAGGGTTGCTGCCATGCAAGGCGGCGCCACAATTTTCCCTCCTCCGTTCCATTATTGCTGAGCACCAAGCTGGACAGCAGGAAGTTCCACTTTTATATGGTTGCGGATGCTCTGCCAACTGAGCCACCACTCCGGTTCAACACCACATCACTGGCCAAGAAAACTCAAACTAGCCTCCATTTCCTCCGCAAACCGAGTTCCACCCCCCATCATGTGCTCATTCTACTAGGGCACCATTGAGAGCATCCTCACCAGCTGCATCATGGTGTGGTATGGAAGCTGCACAGCCTCCTGCCGGAAGACACTACTACACCCAGTGAAAGCTGCCAGCAAGATCATCGTGCCCCTCTGCCCCTCCTCTCGGAGATCTACCTCACCTGCTTCACCCGCCTAGCCATCAATATTGCAAGCGACACCTCCCACTCCCACACTCCATCTTCAGCCCCCTGCTCTCGGCGAAAAGGTACCGGAGCCTCTGGGCCTGCTCCACAAGACTGCTAAATAGCTTTGTTCATCAGGCCATCAGGACCCTGAACTCTGTCCACCCCACCCCCCTGCACCGTAACGTCCTCACCTGCACAATAACTACCTCAGCTGTTTGCTGAGTTAATGCACAGAGCTCCCAGAGGACTGACCCCCACTGTAGCTTTCACTACTCACAGTAGCTGTGTGGCCTAGGGTCAGTGAAACAGAGATAGGCGCCGCCCCATGCACCTCATGGTGTGGAAGGGATAAGATGTTTGCAGAGAAAGACTGGCACACCAACAGTAATACATCTGCTGCTGTACTGTATGTCTCTGCATCTTACTGCAACCATTTGCACAAATGCCATACCTGCTGCTGTCTGTTATTGCAATATTGATCATGTGAAGTCCAATCTGTCACTGTCTGCACCTACACTACCTCATTGAACTTGCAGCTACAAGTATTACTGCTCTACCTTTTTCTGTATATAGGATTGCTGGGTTTTACTGACAAAGTCTTTGAATGTGGAGTATACAGTATACATCAATGCGCCTACTATTTGTGTTACTGCCAGCACTGCTGCTCTTGAGTGACCATTGATAAAATTTTCTCACCCAATAACTATACATACTGTCTGTAAACCAGAGTGTGGCTTTGGTTATGGCAATACCTCTAATGAGCATGAAAACTATTATCTTATTCACAACTTAAAACAACTGAGTCTAGTATGAAATGTATAAATGCAGTTTCTTACATCACAAATCCTGATTACGTTGGAGGAATTCTCTGAAAGATAGTGTGGAAGACCAGTCAGTGCAGCTGACCTTCTGTTTTGGCTTGTGTCTTACATACAGTATAACAAAAAGAGGAAAGCATGGGTGACTTCAGTACCCAATGAGAATAATAATTTTAATACAAATTAAAATAAGATTTTTTTCCCACTAATTTAGTTAATACCTCCTTTTGAAGACACTGCAGAACACTGCTCTGTCATGTTCAGGTGAGCGCATGCCCCCTCCTTTCCTGTTAGATTCCCCGACTCTGCAGGTAATCATTACACCTGTATGAGAGGACGCACATGCTGCCTCTGCCTTGCCAGCGCATATAATGACCTTCATGTGAATGCTTCAGTGCTGGCTCATTGGATATACTGCCTGCAACAAGCAAGTGCCTCTAACATTTAAACCGAGGAAGCGAAAATTCATTCCTCTCCCTTTCTGTCTCCTCTAGGTTGCTGCCATCCATGCGGTGCGTCTCCGGGGATTGTTGTGCGCTCACCTGCTCCATCATCCTCATCTCCTCCTCAGCTACCTGTCTCCACCTGGTCAGACATCACCCCAGCTCCTCTCTTACCCTACTATGTGTCAGCCTCATCCCCCTGGTTCATCTATTTCTACTGGTGTTCTCTGCCGGGCTCTCTACTCAACTTTCGTAAGTGGCAATTTGTTTTCCACTTTTCCCGATCTCTCTCTCCTCCTATTTACCGGTTCTCGTCTCCTCTCCACAGGCTGAGTCTTCCTCTGGTGAGTGACTTATTTTCTCCTAACCCTGCTGACTTTTGGATTAATAAATTGTTTAAACTTAGCTTCTCTGTGTCGTATGTTTCCTCTGGCGTGGCACCTGCATGTGAGCTGACCATTCTATCATTATGACATGCTCAGGTTCAACCTCCTGTTTGATGTAGCACATGCTTTGTACAGTGCTAAACGCCTGTGCACGAAGTAAGGATGTTAATGATTAATTGACTTTAGATTAATTGTTAAGAATTTAGTCAACTAGATTAAATTAGCTGTTAATTAATTGATAACTCAGCAGTCCTTTTCAATGGGAGCTGATTCTATGAAATGTAGTGGCATTGCCAACCAGGCGGGGGCGCACGCAGTCACCTACTGCCGTATTTCAACCAAAAAAGCAGAAGACAATGCCAAGCTCCCAGAGCGCATGCGCTGTGGAGAGTGAAAAAACTCACCCTTCCAGGTTACGTTGGCATGCCACAAGTTCCAATGGCACACGAGCTTGAAGGTCCACCTGCTTCAAATTAACATAGCGGAGAAATGGACTGGAACAAAGAAAACTAGAAAAGCACTCGGAGAGCGCAGACCTCCGCCAAGTGCCACAGTTCCCCCCATACAGTGTTTGTGTGTACGTTTTCAGATTCCTTGACCATGAAAACATATGACTAGCAATTGGATTGACAATGATAGGATTAGTGGTTGAGTAGTTATTCACGAAAATGGCATTTTCTGTAATGGCGGTTTTGTTGTGGACGGTGATCCAGATCATCCCCAAAATTTAACCAGTTCTTCCTTGTACCATTTCCAACAACGCCTGAAAGTTTCATCGAAATCCGTCCAAAACTTTTTGAGTTATCTTGCTAACCAACAGACAAACAGACAAACAGACAAACCCCGGCAAAAACATAACCTCCTGGCGGAGGTAAAGATTACACAAGCGCAAAAACCCATCCCTGCTGCTGCTGCCCCATGCCACAAGATGGAAAAGCAGACCAGACTCAAGTTGCCATGGATTTCTTGGGTACTGTGCATCATTCTGTCACGGGAGGTGGACGATTGGACCCAAACGCAGTATTTAAAGATGGCAGTGATAGATTTATTAAGAGCTGGCAAGACAAGTGCAGCTCAAAAAAACACAAAACTGACAGACACACATGAGGAAACACAGATTGGAGCTTGACATAAATAGACACAGGAGTAATCAAACATAATACAGAACAGGTAAGCACAATCAATGACAGAGACGGCAGAGATTAACCACAGACACAGAACGGCCGGGGCTGATCAGATAATCACACACAGAGGATGCCCAACAGTCGGGGGAGACAAGACAGCAGCACACAAGATAAGAAAAGATAAGCCTTCAGTAGCCTCACAATGGGGAAATTCCAGGATTGCAGCAGCACTCAGAGCAACAGTACATAAAATAATAAGATATAAACTGGTTAACTAAAGCAGTCAATAAATATACATATGTACACAGTTATATACACAGTGCAGGAACATTGCAGCTAGATAGTAACAGCATTACAGTTTGTTAAATTACTCAGCAGATTATGAATATGTACCCAGACAGTATATTTCACATTTGAATCAACAGTGTTCTTGCCACACTCAATAATTGTAATTGTCTTAGTTTTGTATTGGAGGGGACGATCTCTATTGTGCAAAGTTGTCACATTTAATACATTTAATACAACCTCTACGAGCACCACTGGTTAGGTTATGAAGTCTGACAGCTGTAGGTAGGGAGGACCTGCGGAACCTCTCCGTTGAGCACGTAGGATGGCACAGCCTACCGCTAAATGAGCTCCTCAGTGCATTCAGTGTGTCCTGCATGGGGTGGGACTTGGACTCCAGCAGAGATGACAACGTAGCCACTATTCTCCTCTCTCATACCTCCTCCATTGGGTTGAGGCGTCGCCCAAGAATAGAGCTGGCTTTTTTGATCAATCTGTTCAGTCTCTTCCTGTTGGCTGCCGTGATGCCACTGCCCCAGCAGACCATTCCAAATGTGGTGGCTGGTGCCACCACCAAATTGTAGAAGGTCTTCAGGAGTGCCCCCTGCACTCCAAAAGACCTGAGTCTCCTCAGGAGGTACAGCCTGCGCTGCCCCTTCTTGTAGAGCATGCTGGTGTTGTGTGAGCAGTCCAGTTTATTGTTCAGGTGAACACCCAGGTACTTGTAAGATGTCATCATCTTGATGTCTGTTCCCTGGATGTTTACTGGTGCTGTGGGAGGTTGTCCTTGCCTGCGGCAGTCCATCACCAGTTCCTTGGTTTTCCTAGCATTGATCTGGAGGCAGTTCCGCAGGCACCAGTCCACAAAGTCCTGGATAAGTACTCTGTACTCCGAATCATCCCCATCAGAGATGAGGATAATGATCACAGAATCATCAGAGAACTTCTGTAGATGGCTACAGTGTGGCATATTGTGTGAAAAGTCTGCAATGTAGAGGGTGAACAGGAAAGGAGACAGAACTGTTCCCTGGGGGGCCCCCGTACTGCAGATGATGGTGTCAGACACACCGTCCTGCTCTCTCACAAACTGTGGTTGGTCTGTGAGGTAGTCCAGGATCCACAATGACAGGTGCTGGTCCATCCCTGCACACAGCAGCTTGTCCCTCAGGATCACTGGTTATATGGTGTTGAAAGCACTGGAGAAATCAAAGAACATGATCCTCACAATGCTCCCAGGCTTCTCCAGGTGGGAAAGGGAACGATGTAGGAGGAAGGTCACTGCATCCTCCACCCCGGTGCCATGCTGGTAGGCAAACTGAAGTGGATCAATAGCTGGTCCCCCCAGGGGGCGGAGGTGGGTGAGGAGCAGCCTCTCCAAAGTCTTCATTAGGTGTGATGTGAGGGCCACTGGTCTGTAGCTGTTCAGGTCCTTGGAGTGTGGAATCTTCGGTACGGGCACCACATAGGATGTTTTCCACAGCTGTGATACCGTCCCCAGCTTCAGGCTCAGACTGAAGATGCGCTCCTCAGAGTCAAAGTCAAAGTCAACGTGCCTTTATTGTCATTCCATTGCTAATAAACAATGCAACGAAATTGAGATACTGCTCCCTAAAAACAAACTATCACACTCACAGTTCACTCATGCATTTAACATTCTTATAATTACAACAATAAATAATGCTTGAAACAATATTACCTAAAAGTTGAATACAATATGTACGTAGCAATAATGAAAACATACTGAGCGATAAATATAAAAGACCAGCTTATTCACACAGGGTTATTGCCACAAAATAACCTAAAATAACAAAATAATATCAGCAGTCTGTGCGTGTTACATAAATCCATTCAAAATACGTACTGCTGCTGGGAAAAAACTATGATTAAACCTGGTAGTCCGGGTTTTATGGGATCTGTAACACTTTCCCGAGGGAAGCAAGTGAAAGAAATCATGGCCTGGATGAGCACAGTCTTTAATGATGGCAGTAGCTCTGTTGAGGTACCGAGACCTGGAAATCTCTTCCAGAGAAGGGAGAGAACAGCCAGTGATTTTTTGCGCAGTCTTGATCACTCTCTGGAAGGCTTTGCGGTCTGCGGCTGAACAGCCCTCATACCAAACCGTGATGCCATATGACAAAATGCTCTCAATAGCAGAGCGATAAAATAAAACCAGCAACTGTACATTCAGGCCATTCTTCTTGAGGAGCCTCAGAAAGTGTAGACGTTGTTGAGCCTTTTTTATCGTAGCTATGGTGTTAACTGCCCAGGTAAGGTTGTGAGAAATATGAACACCCAGAAACTTAAAAGCCTCCACCCTCTCCACACGCTCCTTGCCTATATAATCCACATCAACAAAATGTAGTTACAGAGTTCATGAACTCTATGTACAGCATGAGTCTATATCCCACAATAACACATCCCAGTAGAATCACAGTTCACTCTGCTACACTTATTGACAACCTGTTTGTCAATGTTCTCGATAAGAAAATAGAAAGTGGATTATTGATAAATGATATAAGCGACCACTTGCCAATCTTTGCACTTATCCATGGCCACACGGGGCCCAACCCAGAAAAAATCTCAAAATCGTTCAGACACAAATCACCAAACGCAATCAGTTCTTTTAAAGAGGACTTGCTGAAGCAAGACTGGACAGAAGTCTATGTATCAGATGTAAATGAAGCCTATGACACATTTATAAACATTGTAACCACTCTTTATGAAAAAAACTGCCCATTAGTTAAAAAAAAGCTTAAACACAAATTTGCTGACAAACCATGGTTAACCAAAGGACTACAAAAGGCGTGTAAAAAGAAAAATTTATTATATAAAGCTTTCATAAAGAAAAGGACAAAAGAAGCAGAGCAATGGTATAAAACATACAAAAATAAGTTAACATATATAATAAGATGCAGTAAAAGAGACTATTACAGTAAAGAACTGGAAAAAAACAAAGACAATATTAAAAATACATGGACAATAATCAACAGTATCCTTGGAAATAAAAGCAGAAATACTAGCTACCCAACTAATATTCCAAAAAATAATAAATCGACTCTGAATGTGAATATAGCTTCACCTGCAGATGAATTTAATAATTTTTTTGTTAACATTGGACCTAAACTGGCCCGAGAAATACCCACTACGGCGCCTACAGGTGATACAATATGCAATAACACTGCTGTAAAAGACACCATCTTCATAAAGAACACAGACGAAAGAGAGGTCATTGAAATTGTTAAATCATTCAAAAGTAAAACATCTACTGACTGTGATGGTATTGACATGCTACTAGTCAAAACTGTTATCGAATGCATAGTAAAACCACTGACGTATATCTGTAACCTGTCTCTCCAATCAGGTATATTTCCCAATGCAATGAAAATAGCTAAAGTAATTCCGATTTACAAGATAGGCGACAGAGGGGAACTCTCCAACTACAGACCAATTTCACTATTACCGCAATTTTCCAAGATACTTGAAAAAATATTCTATGAGAGAATTGACAACTTCATACTGAAGAATGATTTATTGTGTGAGCAGCAATATGGGTTCAGACACAAAAGGACAACAGCATATGCCTTAATGGAATTTACAGAAAAAATATCAACAGCCATTGAAAATAAAGAGTATTCAGTTGGAGTATTCCTGGATCTTAAAAAAGCATTTGATACAGTAGATCACAATCTATTATTAAAGAAACTACAAAATTGTGGTATTAGAGGGGTAGCACTGTCCTGGTTAAGTAGTTACTTAAAGAATAGATATCAGTTTGCATGTGTTAACAGCAAAAACTCAGAGTTACTGAAGGTCACCTGTGGAGTCCCACAGGGTTCAGTTTTGGGACCATTATTATTCAATATGTATATAAATGATATATGTAAAGTTTCAGAAAAAATGGACTTAATATTGTTTGCTGATGACACTAATCTGCTATGCAGTGGAAACAATTTGGAACAACTTCTGGATACACTCGGAAAGGAATTAGGAAAGCTGAAACTGTGGTTTGATTCAAACAAATTAACGCTCAATTTAAGCAAGACAAAATTTATAGTCTTTAACAACCATCACAACTACCCAGTACCCAAACTCAGTGTAAATGGTGTAGAGATTGAAAGGGTATCCGAAACTAAATTCCTTGGAGTAATAATTGATAACAAACTGTGTTGGAAGCCACATATTAATTATATAAAAGGTAAAGTATCCAAATCAATTGCAATATTACACTGAGTGAAAAATTTGCTGAATCAACCCACACTATACACCTTGTACCATTCATTAATACTCCCATACATGACATATTGTAATGAAGTATGGGGAAATACATATAAAACAAACATATATCCACTCTTTATGCTTCAAAAGAGAGCTATTAGATTAATCAACAAAGCAGCTTACAGGGAACCAACAAACCCACTTTTTCTTAAACAAAAAACTCTCAAGTTGAAAGATCTGATTGACTTTAAAACCGCAATAATAATGTTCAAAGTGAAGAATCTATCACTGCCCGCAAATATCCAAAAGTTGTTCCAAACAAGGGAGAAACGATATCACTTCAGAGGAACATGTATATTTCAAAAGCCTACAGTGAGAACAACCACCAAGCAACACTGTATTTCAGTGCAAGGAGTCAGATTATGGAACGATTTTGGACCTGAATTAAAATCATGTACAAAGCTTGGACAATTTAAACAAAAACTAAAGGAAGAAATACTCCAAACATATTTACAAGACGACATGTAAACTCACATAAGGATTGACATTTCCAGCCTGTGTTGTGTTGTAGCTTAGTTTTTTCTTTTTTTCTTTTTTTCTCTGTGACACTATGTCTTAGATTTGTTTTTGAATAGTAACCGCTTAACTTAGACTAGCTCAGTTTTCTTTTTCTCTCAGTCACATTTTGTCTTAGCCTTGTTTTAAATCGTAATCGCTCTTGTCTTGTTTTCTCTTTTTTTTCCTTTGAATTCTTGGATGGAATATGGGTGGGCAATATAAGCTGCGGCTTCAGCCATCACCCATTTCGGATAACTCACGGGGAATTGTATAGTAGAAGGAGTCTTTGTCTAATTTGACCTTGTTGTTATATCATACAGTTTCTTTTAACCTGTAATGTACTATCCGAAATAAATAAAATTCATTCATTCATTCATATATAGAGGAGGCGGCTCACTGCTATGCTTCCTAAAATCAATAATGAGTTCTTTTGTTTTTTTTTGTATTCAATAGCAGATTATTATCTGAGCACCATCTCACCAGTTTCTGGACCTCATCCCTGTATGCGGACTCATCTCCTCCTGATATGAGCCCCACTACTGTTGTGTCATCTGTAAACTTCACTATAATGTTTGTGGGATGAACAGGTATGCAGTCATATGTGTACAATGAATACAAAATGGGGCTCAGCACACAATCCCACATAACTAGTCTGCACAGGACTTGAGCCTCAAGCTGATTTATTTTTATTTATTTATTTGTTTTTATTTTGTGTATTTTATTGATCCCCAGAGGGGAAATTCAGGGCAGCCACCTGGATGGATGAAGCAGCCGCAGTACAGCACTATCCCTTCACCATTCACACACACATTCACACCTAGGGCCACTTTAGAGTCTCCAGTTAACCTAACCTGCATGTTTTTGGAATGTGGGAAGAAACCGGAGAAATCCCAGAGTAAACCCACACAGACACAAGGAGAACATGCAAACTCCACACTTATCATCGTTGGTCTGGGGGGTGGGATTGAACTGGGATCCTATGGATAAGGGTGAGTTGCTGTGCTGCCACAGTGCTAACCACTGCGCCACCGCACTGCACTGATGCTGGCCAGACCTGCAGGCTTCCTCGCCTTGATCTTCTTAAGCTCACCTCTCGCCTGGGTCTTGGTGAAAGTCAGCCTGGGGCAGGGGAGCTGTGTGGTGGTGGTGGTGGTGGGGGGGCGTTGGGTCTGTGAGGGGATAAACAGCGGGGGATGTATGGGGGGGTGGAGGGAGGGAAGTGGAGAGCAGGACTAGATGGAGCTGGCGGCAGCAGTGGTTAGTGGGCTGGCGGAGAAGACGGCGGTTGGTCAAACCTGTTAAAGAACAGGTTCAGGTTGTTCACCCACTCCCTACCCCCCCGTGGCCTGGCAGGAAGTATTCTGGTACCCAGAGATGGTTTTGAGGCTTCTCCAGACACCGCTGACATCACTCTGCTGTAGCTTGTCCTCCATCTTCTTCTTGTAGATGTCCTTCCCTCCTCTGATCTTCCTTCTTAGCTCCTCTGTAGGGACTTCAGCTCCTCCTTGTTTCCTGACCTGAGGATCCTTTTCCTCTCCTTTAGTAGTGACTTTATCTAAGGGTTAATCTAGGGTTTGTTACTTGAGAAAGACCTTATGGTCTTGGTGGTTTTGGTGTTCTCGACACAGAAGTTGATGTAATCTGTGATGGGATGTATGAGGCCATCAATGTCCTCACCATGTGAATCACAGAGCTGCTCCCACGCAATGGATGCAAAACAGTCCTTAAGAGTGTTCACCGCATCCTTTTTTTTTTAGATTTAGTATACTTTATTGATCCCCAGAGGGGAAATTGAGGGTCATCCACAACCTGGATGGATGAAGCAGCCGCGATAATGCGCTATCCCTTAACCATTCACACACACATTCACACCTAGGGCCACTTTAGAGTCTCCAATTAACCTAACCTGCATGTTTTTGGCATGTGGGAGGAAACCGGAGAAATCCCGAGGTAAACCCACGCATACACGGGGAGAACATGCAAACTCCACACAGATCACTGTTGGTCGGGGGCTGGGATCGAACCCACGATCCCACGATCCCCACGATCCCCCGGCCAAGGGTAAACTGTGCTGCCGCAGTGCTAACCACTGCGCCACCGTGCAGCCCATCCTCAGACTAAATCTTCACTGTGCTGATAACAGTACATTGTCTGTGTGCCAGGGGTTTGTACACAGGCAGGTTGTGATCAGATCTTCGGTGTGTGTGTGTGTGTGTGTGTGTGGGGGGGGGGTGATGAGGGGTGAGCCTCCTTAATGTTTGCATAAAATAAGTCCAGTGTTTTATTGTCTCTGGTGTGGCATGTGACATATTGGGTGAAACTGGGCAGAATAGGGGACAGGGAAGCATGGTTAAAATCACCAGAGATGAGCTGGGGAGCGTTTGGGTGCTGCGTGTGCAGCCTGCTGATGACTGAGTGGATGATGTCACACGCTGCCCCAGCGCTCGAGGAGGAGGTACATAAATACCAATCACGATGACATCTGAGAACACAGTGGTGTGAAAAAGTGTTTGCCCCCTTCCTGATTTCTCATTTTGTTGTATGTTTGTCACACTTAAATATTTCAGATCATTAAACAAATTTAAATATTTGACAAAGATAACACAAGTAAACACAAAATGCAGTTTTTAAATGAAAGTGTTTATTATTAAGGGGAAAAAAAAATCCAAACCTACATGGCCCGGTGTGAAAAAGTGATTGCTCCCCCCATGTTAAAACATAAATTAATTGTGGTTTATCACATCTTTGTAAAGCTGAGTTCAATTTCTCTAGCCACACCCAGGCCTGATTACTGCCACATCTGTTCTCAATCAAGAAATCACTTAAATAGGACCTGCCTGACAAAGTGAAGTAGACCAAAAAATCCTCAAAAGCTAAACATCATGTTGCGATCCAAAGAAATTCAGGAACAAATGAGAAACAAAGTAATTGAGGTCTATCAGTCGGGAAAAGGTTATAAAGCCATTTCTAAAACTTTGGGACTCCGGCGAACCACAGTGAAAGCCATTATCCACAAATGGCGAAAACATGGAACAATGGTGAACCTTCCAAGGAGTGGCCGGCCGACAAAAATTACCCAAAGTGCGCAGCAACAACTCATCCAAGGGGTCACAAAAGAACCCACAACAACATCCAAAGAACTGCAGGCCTCACTTGCCTCAGTTAAGGTCAGTGTTCATGACTCCACCACAAGAAAGAGACTGGGCAAAAATGTCCTGCATGGCAGAATTCCAAGATGAAAACCACTGCTGAGCAAAAACAACATAAAGGCTCATCTCTGTTTTGTCAGAAAACATCTTGATGATCCCCAAGACTTTTGGGAAAATACTCTGGACTGACGAGACAAAAGTTGAACTTTTTTGGAAGGTGTGTGTCCCACTACACCTGGCATAAAAGTAACACAGCATTTCAGAAAAGGAACATCATACCAACAGTAAAATATGGTGGTGGTAGTGTGATGGTCTGGGGCTGTTTTGCTGCTTCAGGATCTGGAAGACTTGCTGTGGTAAATGGAACCATGAATTCTGCTGTCTACCAAAAAATCCTGAAAGAGAATGTCTGGCCGTCTGTTCGTGACCTCAAGCTAAAGTGCACTTGGGTTCTGCAGCAGGACAATGATCCAAAACACACCAGGAAGTCCACCTCTGAATGGCTTAAGAAAAACAAAATGAAGACTTTGGAGTCACCTAATCAAAGTCCGGACCTGAATCTTATTGAGATGCTGTGGCATGACCTTGAAAAGGCGGTTCATGCCTGAAAACCCTTCAATGTGGCTGAATAATAACAATTCTGCAAAGATGAGTGGACCAAAATTTCTCCACAGTGCTGTAAAAGACTCATTGCGAGTTATCGCAAATGCTTAATTGCAGATGTTGCTAAGGGTGGCCCAACCAGTCATTGAGTTTAGGGGGCAATTGTGGGGAACCCACTCAGTAGTTACTCAGTAGTTTTCCCTCAGACTGAAGTGGCAGATCAAAGGTGGGGAGTGTGGGGAGTGATATGTTAATGCAGCACCCCAGGTAGCAGAGAAGTGTTAGTGCTGTGATATTAAAGAGAGTGCCTGCAACCTGGTGGTATGTTTTCTGATTCTGGTGAATGTGAGAGAGAGTGGAACAAAGTTTCATCTGCTCTGAAAAGTTTGGCCTGGTTATTCTCTCCACACTGGTCACCCTTGATGCACAATGGAATGCGAGGTGAACCCGCCGGAGATGACCCGGACAGGAAGTGCCAGCAACGCATGCACCGTTTTGGTCAAACTCCCAGACTTTTGGCTACACGACCCGAAGTCTTGGTTCATTTACACCGAAGCCCAGTTCGCGCTCCGAGGAATAACGGCAGATGACACCAGATATTACTACGTGGTCGTAGCACTGGACGCACGCACAACTCAGCAGGTGGCGAGCCTGCTCCAACAGCTCCCAGCCCTCGACAAATACAGTGCTCTCAAAACCGCGCTGACGCAGCGCTACACACTTTTGGACTGTGAGAGAGCGGAGAGGCTCCTGACGCACTCCAAGTTAGGAGATGGGTCAGCGGTCGAATTGATGGAGAAGATGTTGGTGTTGATGGACACAGATGACGGGCATTTTCTCTTTGCCCACCTTTTCCTCCGGAACCTCCCGACAGCGGCCAGAGCGGTCCTTGCCAATTCGCTGCTGCTGGCCGCGCGCAACTACCGGGCGCTAGCCCAGCAGGCAGATCAGATCATCCTCACTACCAGAGTCCTCACAGTGAACGCAGCAGCATCGGAACCCAGCGAGATGGCCAGCGGAGGTGAGGAGCCAGCGATCGTGGCTGCAGCAGGGGCCAAGAAGCACTGGAGAGACACGCTCTGTTTCTACCACAGCCGTTTTGGAGAGGACGTACGCCGATGCGTGCCACCGTGCCAATTCAAGCGTTTGGGAAACGCCAGGACCGGCAGTCGGCAACAGCTGCGACTGCCGGTGAAACAAGCAAGCTGCTCTATGTGACAGACTCACGCTCGGGGAGACGGTTCCTCGTGGACTCCGGCTCCCAAAAGAGCCTCATCCTGCCACCCTACGCTGACCGGCTGGCAGAAACTAGCGGCCCCGAGCTGACGGCCGCAAATGGCTCAGACATTAAAACTTTTGGAGAGATGACACTGATTGCATCCTTGCACGGCCGTACATATCAATGGACATTCGTCATAGCAGCATGCAGCTTCCCCATTTTAGGCGCTGATTTTTTTGTGTGCACATGGACGACTAGTCGATGTTGCTAACAGATGCCTGATTAACGCAATGTCTTTTGATTCTCTCCCCTTTACAGCTCGAGGAGCCGGGCCCACAACACTTGCCAATGTCACAGCTCCAAGGCGTAAGTTCCACACACTACTCAACCAGCTCCCAGCACTCACGTTCCCGACGTTTTCGGTGACCGTCACTAAACACAGGGTGGAGCACTTCATTACCACTACGGGCCGCCCGTTTTTGCATGACCACATTTTCGCATGAAGAAAAAGTCTAATCAGAGATTTCTAACTCCTTGGTTCAACACAGAAACTCGTACCTTAAAACAGAAGACTTGTCAATTAGAAAGAAAATGGCGCTCCTGTGGAGTGTGTCAATAACGAGGCGGATTTGACTCAGGCAGTTTATTACACATCTCACACATAAGCATAGTCAGAAAGAGAGCATCTCAGACAAGACTCTTCCCTTAAATACTCAGGCCTTCCTTCAGCAGCTTCTACACATAAAAGGTCACATTGCATTCACTTCCTTAATCCTTTAACATCCTCCTAGCAGTCTCTGATACACAAAAGATCACACTGCATTCGTCTGATACACAAAAGATCACACTGCATTCGTGCTTCACACCTCCCTGTTATCTCCAAGGGAAACTCTGGGAAACTCTGCTCTTTGTTCTAGTCTAAGATGCTACACCATTATGCACTCTCTAAATGACCCCCCTGAGCGTCTTTGGATAGAACAATAGAATGACAGTCCATATGCTGTGGTAAAATCATTCAACATCAATCCACATGCTGCTTGGGCTTCAGTCTTCTCCCGTATCTGCTGTAACCAGGATTCACCGCCTCCGTGGCGCTGTCATGCTGGGGGGTTGATGATTGAGGGGTAAAAGTCTGTGCATGTGGGTGCTCTGGGGAATCTTTTCTCTGGGAAGCTCCCCGCGGGGGTCTTCCACGCCGAGGGGCCCTCGCCAACAGCACTTGCTCGTCCACCACAACAAAAGCGGGTTTGAGTCTGTCTATGCCAATCCTTTCCCTCCTACCCCCAAAATCTAGCAAAAAATGCTTGTCCCCTCTTCCCAGCACTGTGAACGGTCCATCATAAGGTGGCCGCAGTGGGGGGCGATGTGCATCGTGTCTGACAAAAACGAACTCTGCGTTTTTCAAAGTTTTAGGCACAAAAACGCGTGGAAAACTGTGGTGAACAGGGCCCGGCAGCGTGCTTGTGTCTATGCTACGCTGCAACAGCTGAGATGGGGAGCTGCCCGGCGCGGGATTATCTGGGAGAAACTCCCCGGGCAGCCGAAGTGGCTGCGCAAAAACGAGTTCAGCCGGGGAAGCTTCCAAATACTCTTTAGGAGCAGAACGTAACCCCAATAAAACCCACGGTAGTTTGTCTACCCAATTTGCATCCGTCAGTGAAGCCCTGAGAGCCGCTTTCAATGACCTATGAAAACGTTCGCATAATCCATTAGCCTGTGGATTGTACGCAGTAGTGCGGTGAATTGTGACACCCAGACTGCGGGCCATTGTTGACCAAAGTTCGGAAACAAATTGAGGGCCTCTGTCAGACATAATGTCCGACGGGACTCCAAAATGCGCCACCCAGGCTGTTACGAACGCGCGCGCCACCTCCTCGGCCGTGGTTGCCACCAGTGGAACCACTTCCGGCCAGCGCGTGGTGCGGTCCACCATTGTCAGAAGGTGCATGCACCCCTGTGATGGCGGGAGGGGGCCCACGAGGTCCACGTGAACATGGTCGAACCTCTTAGCCGGGATGCAAAACGGCTCCAAGGGAGCTTTCGTGTGTCTGTGTACTTTGGCTCGTTGGCACACCATGCAGGCTGCTGCCCACTCTTTCACTTGTTTGCGAAGGCTCGGCCACACAAACTTCTCTCCTACCATTTTGACCGACGCGCGCACTCCCGGGTGCACCAAAGAATGAATCGAGTCAAAAACGCGGCGGCGCCACGCGGCCGGTACCACGGGACGCGGTCACCCCGTGGAGACATCACAGATTGGGGGGGGCATACCGTCTTGCAGCACCCTGCTCTCCAGCCTTAACCCTGTTGGTCCAGACTGGAGCGCGCGCACATCCGGTTCACTAACCTGCTCCGCGGCCATGGCTTTGTAATCTATCCCCACGCGGACCGGGGCAGCCACGGCGTGCGAGAGGCAGTCTGCCACTACATTCAGTTTACCCGACACATGCTGAATATCGGTAGTAAACTCTGAGATCGCGGCCAGCTGTCTCTGCTGCTGGCCCGACCACGGTTCTGAAACCTTGGCCATCGCGAATGTTAGTGGCTTGTGGTCAACGAACGCGGTGAAACAGCGCCCTTCCAGCCAGAACTGGAAGTGGCGAATGGCCAAGTGGAGAGCCAGCAACTCCCTGTCGAACGCGCTGTATTTACGTTCGCTATCGCGCAAAGTCCTGCTGAAAAAGGTGAGCGGCTGCCAAGCCCCGGCTACACGCTGCTCCACGACCGCCCCTATGGCCACATCTGACGCGTCAGTAGTGAGCGCTATGCGGGCTGTTGGGTCTGGATGTGCCAACAACGCAGCATTTGCCAGGGCTGCTTTGACTTCCGAGAACGCCCGCTCTCGCTCCGGGGACCATTCGATCTTATTCGCGGGTTTCTGTTTTTTGAGCGCAGCGTACAGTGGTTGCATGAGCTGCGCTGCGCGGGGAAGGAAACGGTTATAAAAATTCACCATTCCCAAAACCTCCTGTAATGCCCTGACCGTTTGCGGCCGGGGAAAATCTGCTACCGCGCGCACTTTGTCAGGCAGCGGAACCGCTCCTTCAGGAGAGACGCGGTGCCCCAAAAAATCAATCTGCGTCACCCCGAACTGACACTTCGCTGGGTTGATTATTAAACCGTGCTCTCCCAACCTCTGGAAAACCGCCGTGAGGTGGGTTTCGTGTTCGTCTTCGGACGCGCTGGCTACCAAGATATCGTCCAAGTAGACGAATAGGAAAGGGAGATTGCGTAGCACTGCATCCATCATGCGTTGGAACGTCTGTGCAGCCCCTTTAAGCCCGAATGGCATGCGCAAAAACTCGAATAAACCAAACGGAGTTATCACCGCTATTTTGGGTATGTCCTCAGCGCACTGGGACTTGGTGGTAACCGCGGACCAAGTCGATTTTAGAAAAAAACGCACGCTCCTGCCAAGTGAACGGAAAAATCCTGGATGTGAGGAATTAGGTAGCGGTCGTGCGCTGTGGCGTTGTTCAACCTGTGGAAATCCCCGCAAGGTCGCCACGAACCGTCAGCTTTAGGGACCATGTGTAGCGGGGAAGCCCATGGGCTGTTTGAACGCCTGATGATGCCCAACCTCTCCAGGTTGGCGAACTCCTTGTGCGCTATGGCCAGTTTAGCTGCGTCCAAGCACCGAGGTTTTGCAAAAACGGGCGGCCCGGTGGTGGCGATAAAATGCTCCACCCCGTGTTTAGCGACGGCTGCCGAAAATGTGGGGACCGTGAGTGCTGGGAACTGAGTGAGCAGTGTGTGGAACTTACCGCATGCAGCTGTGACGTTGGCTTGTGCTGTTGGCCGGGACGCTCGAGCTGTACAGGGGATAGAATCAAAGGACAGTGCATTAACAAGGCACCTGTTAGCGAGATCAACCAACAAACCATGTGAGCACAAAAAATCAGCCCCAAATATATTGAAATTCAATGCTGCTACGACAAAAGTCCACTCAAATGTATGGCCGTGTAGAGACAGAAGTAGAGTCCTCTCACCAAAGGTCTTAATCTCCGAGCCGTTTGCTGCTGCCATCTCGGGGCCACTAGATCCTGCCAGCCGGACGGCGTAGGACGGCATGATGAAACTCAACTGGGCGCCGGTGTCCACGAGGAAATGCCTCCCCGAGCCTGCGTCCGTCAAGTAGAGCAGCTTGTTCTCCTCCCCGAGGGCCGCAGCTGCTACCGACCCCCAGTCTTGGCGTTTCCCGAGCGCTTGAACTGGCACGGTGGTATACATTTGCATGCCTTCTCTGCAAAGCGGCGGTGGTAGAAACAAAGGATGTCTCCTCCGCGTTCTTTGGCCCCCGCCGCCGCTGTCGTCGGTGGTTCTGCTACTGCCGTCAATGGCTCCTCGCCTCCTCCGGCTGTCGCGCCGAGCTCCGTCGCTGCCGCCGTGGTCGTGAGCTCTCTGCTGGCCATGATGATCCGGTGTGCTTCTCGGGCCAGCGCACGATAGTCCCGCTCGGCCAGCAACGGCGAATTGACCAGGGTCGCTCTCGTCGCTGACGGAAGGTTCCGGAGGAAGAGGTGGGTAAAAATGAAGTGGTCATCGTCCGAGCCCTTCAATCTCACCATCTTCTTCATCAGGTCAATAGCCGACCCATCTCCTAACCCGGTCCGTGTCAGGAGTCTCAACCGAGAGTGTGTAGTGCTGGATGAGTGCAGCCTTCAACGTGCCGTACTTGTCGCTGGTTGATGGCTGATCCAGCAGGCTCTCCACATGCTGAGCCGTGTGGGCGTCGAGCTTTGCGACCACATGGTAGAATTTCGTGTCATCCGCCGATATCCCCCGGAGGACTAACTGCGCCTCGACTAGGTGGAACCAGGAGCGCGGATTGTGCTGCCAAAAATCCGGTAGCTGGATTGTAACAGCATATGCTTGGCTGGGGGCTCCCAACGAGGTTGGCTCCAGGGATCTTTTGTCGTGTTGCATGATTCGTCTTGGGTCACCAGTGTGGAGTGTGTCAATAACGAGGCGGATTTGACTCAGGCAGTTTATTACACATCTCACACATAAGCATAGTCAGAAAGAGAGCATCTCAGACAAAACTCTCCCCTTAAATACTCAGGCCTTCCTTCAGCAGCTTCTACACATAAAAGGTCACGTTGCATTCACTTCCTTAACCCTTTAACATCCTCCTAGCAGTCTCTGATACACAAAAGATCACACTGCATTCGTCTGATACACAAAAGATCACACTGCATTCGTCCTTCAGACCTCCCTGTTATCTCCAAGGGAAACTCTGCTCTTTGTTCTAGTCTAAGATGCTACACCATTATGCACTCTCTAAACTCCACTAATTTAGATGAAATCTATTTAGCTTGGAGAAATCATGTTTTAATTTATAAAAAAAATCTCTTAGAAAAGCTAGAACGAGTTATTATTCTGCATTAATAGAAGAGAACAAGATTAATCCCAGGTTTCTTTTCAGTACTGTAGCCAGGTTGACAAAGAGTCAGGACTCTGTCAATCCTAGCATTCCCTTAGAGCTTACTAGTCAGGACTTTATGAACTTTTTCAATAATAAAATTTCATCCATCAGAGATGAAATCAATCAGACTCTTCCCACAGTTAACTTAAATACAGTAACTACTACAGCTCCTTCAATTGATGTCTGTTTTGATGAGTTTACTCCAATCGACCTTTGTGAGTTAGACAAAATAGTTTCCTCATCCAAACCTTCAACTTGTCTTTTAGACCCTATTCCTACCAGGTTATTTAAAGAAGTCTTCCCACTTATTGGTAGCTTTATTCTTCATATAATCAATTCTTCATTAACTTTAGGCCATGTACCGCAGGCTTTTAAAACAGCTGTAATTAAACCCTTACTCAAAAAGCCAACGCTAGATCCTGGAGCTTTAGCTAACTATAGACCAATCTCTAATCTCCCTTTCATTTCAAAAATCTTAGGAAGAGTTGTTGCTACGCAATTATTTGACCACCTGCAGGGAAATGGTTTACTTGAAGAGTTTCAATCTGGGTTTAGAATCCATCATAGTACTGAAACAGCCTTAGCGAAGGTCACTAACGACCTCCTCATCGCATCTGATAATGGACTGGTTTCTGTACTTGTCCTTTTAGACCTTAGTGCAGCTTTTAATATTTTCAATCATAATATTCTACTTGATAGATTAGAACACTATGTTGGACTTAATGGAACTTCATTGCAGTGGTTTAGATCTTATTTATCTGATAGGTTCCAGTTTGTTCATGTCAATAATGAGTTTTCTTTCAACTCAAAGCTTAGTCATGAAGTTCCACAGGGATCTGTGCTAGGCCCTACTCTTTTTAGTTTATATATACTTCCGTTAGGCAACATTATTAGAAAGCACTTTATACATTTTCATTGTTATGCAGATGATACACAATTATACCTGTCAATGAAGCCCGTTGATAGTAATCAATCAGCCAAGTTGGAAGCCTGTCTTAAGGAAATCAAAGCTTGGATGACTTGTAATTTCCTGCTATTAAATTCAGATAAGACTGAAGTCATTTTTGTTGGTCCAAAAAACCTTAGAAATGCCTTTCCAAATCAAACTTTCAGTTTGGATGCGGTTACTCTTTCTCTTAACACTCTGTGAGGAACCTTGGAATTATTTTTGATCAAGATCTGTCCTTCAATTCACATATTAAATTTGTTTCTAAGACTGCCTTCTATCATTTGCGTAAAATTGCAAGATTAGGAGCATCTTGTTTCAGAGTGATGCTGAGAAACTGATCCACGCTTTTGTTAGCTCGAGATCAGATTATTGTAATTCTTTATTATCAGGCTGTTCTAAAACATCTTTAAAAAGTCTTCAGCTGATTCAAAATACTGCAGCAAGAGTTCTAACAGGTACTAGAAAGAGAGATCGTATAAGATAAGATAAGCCTTTATTAGTCCCACAATGGGGAAATTCCAGGATTGCAACAGCACAGGGACAGCAACACTCAGAGCAACAATCAGAAGGCAAGAAAAAACAACATCTAGTAAACATATGTCAATATTACTATAAATGTATATATATATATAGACACACAGTGCAGAGCATTATGGTTGGTTGGTGAATGTGCAGCAGAAAGTCTAAGCTCTCTCTCCGCGGATGCGGCGGGCCAGCTGGAAGTCTTTGGGCATGATGGTGACCCCCTTAGCAAAGAAGAGACCACCAGGTGGGCCTCGCTGGTCTCCTGCAGAGCCATGATGGCGAAGCTCAGGAAACGCAGGACGGTCTTGAAGTCCTGAGCGATCTCCCTCACCAGGCGCTGGACGGGCAGCTTATGGATGAGCAGCTCCGTGGATTTCTGGTAGCGACGGATCTCTCTGAGCCACGGGCCTGTGACGGCGAGGCCTCTTCACTCTGCCGGTGGCCGGAGCGCCTCTCCGAGCAGCCCTGGTGGCTAGCTGTCTCCTGGGGGGCTTCTTCCTCCAGTAGATTTTACGGGCGGTCTGCTTGGTTCTTGCCATCGCTCTTTATTATTCTGTCTTATATTTCTTGCACGCCGCCTAAACTCCAGCTCGGCACCCGCGTCGTTTTCGCTACAGCTCCCGGTATGTCGAGTTTCCCATTAGCACCGGGCGGCGGCCAAGTGCTAGCTAGCACTAGCTCCTCCCCGCTGTAATGTCTCCCGCTGCAAACCGTGGCTCCGTCCGCCGACCCGGGAGACCCCCGGGGCGATACGTGCGTCCGTGATATATATACAGAGTGAAAGGTGTAGAAAGAAGAAGGAAGATAAAAAAAAAAAGGCTGTTGCAATGGGCAGCCTACTCGTGTGGCGCCACCGGTCCGGCGGAACCGGAACCGGAAAAAAAAAAAAATATGCTCATATATCTCTCCGGTTCTGGCCTCCCTTCATTGGCTTCCCATAGAGTTTAGAATTAAGTTTAAAATCCTTCTTCTTACTTACAAAGCTCTAAACAATCAGGCTCCTTTTTATTTAAAAGATCTGATACTACCATATTATCCTAACAGAGCACTACGCTCCCAAAATGCAGGATTACTTGTAATACCTAGAATCTCCAAAAGTACAATTGGAGGCAGGACCTTCAGTTATCAAGCTCCTCTCCTGTGGAACCAGCTGCCAATCTGGATTCGGGAGTCAGACTCGATCTCTGTTTTTAAGAATAGGGCTAAAACCTACCTTTTTGATATAGCCTACAATTAGGGATTAGATTAGATTATTTGTTTATTTGACAGGGACAGTGCAATAAACATAGACAATTAATCAAATGACAATCAATCTGATGTGTTGCACAAAGAGTGTATAGCTATTAGCTAATTTGCAACTCTTGTCCCTGGATGGGCTTTAGAAAGAAGAAACAAGTAAAAAGAAAGAAGGATAAGGAAAAGAAAAAAATGAAAACAGAATAAACAATAACCACATACATCAATGCAAAAAAGATTATAAATACACAATATAAAAACCTGATTCACATTTGCCTATTTCAGGCCTCCCTCCCTTCGTCACTCACTATAAACAAACACATTCATTCCTTCCCTTCATTCACTCTCACCCTGCAGACAATCATTTCATACATGGGTACATTCTTGTTTATTTTTCAGCCAGTTTTTAACCTTTGTAGTGAATGTTTTAAAGTCCGTTATTATTTTAATTTCATTTGGCATTGTGTTCCAGATATGACTGCCCTTTATAGAGAAAGCTGTTTGTCCAAATGTGGTTCTGCGGTGGAATATTTTACAGTTATTGTTAACAGAACCCTCAGAGATAGGGTGAGGAGCTCAGTCATCCGGGAGAGGCTCAGAGTTGAACCGCTGCTCCTCCACATTGAAAGGAGTCAGTTGAGGTGGTATGGGCATCTGATTAGGATGCCTCCTGGACGCCTCCCACTTGAGGTGTTTCAGGCACGTTCCACTGGGAGGAGACCCCGGGGCAGACCCAGGACTCGGTGGAGAGATTATGTCTCCCAGCTGGTCTGGGAACGCCTTGGTATCCCCTCTGAAGAGCTGGAGCAGGTGGCTGGGGAGAGGAAAGTCTGGGCTTCTCTGCTTGAACTGCTGCCTCCGCGACCCGGACCTCCGGAAAAGCGGTAGAAGATGGATGGATGGATGGATGGATGTTAACAGAACTCCTGGTGGCTCTGCTGCTGTCCTGTCTTTGGATGAAACCAGCAATTGGCTCAGGCGCTGATTTATGGAAACATTTGAAAATTAATTTCAGAAAACAGAGGTCAATGAAACTCTCAAAACTCAATAGATTGCATTTTTTAAAAATATAACAGTGATGCCACCTAATGGGCTTTTTATCCAAGATTTTTAGAGTTTGATTATATAATGAACCTATATGTTTTATTGTGGAAGGGGCTGCTTGAGCCCAGACTGTCAAACAGTATGATATATGAGAAAAAACCATAGAATGCATATACAGTACAGCTGCTTGGTATGGTATGTAATATCTAATTAATTTAAAGCAGTTCAGATTTTTTTTTACTGTTTTAGAAATTTTCTTTGTATGAAGATTAAATTTGAATTGAGGATCTAGTACAATGCCAAGGTATTTGAATTCTGTAACTAAACTGATTTCATGATCATGTATATTAACTTTAAAACATTGCAGGTTACATTTTTTGATTGAAAAGCACATTGAAACTGTTTTCTGAAGGTTCAGCAATAGATGGTTCTGGAAGAGCCACTCTTGGACATTAACCATACTTGTAGACAGTACATCTGCAGCCTGTGCTGGAGTCTTGACAGCTGTGTAAATAACTGCATCATCTGCATAAAGTTGACATGTTGCAGCTGAGCAGTGTAGCGGCAAGTCATTAATAAAAATGCTGAAAAGTAAAGGACCAAGAATGAACCCTTGTGGGATACCCATACGGTTGTTTAAAAATAAGGATTTATCCTGGTGAACTTTTACACACTGTTCTCTATTCTGGAGATAAGATGCAAACCATTCTAATGTATCTGGAGAGAAGTTAAAAGATACCATTTTGGATAATGGGAGGGATCATGTGTTTCTGAACCCTCCCTTAGTTATGCTGCTAATAGGTTTAGTCAGCCGGGGGACCTCCAATAATGCTCTGGGCCTCACTCCTTTCTTCACTCTCAATGAAATATTTTTTTTTTTTTTTGCTGGTCATTAACATCTGTTTGTTCTCTCCCATAGACTGAGTCCCCATCGTGCTGTTTGCTCTCTACATGTCTGTTCTTTTCATCTTCTCTGTCCCCTCACTCCCCAGCCAGTCGCAGCAGATGACTGCCCCTCCCTGAGCCTGGTTCTGCTGGAGGTTTCTTCCTGTTAAAAGGGAGTTTTTCCTCTCCGTCGCCAAGTGCTTGCTCACAGGGGATCGCCTGATTGCTGGGGTCTTTCTGCAACTGTGGGGTCCCCCCTACAGTTGATAGTGCTATGAGATGACTGTTGTTGTGAAATGGCACTATATAAATAAAGTTGAATTGAATTGAATTAACTTCTACAATCGTTTCCTCCCCGTGCAGCCCAGCTCATGCAGCCGTTGTACGCCGCGCTTAAGAAACAGAAGCCGGCAGACAAAGTCAACTGGACTCCTGAGCGAGAGCAGACGTTTTCTGAGGTTAAAACAGCTCTGGCAAATGCCGCACTACTGGCGCACCCAGACCCAGCGGCTAGGATAGCACTCACTACTGACGTATCAGATGTAGGGGCCATCTTGGAGCAGTGCTTCGCCGGTTCTTGGCAGCCGCTTGTCTTTTTTTAGCAGGTCTTTGCACGACAATGAGCATAAATACAACGCATTTAACAGGGAGTTACAGGCTCTCCACCTGGCCATACGCCATTTCCAGTTCTGGCTGGAAGGGCACACCTTCACTGTGTTTGTGGACCACAAGCCACTTACGTACACGATGGCCAAGGTTTCGGAACCATGGTCAGCCTGGTAGCAGAGATAGCTAGCGGTGATCTCGGATGTTTACGAGCAACATTCGACATGTGGCCGGTAAACTCAACATGGTGGCTGACTGCCTCTCGCGCACATTAGTGGCCCCAGTCTACGTGGGGATAGATTACACGGACATGGCCGCTGCGCAGATCGGCGATGCGGACGTTTGCACGCTCCAGTCTGGACCAACAGGGTTAAGGCTGGAGAGTAGAGTGCTGCAACACGCCACCCCCCCCCCCCCCCCCAGTCTGTGACATCTGTACAGGCCGCACACGACCAGTGGTCCCATGCGCTTGGCGCCGCCGCGTTTTTGAGTCGGTTCACTCCCTGGCGCACCCAGGAGTGTGCGCATCAGTCAAAATGGTGGGCGCAAAGTTCGTCTGGCCGAGCCTGCACAAACAGGTGAAAGAGTGGGCCGCAGCCTGCGTAGCGTGCCAATGAGCCAAGGTGCACAGGCACACGAAGGCCTCTTTGGAGCCGTTCCATATCCCGGCTAAGAGGTTTGACCACGTTCACGTGGACCTCATGGACCCTCTCCCGCCATCACAGGGGTTCACGCACCTCCTGACAGTGGTGGACCGCACCATGTGCTGGTCTGAAGCAGTCCCGTTAGCTTCCACCGCGTCCGCAGATGTGGCATGTGCTTTTTTGACAACATGGGTGGCACGTTTCGGCACTCTTTCGGACATCACGTCCGATCGGGGCCCACAGTTTGTTTCCGACCTCTGGTCCACCATGGCCCAGAGCCTGGGCATCTCAATTCATCGCACGACCGCGTACAATCCACAGGCCAATGGATTATGCAAGCGTTTCCATAGGTCACTTAAAGCAGCGCTCAGAGCTTCACTTATGGATGCAAATTGGGTGGACCAGTTGCCGTGGGTTCTATTAGGCTTGCGTTCCGCACCGAAGGAGGATTTGGCTTCCTCCCCAGCAGAGCTGTTTTTTTTCCCAGCCGCTGCGGCTCCCCGGGGAATTTTTGCTGGATAACCCTGCGCCGAACACCGATCCATCCCCGCTTTCAAGACATAGCGCAGACGCAGGGACGCTACCCAGCCCAGCCCACCACTGTTTTCCACGCGCTTTTGTGCCAAAAACCTTGAAAGACACGTTGTTTGTATTTGTCAGGCACGATGCCTACCAGACCCCATTGTGCCGGCCTTACGATGGCCTGTTCAGAGTGCTGGAACCTGGGGACAAACATTTTGTGTTAGACTTGGAGGGTCCCCAGGAGACAATCTGTATAGACAGGCTAAAGCCCACCTTTGTTTTAGCAGACGAGCAGGTGGCGTTGGCCCGAGCTCCTCGGCGCGGAAGACCCCCATGGAGAACTCCCCAGGTAAATGAATCATCAGATCAGTCACACGAGCATGCTGAAGGTGTCCCCCCCATTGTCCCCCCACAGACGGACACACCCCCAGAAACCCCCCACCGGCACAGCAGTGCCTTGGAGCCAAAGACCCCCCGTTACAGCAGCTATGGACGGAGGCTGAAGCCCAGAGGACATGGGGGTTAAGACTCAGTCTGAGACTCGGTGGGGGGCGGTGTGGGGAACCCACTCAGTAGTTACTCAGTAGTTTTCCCTCAGACTGAAGTGGCAGATCAAAGGTGGGGAGTGTGGGGAGTGATATGTTAATGCAACACCCCAGGTAGCAGAGAAGTGTTAGTGTTGTGATATAAAAGAGTGCCTGCAACCTGGTGGTATGTCTTCTGATTCTGGTGAATGTGAGAGAGAGTGGAATAAAGTTTCATCTGCTCTGAAAAGTTCGGCCTGGTTATTCTCTCCACACAATCACTTTCTCACACAGGGCCGTGTAGGTTTGGATTTTTTTTCCCCTTCATTTAAAAACTGCATTTTGTGTTTACTTGTGTTATCTTAGTCTAATATTTAAATTTGTTTGATGATCTGAAACATTTACGTGTGACAAACATACAACAAAAACAAGAAATCGGGAAGGGGGCAAACACTTTTTCACACCACTGGACATGTACACCGGTTGCACGCTAATGGCTAGCAACTCAATGTCCTTGCTAAAGCATTGTTCTTTAGTCGTGATGTGCCCAGGATTACATCAGCTGTTGGTCACAAATATTATCAACTGCCCCCGCCACTTCCCCACTCTTCCCACCTTCTGGTGTACAATCTGCCCGTATTAAGTGGAAACCCTCCAGTCCAATGTTAGCACCTGTTGTTAGCTCTATTAACCACATCTCAGTGTATAGCATGATGCTAATATCTCTGTAGGTGCTCTCATACCGGGACACATACACTAGTTTGTCCGTCTTATTAACCAGCACTCTCACATTTCCCATAATAATGGATGGTATGATGGGCTTGCACCTTGTCTTCCTTTTTTTTTTTTTTTTGTTACTTATTTGTACCCGTAGGTAGACTTGGTTTGCAGTCTGGTGACAAGCCACCGGCTGCTGGTCGTTGCGTGCGCGAGCGCCCTAAACCTACATGTTTTTGGTGTGCGGGAGGAAACCGGAGAAATCCCGGAGTAAACCCACGCAACACGGGGAGAACATGCAAACTCCACACAGCTCACTGTTGGTCGGGGGCTGGGATCGAACCCACGATCTCATGATCCCCGCGGTCCCCCGGCCGAGGGTAAAACTGTGCTGTCACAGTGCTAAACCACTGCGCCACCGTGCTCCAGCTTGACATCCCCGTCATTTTAACCTGATTTCTCGAGGTTTATCGGGTCTCTCAGTTAGCACTGTGGAGCAGCACAATGCTAACGAATGACACCTACTGTAAACAGAAGCTCCTTCACTCACGGGTCACTAGTGATTGGCGATATGAGTAGAAAGATGGCTAATGTCAACACCCGTGTGTCGATAGTAGTGTCCTTGGCGTCCGTGATGGATATGGGGTAACAAGATCAGACAAGTTGTGGCAAAGAAAAACAAATAGTAAATATAAACAAGAAAGAAACTCATAATTGAGCTGCTGCTGCAAAAAGGCTGCTGACTCGTGTGGCACCGGATGAGATGATAATAATAATAATAATAATAATAATAATAATAATATAAACTAAGAAGCTGAGCCAAGGAGAAATAAATATACCAAACAGAATAATGATAATGGCAAACCTGGATAAAGATAATAATTGGAGTGAAATACAAAAAATTCCAGAATGAAACTAAAGCGAAGGAGAGGGCTGAGGCCCATGCCCCGAAGACCAGATAACAATAATAAATTACGATGAGGGCATGAGACTCGGCCCGTGCCCTGACAGACGCACTTAATATATAAATTTTGAGAACCTGTAAAAAGAAACACAAAAATTGGAAAGCAAGATGGCAACAAAGAAACTTGGTTCAGCCTGGGCCAGTATGAAAACTATTGCAGGCCTTCAGAGCACAGAGCGCAGTAATCGTGTGTTTTTAGATGGTTTTAATTCAGACACAGAGCTGGCTAATACTCTTACCTGTTTTTATGGTCGTTTTGACTCGTTTGATTTTAGCACAGAAATCCAAGATTTGAAACAGAAACTCAAAGACAATCAGCACTTTAATATTGAGGTGCAGGATGTTAAAAGGGAGTTCTGCGCTGTAAAAGTGAACAAAAGTCAGGGCCCTGATAATATATGTGGGCGCTTTGTAAAGTCCTGTGCACATGAACTGAGTCCTATATTTCATTACATTTTCAATAAGTCCTTACAGACACAACATGTGCCTAAGATCTGCAAAGAAGCTGTGGTTGTTCCCGTTCCAAAATCCAGCTGTCCTAAAACGGTAAACGACTTTAGACCAGTTGCTTTGACTTCAATTTTAATGAAAATTTTTGAAAAACTGGTCAGATGTGAGGTCCTAAAGCAGACTGAGCATGCATTGGATCCTCTGCAGTTTGCCTATAGATCTCACAGAGGAGTGGAGGATGCCACTGTCACACTGTTTAACATGCTTTTTAAACATCTGGATTTTAATGGGACACACACCAGGCTTTTATTTGTGGGCTTTTCCTCCGCCTTTAATACAATCCAACCTCATATCTTAGTTGAAAGGCTCCTGCAACAATTTGATTTGAGCAATAATCTGGTGGGTTGGATTCTGGATTTCTTAACCAACAGGACGCAGAGAGTAAGGGTCAATGGTACATTGTCTGACCTAAAGTGCTCTTCTACTGGCTCTCCTCAGGGGGGGGGTGTTGTCACCACTACTCTTCATCCTGTACACAAACGTGTCGGAGCAGACATGACAACAGACACATTATAAAGTATGCCGATGACTCAGTTATTGTCAGTCTCCTCCAGGATGGTGAGAGTGGCCACGGCCCAGTAGTTGATGATTTTGTTCACTGGTGTGAGGATTCCTACCTGCAGCTGAATACGACAAAAGCTAAAGACTTGATTATTGACTTTAGGAGGAAAACTCCCAGGCACAAAGTCACCATACTAAAAGGCCAGACCACCGAATGTGTACAATCCTACAAATATCTTGGGACGATTATTGATAGTAATTTAAAGTTTGAAGAGAACTGTGAAAGGGTGTGCAAAAAGGGTCAGCAACATTTGCATTGCTTGAGAAAACTTGCACGCTTCCAAATTGACCGAACCATAATGACAATGTTTTATCGGGCTTTTATTGAATCTATTTTATCCTTTTCTTTAGTGTCATGGTTTGGTCAGATAAAACTGAAACAGAGGAAATCTTTGGATCAGGTAGTTAGATGGTCCAGTCATTTGCTTGGTGAGTCACAGCTGAGCCTGACATCCCTGTACACCAGACAAGTACAGAGGATTGCTACCTCCATTTTAAATGATGACTCCCACCCTTTGCACTGCAACTTTCAGCTTCTTCCCTCAAGACGGAGGTTTGCTGTCCCAAAAAGAAAAACCCAGCGCTACAAAAACAGCTTTGTTCCTGCTGCTGTCAAAGAGTTGAACAAGCTGTAGCAATATATTACACATAATTTAGGTACCTATTTATTAACTCCATTTTATATTTACTTATTTTTGTAGGATGTTACTTGGGTTCTAAATATTTTATTGGGTTTTAGACTTTTGAGTTTTTAACCTCTTTGACTAGTTTTTAACTTTTAATATGACCCTTCTCTCTTACCTCTGGTTTTTCTCCCATCACTTTGTCTTTTTGCCCTGATTGATGGAGCCTTGAGTATTTTTATCATGTTTATAGTCAGCTTCATGTGTGCCTGTGTTTGTGTCTATGTTGAATGTAATTTGTGGCTTGTAAATATGGATGTCACCAGACTGCAAAACAAATCTACCTATGGGTACAAATAAAGGAACCTGAACCTGAACTCTTACCATGAACATGGCCAGCAACGTAAGAACATGGGGCAGATTATATGGAGAAAATTTAATTAGCATCCCTCATTGTTTTCTGTGTGAAATTCAGAACTTTTCAGTCATTCCTTGCATTTTGAATTCCCTGATTAAGAACATGCTGGTATAAACAGACATTGGCTTTATAGTACAGGTATCAAGAAATGCCCTTTTCAAGGGCAGGCAGAAGACACTAAACACCAACTGGGAGTTTGCAGCATTTATTGACTTTGGAGAACGGGGCTCACATCTGGTGGGAAACGAGAACAGCCTAGATGGACCCAGGCTGAGGTGATCGGACATGCCGGGGGGTAAGGAGACAAAAAGCAGACGTAGTCACACCCAAAAAGAAATGGGGCTCACGTCTGGGGAAACGGGAAAATGGAGTAATTCCAGGACAGAGTGCACCTGTTCATCTCTGTGGAAAAAACACTTTCACTCAGAGTTTCAGCAGGTGCTCTGAGGAAGCAAACAGTAGGACATGGCAACGGGAAATGTTGCCGTTGTCCTTAAATAGGTAAATAGACAAGTAATCAATGAATGACAGGTGTGGGTACATGAGGGAAGAAATAAACATAACCAGTGACAGCTGTGCAGCCTGTGAAACAGGGTTTGACAGCTGGAAGCTGCACGGGGCGCTGTCAAAATAAAAGCACAGACCAGAATGACTGAATAATGATACGAGGAATTAATAAATAAGGTATACAAACAACAAATAATGAAATTATAAAACGAGCAACAAACCAGAGAATACAGAAAAGGGGGGAAAAAAACCCAGCAAGGTAAGGATACCACCTTGCAAGAGATGCAAATAATACCATAAACCAAAATGATTCACAATAAATAGACAAGACTATTTTGACAAAAATAAGAATACAGACAAATCATAAATAAACAGAGACCAAATGCAGAAATGCATGAAAACCCCAACACAGATAAAACAGGAGACAGAAACAAAAAGACAACTTAGATAACCAAATACATCAGACCATAGTAACTACAACATAAACAAAGAAACAGAAAATAACTTAAACTGAACTGGAGGCTGAGCATGACACCCACCCATGCTCAGAATCATGACAGTGCCCCCCTCTCAATGGTGGATCCCAGACACCCTGATGTAACATCAAAAAACAAAAGAGGACCCACCCACACAGAAGACCCCCCAAAAAAGAAAAAACAACCCACCACAGGAGGGAGGAGGGGGAACCCAGGCACAGAGGGACCAACACAAACCAGAAAACAAACAAACAAACAAACAAACAAAAAAATCATGACCCACAACACTGTACAGCAGGTGGCAGTAGAACACCAAAGAAACAGAGTGAAAATTGACACAGTTCAGGTGGTCTGCTAGAGTCCAAAGACCACCCGGTCATGAGTTGGAAAGTGTTGGGTGGCTCCCACAGTCTCTAAGCCACCCCAGCAAACGACGTAATCTGCAGGATGACCTCCTAGTATCCTTGAACCAACAGACTGCAAACCATGTCATGGCCCCTCCTGGAGGCATCGGCTCCATGCGGGCTACAGGGGCTGAGTCATGGGTCAAGTGGACTCGTAGCAGGAGAGTGTTGACCCCTGAAGAGGACCACTGGCCAGCAGCAACCTCAGACGGCGATTTTAACTGACTTGCGAAGGGACCAGGCGAATGGACGGCAGGCCAAGGTGGCTGACAAGCAAGAGGACCAGATGAGGGGAATGACTGCTCAGCAGAGGCCCGAACTGAACTGGAGGCTGAGTACGGCACCCATCCGTGCTCAGAATCATGACAACAGGTCTTTCAAGATGGCAGTAATGTACCCAAAGGGCAGTGTGATTCCACATTGACAATGCTGGGTCCTATCCTCACTCTAAACCTGAAACAGTTTGTCATTATACCAAAGCATAACAAAATTTTGAATGCATCAAAATGGTAATTTAAAAAAGGGATAGAAAGACAATAATAAATAACATTTAAAAAAGTTAAAAACAACAAATCTAGCTTCACATAGTACAATCTGTGCAATGCAGCATACAACAATAAATGGGTCCGAAAGACTATTTAAAATGTGGATTGCACTTGAAATGAACTCTCCCTCAGTCTTGTTGTACGAGCCTGAAATGCTCTAAAACATTTACCAGAGGGCAATAGTTCAAAATTTCTATGAAATGGATGTGTGGAATCTTTACAGATGGATCTTGCTTTCCTAAGACAGCGAGTGTGGTAGATGTCCTCTAGTTCTGGGAGCCTCAGTCCGATGATTTTCTCTGCTCTTAGGAGAGCAGAGAAAATCCTATTCCTAAGTTCCATAGAACTTAGGAGGAGGAAATTATTGAACTTTACTTTGATTCTGAGAAAAAGTTCTGCACCCCACTGTCAGAGCTTGGGTTGAGCTAATGTCCTCACCTTCTATTGCAAATTATATTTTCTGGTTACAGGACATGAGTCTCAACTCACATCCTCTTCTTTAGTTCTCCTTTTTGGGAGTTTTCAGGATTTATCATTATTATTATTATTATTATTATTATTATTATTATTTCTTAGTTACTTAACTTAATCCTCGCCTGGCCACTTAAGTGACCGTTGTGGCCAATCGTCTGAAGTTAGGGTGATCTTGGGCTAGGGCGATGAGGTCAGCCAGAGGTCATATCATTGCAACCTTGCAACCTTGCAACCTGGGTCATCCAGGACAGTGTGGGCCGACCTCGGGGACAATGGCAGTCCTGGGGGGGGGGGGGGATGAGCGCTGGCGGAGAGAACCCATAATAATAATAATAATAATAATAATAATAATAATAATAGTATTAGTATTAGTTTTATCATGTCCTTGGCTATGTATTCATTGTCCGCAGCTTTGGGTTTCATCTTATTATTATTATTCCTGCCTTTGCCTTAGTCCGTTATGATCATCCTTAGTATTATTTTCATCATGGTCACATCTTGTAATGAATTCCTGTCATCATGTTGGTTTGGGCTCTTATTTTGACAGCGCCTTTTGTTTACTTCCATTTTCACCTAGGTTGTTTTGTGTCTTCCTAAGTTCCTGATTATTCATGGCTGTTTGCTATTTGATTAATTATTTTTGTCCTATTTCAAGGACACTGCCCCATAATTTGGGGTGAAGTCTTTCTAAGCCATGCTGGCATGGACCACATGCTTCTGTCTGTCCGTCTTGTCCTGCCAAAGCCTGTCGAGGTTGTATCCTGATTGAGTTCTGCCTAGTTTCGTGAGTTTTTCTGTTTTTGTTCCATTCAAACTACAAACCTAAGTCCAGTGTTTGGGTCTTGAATTCTGTCCCTGGAGGGGCTCATTGTGACAGAAGGATGTCGCTAGTGAAAGACCCAGTGGACTTTGTTTGCTCACAGCTATCGCTGGATGTGTGCTGCTAACTGAGGAGTTCTGGGCCATGACTAGACTGCAAGAGTTGGTTGCTGTGGCCCGCAACACCTTAGACCCTGAAGAGGGATGCTGGCTCTGGACAGGAGCAGCATTTGAGCTGGAGTGCATCCCATGTCTGAGTGTGTTCCTGCAGGTGCAGGACTTTCAAATCTGCAGTGCCGCATGGTCTGCCTCACCACCTAGGACTGCGATGGATAAGCGAGGAGAGCGTCAGCGCCATTCAACTGGGTGCTCCGCCCCATTTCCAGCCCAAACCCCCATAGATGTCAGCTGGACAATCTCCGCAGCTGCCCAGAGGGAGTCGTCTGGTGTTTCAGCAGCAGCAGATAGGGAGACAAGGCAAGTACCATTTTCTCATTTTTTAACACCTATTAATGAGAGACCTTGCCTTACCCTCGATGTGGAAGCTTGACAGCAGCCTCCAACCGCTGCTGAGTTCTCCCCACCTGGCTCTATTGTAACATCTGCTGTCACTCCATCGCCCTCACTTGCCTTTCCTCGCTCCTCTTCCCCGAGTTCCACGACTGAGGATGCTGCCCATTGCCGGGAGCTGCAGGACCTCATTAGGGATGTGGGAGAGTGCTACACTCTTTGCCTGTGCCTGGATGGGTGGGGGATGCAGCATGAAGGGATGCGGCATGGAGGCACACTCTTCAGCTCATCACAGTGAAGGTTCATCTGAGGGAGGACATTCCTGCTTTCGTCAATGATTTCCTGTGGTCCGATGAGTTCACCTTTGTGCCAGAGAAGGAGGAGCCATCATCTGTTCCTGAGGCTGGTGTGTGTCCAACATCTGTTTCTGAGGTCAGTGTGCACCTGTCGTTTGTTCCACCAGGTTCCACTACGGAGGCTGGTAGTTGTCCGGCCAAAGATTTGCTTCCCCTGTCTGAGGTGGCTGTGCTGGGAGTGGACCCCCATGTGTCAAGGCTCGAAGATCTGCAACCGCTGCTGCTTGGGGTCACTGATTTGCATGCTACATCCGAGGTCACTGCAGATCATCCTGTTTAGTTGGGATTTGTCTTTGTGCCGAAGGTCATGGGACCTCCACCTGTCATTATGCCTGAGGTCATGGGACCTCTACCTGTCGTTGTGCCTGAGGTCATGGGACCTCCAGTCATTGTGTCAGAGGTTGGGAGACCCCCAGCCAATATTCCAGAGGTGGACAGACCTCCAGCTGATACTCTAGAGGTTGGGAGACCTCCAGCCATTGCTCCAGAGGTCGACACACCTCCAGTCATTGTTCCAGAGGTTGGCGTGCCTCCACCTGCCGTTTTGGAGGCCAACATGTCACCACCGGGTGTTCCTAAGGTCAGAACTCTGTAGGTGCTGTCCCTGGAGCAAGGAGCACCTGTATTGTTACCTCCAGAGCAAGAGACTTCTCTGTTAATTTCTGTGCAAAGAGCTCCACTGTTACCATCTGCTGACCTCACAGATTCTATGTTGTTGTCTCCGGAGCAAGGAGCACGTTTGTGGTCTCCTGAACAAATGTTATCTCCTGATCTTAAAGATTCCAGGTTGACATTATCTTCTGAGTTTGAAATTTCCATGTCATCTCTAGAGTGTAAAAATTCTTTATTGCCAGCTGTCATGGAGCGGTCCTTGTGGACCGCTAATGAGACACTATAGGTAGCCATAGAGTTTGCACATTTATTAAATAAGGACATACAGTACAAAATAATGAGCCTCATGGGGCAAAACAGAAATAAAGACTAGAACTAAGATACACTATAATATACTGAGAACTAGGGAGACAAGGATACAACACTTACATGCCAATAGGACGCCGAAAGGAACTGGCTTCGGATGTAGGGAAACCAGTCTGGAAAATGCGAGGTCGCAGCCCCGAGTGACAGGAGCTGCTCCCTTAAACACGACAGGATAATTAATCAGCTGATGAGGGTGTCAACAGCTGAATCAGCACCAGCTGTGCTGCTTGGCTCTGACAGCCGGAAGCCCCGCAGAGACACTGTCAGGATAAGAGCTCAGAGAGCCCACCAGGACTAAATACAGAATGGGAGGAAAATACTGCATGACCCGAGCGTGGACGAGATAGGGGCTCAGACCATGACAGTACTCCCCCCCCGAAGAACGTACTCTGGGCATAAAAGTAACATCCAAGCCTCCCCCCCACCCCGAAGGCTACGAAATCCCACCCAGGGTGGGTGGAGGGGGCAGAAGGCTTGGCGGGCAAGAGTCAAAAAAAAAAAGGAAAAAAAATCACCAAGGAAAGGAACCGGAGGAAAAAAAAAACAATGACAAGGGCCACTACAGAACAAATATGAGCATGGTGCACAACAAGAGCAAGGAAACAAAACCCACAAATATACTCCCTAATGCATAGGTAGAAAACAGAACAATGAATGCAAATAACAGATTATACAGGTGTCTCACAACCAGAGGAAGGGAAAACACAAAATCATGCTAAACAGCGGCAAAATACAGACAGTTCCATAAGTCCAAATAAACTGGCAGAGGTGACAAAAGTGCATATTTCAGACTACAGAGGGGGAGAAAGAAAAAAAAACACACGCTAAAGAGCAGCGAAATACAGGTTAAATCAGTTCAAATAAACGGCTATAGGCAACAAAAGAACATCTCTCAGACTATGGAGGGGACAATCACAAGGAGAGAAAAAAAAATCATTACAGGAATGCAGGCAGGCAGAGCACAATAACAAAAAACAAATAGTTCGGGAGGTCTACCTGCGTCCAGTGTCCAGATCGCTGGCAGGGGGAAAAGAAAGAGTTCGGGCGGTCTACCCCAGTTCCAGGCTCGGAGAAACAGAACCTCTGGTGGCTGGACCAGGTCGCCGAACAGAAAGTCCAGTTTGTCGGGTGGCCGACCCAGAACGCCGAACCGGCAAAGGAGTCTCCCAGGCAGCCGACTCGAGTCAAAAGGCCACCAGGACCAAAGGCAAGAGCTCGGAGGCGGCCTCCCTACCGAAAGGGTTAACGAGAGAGAGCCGGGTCGAGTAAGGGAAATCCCAACGGCACCAGGTGGAGAAAAAAAGGGATCGGGGAAACAATGGGGGACCAGCCCAGCGTCAATCGACGGAGGATCTGCAGCTCCTTCTCCGAACTCCACACGGACTGGCGCTGCGCTTTCGTTGGATCCCAAGCGGGATCGTGCTGCACCCACGACTGACCCCGACTGGGCCGGGACCACACCCACGACGGACCCCAACTGGGCCGGAACCACACCCACAACGGACCCCGACTGGGCCGGCGCAGCACCAGGGACGGCCTCCAAACCCGAACCTGGAACCTCCAGAACAGCAACCGGAATAGACTCAACACCGGTGACCCTGGGAGAAGGCTCAGGAGAAGAAAGAGAACCGGGATCAGGATCGCCGACAGCGACAGAGCCCAGCGAGACAAGCTCGGATGCAGCGGACGGCTGCACCCGGCTCATCTCCCTGAGAGACAGGCAAAAATGCTCCAGAATTGACAGGAGAAAGACAAAATACAGCACTTGCCTGATCTTGAGTTCTGCCGCAGTCCAGGACTTCGGCGATCCGGGTTCAGCAGGTAGAAGGTCCTCCTCTGGTTCCCACTTGGCTACGGCAGACTCTGCAGCTGGCATGATGGTGTCCACAGTCCGGGGATTCCCTGACGCTTACGTCCACGCCGAGGGCCCGCACAGCGTGGTGGCAGAGGATCCGTGACCTGACGGGTTGGACTGTCCCTCCGTGGAGACCCGGAGACGCTTGTTCATTGGCGCAGGCTCCAAATTGCAGCCCGCCCTCCTACTTTGCCCATGACGTGGCTGCAGGGCTGGAACCAGGTACTCCAGGGCCTCAGGCTCCTTCCTCGTCCGACGGCGTAGACATGGTACCGAAGAATGCTCAGGGGAAGGAGACACAAAGGAAGCAGGTTCATAATTAATCACTGCAGCAGATGGAGAGAGCTCAGGGGACTGTGAACTCCAAACTCCACCCCTAGGGATCAAACAAGGCAATTCACCCAGTGAAGGAAGAGAATGAAAAGACACTTGCCTGATCCGCTGAGGGCCGATGGAAGCTGCTGCGGTTGGCTTGGTTCTTCCCTTTCCCCGCTGGATGGTGACGGAGGGCCCCCCGGGAAGATGAGGAGAAGCCGTTCGCACAGGATCAATGACGGGCATCGCCGGGGCAGGACTCGTGGAGCTCACAACAGCTGGAGAGAGCATCGAGGAGGAGGGAGAAACAGCCAAGGGGTGCCGGGGACGAGGCACATACAACCCGGAGGTGGCGGCGGCTGTCTTACCCCTCTGACAAGACACAGAGACTGCAGCTGGCTGGGAGACAGAGTTCGTGCAGCTACCTGGAACAGTATCCGGGCGGGGTTCTCGCTGAGGATACGCCGGGGGAATCCCGGCTGACTTCTTTCTCTGCTGGGAATGACCCCTGGGTGGTGAGAACTCCTGGACTGGACGGAGGACAGGAATGGGATCCCGAGATGAGGAGCAAGGATGTCTCCTCTTCAGCTTCCTGCTGGAGTTTCCCTTCAGCCCATGGAGCTTCTCCCGGTGAGCAGAGATGTCCACCATCCTCGCCGTGATTTCAGGGTGGTCAGCGTAGCGAGGATGGTGGTTAATAGTCGCCCCAGCGAGGTCCAGGTACCAGCATGCATCATTGGGAGTGTCGTAAAGCCAAGCGGTGGAGAGGATACCATCAATGTCGATGAGGGCCATAACCAGCTCATAGCCCAAGCTCATCGCATAGGCCTTGGGCAGCGCCATCTCCCAGCACACTAGTACGAGAACAGGGGGAAAAACTACAAGCTCAAATTAGGCAAACTCACGGTCACTGGCGTCTCGTTTGGCTGCGACCTACTGTCATGGAGTGGTCCTCGCGGACCGCTAATGAGACACTATAGGCAGCCATAGAGTTTGCACATTTATTAAATAAGGACATACAGTACAAAATAATGAGCCTCGTGGGGCAAAACACAAATAAGGACTAGGACTAAGATGCACTATAATATACTGAGAACTAGGGAGACAAGAATACAACACTTACATGCGAATCAGACGCTGAAAGGAACTGGCTTTGGACGTAGGGAAACCAGTCTGGAAAATGCGAGGTCGCAGCCCCAAGTGGCAGGAGCTGCTCCCTTAAATAGGGCAGGATAATTAATCAGCTGATGAGGGTGTCAACAGCTGAATCAGCACCAGCTGTGCTGCTTGGCTCTGACAGCCGGAAGCCCCACAGAGACGCTGTCAGGATAAGAGCTCAGAGAGCCTACCAGGACTAAATATAGAATGGAAGGAAAATACTGCATGACCCGAGCACGGACGAGATCGGCGCTCAGACTATGACACCAGCTCCTGAGGGCAAAGTTTCCATGTTGTCATCTTCAGAGCTTGAAGGTTCTTTATCTTCTCCAGAGGTTGGAATTTCTGAGGGTGAAGTTTTCATGTCATTTTTCCCTGAGTGTGATGCTTCTGTATTGTTGTCCTCTGTTCAAGGGACTCTCATGTTGTTACTGTCAGAGCTAAATGCGCCCATGGTGTTATTTTCAGAGCAAAGGGCTCCTGTGTTACTTTCACAGCAAGAGGCTTGTGTGTCATTTTCACAGTGAAGGGCTCATGTGTCATTTTCAAAGCAAAGGGCTTGTGTGTTATTTTCAGAGTGAAATGCTTGTGTATTATTTTCAGAGCAAAAGGGTCATGTGTTTTCTCCCATCTGGTGGCCCTTGGACTCTGGCAGGCCGCCCAACATGCCATGCTCATCCGTCTGGTGGTCCTTGAACAGTGGAAGACCGCCCGATCAGCCTTGCTCTCTGGTCTGGTGGCCCTGGGACTTCGGTAGGCCACCCAACCCACCTTGTTTTTGGTTTGGGGCTGTGGACTTTGGTTAAGTCCCACAAACTATGTTTCTTGTTTTGGGCTCTGTGGGGCGGGAAAAGGATTTGTTTTCAGCTCGCCTGGTGCCTTGTACCCACACCACTCACCCTGGGAGGGTGTTTTTGTGTTTCTTGTTTATTTGTATGAGGGTCATCTGGAAGCCACCCTTTAAGAGGGGGGTAGTGTCAGATCGTGGGTTGAGCGCAAGTCCTCACCTTGTATTGCAGATTACATTTTTAGGTTACAGGACATGAGTTTCAACTCATGTCCTCACCTTTAGTTCTCCTTTGGGAGTTTTCAGTGTTTATTATTATTATTATTATTATTATTGTTACTATTAGTATTAGTATTATCATGTCTTTGGTTATGTATTTATTCCTTGTCCGCAACTTCGGGTTTCATCTTATTATTATTCCTTGCTTTGCCTTAGTCCATTATGATCATCCTTAGTATTGCTTTCATCGTGGTCACGTCTTGTAATGTATTCCTGTCATCATGTTAGTTTGAGCTCTTATTTTTACAGCGCCTTTTATTTTCTTCCGTTTTCACCTAGCTTGTTTTGTGTCTTACTAAGTTCCTGATTATTCATGGCTGTTTGTTATTTGATTAATTATTTTGTCCTATTTAAAGGACACTGCCCTGTAGTTCGGGGCGACGTTCTTCTAAGTCATGCTGGCATGGACATCACGCTTCTGTCTGTCCGTCTTGTCCTGCCGAAGCCTGTCGAGGTTGTATCCTGTTTGAATTCTGCCTAGTTTCGAGAGTTTTTAAGTCCAGCGCTTGGGTCTTGAATTCCGTCCCTGGAGAGGCTCATTGTGACACCCATATCTGAAACTCCCCCACAAAATACCCCTACTTGACTTCTTCATAGAAGACTTCCAACTTTGCTTCTTCACAAGTGTGTGCATTAGAAAGTTTGGACACGTCTCCACTCAGACAAATAACACAATATGTTTATCACAGATAAAGAAGAAAATGAGTCTCCTCTGGAACAATGGGAAAGTGTTTTTCTCTGCCTCCAGCTTTCTTTAAACCGCTGGCCCTTTGGAGCTCTGAATCACCCTGGGCACAGTTCCAGCCTGTGTGCAAGAGCAAAGTAAAAGAAAACGGCTGCTTTGAGCACTGTGTGATGAATGACTTCTGCAAGCTAAAATTTGTGGAGCACTTGTTTGTAGTGGAAAGATAATGTACTATAAATTCCTCCAACACTTTTCCACCTCCAAGATAACATTTTATCAATTTGGATGGGACTTCCTGTGCTGATTAAAAGGCACTCAAGAATACCATGTTGCAGCCTCTGCTACACTGCTGTCTCTTTTCTACTCCCACAGAGTCTCGTCCTCATTTCTCAGACTGTACTTTCCCCTCCCATTTGGACAGGCATGTTTTTCTTTTTCTACTATTTTTCATCTGTCTTTCTTTTGGCTGTGTGCACCTAATTTCTTGAAGCAGGAGGACAGCCACACTGCTGAACTAACAGCAACTGTGCTTCTTTTTCTTTCACACAGGTAACACTTTTTAAACATCCTGTCAGATTGGAGTTCTCATATCTCTAATTTTCACCATCCTAGTCCCTACGTTTTACCATTGTGTCAGGGGCAACAGAAAGGTAAGGCTCATATTTATGCATGAGAGAACCCTGTGTGGATCTTAAAAGTAAAATGCATTTGCTGTTTTGAGTGCCCTCAAAACTGCTTTGCAACTGTTCCTCAGCTACCAACCAACTGTACAATTACTGTCTGATCAGTGGGGCTGGTCACTGTAGGACACAGTGTTCCAGGTAAGAGAAGAGAAATGGGAGATGAACAAGATGCAAGTAAAGCACAGAAGTGAAACATCACGCTTGGCCATTTCCAGAAAAAAATAAATGAATGAAAAGTTGATTTAGGTATTAATGGGAATATTGAAGGAAGAATGAATAAATAAAATACTTGTTCAGATTGTGAGAGGATGAATCATGCATCAGGATGGAGGATCCTCTAACTGCATGCCAAGGGTTCATTGGACAAGATATTTATAATAGATGCAGTGTGTGAGAATGATAAAATAAAGAATTTAGTCTTTATTTATGTGGGGAGGTGGAGGGGGAGCTGTGGCTCAGGTGTGGTCGACATCTGATCGGAGGGTCAGTGGTTCGATTCCCACTCTCTCTGCAGTCTGCATGTCGAAGTGTCCTTGAGCAACACATTGAACCTCAAATTGCTCCTGATGGGTCAGACCAACGCCTTGCATGGCAGCTCTGCCACCATCAGTGTGTGAATGGGTTGATAACAGGATCTGTAAAGCGCTTTGGCCATCCAGAGTGAGAAAAAAGCACTAAGTAAGTGAACACTGTTTATAGATATCTGATCCACCAAGACAGCAACTCATCTTAAAGTCTGACTTTTCTTCATATGTGCTCTGCCATGAGCCATCTGCCTGATTTGAGTTTTCAGCAATTCAATCTGCCAAAAAAGGACAGCTATCAACATTTCCATCAGGCGTCAACAGTCCATGTCCCTCCCATGAGCTGTTGTAGCTGCAGCTGGACACATTTACAACGTATTGATCTGCCGTCTGATGTTTTCCTCCTTTAACATAGTAAGCCAATTCTTGTAATTTCAATGATGCAAACCACTTCAAGATACAACCAGCAGCACACCGAATCTGTCCCGGGGCCATGTTTTAACACAATAGACACAACTGTGCAGACAACAGTAAAGCTCCAGAAAAAGGATGGAGAATGTATTTAATATGCTATATTTGAATGCTATATTTGAAGATGAATGTACAGTATTTTTTTTTCCTGCTTGACATTTCCCAGTGATCAATAACAATTTTGCAAGTCCTCGACACCAGCATCAATAGATGTGATGGTTAGCTGAGCATGTCCTCAGGTATGAGTATGTGCTTATGCTTGAGGTCTTAGAGAACACTTCAGAAAAGGTTCCTCAAATAAGCAGTGAACATTTTCACTAGTGTTAAAGTGAAACAGTGCAACTGGATAATGTTTTCTATCTAGAGAATAAACTGGATAATGTGGGAATTCTTGTTAAAAAGAAGACACGTCCACAAAAAAGTATGCTACAAGCTGGCAAATTACACAGGCAGATTCTAATTCATCTTTTTTGCAGAGCTCTATTTTGCCATTTTTCCAATGCTTGAATATTGGAACTTTAACAAATTTAAAGGTGCACTCCGGCAGCTCTTAAATGACCTAAAACCACCTCAAAAACAAATGTGTATTGCCCCAAATTGTCATGAATCTGAGCTCTAACTTCCCCTCTGAGCTCAGACTCAATTGATTTCTGAGTTTTTTGTGTGTGTTTGTCTCTCTGCCTTGTAGAGGCAAACATGACAGAATGTAGCCACCAGTGAAAAAACCCAGCTGTGATATTTGAGCATTTTTTCACCGTTTTGTGTTTTTTCCACGCACCTGTCTCTTGGAGCTAATCATGTCCCCAGTGTGCTGGCCTCGCACAAATAGAAGAGGGTTGGCAGCGGGGCCTCCTACGGTGGAGGAGGAATGGGCGGCGGATGACATCCAGGATTTTGTGGACGAAGCTCTCGACGCCCAAGGACCCAGGAAAACATGGGATTGTTTGTAAGCCATCTTTATTGTCATTCAAATCTATACAGCCAATCATGTACAGTAGAACGAAATTATGTTTCTCTTATCTACAGTGTTAATCACACACATATATAGAATCAGAGGCGTCACTGCCATGCAAGGTGCCACCACAAATTTCCCTCCTCTGTTCCATTATTGCTGAGCACCAAGCTGGATGGCAGGAATTTCTGCTTTTTATATGGTCTTCGGTATGACCCGGCCGGGATTTGAACCCCAGCCTTCCGGGTGTGGGGCGGATGCTCAACCAACTGAGCCACCACACCAGTATGGAGCGGTGGGTGTCCTGGAGGCGCATCCCGGCCTTTGGAACTATCCACAGTATGCAGACCTGCTGTCCACAGTCTGCCCAATCCAACATTCATTTCTTGGCTTGTCAATGGGAGTGCTTCCAGCTGAGTGGAGGTGGAGACACCCATCACGGCCAACTTCCTCTCCTCATCCCACTTCGCCGACCTCCCCACCTGCTCCAGCAGGTACGTCTACAGTTTCACGGTGACAGCGTCGTTCTGCCCTGGGGCGCCAGAGGAATAATCCCACCTCTTCGTCAGCCTCTCTTCCGGCATCGAGCCCAATAATTCCGGCAGCAGAACATCATCTTTCTTCTTCTTCACCAGTGGTTATGTCCTCCTTATCCCTCTCCATTGCTGCTGCATCCTCTGTCCCCTCAATGCCTCTTCCAGCTGTCAAGAGGTCCCTCATTTCTCCTCTGGCCACACCCTACTCCGTGGGTACAGGAGCGACGTGGCCATTGTGGACCTGCCTCCTGTGCCATTGCCTGGGGTTCCCCTGGTTGACCATCTCCTGGCTCTGGTGCTCTCACGGGTTGGTTGGTCCACCGTATAGGCAGCGTTGGCCCAGCCCAGGTCCACTGAGGGTGCTGCAGTGCTCCAGCCCGGAGCCACTGCGGGTGCTATGTTACCTGAACCCAAGATCACTGATGCCGTCATGGTCCCCCTTCCTCCACTGCCAGACGCCATCGTAGTTCCCCCTCCTTGGCTCTCCTCCTTCCCTGTGAGTCTCCCAGTGAGGAAGCCACCTCCCGGGCCGCCCCTTCTGCTTTGGTGGCTCAAACACTTGGGCCAGCTGCCAGAAAGACTGAGCCGCCAGGTTGGGTGGTCCACGTTCTCCAGTAGGCCGCCCGGCGGGCCTGGGACTCTGGTCGGCCCCCTGAACTCTTGCGCTCCTTTGGCCGGGGGGGAGGGCTAACTCTGTGTTTCTCTGGTGGGGTCCAGGGAGTTGGTTTAGCACAGGTGTGGGTCTTGAGCAGATTTGTGTTTTCCCTCCTTAGCCTTTCCCCCCACCTCCCTCCCGGGGTGTTTTTTTTGCTGTACTCCTTCTCTGGAAGGGGGGGGGGGGTTCTTGTTGGTGTTGCCTTGGGGTGTCTGGGGTCCGCTCCTTGAAGGGGGGCTCTGTCATGAGTCTGAGCTCTAACTTCCCCTCTGAGCTCAGACTCAATTTATTTTTGAGTTTTGTGTGTGTTATTATTATTTTGTCAGGTCTTTGTATACATTTTGGTTTGTTTATTCCCAGAGCACTTCCTCTTTCCCAGACACTCCCAACTTCTACTCATGCTGTCTCCCTGCCATCTCAGCTGCAAGTAGTTGATTAATCAGGTCTCCAGTCTGCTCCTGTTCATCACACCTGCTACTCATTGTGCCCTTTAACTGCCCTAGGTGCCATGTGGCGCCTGGGGCAATGGAAGGCAACTCAAGGCCCCCCCTAGTGGTCAAGAGTGGTAAAAAATTTCTCAATAAAATAGTTCAGATTTCCAAGGTTATAACTTGAAGGTTACAAGAGATAATGACTTACTGTCAATTAGAAAGATGCAGAATATGATCCAAACTTTCAGATAGGAATAAATTTATGCTTCTAATCTGCATAATCTTACCTGTTGCTCGGTGAGGGGGGAGAACTCGCCCCCCCATGTGACCGGTCCGTTGTTGTCCATCGTAGTAAATGTTTATGTGTTTGCTCAGCCATTTACACTGTGTACCACATCTACAAACTCTTATGATTACCCCACGTGAATTTCGTTTGTATTACACGGCTATTTTTCCTGTAAAATGTAGTTTTCCTGTGAGAATGCATGACGATCGCAGGCGCCGCCATCTTGGTACTGGTAGCTCAGTTTTTCGTCCATCATGGTCAATGTATCAAATTTACTTAGTAATTTACACCCGTTTCCGCATCTACAAACTCTTGATGATTATCCCATGTGAATTTCTTTTGTATTATGCAGGCATTTTTCCCGTTTCATGCAGTTTCAGTCATCATCACGGCAGCGATGACCAAACATGGCGGCATCCACATTGATGTGTGAGCTCAAAGCGGAAAAAGGAAGAATAATAATGAGGATTTCTTCTTCTTTGCTATATTCCATGTCAGCCATGATTCCTTCAGCACCTGTCTGCCACCTTCTAAACTGTCAGATCACTAGAGGTTAGTACAAATTCTCAGTATAGCCGGGGGACGGCAATAAGTTGACATGTGTAGTTGTTGCGCTGTGCCACTGGGGGCGCGCAACCCGTCCATTTAATCTGGGCAGTTAAAGGGTTAAGCCTGCCCTGTTCATTCTGTCATTGTGGCTATATTGAATGTGTCAGACTGTTTTCTGCTCTGACATTAACCCTGTCATCCTCATCTCCTTCTGAGCAAGGTGGCTCAGGAGTGTATTTCCCTTTAAGTGTTCTTGTTTTTGCATTTTGTATGTCTGCACTATTTTGGGGACTTGTGTTACCTTTTTGTTAATAAACGTCACAAATATCATTCAGCACTTGGGCTTGTCTCGCTGCCTCGTAGAGGCAAACATGGCAAAAATAGTATATTGTGGCTTTTTACCCACAAAAAACTTTCATTGCCTTAGACTTGCTTGGAAAGAGATTTTCTTCTTCTTCTTCTTCTTTTAGATTGATTGACAGCAACCAGCTTACAGGTGCATTACCGCCACGTACTTCACTCAGTATCATCACTGTGTGTTCGTTGGACCTACATCACTCTATATATAATTCAAGAAATCTTGCACCTACTTAAGTATGCACGGAACTATGAATATTCTAACTAGCGGCCGGCAGGACTTGCACGTGATTGGTCGCTGCGCTCCTGACCTGCAGGACTTGCACGTAATTGATCACTGTGACTCCTGGTGACTGGGCTGCTAGTCTGTTCAAGATGCTCTCGGATGTTAAAGTTTAGCCTATATCTTTAAAAGTAAAAAGTGAAACATTTTTCTTAAAATGGTCATGGAGAGAGATAAATGTGTAGCTGCCAAATATGTCTTTTCCTTTTTACTAACAACCAGTCCCCCGTCCGCTGGCAACTGAACGGGGAGGGGTGAAAGGGGGGGGACCAGATTTTAATGTGGCTGCTCTCAGCTCACAGTGTGGCGTTTCGAACGCTGGTGACGTGAGCCGAGAGCAGCTCAGTTTGAATGTGGCTGGGGGGGTGGAGCTTAGGCAGATATTCACAGCAGAAAAACACATAGTTGGGAGTTTGGAATGATTTTGCTCTTGAGATGTCTTGTAAATCACAAGAAACATGTTACAGACATGTTAACAACAGAAAAACTTGATTTTTGCTGGAGTGTCACTAAGTTTTGTTTGTTTTTTTTAACTTTTCAAATGCCCTCCATCTATACTGTGCATGGTTATGTGGTGAATTGTAATTTGACTTTGGCCTTTGAGAGCTATGGTTTTATTGGAGTATTTGTTAAACTATTAGCACACTAATTTAAGCCTGATCTGCAAGCTCCAACCCTAGGTCAGAAGCAATGCTCAGACAAAGATGTACAAACTGATGATATGAGTGCAATTATTAAATTTCAATTACCTGAACAGAAGAAGAAAGGGCTTGAATGGTCTGTTATTGGCTAGAGCTCCTTGCGTCGGCATACCTTTTGATTAACCAATTTCACATTCAAGGCCATGGTGTCCTACTCACACATTGCCCATGGATAGCAGATGAGCTGACATGGTTAGCAGCTGGCACTTAATTGCCCTATAGCTTCTGCCCTTTTCCACGTTAGTTCCTGTGCACTTAGGTTGTTTTTTTCTTTGCATCATCAGATACCAGAGGGGCCTGAAAAGTTCTTAGCTGAAAAGTTCGTAGTTGTAAAATTTGACCAAATGTGGTTTATTTTTCAGTCGCAGGGATCCAAATGCTGCAACACCAATGTAAGAAGTATGTGGACCGAAGGGGAAACTATGTTTAAAAATAAACCACATTTGATCAAATGTGACCACTTTAAACTTTTAAGCCTATGAACTTTTAAGCCCACCCCTCCTATAGTCTGCTACCACAAAGCTATCACTAGAGGTTAATTGGGATGACAACCCAAACCTCAACTTGTCCATTTTGTTGGGAACAGACATGGCACGTAGATACGAATATAATGATGATGTGTTGCTGACAAGTTTTTTTTAACTAGGATGTGACATAACGCACGGCTCAGGAGACGCACACACACAGGCTTAGAGTAGTTCAAAGAGTTTATTAACAGCAGGGGAGAATGAGTGCGTGTCTGCGGGATGTAAATGTGTTGGTGATGGTGTCAGCTCCAGGCACAGAGGCAGGTGACCGTACAGCCGAGCAACCCTATGGAGAGAGCACAGGGAGAGAGTGACGGGCATACACCAACACAGGAGGAATTTATGGCGAGAGAAGGACTTACTTGGTGGGTCAGGACAGCTGGCACAACAAGGGGGTGAGGCCCGGAAGACAGCCACCTGGGGAGCTCCGTGCAGCAGCGAGGATTGGGCGATGGAGAGGAGATGTCCGCCGCTGGGAAATCCACCTGTGCACAGGGGAGAAGACTGAAGAGAAGAGGTAAGTGATCTTCTTACAACAATGGTTACGCTGAAGGGAAGTATGCTCACAACGGTGAGGGACGAAGTCTGACGGCTTCAGGCCGAGCCTCCGGGCGAGACGGCCTTTATCCCTCGCCGCTGATGATTGTCAGGTGCGTGAACAGGTGGCGCCGCTGATGAATGGCGCGGCGTGACAGTACTCCCCCCTCTAGCAGCGCCTCCTGGCGATGGCTTATCCGGGTGCGCTCGGTGGAAGTCCGCGATGAGCGATGGGTCCAACACAAACGACGGGGGCACCCATTGTCGATGCCCGGGCCCATAGCCCTCCCAGTCCACCAAGCATTGCAACCCACGACCTCGGCGCCGGGAGTCCAGGATGGAGGAGACGGACCAGGCCGGATGGCCACCAATCATCCGGGGCGCGGGTTGCGCTGCAGGAGGAGGGCAAAGGGGGCCAGCGACCGCCAGCCTCACCTTCGACACATGGAAAGTGGAATGGATGCGGAGGGAGGGGGGAATAGCCACCCGCACAGCCACCGGGTTGATGATCCGGGTGATGGGAAAGGGACCCATGAAACGCTGTGCCAGCTTCCTCCTCTCGCCTTTCAACGTGACGTCCTGGGTAGACACATACACGAGTTGCCCAACTCTGTACGCCGGGGCAGGTCTTCTGTGCCGGTCCGCCACGGTCCTGTTGCGCTCCGCTGTGCGTAAAAGCGCATGACGCGCGGCAGCCCAGGTGGAGCGGAACTGCCTAAGGTGCGCCCTAACGGAGGGGACAGTCACCTCGTTCTCCTGCGCTGGAAACAGCGGGGGGTCGTAACCCAGGGACGCCTTGAAGGGGGACATCCCCGTTGCAGAAGAGCGGGCGGTGTTGTGGGCATACTCCACCCAGGCGAGATGGTTGCTCCAGGACGTCGGCTTGGATCTGGTAACACAGCGGAGCGCAGCCTCCAGCTCCTGATTGGTCCTCTCACACTGCCCGTTAGACTGGGGGTGATGGCCGGAGGAGAGGCTCACCTTGGCTCCGATGGCGTTACAAAATGATCTCCAAACCTCGGACGAAAATTGGGGGCCCCGGTCCGAGACCACGTCCACCGGAATCCCGTGCAGCCTGACCACGTGTTGGACGAGGAGGCCCGCCGTCTCCAGGGCAGTAGGGAGACCTCGCAGGGGAATGAAGTGCGCCGCCTTGGAGAAACGGTCCACAATGGTCAGGACGGTGTCAAAGGAGTTGGAAACGGGGAGTCCGGTGACAAAGTCCAGTGCGATGTGCGACCAGGGCCTGCCGGGGACGGGCAGAGGCTGGAGCAGACCCGCTGGGGGGGCATTTCCCGACTTGCTGGTGGCACAGATTGGGCAAGCCCGGGCGTAGCGGGCTGCATCCCTCCGCAGGCCTGGCCACCAAAAGGACCGCTGGAGGAGGCTGATCATCCGAGAGGTGCCGGGATGACAGGTGAGCCGGGAGGTGTGGAGCCAGTGGATGACCTCTCCTCGGACCGCAGATGGGACGAACAGTCTTCCCTCCGGTCCGCCGCCAGGATCAGGTTCCACCTCCTGCGCCTTCCGGATCTTGTCTTCAATGTCCCAAGAGATGGCACCGAGGACGCACGACCTGGGCAGGATAGTGTGGGGCGTCTCCTCAGCCTCCACGGGGGTGAACTGCCTAGAGAGGGCGTCAGGCAGGCCGTTTTTGGAGCCCGGCCTGAAGGTGATCGAGAAGCGGAACCTGGCGAAGAACAAAGACCAGCGCGCCTGGCGGGCATTCAGGCGCTTGGCAGATCGTAAATACTCTAAGTTCTTGTGGTCCGTCAGGACCACAAACGGCAGGTCCGCCCCCTCTAGCCAGTGGCGCCACTCCTGTAAGGCGAGTTTAATGGCCAGGAGCTCTCTGTCCCCCACATCGTAGTTCCTCTCCGCCGGGGACAGGCGCCGGGAGAAGAAGGCGCACGGCCGTTTGGTGCCATCGTCAGGTGACCGCTGGGATAACACTGCTCCCACTCCCGTGTCCGATGCGTCCACCTCCACAATGCACTGCAGCGCGGGGTCGACCTGGCGAAGGACCCGGGAGGAGGAGAACTCCGCCTTCAGCGCCCTAAAGGCAGCAGCGACCTCTTCAGTCCACCGGAACGGGACCTTCGGGGATGTGAGGCGGGTCAGCGGTCCGACGATCGAGCTGAAATTTGGGACAAAGCGGCGGTAAAAATTGGCGAAGCCAACAAACTGTTGCACCTGCTTCCGGGATGCGGGAGTAGGCCACTCCACCACCGCCTTCACCTTCTCTGGGTCTGGGAGCACCTGATCTTGAGCGATGATGAATCCCAGGAAGGATGTGGTCCTAGCGTAGAATTCGCATTTCTCAGCCTTCACGTACAGACGATTCTCCAGCAGTCTTTGGAGGACCCGCCTCACATGGACCTGGTGCTCGTCCCTGGACCTGGAGAAGATAAGGATGTCATCCAGGTAGACGAACACAAAAAGGCCGATGAAATCCCGGAGGACGTCATTAATGAGGCGCTGAAAGACGGCAGGAGCGTTGGTCAGCCCGAACGGCATGACGAGATACTCAAAGTGGCCGTTCGGGGTACGGAAGGCTGTCTTCCATTCATCTCCCTCCCGGATCCGGACGAGGTGGTAAGCGCTGCGTAAATCCAGCTTGGTAAACCAGGTCGCCCCCTGGAGGGAGTGAAAGGCAGTGTCCATGAGGGGCAGGGTGTAACGGTCCCTCTCAGTGATGTCATTCAGCGCTCGGTAGTCTATGCAGGGGCGGAGGGATCCGTCCTTTTTCCCGACAAAGAAAAACCCTGCCCCCACGGGTGACGACGATGGGCGAATAATCCCAGCGCTCAGAGATTCCTTCAGGTATGTATTCATGGTCTCCTTCTCCGGCGCCGACAGGCTGTAGAGCCGACCAGATGGCAGGGGAGCCCCCTGGCGGAGGTTGATGGCACAGTCATATGGTCGATGCGGGGGAAGAGACATAGCTTTCGATTTGCTAAATACCATACCCAGGTCGTGAAATTCTGGAGGTACCAGTGACAGGTCCGGAGGTGCTGTATCCGCCACAGGGGGAGCCGCGGATGGGGAGCAGGCAGCGGACTGAAGGCAGGTGCCCATACAGAAGGTACTCCATGCCGATACCCCAGCGGACCTCCAGTCCAGGACAGGGTTGTGGAGGCGTAGCCAGGGATACCCCAGGATGACGGGCGACACAGAGTTGGGCAGGACGTAAAATACCATCTCCTCCCGGTGGTTCCCTGAGATGATGACTGGGACGGGCAGGGTTTGGTGAGAAACTCTCCCAAGGGAGGCACGGGAGAGATGGACCAGGGAGATGGGATGTTTTAATGCCCGACAGCGGATGCCCAATCGGGTTGCCAGGCCTTGTGAAATGAAGCTGCCCTCTGCGCCCGAATCCACCAGTGCGTGGGTGAGGTGCCCAGTGGGGTTGTGGCAAAAACGGATGGGCAGCTTTAATTGAGTGAGGGGACTTTGCCGATTGACGTCCGCGAGGCCCCCTACAGTGACTCGCGGACCCCGCCGTTTGGCCTTTGTGGGCAAAGCTCTATCGTGTGTTGACTGTCTCCGCAATACATGCAGAGACCCAACTCACGGCGGCGCTGTCTCTCTGCCGAGGAGAGCTTTGCCCAGCCCGTCACCATCGGCTCCGACTCCTCGGGGCACGATGGTGGCGGCGTCGCCAGGGGGCGAGCTTGGGGCAGGCGTAGCGGGACTCCCCGAGGGCGAGAAGCAGACGGCTTCCGTCCTGAGGAGCGCTCGCGCAGCCTGTTGTCCAAGCTGATAGCCAGTGAGGTTAGCTCCGCTAACGTTCCGGGGATATCCCGTCCAGCCAGTTCATCCCTTAGATCACTATTGAGGCTGCGGAGAAACAGGCCGCAGAGGGAGCGCTCCTCCCAGCCCAATTCCTCCGCCGCTACCCGGTACTCGATGGCATAATCCGCGGCCGACCGGTTTCCCTGCTGGAGAGCGAGAAGCCGATCGACCTGGACCGCCTCGGAACGAGAATGATCGAACACCTCCAGGAAGCGCCTCACGAACTCGGCATAGGTGAGGGTGGCATAACTGGGTCTCGCCATGATAGCGTAGGCCCAAGTTAGAGCGCGCCCCTCCAGGAGGTTCCCCATGTAGCCGATTCGACTGTGATCCGAGGAAAAGTCTCCGGGCACACGGTCAAACACGGACTCACACTGCATCACAAACCCCCGCGCTCCGCCGAGCTTTCCGCTAAAGCGAGCGGGGGTCGGAATAGGTGTGAGTCGGGCCGGTGCCACTGGAGCTGGCTGGACGGCCACTGGAACAGCAGGAGCTGCGCCACCCTGAGGAGCCGGGGGGAACGGCTGCTGGGGGTCCAGGCGGTCCAATCGGCCAGTGATAATTACTAACTGATTTAGGATGACCTGCTGTTGATAAGCAATTTGATCCACTCTAGCCTCGAGAGTGGTAAGCCGGTGTGCGAGCCCGCCGTCCGCCGAGCCGCTCTGCTGAAGCCGTACTGACATATCGCACGGCTCAGGAGACGCACACACACAGGCTTAGAGTAGTTCAAAGAGTTTATTAACAGCAGGGGAGAATGAGTGCGTGTCTGCGGGATGTAAATGTGTTGGTGATGGTGTCAGCTCCAGGCACAGAGGCAGGTGACCGTACAGCCGAGCAACCCTATGGAGAGAGCACAGGGAGAGAGTGACGGGCATACACCAACACAGGAGGAATTTATGGCGAGAGAAGGACTTACTTGGTGGGTCAGGACAGCTGGCACAACAAGGGGGTGAGGCCCGGAAGACAGCCACCTGGGGAGCTCCGTGCAGCAGCGAGGATTGGGCGATGGAGAGGAGATGTCCGCCGCTGGGAAATCCACCTGTGCACAGGGGAGAAGACTGAAGAGAAGAGGTAAGTGATCTTCTTACAACAATGGTTACGCTGAAGGGAAGTATGCTCACAACGGTGAGGGACGAAGTCTGACGGCTTCAGGCCGAGCCTCCGGGCGAGACGGCCTTTATCCCTCGCCGCTGATGATTGTCAGGTGCGTGAGCAGGTGGCGCCGCTGATGAATGGCGCGGCGTGACAGGATGTTGACAAGACACCAGGTGGAACATCTGGCACCCAGAAGTCCAGATTTTGAGGACTGTCTCATCCCCACTGTGGAAATTCAATTCAATTCAACTTTATTTATATAGCGCCATTTCACAACAACAGTCATCTCATTGCACTTTCAACTGTAGGGGGAACCCCCGCAATTGCAGAAAGACCCCAGCAATCAGGTGATCCCCTGTGAGCAAGCACTTGGCGATGGTGGAGAGGAAAAACTCCCTTTTAACAGGAAGAAACCTCCAGCAGAACCAGGCTCAGGGAGGGGCAGTCATCTGCTGCGACTGGCTGGGGGGTGAGGGGATAGAGAAGATGAAAAGACCAGGCGTGTAGAGAGCAAACAACACGATGGAGACTCAGTCTATGGGAGAGAACAAACAGATGTTAATGACCAGAAAAAAAAAAAAAAAAATCATTGAGAGTGAAGAGAGTGAAGCCCAGTGCATTATTGGAGGTCCCCCGGCTGTCTAAACCTATTAGCAGCATAACTAAAGGAGGGTTCAGAGACACATGATCCCTCCCTAATTGTAGGCTATATCAAAAAGGAAGGTTTTAACCCTATTCTTAAAAACAGAGATCGAGTCTGACTCCCAAATCCAGATTGGCAGCTGGTTCCACAGGAGAGGAGCTAATGAGAAATGAGATGCAGTGGTCTACATGTTCCCAGAGCAATAAGTAAACATCTTCTTCTTGTTCTTTTAGATTTGATTGGCAGTTGGCAACCAGCTTACAGGTGCATTACCGCCACTGACTTGATTATCATCACTCTATATCTTTGTATAAGGAGTTACAACTACTTATGTGTGAAAAAATTATCTGTCTTGGCCGTGGCCAGACATCTGGTTCGATTCAGAACTCCCCATGTTATATAAATAAGTAAACATTAATTACATCATCACTTCACTGTATATTTGATTTGATTTTGATTTTGTATACTTTATTGATTCAAGAAATCACTGTCTGTCACGATGTCATGATGTCACGATCATAGGACTCGCTAAAAGATCATAGGACTCGCTATGAGATCAAAAGCAGGCATCACTAATGATCGTAGGACTTGCTATGACATCATCAAAGGTCAAAGGCAGGCATCACTCATGATCATAGCACTTGCTATGACATCATCAAAGATCAAAAGCAGGCATCACAGAACAAAGGCAGGCATTACTGAACGAGTGGTGACATCAACGATCAAAGGCAGGTTTGGTTACTGTTGCCATGGTAACAGTAACTTTCTACAAGCATGCAGAAATGCTTGCTTACACTTGCTTTCTATGGGCATGCAGGGGTATGCACTAGTTAGGCTAATTAATGATAATTTTCTATGAGGTGGAGTGTTGTATAAATTGAATTGATGTTATGCACCCTCATGAGCACTTTGAGGAAGCATATTGCCCAGTAAAATTGCTCGGGTAGAATTAACTGATATATAAATGTTGTCCTAGTGCTTTGAAAAAGTAGAAATGGGTTATTTTGAAAGAAATCACCTCTTTATAGAGTTGTTGGTTAGACAAAAATCAGAGACCATAACTGGAAATTTTGAATTGACTGTGGGAAATTATTCACTTTTGAAACCAACTTCGAGAGGTCTATGATAAAACTGCAGTCTGGGGTACTGTACTTGGCTTGGTTCATATGCTTAATCTTAAAAAAAAAACAAAAAACTAAAGCTAGAGTCATATTCTACAGTTTACCATGTCAAGGGTTCTGCACCTTTAATTCTTCCAGAGAAGCAAACCTCTGTGTGTTTAAAAGGAAAACTGACATTTTTTTTCCCCCACATGGCACATTATTGGCCTTGGGTGCTCCTAATAGAATGAACCTTGCATCTATCAGTTACATGAAAGCTGTCTTTGTCAACATAGTTTTCCTAGCCAGATAGGTATCTACATCCAGCAGGTTTTCAACCTAGTTCCATAGTTTCCCGGGTGTTTTGACACCAAAAAGCACCTGCTTTTAAAGTGCATCATTTCCAAATGACCACATCACCCCGATTCTTGCCTCTGTGCACTGGCTTCCTGTTAATTTTAGGATCCAGTTTAAAATTCTATTCATTGTTTTTAAATGTATAAGTGGCTTAGCACCTTTTTCTTTAGCCGAGCTTTTTTACCCTTATTCTTCAGACAGAGCACTGAGGTCAGCAAGCCAGCTGCTTCAGGCTGTTCCCAGGGCTTGGTTAAAAACCTGTGGTGACAGAGCCTGGAAAAGCCTACCTTACCAGGTCAGAGCTGCACAGACACTTGAGCACTTTAAATCACTTCTTTAGTTTATTTTTATTTATTAATCTCTTCTACAGTATTTTAAGTATTATTAATTTGTTTTGTTTTTAACTTTTTATGGTTGCTTTTCCTATTTTATGTATATATCATTTTATTTTATCTTACTCTTAAATGTGTGTGTTTTCTGTACAGCACTTTGTTCAGTGGAGGTTTTTTGTAAATGTGCTATATAAATAAAGTTGACTTGACTTGACAAATTACCATGCAACCGATGTGTTTGAGATGTTGGTGGTAGCAGAAGTCTTGAATGGTTAGCGTGTTTGTGATCTCACACTGCCATGTTTGCTATAAGTACAGACCCAAATGCAGACACTGACTGGACAGAAGCAGCAAGTCTGAACAATCTTTATTGCTAATAATAATGGTGATCTGCCTTGAAGCCTGGCAGCTCCTGCAGAGAGGAGATGAGTGAACTGCAGGCAATAACACTGACAATTGATATAGTTTCTTTTCTTTCATATTGAAGCTGGAAGTCAACAGTGGAGAAGACAGCAAGGCAGCGATGGTACTAACGTGAGTATGGTTGAGATGATGATGATGTTGTCTTCTGTGGTAAAGGGGGAAAGGGTGCCTCAGTGCTGAGGACTTGGTGAAGGGATTACGCATGTGCACTTACGGGTGGTAATGGTAGTATCCAAGTTGTCGGTCCACCTAATGAGAATCAGTCTGCCAGTTAGGTGCAATCTGCCACAGCAGAAATACGGAGTAGAAGAGGAGATAATGAGCTGAGAATATTGCTTGCTTACAGAGAGGTCCACTGAAGGAAGGTGAGGATGAGGGCACAAGACTCACAGGCTGTGCACACGAGAGGCGAGCCACACTGTTCAGTTGGTCAATGGATTCTGACATCCCTGGGAAGAGGTGGAGTCGGCACTTCTCTTTTAAAAGGTGGAGACAAATGAGACACAGGTGGCTAACCAAGGCAGGTGAAAATCATCAATTTGCAGTGAGGTATGCACACAAACCTGAAACACTACATACACATAGGTGTGTGTGTAAGACAGTTTTAAGCTCCAGTCCAGCTCTCTGTTCAACTGGACAACAGTGTTTTTCCTCCCAGGTGCATTTTTACATTCATATCCACCTTTCACCATTTTCCTTAAGAACCCATGCAATATGATTTCAATTTTATTCAACTCCCTTTCTGTCAAAGCCTGTGCTTGAATACTAGAGAAGATGAGAGCACACACATGCAGTTAAAAATGTCATTCTTGCTGATAGCTTTATTTGATGGTCTGTTAACACGTTTTAACTCATCCCATTTCTGGAAAGCAGCATTTAGAGCCAACATGCAAAATGTGTTGTGGTCCTGTCATATTTTCTTTAGAGGACTGGACAATAAACTCATTAGGGTTTTATTATAAAACACTGGTATACAGTGTATCTCACTGCAGGAAGCCATCGAAAGGTTCGAAGGTTGATAGGCTGCTCTCTTTAAATTTCTTGGCAATACATTTTAACTTTAATAATAGCAATCCGCTAATTAAACTTTCAGATATGTGCCATTTTGTCTGAGGTGGCATCACTACAGCTAAGGTCACACTGTTGTGAAAATTAACCGGAACAATTCACCAATTAAAAATTCAAGTTGTTCAGTTCTTTTGATATTTATATAGACTGTATATATACATTTTGAGGCATGAGGATTGTTCAGTCATGCTTATAAGGGGAGCATTAACATTGTGTAATACTCAAACCCAGGAGCAGACATGGAGGAAAACGTTTAAGGTGAGTGAAACAAGTATCTTTATTGACAATAATATGTAACTGTGTAATAGTGATGAGGATCTGGAAACACTACAGGGGAGAGAGAAGAGACAATGGTGAGTATATGGAATGGTGACAGGGAGATTAATATTGTTTGTATGCTTACAGGTTTCTTCTGGTGGAAGCAGCGGGGAATGGCAGCCGATCCAGTGATGATGGACATCAGGAAAGGAGTCCTTCAGTGCAAGTTAATGGGCAGGGGAAAAGGTTGGCCGGGCCTGGGTGCTAGGGAAAGGGGGAAATGATGATGAATGATGGTAAGTTGACTTACGTGGGATTTGATGATGTGCACAGTCCGAGGTTATCCAAATCCAGTCCTTTAAGCAGTTTCCAGAATCCAGAGGCAGGCAGGGGTCAGAGCATGGCAGGTTAGATCAGAATAGGGTGACAAATCCAAACAACAGGCAGGCACAGGGTCTAGAGACAGGCAAAGGTCAGATCACAGCTAGTGATGTTATGCTCGACACCGCCTCCTTGACCCTGATTTGAGTGATATGAAACAGAAGTGTTGTGAGCTGTGTCTCAAGTGATGTTTCAGCATGCCCACAGTCATGTGACTGTAGTGAGTGAGGTCTCGTTATGTCGATCACATCACGTGACTCGAGGGCTTGAGGGAGGTTTGAGAGGGTTGAGCATTTCAATGGTACATCAAGGATTTAAAAGGGGTCTGATTCACTATTCAAACCGTGGTTTTTTTTTTTGGAGCAGAGCAGATTTGTTGTCATTATTGCATTTCCTATTTAAATTTAAGCCAGGGAGAGTATTACACAAGTTAGAATTAGGTTTAGGTTCACTAACATTAAACAAAAACACATTACATTTACTAAATATTACACAGAAATACACGCGTGCGCTCATTCACACAAATATACTGACATAATTATAGACCCAGGGGACAAAACACAGGCTCGAGTGAAATACAATTATCCTTTTATTGCTAATCCTCGTGTGTGTGAGTGCGTGTATGTACAGTGTGTATGTAGTGTGTAGTGCGGGAATCGTGCTCGGGGGAGAGCAGGACGCCGTTCAGCCTGGCAACCCTATAACGACAGAGCAGAGGTGTTAGTTCAGTCCACGGGCAAAGAGCGTGAAAGTAACAGTTGCTTACTTTGCAGATGGTCGTGGGAATGCTCAGGTTGGCCTTGTGGGCTGCAGCTAGGGAGACAGCGTCTGACTCTGTGTGGGGATGTGAGCGAGTGGCCCTGTAGCGATGATGAAGGCTGGACTGCCGCCGGGAAGAGAGGAATCCGCCACCGGGGAAATTCACCTGTGCACAGGGGAAGACGACTGACAAAGGTGAGTCAATTGTTAGGCTTACGTGAAACGATGAGACGGTCAGGAACTCTGACGAGGAGCCAGGAACTTGACTGTTGACGTGAGACATGTCTATGGAGGTTGACAGATGGCTCCGTGCCGAGTCACAGGCAGGCCCGGTTATAAAGCCTGCCGGAGATTAGCAGCAGGTGTGCGTGCAGCTGTAGATGATGATGGCCCTGAGGGAGCCATGACAGTGCCCCCCCCTCCCCGAGAGGTGCCTCCTGGCACCTGACCCAGTTTACCTGGGTGCGTCCAGTGGAAGTCCCTGATGAGCTGCTTATCGAGCACGAATGACGGGCGTACCCAGGACCTCCACTCGGGGCCATACCCTTCCAGTCCACCAAGTACTGCAGGCCACGACCCCAACGGCGAACGTCCAGAATATTGTTGACTCTGCACGCCGGGTCGCCGTCAATCAATACTGCTGGAGGTGGAGTCTTGGGAGGGGGACAGACAGGGCTGGAGCAGATGGGCTTCACCTGGGAGACATGAAATGTTGGACAGATGCGGAGGCGGGGGGGAGCTAGGCGTACAGCCACAGGGTTAACAATGCGTGTGATGGGGAAGGGGCCAATGAAACGCTGGGCCAACTTTTGCTTTTCAGCCTTCAAATTAATATTCTGAGTGGACAGCCATACCTGTTGACCCACCTGGTACTGGGGAGCTGGTCTCCTGCGGCGGTTAGCCGTCTTGGTGTTGCGTTCGGCAGTGCAAAGGAGAGCTCTGCGGGTGGCAGTGCCTCACGTGAGCATGGACAGAAGGCACCGCCACCTCCTTCTCCTCTTCCGGGAACAGTGGGGTTTGTAACCTAAGGAGGCCCTGAAGGGAGACATGCCGATCGCCGAGGAAACCGTTGAGTTATGGGCATACTCGATCCAGGGGAGGTGGCTGCTCCACGATGATGGACTGGAGGCGATGACACAGTGCAGAGCGGCCTCCAGCTCCTGATTGGCCCGCTCGCACTGCCCGTTGCTCTGGGGGTGGTATCCGGATGACAGGCTCACAGTTGACCTCAGTGCGTTGCAGAATGCTCTCCAGACCTGGGACACAAATTGGGGCCCACGATCAGAGACGACGTCGGTGGGGATCCCGTAGGGGCGTATGACGTGCTGCACTAGCAGATCCGCTGTCTCCTGTGCCATAAGCAGCCCCCGGAGAGGGATGAAGTGGGCAGCCTTAGAAAACCGGTCCACAATGGTGAGGACTGTGATGAAGTGGTTGGAGGGTCGGAGGCCAGTCACAAAATCCAGTACAATATGGGACCAAGGATGGCTGGGAACTGGCAGAGGGTGGAGGAGCCGGCCGGTGGAGAAAAGGACGACTTCCCGGTGGCGCACTGAGCGCAGGCACGGACGTAGGCGGTGACATCCTTCTGAAGCCCTGGCCACCAGAACGACCTCTGGAGGAGCTCCACCGTGCGGGACACCCCTGGATGGCAAACTTTGAGGAATGGGCCCAATGAATCATCTCACCCCAAGTCGATGTGGGGACAAACAGCCGCTCCGCGGGTCCACCTCCAGGATCGGGCTCAGCCTCCTGCGTCTTCAAGACCCTCTCCCTGATACCCCACGAGAGGGCGCTGACAACACAGGATGCTGGAAGGATGGTATGTTTGTGGTCCTCAGTTACATCCGCCGTGAACTGCCTGGAGAGGGCATCTGGTTTGGCGTTCTTAACCCCAGGGCGATAGGTGATAGTGAAATTAAAACGCCCAAAAAACAGGGACCAACGGGCCTGCCGGGAGTTCAGCCGTTTGGCGGTCCTCAGGTATTCTAAGTTCTTGTGATCGGTCCATACTATGAAAGGTTGGGCAGCCCTATCCAACCAGTGACACCATTCCTCCAGGGCGAGCTTCACCGACAGGAGCTCCCTGTCGCCGATGTTGTAGTTTCTCTCAGCCGGGGACAGGCGGTGTGAGAAGAAAGCACAGCGGCAGACCACCCCGTCCACTGGAGAGCGCTGGGAGAGCACTGCCCCCACCCCGAAATCAGACGCCTCCACCTTGACCAAGCACTAGAGGACCGGATCCACCTGCGTGAGGACACAGGACGACGAGAACTCCCCTTTGAGGGTGCCGAATGCCGCTGCAGCCTCCTCCATCCAACGGAAAGCCACCTTGGGGGACGTGAGACGGGTCAAGGGGAGAGCAATCATGCTGTAATTGGGCACAAAGCGGCGATAAAAATTGGCGAACCCCAGGAACTGCTAGAGTTGCTTCCTTGACGGGGGGGGGGCATTCCACCACCACCTTGACCTTCACTGGGTCAGGGAGAACCTGGTTATGGGAAATGATGAAACCGAGAAATGAAGTCTTGTTGGCGTGGAACTCACATTTCTCGGCTTTAACGAACAGCTTGTTCTCCAGGAGTCGTTGGAGGACCCGTCTCACTTGTACCCGATGCTCATCCAGTGACTGTGAGAAGATGAGGATGTCATCCAAGTAGACGAAGACAAAGGAGCCAAGGAAGTCCCAGAGAATGTTGTTTATGAGGCGTTGGAAGACGGCCGGCACGTTGGTCAACCCAACCGGCGTCACGAGGTACTCAAAGTGGCCGCTTGGGGTCCGAAATCCTGTCTTCCACTCGTCTCCCTCCTTGATCCGCACAAGATAGTAAGCGTTGCGAAGGTCAAGCTTGGTGAATCAAAAGGCCCCCTGGAGGGAGTCGAAGGCCATGTCCATAAGAGGCAGGGTGTATTTGTCCTTCACCGTGATGTCGTTAAGCCCCTTGAAGTCGATACATGGCCGCAGGGAGCCATCCTTCTTGCCCACGAAGAAGAGCCCCGCCCCCACCGCCGAAGAAGACGGACGAATAATGCCCAAGCTGAGCGACTCCTCAATATAGGCATCCATCGCCTCCCGTTCCGGAGCTGACAGGCTGTAGAGATGGCTTGACGGCAGCAGGGAAACAGCCCAGAGATTGATGGCACAGTCATGGGGCGGTGGTGGTGGTGGGGGGGTGACAACGCCTGCGACTTACTAAATACCGCCCCTAGATCATGGTATTCAGGCGGCACCTTGGACAAATCTGGAGGAGGGGGGGCGTGGGGGGCTAAGGACACCGACGGGGCGCATGCTGCAGACTGTAGACACGCGCTGAGGCAAAACGAGCTCCATGATGTTATACTCCCAGTCCGCCAATCAAACAATGGGTTGTGGAGCCAGAGCCAGGGGTAGCCCAAGATGACTGGAGATGTTGAAGAGGGCAGCACCAACAGGCGTAGGTCCTCCCGATGGTTTCCTGAGACAATCACTGATACTGGGGCGGTCTGTTGCGAGACTGTCACCAGGGGGGTCTTAGACAGGGCGATGAGCTTAAGGGATGACTGGAGTGTTTGGCAGGGAAGCACTAATCAGGTTGCCAGGTCCCCCGATATGAAGCTCTGCTCAGCCCCCCAGTCAATCAGCGCGTGTGTGGCATATTCTGTTTGTTTGTTGATAAATCTAATGGGCACGAGGCATTTGGTGAGGTGATTAGGCCGAGACGAGTCCTGAGTCCCCCTACTGCGATGCACGGACCCCCTCTTTTGGCCGAACAGGGCAACTCTCTACCTCATGCTCCTTGCTACCGCAGTATATGCACAGCCCTAACTCCCTACGGCGCTGCTTCTCAGCTAAGGAAATCTTGGAGTGCCCAACTACCATATCCTCCTGCCCAACTAGAGCTTCAGGTGGAGGCAGGGCCAACTGAGATGACTCAGAGGAGCGGAAAAACTGGGCACCCGAGCGACCAGAAGCTCTTCGCTCGGCTGCCCGCTCCCTCAGCCTATTATCCAAATTAATGGTTAGGGAGATTAGCTCAGTGAGTCTCTCTGGTTTGTCTAACCTGGCTAGCTCATCCCGTAGGCTAGGGCTTAAGCTCCTAATGAATATACTGCAGAGCAAGGCATCCTCCCACCCGACCTCCGCGGCCACCACTCGGAAATCGACAGCGTAGTCCGCCATGGACCTACCCCCCCTGTCGGAGATTTAACAACCGGGTGGTTAGCACACTACCACGGTCGGAATGGTCAAATACCTCATGGAAATCGACAATGAACTGCTGGTAAGTTAAACTAGCATAGTAGCTAGGTTTAGTCATAGCGGCATATGCCCAAGTTAGCGCTCTACCCTCTAGAAGGTTAACCACATAGCCTATCCTACTATGGTCAGTGGGAAAATCCCCCGGAACCCGCTGGAATACCGTCTCACATTGCAGGATGAACCCATGGGCCTCCCCGAGCTTGCCGCTGAAGCGAGCGGGTGTGGGAATCGGTGTGAGCCAGGCTGAAGGGACCTGACTAGTCTGGCTAGGAGGGGAGCTCCTAGTCATTGGACAGTCATTGGACTGTTTTGGCGGCAGCGCGCATGGACGCAGCGACCCCTTTTGGCATCAGCGAGTGTGAGAGTTTTGAGTGTTTTGATCTTCCCAGACGTACATTCTGTAAAACTTACAACCGTGAGACCTTATTAAACATCAAGGTACTGCATGCTGCAAGAATCGCGGCGATCGGTTGTGATTTGGACATTCTACGCCAGCATGGAATTCTGTCAGAGTCCCCGCTGGAAGCTACCCGAGAGAGGAGGAGGCGTAAGCGGAGCGAATGCAAGCAAAAGCATGGAAAAAGGGCCGGGATCCATGCTAGGCTAAAGGCTAACCCCTCCAGACCAGCGGTATCGTCGCTCATTCTCTCTAACGTCTGCTCCCTCGACAACAAGTTGGACGAGCTGCATCTGCTGAGAGAAACCCGGAGAGAGTGGAGAGATTGCTGTGTGCTTGCATTCATGGAGACATGGCTCCACGACAACATCCCTGACGAGGCCATTCAACTGGAAGATATGGCGATGTTCCATGCCGACAGGGAAACGGCGAGCTCCGGTAAGAGCCGGGGGGAGGGGGGGGCTATGCATCTATGTTAACAAGAACTGGTGCGTTAATGCCACGTTAGTGTCTAAACACTGCTCTCCTTTGGCGGAGTTCCTTATTGTAAATTGTCGGCCATATTATTTGCCGAGAGAATTCAGCAACGTGTTTGTAGCGGCTGTTTACATAGCGCCGAGCGCTAACGCTAATGCTAAGAAGGCACTCGGGGAACTGCACAATGCGATTAGTGAAATCCAAACTTCACACCCGGACAGTTTTGTGGTAGTTGCGGGGGATTTTAACCACACCAGCTTAAAGACTGTGCTCCCCAAGTTTAAACAATGTGTAGACTTTAAGACCAGAGGAGAGAATATGTTGGACTTAGTGTACACAAACACAGATGCATAAAAGGCGATACCCCGCCCCCACCTCAGCCTTTCTGACCACATATCCGTGATGCTGCTGCCTGCCTACAAACCTTTATTGAAGCACAGCAGGCCAGCAGTGAAACAAATCAGAATTTGGCCACAGAGTGCAACCTCTGCACTGAAAGACTGTTTACTGCACACAGACTGGGAGGTCTTCAAAATAGCAGCCTCCCAGGAAGACAAGACAGATGTGGAGGGGTATGCTGAAATGGTCACCAGCTACATCGCGAAGTGCACAGAGGATGTCACTACGGTGAAGACCATCACTATTCGGGGTAACCATAAGCCCTGGATGACTGCAGAAGTGCGCTCGCTGCTTACAGCCAGGGATGCAGCCTTCAGAGCGAAGGACAGGATCGCCCTCCGCTCAGCCAGGTCTGCGCTCTCAAAGGGAATTAAGGCGGCGAAGCGCGCCTATGCGGAGAAAATCCAGGGACACCTCTGTGACACTAGGAACACCAAGCAGATGTGGCAGTGAGTTCGGACACTGCCAGGCTATAACTCTAGGCAGGGAGTCGATGATGACGATGCTTCGCTTCCAGACAGGCTCAATGACTTCTTTGCACATTTTGAAGCATCAAACTCGACAATCAGAGGGAGGGCTGGCCCACCCCCACCATCGGTCAGACCAGCTTTTACCATCAACACAGCGGACACACGGAGGACCCTAACCAGAGTCAACCCACGTAAAGCTGCAGGTCCGGACAATATCCCGGGACGTGTACTCCGAGACTGCGCGAGCAAGTTGGCGGAAGTCCTGACTGACATTTATAACATCTCCCTGAGTCAGGCCATCGTTCCCAGATGCTTCAAGACCTCTATCACTGTACCGGTGGCAAAGAAACCAGTTGTGCCCTGTTTGAATGACTATCGTCCTGTTGCACTGACACCAATTGTGATGAAGTGTTTTGAACAGCTTGTCAAACCACACATTACAGCCTGCCTCCCTGCATCACACGACCCACTCCAGTTTGCATATCGTTCAAACCGCTCCACAGAGGATGCTATACTCACCACCCTACACTCTGTCATCACCCACCTGGACCAGAAAGACACCTACACCAGACTCCTGTACATTGATTTCAGTTCAGCATTCAACACCATTATTCCCCAGAGACTGATGGAGAAATTACTCCTTCTCGGTCTGAACACCGCCACATGTCTCTGGATCCTGGATTTCCTGACTGAGAGACCTCAGTCTGTCCGGGTTGGAAACAACATCTCCAACTCTGTCACGCTGAGCACCGGATCACCTCAAGGCTGTGTACTCAGTCCACTGTTGTTTACACTTCTAACACATGACTGTGTATCCAGACACGAGGGGAACCAGATTATTATGTTTGCAGACGACACCACGGTGGTGGGACTTATTCAGAGGGATGATGAATCAATGTACAGGGAAGAAGTGAGAGACCTGGAGGGCTGGTGCAGGGAGAACAATCTGGTGCTCAACGTGGACAAAATGAAGGAGATGATTATCGACTTCTGGCGGTCACAGCCTGATCACGTCCCCCTCAGCATCGGAGGCCGTTTAGTGGAGAGAGTGGAGAACATCAAGTTCCTCAGAGTGCAGATCTCGCAGGACCTGACCTGGAGCAAAAATTCCTTGGGGATCAGGAAGCAGGCTCAGCAGAGACTGCACTTCTTGAGGAAACTCAAACAGGCCTCTCTCCCCATCTGCATCCTCAGGACCTTCTACAGAGGTGTGGTGGAGAGTGTTCTGACGTACTGCATTGCTACATGGTACTCCAGCTGCAGTATGTCAGACAAAAAAGCCCTGCAGAGGATAGTCAAGGGGGCTGAGAGGGTAATTGGAGTCTCCCTCCCCTCTGTCCAAGAACTTTTTCAGAACCGTTGTAGGAGCAGGGCACTGAACATTGTCAAGGACCGTTCTCACCCTCTGCATAAACACTTTGAACTTCTTCCATCTGGTAAACGATTCTGGAGCATCAGAGGCAGAACCACCAGACTGATCAACAGCTTCCTTCCACAAGCTGTCAGGATGCTGAACAGTTGACCCGGAATCTCTCATACACACTACTGCACCTACGGACATTTTATATACGTGTTACTTGTATATTATAGTTAGTTAGTTTTTTTCCCAAGTATGTCTCAGGGATGTGTGAATGGATGGGGGGGTGGGGGTGCGGGGGTGAAGCTGTGTGTGAGTGTGTCTTAAATCATGCTGCTTCTATTTATATGGATGCCGAGAGAAACACAATTTCATCTTGCCTGCACTATAGTTGTATGTACAGCAATATGACAATAAAGTTTGATTTGATTTGATTTGAGCTAGCGGGAGCCGACAGACTCCCGGAGGCCGGAGGGAACATCCGCTGTCCATCCAGACGATCCAACTGGCTATTTATTTGTGTTAGCTGGTTAAGGATAACATGTTGTTGGTAAGCTAACTGCTCCACCCGAGCCTCTAGATTGTTAAACCGGCGTGCTAGCACGCTGTCCGCTGGGTCACTCTGACGGAGCCGTACTGACATAATTATAGACCCAGGGGACAAAACACAGACTCGAGTGAAATACAATTATCCTTTTATTGCTAATCCTCGTGTGTGTGAGTGTGTGTATGTACAGTGTGTATGTAGTGTGTAGTGCGGGAATCGTGCTCGGGGGAGAGCAGGATGCCGTTCAGTCTGGCAACCCTATAACGACAGAGCAGAGGTGTTAGTTCAGTCCACGGGCAAAGAGCGTGAAAGTAACGGTTGCTTACTTTGCAGATGGTCGTGGGAATGCTCAGGTTGGCCTTGCGGGCTGCAGCCAGGGAGACAGCATCTGACTCAGTGTGGGGATGTGAGCGAGTGGCCCTGTAGCGGTGATGAAGGCTGGACCGCCGCCGGGAAGAGAGGAATCCACCGCCGGGGAAATCCACCTGTGCACAGGGGAAGACGACTGACAAAGGTGAGTCAATTGTTAGGCTTACGTGAAGCAATGAAATTTTCAGGAACTCTGATGAGGAGCCAGGAGCTTGGCTGTTGACGTGAGACGTGTCTATGGAGGTTGACAGACGACTCCGTGCCGCGTCACAGGCAGGCCCGGTTATAAAGCCCGCCGGAGATTGGCCGCAGGTGTGCGTGCAGCTGTAGATGATGATGGCCCTGAGGGAGCCATGACATATACTAGAAGATAGATAGATAGATAGATAGATAGATAGATAGATAGATAGATAGATAGATAGATAGATAGATAGATAGATAGATGTTTGTGTGGTTGAGAGAGTGTAGATAGATAGATAGATAGATGTTTATGTGGTTGAGAGAGTGCAAGTGTCCACGTCCAGTCCCAAGCACCAAAAATCTGTACCTGCTGGGTCCATGTTTGGTGGTGTCATTCTGTCATAAGGTTGAGTGGTGGAGAGGCGCAAGCAGGATATGGTGCAAAACAATGATTTATTTACAAAAACTGGAACAAATAAATAACAGCTCGGGGGCTAAAAACAGAACAAAGCTAAATGGTCAAAACTCACAAGGATGACTGCTGGAACATTACAGGACCATCACAGGACACTGGGAGAAACATTAATGACGCCACACTTGACACAGACCGACACTGGTATATATAGACAAGGGGCAATCGTGGCAACAAGGAATAGGTGGGCACAATCAAGGGCAATCAAAGACACAGGGAATGGCTACAGATATGGAAAACATGAGGAGCTGGAACAATAGTTAAACAGATACACACACAGACCCAGAACAAAACAGGGGCTGACACAGAAAACAACGATAGGGGAGTCAGGGGAACACACAGGACAATAAATGCAAACAAATACTCATGATAAATCCAAATCTGGAGAAAAACAGAACCAAACTGAACATAAGGCATGGGCATGATCCTGTGATCATGCCCCGACTATGACAGAGCACCCACCCCCCCAAGTACGGATTCCAGATGCCCTCCAAAAAAACCAACCAAACAAACAAACAAAAAAAAACCTCATCCCAATTGGGTGGGAGGAGGGGGACATAGACAAGGCAGGACCAAACAAGTACATAAACGAGGAAAAAATGTTCATCGGGCAGATGGCTTGAGCCCCCAGACCACCAGAATGCCGGACAAGGCGCGTCAGGTGATCTAGTCCAAGGGCCACCAGATGGATGAACATGACATGTTGGGTGGCCTACCAAAGTTCAGGGACCACCAGAAGGATGAACAAAGCATGTCAGGCAGCCTACCAAAGTCCAAGGGCCACCAGATGGATAAACACAATGCTGTGGGAGCAATGAGCTCAAGAACCTTTAACACAGGAGCTAACATACAAACTCTTGGCACAGGAGATAACAACATAGGGACTTTAATCATAGGAAGCTTAAACTCATGAGACATAGAAACTTTAACCTCAGGAGATAACACAGGAGCCTTTTGCTCTTAGAATAACACAGGGGCATCTTGCTCAGGAGAAAACAGAAATTTTTAAACTCAGGAGATAATGACATAGAGGCTCTAAACTCAGGAGATAACGGGAGCTTTTTGTTCTGGTGATAACTTAGAAGCTTTAAACTCAAGAGATGACATAGAGCCTTTTGGTCAGAAAAAAAACAGCACAGGAGTCTCATGCTGTGGGCACAGTACCTGAGGAACCTTCAGCACAGGGGCGTTGAAGTCAGGAGACAGTAGCTGCACAACTCTGACCTCAGAAACACATGACAGGGGCGTGTCGGCCTCTGAAATGGCAGGTGGAGGCCCCCCAGCCTCTGGAATGATGGGTGGAGGTCCCCCGGCCCCTGGAATGGCTGGTGGAACATGTAGCTCAGGTAATAGTAGAGCGCATACCTCAGAGACAGCTGGAGCTGTGGCGTGCACCCTGGGGACAGCTGGAGCTGCGGCGTGCACCCCGGGGACAGCTGGAGCTGTGGCGTGCACCTCCATCCCTGAGGCAAGCACATCAAACGTGGAGGGAAAAACACAGGTGGGTGTCATGTCCACATCAAAAACAATCAGCAGAAGAGCTCGGTGGGGCGAACTCACAAGCAGATGGGAGCTGCAACTGGATCTTCCTGCCAGGAGCAAGACAAATCTTCTCTAATACTGATGTTAAAAAAAAGAGGACTTGCCTTAACTCCTGCTCTTCCGCTGATGAGGATCCCGGTGACTCCGCTGCTGGAGAAGTGACCTCCTCCTGTGAGGACACTGGAGGGGCAGCAGATGTAGCGGATGTGTAGGACGCCAGCAGTGCATCTTAACGCACTGCAGGCATTAGGATGGGCGAATCTGCAGGCGCGATGACAGGTGAAACTTCAGGCGTGATGACAGGCGAAAACACAGCTGAGGGATGACATGGAGCTGGCACTGGAGATTGAAGGTGATATGAAGCAAGCACTGCAGGCGTGATGACAGGGGAGACAGCAGGCGTGATGACAGGCAAAACAAGTGGAGTGCAAGCTGATGTGTGCACCGTGGAGAGTGCTGGAGCTGGTGGTGGTGCTGGGAAGCAGCGATGTGGAGCTGACATAGGAGCTTCAGGAACAGCAGTCACTTCCATGATCAGTCGGTTCCCACCCTGTATCGACAAGCACTCCGAAAAAAGCAGAGGAGAAGAGGCTGGGGAGATCGGAGGGGACTGTTTGGACCACTGTGTGGAGTGGCGCTTAACCAATGTTTGCTTCCTTGCTGAGCTTCTAGTGGCCAGCTGGTCCTCACACAGCTGGGAGGCAAAATCCGTGAGTAGCCAAGGTTTATAGTCCAACAACAAATCAGTCTGGGAAAGCAAAACTCGCCTGGGCTCCCCCAGCTCCTTATCATCGGTGACGCAGAAGGGCACAGGCACCGAAACCTGACCTGGTGCACAGTGGGCTCATCAGGTGTAGGCGATGAGCTCTCCTCCAGCCCGCAAAGTGACTGTGAGGCTGGAGAGAGATGGGCTGGGACTGGAGCCGGCATCAGAGAGTGGCAAGATGGTGTGTGTAATGGAGCATGATGTGAAGAGAGAGACGCCGAAGCCAGGGGATGCTTCCTCATTGGTCAGCCTTCGGCATTCCAGGTTCATACCCCACCATCTCACAGTACATGTGTCAGAGGTTCTGGACAGACAACAGCAGCCCATGCAGATTGGGGTAGCTCCATAGGCTAGGGGTAGTTTTGACCACTGTGGTTGCCATATTCAGATACTGCAGGGCTGCCTCCAGTATGCTGGAGGTGCGGGCAAACGAGACAAAGTCCTCGATGGTTTCAGCCGACCATACCTTGTCCGTGTCCAGTCCCAATCACCAAAAATCTGTAACCGCTGGGTCCATGTTTGGTGGCGTTATTCCGTCATAAGGATGAGTGGTGGAGAGGACCCAGGCACAGGCAGGATATGGTGCAAAACAATGATTTATTTACAAAAACTGGAACAAATAAATAGCTTGTGGGCTGAAAACAGAACAAAACTAAGTGGGCACAACTTACAAGGATGACAGCTAGAACATTACAGGACCATCACAGAATACTGGTAGAAACATTAATGTTGCCACACTTGACACAGACTGACACTGATATATATATATATATATATATATATATATATATATATATATATATATATATATATATATATATATATATATATATATATACAAGGGGCAATCATGGCAACAAGGAACGGGCGGGCACAATCAAGGGCCATCAGAGACACAGGGAATGGCTACAGATACAGAAAACATGAGGAGCTGGAACAATAGATAAACAGATACACACACACACAGACCAAGGACCAAGCAGGGGATGACAGAAAACAACGACAGGGGACTCAGGGGAACACAGAGGGCAATAAATGCAAACAAATACTCGTGATAAATCCAAATCTGGAGAAAAACAGAACCAAACTGAATATAAAGCATGGGCATGATTTTGTGATCATGCCCCAACTATGACAGTAAGGTGTGTTTTTGTGAGTGAGAGAGTGAATGCGTGTGTGCAAGAGTAGTAAGGGAAGGACATGGAAGAGCAACCTCATTTTTGGAGCCACAATTTAAAACATTGGGTTCTGGCAATGAAACACATGCACAAGAAGCCATGTCAAAATTGTCTGATGAATGCGCTGCAACCATGAGGATGGAGAGGACAATGTCATCAACATAACAGGTAACCATTTATTATTCCAGATTATTATTGTGTTTTCCAAGCTTCTCTAGCAACATGTATTAGAATGTTATCAACTCCATCAGTCAGCAGCAGAGGAAGAACCTGGCCTTCAGCAGAAGACAACTTGTGGGACCTTTTGGATAGCAAAGTTGGATTGTATTATGTTATTAGTTTAAGCTTCATTTTCTTATTATAAAATATTGCTAATTACATTTGTTTTTCTTTTCGTTTTGGTGGAACACAACACTCTCAAAGTGCAACAGCAGATGCTGTTACAGATGCTCTGTTACTGAGCAACATGCAAAACCATATACCCAAACCTTTACAAAATGGTAAAAATTTATTTCCACATCCCAGCAACATCAGTGCTATGTGAGTGGGTCTTCTCCAAAGCTGGAGAGGTAGGAAGGCCACAAGAGGAGCAGACTGAAACCACACACTGTTGAAATGGTTCTTTTTTGAATAAAAACACTCCCCAGCTGCAGAAGCACCAGCAAGTTCCCTGATATTTTAAAACATAGGTTTTCCCATCTGCCTCTACATACTTTATATATATACATGTATATCAGAGGTTTCATTCACTGAAAATTGTCTTTCAACAGAATTTTTTCAGCGATGACTAAAAATTCTGAAAGCTGTCTATCATTTGACAGATTACACAGAGGGTGATCTAATTAAAGTCCATTTAAATGATAGCTAACAGAGTGACAGAATTTCTACAAGACTGTCTGAGAAAATGACTAACAAAAAGTGTAGTGCAACCTCTGATATAGAGTATTGAGGCCATAGATATAAAATGCTAGATTGGCAGTAGGTCACTGGAGCGCGAGATTTACGGCCGCCATATTGGTACAGGAATCACAACAAATCCACAGCTCAGCTTAACACACAACACTCTGATTAAGTCTTCATTTCTGTCACTATGGGATGAGACGCCGGGTTTTCCGGCGCTCAGACCATGTCCCTTCTCATCCCTGTCTCTCATTGGGCAGCGTTACAGGACGGCTGGGGCCCAATTAATCCTCATCAGCTGAGGCGCTGCTAATGAGGATAAAAAGGAGCAGCTTCCATCACTCTGGGCTGCGACTTAAGCACTGTTATGCTGGAACCCTTACGGTAAGTGTCGAGTATTTGTTTTTAAATAATTTAATGGCGTGTTGTCAGAAATAAAGGTAAAAACTCTGATTTTCATTTGGGAGGTCACTGATTTCTGTACATGCATGACTGCCATGAGTGTAATATATATTGTAATTCAGTATCGATAGTTATGGCAGTATTTCTCATGTGATATTAGTATACAGTGTTACATTGTGTTCTTTGTTACTGGGTCAGTATTGGTAGCCAATATTATCAACAATGAACTTTGGGTTCTTGTAACTAGTTTGGTAGTTACTCAAATAGCGTGAGGATAGTTTTTCTTTTTCCTGTATACACTTGGCCTAATGAAAGATTTAGGTTTATCAAACCGTCTTTACACAATAATTACACATATATGTGTACAAACATCTACCTCCTGTATCAGACCAACATCATGAAGGTTTGAAGATAGTAATTTACAGATATTGTGGCACATATGTCTGGTTCATATCTCCCACAAATGTATGGCTTATGTGGATTAGGGCTTCACGTCTGGAGGAACAAAGAGTCTGGATCGACGGGGGCCGACAGGAGATGTCGAGGAGGTGTGAAGTCGGACCCTTGTCTCAGAGAGGAGGCCCTGGGGGCATCCCCGGAACATCGGAGAATAAGAGACAATGGTGAATCTTCAGAGACTTGCATTGTGATTAAATGTTTGCAGAAGCACCATGTGACTTGAGTTCTTAATCCCCCGGAGGTATAAGAATGTGATGTGACATGATTCTGCCTCTTCTTTCTATTTGAGAATGTTGGATGATTGTGTTCTGCAATAAAGCCGAACCTGAGGAATGAACTCAGTCTCATCATTGAACACGACTTCCACAATATGTTATTTGAAAATTGAAACTTTACAGATAGAATTTTACATTACCTATTTCGCATTTGTCTATTACAGGGAGGGGGTACAAGAAGATCTGGTGATGATTAATGCAGTCATATCTCATAGACATTACTATTTCTGTCTTATATTACATTTTGCCTGACATTACCATAAATATTTGCTATGATGGATAGGAGGGGACAGGGTGGATATTACGTGTGATGAAGATGATGATGATGGTGATGACGATGGGCTGGGCTCTGGGTTAAATTAATAAAGCCTACATCTACTGTTTTAAACTGTGTTTTGATTCAATTAACACTTCCCCTCACTTTGCAATTGATTAATATGAGCTTGCTGCTTTCATGTTGAGTGCATTATTCTATGCAATAAATTTGTAATGAACATTGGTGTATTGTATAAATTTGTTATGTGGGCCTAAAATCAATAAGAATTTCAAATTGATTTTAAACAACTGCTATACAGATCCAGGTAGATTGGGGGGGGGGGGAGTGTATAATGTCTGTCTAGTTAAATGAAGAAACTTGAATAATTGATTTGTAATTTTTTATTCTCTTTATTTATTTCAAAGTTTACATATCTAGGCCAATTTGTATAGCACAGGCTGAAATATTTCTTTGATAAACATTTTTGACAACTGGGTGGGGGGGGGGATAAGCTGGTTGCCTGGGGTGGCAAATATAACAAATACAGCCCAGGACAAAGTATGAATTAATCAATTTCGGCCATATATTTATGCATAAATGGCCACAATGAAAGAGGTAGGCTTAATTATTAATCAGGGGGTATGGTAACTTCTTTTTCAGCTCATTTGACAGTTCTTGATTGAGACACTTCAAAATGCCATAATTTAATAATTATGAAGCTCTTAAACACCTAATATTTATGCAGATTATGCTGAAAGTAAACCACTAGGCGCTGTGTTGTACTGTGTTGTAAACATGTTCACTGAAGCCTGTCAAACGTTTAACAAAGGAGAATGACCCAAGCAGGTGTCTGCACTGGACCACAGGGATGTGCTACACATATCCTGTACCAAGATGGCGGACGCGCGTCACGCCACCGCAAGCACGGACTGACTAGCGCTGCCAATCTAGCCTTTTATAGCTATGATTGAGGCTTTGTCAGGTCTTCCACTCAGATGCAGTTCTGACACTCAGTCAGCAGATGGCACTCTTTATTAAATGCTTCATAACACTGTGGCAATCATGAAGCAATTGGCTCAAAGTTGTTCATTGTTTCATGAGGCCTTAGTTTCACCATCACTAATCACGGCAGCATAAAGCACAAGGTTAAACAGGTTTTCAATACAGGGCAGGAAACAGGCAGGTGTGTTGATCAGACACGACCAGGCAGAGTAATGGGAGAGTGTCCTATTTACAAAGTCCCACTGATTGGCAGCAGGTGGTTCTTGAAGCTGCAGGGAGAAGAGCACAATCAGCGGGGAGAGAGGAAGGCAGGAAGGCAGATTAGACAGGAACCCTTAAAAGCATAGAGTGATTACTTTCCTTTTAATTTATGTTTTGTATTCAAATACTATTTTTCATCAGCAGGAAAACAGTTGTGAAAAAATTTGGATACCACGTTAAATTTTCAGTTCTTTATTAATAAATGTTCGCATATCTATATCTAACCTTGTTTTTGTTTTTATTTGCTTTTTTAACATTTATTTTAGCCATTGTTAGCTGAAATGAATGTAGGGGTGTCCTAAAAATGGGAGATGTTCTAATTTATTTCTCAGTATTTGTATAGAATTCCATTTTACAGAAAATTTGAAAAAGACCTGGGGGAGGGGCTCGATGGCCAGCACCTGGTGGCCGGGTTTCCGCCCATGGGACCCGGCCAGGCTCAGCCCAAAGGAGTTACATGGGTCCGCCTCCAGTGGGCTCACCACCTACAGGAGGGACCATAGGGGTCCGTTGTTATGTGGATCAGGTGGCGGTCAAAGGTGGAGACCTTGGCGATCTGATCCCAGGCTTTCTAAACTGTCTTTTGGGACATGGAATGTCACCTCTCTGGTGGGGAAGGAGCCTGAGATGGTGCATGTGGCTGAGAGATACCGGCTAGATATAGTCGGCCTCACCTCAACACACAGCTCCGGTTCTGAAGCCAGTCTCCTGGAGAGGGGCTGGAGCTTGGCCTACTCTGGAGTTTCCCCGGGAGAGAGGCGGCAAGCAGGGGTGGGTATTCTTGTATCCCCCCACCTTGCGGCTTCTATATTGGAGTTTTCCCCGGGGGATGAAAGGGTTGTTTCCATGCACCTTTGGGTTGAGAAATGGGTCCTGACCATAATTTGTGCCTATGCACCAAATGATGGTTCAGAATACCCACCCTTTTTGGAGTCTCTGACTGGGGTGCTGGAGGATGCTCCTCTTGGAGACTCCATTGTCCTACTAGGGGACTTCAATGTGCACGTGGGTAATGATAGTGAAACCTGGAGGGGGTGATTGGGAGGAACGGCATGCCCAATCTGAACCCGAGTGGTGTTCAGTTACTGGACTTCTGTGCTAACCAAAGTTTGTCCACAACAAACACCATGTTCAAGAATAAGGGTGTCCATATGTGTACTTGGCACCAGGACACCCTAGGTCGCAGGTCGATGATCAATTTTGTTATTGTGTCATCAGACCTGTGACTGTGTGTCTTGGACAATCGGGTAAAGAGAGGTGTAGAGCTGTCAACTGATCACCACCCGGTGGTGAGTTGGATCCGATGACACCATTCAGACCTTGTAGACCCAAACGTATAGTGAAGGTGAGCTGGGAACATCTGGCTGAGGCCCCTGTCCGGGAGGTTTTCAACTCCCACCTCCGGAAGAACTTCAACCCTATTCCAAGGGAGTCTGGAGATGTGAAGTCTTAATGGGCCATGTTCTCCACCTCCATTGTTGAAGAGGCTGCCCAGAACTGTGGCCACAAGGTCGTTAGTGCATCTCGTGGTGGCAACCCCCGAAACAAGTGGTGGATACCAGTGGTGAGAGGGGCCATCAAGCTGAAGAAGGAGTCCATTCAAGCTTGGTTTGCTTGTGGGACTCCAGAAGCAGCTGAGGTGTACCGGCAGGCCAAGCGGAGTGTGGCTCGGGTGATTGCTGAAATAAAAACTCGGGTGTGGGAGGACTTCAGTGAGGCCATGGAACAAGACTTTTGGTCGGCATCGAAGAGAGTCTGGCAAACTGTCTGGTGGCTCAGGAGGGGGAAGCAGCTCCCTGTCCACACTGTGTATGGTTCGGATGGGGTGCTGGTGACTTCGACTTGGGATATTGTCGGGTGGTGGAAGGAATACTTCGAGGATCTCTTCAATCCCACTGACACGCCTTCCACAGAGGAAGCAGTGCTCGTGGACGAGGGGGACGACTTGCCCATCACTGGGGCTGAGGTCGCTAAGGTGGTTAAAAATCTCTTTGGTGACTGGGCCTCCGGGGTGGATGAGATCTGCCCTGAGTACCTCAAGGCCCTTGATGTTGTAGAGCTGTCATGGTTGACATGCCTCTGCAACATTACATGGAGGTTGGAGACAGTGCCTTTGGCATGGCAAACCAGGGTGGTGGTTCCTGTCTTTACAAAGGGGGAACGGAGGATGTGCTCCAACTTTAGAGGGATCACACTCCTCAGCCTCCCTGGCAAGGTCTGTGCCAAGGTACTGGAGAGGAGAGTCTGGCTGTTGGTCGAACCTCGGATTCAGGAGGAGCAATGTGGTTTTCGTCCTGGCCTTGACACATCGGAACAACTCTTTACCCTCTCGAGAATCCTCGAGGGTTCGTGGGAGTTTGCCCAGCCAGTTTACATGTGTTTTGTGGACTTGGAGAAGGCATTTGACCGCGTCCCTCGTGATTTTTTATGGGAGGGTGCTTCGGAAGTATGGGGTATCAGGCTTGTTATTACGAGCTATCCGGTCTCTATACGACTGCTGTGAGAGTTTGGTTCATATTGCCAATACTCGGTCGAACTCATTCCCAGTGAGAGTCGAACGCCACCAGGGCTGCCCTTTGTCACTGATCCTGTTGATAATTTTTATGGATAGGATTTCTAGGCGCAGCCAGGGAATGAAGGGTGTCATGCTTGGTGACCACAGGATCTCATCTCTGTTGTTTGCAGATGATGTTGTCCTGTTGGCTTCATCCAGCAATGACCTACAGGTCTTACTGGGACGGTTTGTCGCTGAGAGTGAAGCGGCTGGGATGAGAATCAGCACCTCCAAATCCGAGTCCATGGCCCTCAGCCGGAAAAAGGTGGATTGTTCTCTCTGGCTTGGGGACAAGCCCCTCCCCCAAGTAAAGGAGTTTAAGTATCTCGGGGTCTTATTCACGAGTGAGGGGAAAATGGAGCGAGAGATTGGCAGACGGATCTGAGCAGCATCTGCAGTGATGTGTATGTTGTACTGGTCTGTTGTGGTGAAGAGGGAGCTAAGCTCTAAGGCAAACCTGCTGATTTACTGGTCAATCTATGTTCCTACCCTCACCTATGGTCATGAGCTTTGGGTAATGACCGAAAGAATGAGATTGCGGATACAAGCAGCTGAAATGAACTTTCTCCGTGGGATTGCTGGACTCACCCTTAGAGATATGGTGAGGAGCTCAGTCATCTGGGAGAGGCTCAGAGTAGAACTGCTGCTCCTCCACATTGAAAGAAGCCTGTTGAGATGGTACAGGCATCTGATCAGGATGCCTCCTGGACGCCTCCCATTTGATGACCTACCGCTGGTGAAGGTGGTAGTGTTAGCATTCCAGCTAGAGGCCATCGACAAGGTAATATCACAGCTAGGTAACCCACAACAATGGGCTCCACTAGCACACACAGTTACCCCGCAGAGGAACCCGGTTACAACACGACCTTCATGAAGGACGCCGAGGTGAACACCGTGGGACTGAGGAATCTCATGAGACACTATTCGTGCGTAACTGTGTGTAACTGTAACTAACATCACAGTGTGGTTACAGTGAATATACCCGTTCTTGAATGCCTATTGTCCAATCACATTGCTCTTGGATAATTATAACTAATTACAATTTAGTTCAGTCAATGAACAGTATTTTTTAAAAAAGGCAAAACTATTCACATAAAATGTTACATTTCATAACCTAAGCATATGAAGGATGTTTTTTTTTTTTTTCACTGAAAACATCTCTCTGATGCAATGTGCTGACACAAAACACTGTTATGTCAACATTCAAAAACCGTTGTGGTTTGCATCATCATTGTTTAATAAATTGAAAAATGCATGGCAAGAGGGATACGAATGATGAAATTTAGCATTTTTTCTGGCAAATAAACAGCAGTGTGTTTTTTGTAACATTTAGCAGGTGGAGGATGGTGATACATGGACGTATTGATGGTTTCAGCAGGAAGATAATGCACTTCCCAGCAAGTGTCAGCAGCAGGGCGTCAACTGTGTTAGAATGTTTTGTGAATGCTGAGCATCCCCATGGTTTTTCTATGCATGCACTCAGTGACAAGAGAGGAGACAATGAATCAGGAAAATACCTTTTGGAGCATCCATACTGAGGATCCAGATATGCATTATGACTCGCATAATATAGTAACACAGCAAGAAACTCAATAATAGATGGCTCAGTTTTTACATTAGTTAAATATTACAATAAACAAAAATTAAAAAAAAAAAAATCAGAATACACAAGGGCCCTTTAGAAAGATTTCAGTGGTGTCAAAAGTTATCCCAGATAGGAAGAGTTGGATAGTAATGAGTAACATTTACTCAAGTACATGAACTCAAGCAACTTTTTCACAAAATTGTACTTTCACAAATAGGTTTTTTGCAAGATAGTTTTTACCCCTCGGCCTCTAGAGGCTGAAGGGGTATTGTTGTCACCCTACCGGGTGGATGGGCAGTAACGTCGGCAGCAGCAACTACTTTGTGAACGTGATAACTAGACAAAGCAAGGACATAGGCCAGGGATGTCCAATCATGTGACATGGAGGGTCCAAGACCCTGCAGGTTTTCTCTTCTACCTCGTCTCCTCAGCAGGTGTTTTCACTTATCAGCAATCAGTGGGAAGAAATTCAGTGAAATCTGCTGTTGAAGACACTGGTTGGAGGTAAAGCCTGCAGGGTCTTGGCTCTCTATGGTACATGATTGGACACCCCTGACATAGGCTTTTCAAATTGATACCATGCGTGTATCTATGAAAAATCTTGGACGAGTTTGAATTTTTGTGACTTTTAGGTTAGAGGTCAGTTTTCCCAAAATTGTGTGAACGCAGTAAGTAGAAGTGACAACATAAGGTTTTCAAATTGATACCGCCATTGTATCTAGAAAAAATCTCAGACGAGTTCGAATTTAGGTGCCGTCTGACCTTTAGGTCAATGTCAGAGGTCAATTTTTCCCTATATCTTGTAAATGCAATAACTACAGAAAGAAATGATGTAGCCTTTTCAAATCGATATCATCGTATCTGCTTTCTCTAATAAAATACCCAAGTTTAGTAAATTGATTACTGTCATCTGGCTTCATTGATAACTGTCTTTGTAACTATAATTGTGTGTCAACTGCATAACAATGGAAACTGATGCAATTTTTAAGAATATTATGTAGCGGAAGCATACGGGCATGCTGCCTGGAGATGCTGGCTCTCAGTTCCCTGTGACTGGCATGTCGGCGCCGGTGACCCACCGCGGAACCACAGTGAAACCACCGGGAGACGGTCCGGAGCAGCGCAAGGCACAATGTGGACCGCAGACCAGTGAACTAGGTGGTAACAGAGATAGTGATAAGGGTGACTAAGATCTGAAGAAAATAACAATATAAGGCACATTTGGTTTGAGCTTCCTCTTACCAGTGTTAGCTCTGGGGCTAATAACTCATGGGCTAGTAGTCAACCTTTAGGACCACTTCCATCTACATGACAGACAGCTAGGCGGGCCAATAATAGAGCAGTGGGCTCATCACCTCAAGGACAGCGATGGGTTGGCTTTTTCAAATCTTGATGTAGAAGAATCTCTCAAAAAGAAAAACCTCAAAAGAAAAATCTCAAAAACCTTTCTGGCATTTCTGGGAGACAAAAACAAGAAAAAGGCTGGTTTTTTTTCCCCTAAAATAATTGACGGTTTTGAAAATTTTGGGATAATTACAGTGGTGTGAAAAAGTGTTTGCCCCCTTCCTGATTTCTTATTTTTTTGTATGTTTGTCGCACTTAAATGCTTCAGATCATCAAATAAATTTAAATATTAGACAAAGATAACACAAGTAAACACAAAATGCAGTTTTTAAATGAAGGTGTTTATTATTAAGGGGAAAAAAACAAACAAACCTACATGGCGCTGTGGGGAAAAAGTGATTGCCCCTAAACCTAATAACTGGTTGGGCCACCCTTAGCAGCAACAACTCCAATCAAACGTTTGCGATAACTGGCAATGAGTATTTTACAGTGCTGTGGAGGAATTTTGGCCCACTCAGCTTTGCAGAATTGTTGTAATTCAGCCACACTGGAGCATTTTCGAGCATGAACCGCCTTTTTAAGGTCATGCCTCAGCATCTCAATACGATTCAGGTCCAGACTTTGACTAGGCCACTCCAAAGTCTTCATTTTGTTTTTCTTAAGCCATTCAGAGGTGGACTTGCTGGTGTGTTTTGGATCATTGTCCTGTTGCAGAACCCAAGTGTGCTTCAGCTTGAGGTCACAAACAGATGGCCGGAAATTCTCCTTCAGGATTTTTTGGTAGACAGCAGAATTCATGGTTCCATTTAGCACAGCAAGTCTTCCAGGTCCTGAGGCAGCAAAACAGCCCCAGACCATCACACTACCACCACCATATTTTACTGTTGGTATGATGTTCCTTTTCTGAAATGCTGTGTTACTTTTACACCAGATGTAGTGGTACACACACCTTCCAAAAAAGTTAAACTTTTGTTTTGTCAGTCCACAGAGTATTTTCCCAAAAGTCTTGGGGATCATCAAGATGCTTTCTGACAAAACTGAAACAAGCCTTTATGTTGTTTTTTCTCAGCAGTGGTTTTCATCTTGGAATTCTGCCATGCAGGCCATTTTTGCCCAGTCTCTTTCTAATGGTGGAGTCATGAACACTGACCTTAACTGAGGCAAGTGAGGCCTGCATTTCTTTGGATGTTATTGTGGGTTCTTTTGTGACCTCTTGGATGAGTCGTTGCTGCGCACTTGGGGTAATTTTTGTCGGCCGGCCACTCCTGGGAAGGTTCACCACTGTTCCATGTTTTCGCCATTTGAAGATAATGGCTCTCACTGTGATTCGCTGGAGTCCCAAAGCTTTAGAAATGGCTTTATAACCTTTTCCAGACTGATAGATCTCAATTACTTTGTTTCTCATTTGTTCCTGAGTTTCTCTGGATTGCATTATGATGTCTAGCCTTTGAGGATCTTTTGGTCTACTTCACTTTGTCAGGCAGGTCCAATTTAAGTGATTTCTTGATTGAGAACAGCTGTGGCAGTAATCAGGCCTGGGTGTGGCTCGAGAAATTGAATTCAGCTTTCCAAAGATGTGATAAACCACAGTTAATTTATGTTTTAACGGGGGGGGGGGGGATCACTTTTTCACACAGGGCCATGTAGGTTTGGATTTTTGTCCCCCTTAATAATAAACACCTTCATTAAAAAAAACTGCATTTTGTGTTTACTTGTGTTATCTTTGTCTTGTGGGAATGTGGGAAGGACGAGACAGGTTTCTCTCAAGTCATCTTTATTCACATTCACCAACATTGCAAAGAAGAAAGAGGACATTAAAGGGAACTCTCGTCCTTACATACCAGGACTCTTCACAGTTCACAAGTCACATGCATCACAAATCACATTGCATTATAATCGGCAGTAACAATGCATCTCCTCTCTCTGATCTCACCCCCACAGTCTACAATGCATCCTCTCCTTAATCCTCTAATAACACCCCGCAGTCTCAAACTCTGCATACCAAAGCTAACATCCTTGCCACTTCCTGTTATCTCCAAGGAAGCTCTGCCTTTGTTCTGATCTAAAATGTGAGTCACAAAATAGGTCACATATGTGTGGCCCCCACACCAGCCCCCCCAACATTTTAGATAAACAAGAGAATAACAACATGCATGCCGTGATAGAATCAATACACATCAGTCCGCATGCTGTCTAGGCTTCAGTCTCCTGCTGTATCTGCTGTAGCTGGGATTCAACGTCTCCGCTGCGCTGTCACGCTGGGGGTTTGCCGTCTGGGGGTGGAAACCCTTTGTCAGTCCCTGCGGGTGTTCTGAGGAAACATTACTCTGTGAAGCCCCCCGTGGGGGTCTACCTCGCCGCGGGGCACTCGCCAACAGCACTTGCTCATCCGCCACCACAAAAGCGGGTTTGAGTCTGTTTATGCCAACTTTTTCTTTCCTACCCCCCAAATCTAGCAAAAACTGCTTGTCCCGTTTCCAGCACTCTGAACGGCCCGTCATAAGGCGGTCGCAACGGGGGTCGATGCGCATCATGTCTGACAAAAACAAACTCTGCATTCTTCAACGCTTTAGGCACAAAAACGTGTGGAAAACTGTGGTGCACGGGGCCAGGCAGCGTGCTTGATTCTATGTTACTCCGCAACAGCTGCAACGGGGAGGTGTCCGGCGCCGGGTTATCTGGGAGAAACTCCCCAGGCAGCCGAAGTGGTTGCGCAAACACGAGTTCCGCTGGGGAGGCTTCTAAGCCCTCTTTAGGCACAGAACGCAACCCCAATAAAATCCACGGTAACTTGTCTACCCAATTTGCATCCGTCAGTGACGCTCTGAGAGCCGCTTTCAATGACCTATGAAAACGTTCGCACAACCCGTTAGCCTGCGGATTGTACGCGGTTGTGCGGTGAATTGTGACACCCAGGCTGCGGGCCATAGTTGACCAAAGTTCGGACACAAATTGAGGGCCTCTGTCGGACGTAATGTCCGACGGAACTCCGAAACACGCCACCCAAGCTGTTAAAAACGCGCGCGCTACCTCCTCGGCCGTGGTTGACGCCAGCGGAACCACTTCAGGCCAGCGCGTGGTGCGGTCCACCATTGTCAGAAGGTGTGTGCACCCCTGCGACGGCGGGAGGGGTCCCACGAGGTCCACATGAACGTGATCGAACCTCTTGGCCGGAATGTGAAACGGCTCCAAAGGAGCCCTCGTGGCCTGTGTACTTTGGCTCGTTGACACGCCATGCAGGCTGCTGCCCACTCCTTAACTTGTTTGCGAAGACTCGGCCACACAAATTTCTCCCCTACCATTTTGACCGACGCGCGCACTCCTGGGTGCACCAAAGAATGAATCGAGTCAAAAACGCGGCGGCGCCACGCGGCCGGTACTACTGGACGTGGCCGTCAAGTGGAGACATCGCAGATTAGGGGGGGCATACCGTCTTGCAGCACCCTGCACTCCAGCCTTAACCCTGTTGGTCCAGACTGAAGCGCACGCACATCCGCGTCACTAACCTGCTCTGCGGCCATGGCTGCGTAATCTACTCCTACGCTGACTGGGGCCGCCACGGCGCGCGAGAGGCAATCTGCCACTACATTCAGTTTGCCTGCCACATGCTGAATATCAGTGGTAAACTCTGATATCACGGCCAGCTGTCTCTGATGCCGGCCTGACCACGGTTCGGAAACCTTGGCCATCGTGAATGTTAGCGGTTTGTGGTCAACGAACGCGGTGAAAGAGCATCCTTCTAGCCAGAACTGAAAGTGGCGGATGGCCAAATGGAGAGCCAGCAGCTTCCTATCGAACGCGTTGTATTTACGTTCGCGATCGGGCAAGGTCCTGCTGAAAAAGGCGAGGGGCTGCCAAATCCCGGCTACATGTTGCTCCACGACCGCCCCTATGGCCACATCTGACGCGTCAGTGGTGAGCGCTATGCGGGCCATTGGGTCTGGGTGTGCCAACAACGCAGGCTTTGCCAAGGCTGCTTTCACCTCCGAGAACGCTTGGTCCCGCTCCAGGGACCACTTGACCTTATCCGCGGGTTTCTTTTTTTTGAGCGCGGCATACAGCGGCTGCATGAGTTGCGCCGCGCGGGGGAGAAAACGGTTGTAAAAATTCACCATTCCCAAAAACTCCTGTAATGCCCTGACCGTCTGCGGCCGGGGAAAATCTGCCACCGCGCGCACTCTGTCAAGAAGCGGAACTGCACCTTCGGGGGAGACGCGGTGTCCTAAAAAATCGATCTGCGCCACCCTGAACTGACACTTCGCTGGGTTGATTATTAACCCGTGATCTCCCAACCTTCGGAAAACTGTGGCCAGGTGTTTTTCGTGTTCGCCTTCGGACGCGCTGGCTACCAAAATATCGTCCAAGTAGACGAACACGAAAGGGAGATTGCGAAGCACCGCATCCATCATGCGTTGGAACGTCTGCGCAGCCCCCCTAAGTCCGAATGGCATGCGTAAAAACTCGAATAGGCCAAACGGAGTTATCACCGCTGCCCTGGGCATGTCCTCAGCGCATGCTGGGACTTGGTGGTAACCGCGGACCAAATCTATCTTAGAAAAAACACGAGCCCCTGCCAAATGAACGGAAAAATCTTGGATATGCAGGACTGGGTAGCGGTCGTGTGCTGTAGCGTTGTTTAACCTGTGGAAATCCCCGCAAGGTCGCCATGATCCGTCCGCTTTCGGGACCATGTGTAGCGGGGAAGCCCACGGACTGTTTGAACGCCTGATAATGCCCAACCTCTCCAGGTTGGCGAACTCCTCGCACGCTATGGCCAGTTTAACTGCGTCCAAGCACCGAGCTTTTGCAAAAACGGGCAGTCCGGTAGTGGTAATAAAATGCTCCACCCTGTGTTTAGCGACTGTTGCCGAAAATGTGGGGACCGTGAGTGCTGGGAACTGAGTGAGCAGTGTGTGGAACTTACTGCTTGCAGCTGTGATGTTGGCTTGTGCTGTTGGCGGGGCCACTCGCGCTGTACAGGGGATAGAATCAAAAGAAAGTGCATTAAACAGGCGCCTTTTAGCGAGTTCAACCAACAAACCATGTGAGCACAAAAAATCAGCCCCCAACATATTGAAATTCACTGCTGCTACAACAAAAGTCCACTCAAATGTACGGCCGTGTAGAGACAGAAGCAGAGTCTTCTCACCAAAGGTCTTAATCTCCGAGCCGTTCGCTGCTGTCACCCTGGGACCTCCGGAATCTGCTAGTCTGTCCGCGTAGGAAGGTGTGATGAAACTCAACTGGGAGCCTGTGTCCACGAGGAACTGCCTCCCCGAGCGTGCGTCCAACAAGTAGAGCAGCTTGTTCTCCTCCCCGAGGGCTGCGGCTGCTACCGACCCCCGGTCTTGGCATTTCCCGAACGCTGAAACTGGCACGGTGGTACACACCTGCGTGCCCTCTCTGCGAAACGGCGATGGTAGAAACAAAGGACGTCTCCTCCACGTTCCCTGGCTCTCGCCGCCGCCGTCGTCGGTGGGTCTGCTACTGCTGCCCTTGGCCCCCTGCCATCTGCGGTCGTCGCGCCGAGTTCCGCTGCTGCAGCCGTGGCCGCGCGCCATCTGCTGGCATTGACAATTCACTGCGCCTCCTGGGCCAGCGCGCAGTAGTCCCGCTGGGCCAACAACGGCGAACTGGTCAGGGTCGCTCTCGTCGCTGACGGTAGGGTCCTGAGGAAGAGGTGGGTGAAGATGAAGTGGTCGTCATCTGAGCCTTTCAACCTCAACAACTTCTCCATAAGGTTCCCGGGCATGTCACTTTCCAACTCAGTAAGCGCCAGGAGCCTCTCTGCTCGCTCCTCAACCGAGGGGGTGAAGTGCTGGATGAGTGCAGCCTTCAACGCGTCGTATTTGTCACTGTCCGACGGCTGGTCGATCAGGCTCTCCACATGCTGGGCCGTGTTGTTGTCCAGTTTTGCGACCACATGGTAGAATTTTGTGGTGTCTACCGATATAAGATAAGATAAGATAAGATAAGCCTTTATTAGTCCCACAACGGGGAAATTCCAGGATTGCAACAGCACAGGGATAGCAACACTCAGAGCAACAATCAGAAGGCAAGAAAAAAAAAAACACAAAAAAAAACAAGCAAGCAAGAGCAGCTAATATACATATGTACATATTACTATAAAATATATATATACACACACACACACACACAGACACACAGTGCAGAGCATTGTAGCTGGATGGAATAAATATATGAATATATGAACACACAGTGCAGAGCATTGTAGCTAGATAAGATAAGATAAGATAAGATAAGCCTTTATTAGTCCCACAACGGGGAAATTCCAGGATTGCAACAGCACAGGGATAGCAACACTCAGAGCAACAATCAGAAGGCAAGAAAAAAAAACAAGCAAGCAAGAGCAGCTAATAAACATATGTACGTATTACTATAAAATATATATATATACACACACACACAGACACACAGTGCAGAGCATTGTAGCTGGATGGAATAAATATATGAATATATGAACACACAGTGCAGAGCATTGTAGCTAGATGGAATAAATATGTAAATATATAAACACCCACAGTACGGAGCATTGCAGCTAGGTGGAATAAATATGCAAGTATATAAACACACACAGTGCGGAGCAATGTAGCTAGATGGAATAATATGTAGATATATAAATATATAAACACCCACAGTACGGAGCATTGTAGCTAGATGGAATAAATATGCAAATATATAAACACACACAGTGCAGAGCATTGTTGCTAGATGGAATGAAACAGCATAACCGTCTACTTAGTTATCCTACATGGTATGATTATGTGCCCATACATATTCTCACCCTCCATAGCGACCGGTATGTTCCTAGTTGTATGCCGGAGAGGACCATTGTGTAAGTCTATTGCATCTTTTGCATTCAAAAAACTATTAGTTTGTTACGTCTTTTTGCTATCTCTGCGAGCAGCCCTGCTTAGGTTGTACAGTCTGACAGCCGTTGGTAGGAAGGACCTACGAAACCTCTCGGTTGTGCACCTGGGATGATGTAGTCTGCTGCTAAATGAGCTCCTCAGTGCATTCAGTATGTCCTGCATAGGGTGGAACTCGGACTCCAGCAGAGATGACAGTTTAGCCACCGTCCTTCTCTCTCCTATCTCCTCCATCGGATCAAGGCGCTGCCCCAGGACAGAGCTAGCTTTCTTAATCAGTTTGTTCAGTCTCTTCCTATCGGCTGCAGTAATGCCACTGCCCCAGCAGACCACTCCAAAAGTGATGGCTGATGCCACCACCGTGTCATAGAATGACTTCAGCAGCGCCCCTTGTACACCAAAAGACCTGAGTCTCCTCAGCAGGAACAGCCTGCGCTGTCCCTTCTTGTAGAGTGCATCAGTATTGTGTGACCAGTCTAGTTTATTGTTCAGATGAATACCCAGGTACTTATAGGATGTCACCATCTCGATGTCTGTTCCCTGTATATTTACTGGTACTGTGAGGGGCTGCCCATGCCTGCGGCAGTCCACCACCAGCTCCTTAGTTTTCCTCGCGTTGATCTGGAGGCAGTTCCGATGGCACCAGTCCACGAAGTCCTGGATAAGCCCTCTGTACTCAGCTTCATCTCCATTGGAGATGAGGCCAACGATCGCAGAGTCATCAGAGAACTTCTGTAGATGGCAGTGTGTTGTGTTGTGTGAGAAGTCCGCAGTATAAAGAGTGAACAGGAAGGGAGCCAGCACCGTTCCCTGGGGGGCCCCCGTGCTACTGATGATCGTGTCGGACACACAGTCCCGGGTTCTCACAAACTGAGGCCGGTTCGTGAGGTAGTCCAGGATCCATGATGACAGGTGCTGGTCCACCCCTGCGCGCAGCAGCTTGTCCTTCAGGATCATCGGTTGGATGGTGTTGAAAGCACTGGAGAAGTCAAAGAACATGATCCTCACCATATTCCCGGGCTTCTCCAGGTGGGACAGAGAACGGTGAAGGAGGAAGATCACCGCATCCTCCACCCCAATGCCATGCTGGTAGGCGAACTGGAGTGGATCCATCGCTGGTTCCACCAGGGGGCGGAGGTGAGCAAGGAGCAGTCTCTCCAGGGTCTTCATCAAGTGGGACGTCAAGGCCACCGGTCTGTAGCTGTTCAGGTCTTTGGGGTGGGAAGTTTTTGGTACAGGTACCACACAAGATGTTTTCCACAGCTGTGGTACCCTCCCCAGTTTCAGGCTCATGTTGAAGATATACGTCACAATCCCACACAGCTGGTCTGCACAGGACTTGAGGAGCTTTGCGCTGATGCCGTCCGGTCCCGGCGCCTTCCTCGCCTTGATCTTCCTCAGCTCCGTCCTCACCTGGGTCCTGGTCAGGGTCAGGATGGGGGGCTGTGTGTTGGGAGTGGGGGGGTGTTGGTAGAGTGGGGAGTGGGCAGCAGGACTTGATTTCTTTAGAGGCAGCAGTGGTTGTTGTGCAGTCAGGGGGGAGGGCGGTTGGTCAAATCTATTGAAAAACAGATTCAGGTTGTTCGCCCACTCCCTGCCCCCTGTGGCCTGGGGGGAGGTATTCTGGAGCCCCGAGATGGTTTTGAGGTTTCTCCAGACCCCGCTGATGTCGCTCTGTTGCAGCTTGTCCTCCATCTTCTTCCTGAAGCTGTCCTTGCCTTCTCTGATCTTTCTCCTCAGCTCCCTCTGTACGGACTTCAGCATCTCCCTGTTCCCCGACCTGAAGATCCTCTTCTTCTCTCTCAGAAGTGTTTTTATCTCAGGGTTGATCCAGGGTTTGTTGTTTGAGTGACGCCGTATGGTCTTGGTGGGAACGGATTTGTCCACACAGAAGCTGAGGTAGCCCGTGAAGGTGTGAATGAGGCCATCGATGTCCTCACCATGTGGATCGCAGAGCTGCTTCCAGGCGGTGGCTTCAAAACAGCCCTTTAGGGTGTCCATTGTCTCCTCAGACCATAACTCCACAGTGTGCATGGCCGGAGGTTGTCTGTGCACTAGGGGTTTGTACACCGGCCGGAGATGAACCAAGTTGTGATCCGATCTCCCGAGTGGGGGTAGTTGTGATGAGGTGTACGCCTCCTTAGTGTTTGCGTAGAATAAATCCAGTGTTTTATTGTCTCTAGTGTGGCATGTGACATACTGGGTGAACGTGGGTAGAATGGGAGACAGTGAAACATGGTTGAAATCGCCTGAGATGAGGAGAAGAGCATCTGGGTGTTCTGTCTGCAGCCTGCTGGTTACTGAATGGATGACGTCACGTGCTGTCCCAGCGTTCGCCGTCGGATTTGCATAAACAACAATGCAGATCACGTGTGAGTGTTCTCTCGGGAGATATGTAGGCCTCATGCTAACAGCTAGCAACTCAATGTCTTTGCTGCAGTGTCGTTGTTTAACAGTGATATGTCCCGGTCTGCACCAGTTGTTGTTAACATACATGATCACTCCACCGCCCCTAGCCTTGCCACTCTCTGGTGTTCGGTCAGCTCGTATCATGTGAAAACCCTCCAGCTCAATGTTAGCATCTGCTGCTAGTTCAGTTAGCCACGTCTCAGTAAACAAAAGGAGAGAGCACTCCCGGTATGTGCTATCATAACGGGAGATAGCCGCTAGCTCATCTAACTTTCCCAGTATCGACCGTACATTTCCCATGACAACAGATGGAAGGGAGGGTCTGTACCTTATATTTTTTGTCCTCCGCCTTACTCCAGCCCGGCAGCCGCGGCGTTTTCGCCTCAGTTCACTCGGTATGTCGAGTTTTTCCAATGGGACCGGGTGGCGGTTGAATGCTAGCAGCTGTTCTCTGCTGTATCGTATCCTGCTATAGACAGTGGCTCCGTCCACCGGCTCAGGAGACATTTAGGACGATCTGTGTGTCCGTGATATAAGTGGGGTGAAAAAAAAAAAGACGGATCAAAAGAGAGAGGAAGGGAAAAAGACTCGGAATCGAGCCGCTGTTGCAAAAGGCAGCCGACTCGTGTGGCGCCGAGAGAAAAAAAAAAAAAAAAAAAAAAAAAAAAAAAAAAAAAAATGGAATGGATGGAATAAATATGTAAATATATAAACACCCACAGTACGGAGCATTGCAGCTAGGTGGAATAAATATGCAAGTATATAAACACACACAGTGCGGAGCAATGTAGCTAGATGGAATAATATGTAGATATATAAAAACACAGTGCGGAGCATTGTAGCTAGATGGAATAAATATATAGATATATAAATATAAACACACCCAGTGCTGAGCATTGTAGCTAGAGGGAATAAATATATAGATATATAAATATAAACACACCCAGTGCAGAGCATTGTAGCTAGATGGAATAAATATGTAAATATATAAACACACACAGTGCAGAGCATTGTTGCTAGGTGGGATGAAACAGCATAACCGTCTATTTAGTTATCCTACATGGTATGATTATGTGCCCATACATATTCTCACCCTCCATAGCGACCGGTATGTTCCTAGTTGTATGCCGGAGAGGACCATTGTGTAAGTCTATTGCATCTTTTGCATTCAAAAAAAACTATTAGTTTGTTACGTCTTTTTTGCTATCTCTGCGAGCAGCCCTGCTTAGGTTGTACAGTCTGACAGCCGTTGGTAGGAAGGACCTACGAAACCTCTCGGTTGTGCACCTGGGATGATGTAGTCTGCTGCTAAATGAGCTCCTCAGTGCATCCAGTATGTCCTGCATAGGGTGGAACTCGGACTCCAGCCGAGATGACAGTTTAGCCACCGTCCTTCTCTCTCCTATCTCCTCCATCGGATCAAGGCGTTGCCCCAGGACAGAGCTAGCTTTCTTAATCAGTTTGTTCAGTCTCTTCCTATCGGCTGCAGTAATGCCACTGCCCCAGCAGACCACTCCAAAAGTGATGGCTGATGCCACCACCGTGTCATAGAATGACTTCAGCAGCGCCCCTTGTACACCAAAAGACCTGAGTCTCCTCAGCAGGAACAGCCTGCGCTGTCCCTTCTTGTAGAGTGCGTCAGTATTGTGTGACCAGTCTAGTTTATTGTTCAGATGAATACCCAGGTACTTGTAGGATGTCACCATCTCGATGTCTGTTCCCTGTATATTTACTGGTGCTGTGAGGGGCTGCCCATGCCTGCGGCAGTCCACCACCAGCTCCTTAGTTTTCCTTGCGTTGATCTGGAGGCAGTTCCGATGGCACCAGTCCACAAAGTCCTGGATAAGCCCTCTGTACTCAGCTTCATCTCCGCTGGAGATGAGACCAACGATCGCAGAGTCATCAGAGAACTTCTGTAGATGGCAATGTGTTGTGTTGTGTGAGAAGTCCGCAGTATAAAGAGTGAACAGGAAGGGAGCCAGCACCGTTCCCTGGGGGGCCCCCGTGCTACTGATGATCGTGTCGGAAACACAGTCCCGGGTTCTCACAAACTGAGGCCGGTTCGTGAGGTAGTCCAGGATCCATGATGACAGGTGCTGGTCCACCCCTGCGCGCAGCAGCTTGTCCTTCAGGATCATCGGTTGGATGGTGTTGAAAGCACTGGAGAAGTCAAAGAACATGATCCTCACCATATTCCCGGGCTTCTCCAGGTGGGACAGAGAACGGTGAAGGAGGAAGATCACCGCATCCTCCACCCCAATGCCATGCTGGTAGGCGAACTGGAGTGGATCCATCGCTGGTTCCACCAGGGGGCGGAGATGAGCAAGGAGCAGTCTCTCCAGGGTCTTCATCAAGTGGGACGTCAAGGCCACCGGTCTGAAGCTGTTCAGGTCTTTGGGGTGGGAAGTTTTTGGTACAGGTACCACACAAGATGTTTTCCACAGCTGTGGTACCCTCCCCAGTTTCAGGCTCATGTTGAAGATATACGTCACAATCCCACACAGCTGGTCTGCACAGGACTTGAGGAGCTTTGCGCTGATGCCGTCCGGTCCCGACGCCTTCCTCGCCTTGATCTTCCTCAGCTCCGTCCTCACCTGGGTCTTGGTCAGGGTCAGGATGGGGGGCTGTGTGTTGGGAGTGGGGGGGGGTGTCGGTGGAGTGGGGAGTGGGCAGCAGGACTTGATTTCTTAGTGGCAGCAGTGGTTGTTGTGCAGACAGGGGGGAGGGCGGTTGGTCAAATCTATTGAAAAACAGATTCAGGTTGTTCGCCCACTCCCTGCCCCCCGTGGCCTGGGGGGAGGTATTCTGGAGCCCCGAGATGGTTTTGAGGTTTCTCCAGACCCCGCTGATGTCGCTCTGTTGCAGCTTGTCCTCCATCTTCTTCCTGAAGCTGTCCTTGCCTTCTCTGATCTTTCTCCTCAGCTCACTCTGTACGGACTTCAGCATCTCCCTGTTCCCCAACCTGAAGATCCTCTTCTTCTCTCTCAGAAGTGTTTTTATCTCAGGGTTGATCCAGGGTTTGTTGTTTGAGTGACGGCGTATGGTCTTGGTGGGAACGGATTTGTCCACACAGAAGCTGAGGTAGCCCGTGAAGGTGTGAATGAGGCCATCGATGTCCTCACCATGTGGATCGCAGAGCTGCTTCCAGGCAGTGGCTTCAAAACAGTCCTTTAGAGTGTCCATTGTCTCCTCAGACCATAACTCCACAGTGTGCATGGCCGGAGGTTGTCTGTGCACTAGGGGTTTGTACACCGGTCGGAGATGAACCAAGTTGTGATCCGATCTCCCAAGTGGGGGGAGTTGTGATGAGGTGTACGCCTCCTTAGTGTTTGCGTAGAACAAATCCAGTGTTTTATTGTCTCTAGTGTGGCATGTGACATACTGGGTGAAAGTGGGCAGAATGGGAGACAGTGAAACGTGGTTGAAATCGCCTGAGATGAGGAGAAGAGCATCTGGGTGTTCTGTCTGCAGCCTGCTGGTTACTGAATGGATGACGTCACGCGCTGTCCCAGCGTTCGCCGTCGGATTTGCATAAACAACAATGCAGATCACGTGTGAGTGTTGTCTCGGGAGATATGTAGGCCTCATGCTAACAGCTAGCAACTCAATGTCTTTGCTGCAGTGTCGTTGTTTAACAGTGATATGTCCCGGTCTACACCAGTTGTTGTTAACATACATTATCACTCCACCGCCCCTAGTTTTGCCACTCTCTGGTGTTCGGTCAGCTCGTATCATGTGAAAACCCTCCAGCTCAATGTTAGCATCTGCTGCTAGTTCAGTTAGCCACGTCTCAGTAAACAAAAGGAGAGAGCACTCCCGGTAAGTGCTATCATAACGGGAGATAGCCGCTAGCTCATCTAACTTTCCCAGTATCGACCGTACATTTCCCATGACAACAGATGGAAGGGAGGGTCTGTACCTTATATTTTTTGTCCTCCGCCTTACTCCAGCCCGGCAGCCGCGGCGTTTTCGCCTCAGTTCTCTCGGTATGTCGAGTTTTTCCAGTGGGACCGGGTGGCAGTTAAATGCTAGCAGCTCTTCCCTGTTGTATCGAATCCTGCTATAAACAGTGGCTCCGTCCACCGGCTCAGGAGACATTTGGGACGATCTGTGTGTCCGTGATATAAGTGGGGTGAAAAAAAAAGTGATCAAAAGAGAGAGGAAGGGAAAAAAAAAAAACTCGGAATCAAGCCGCTGTTGCAAAAGGCAGCCGACTGGTGTGGCGCCGAGAGAAAGAAGTCCCCCGGAGATTGAAGTGTGCCTCAATCGCATTGAACCAGGAGCGCGGATTGTTCTGCCAGAAGTCCGGTAGCTGGACTGTAGCGGCATTCGCTTGGCTGGGGGCTCCTGACGAGGCTGGCCCGGGGGAAATCTCCTCTCGCTGCATGCTCGTCTTGGGTCACCAGTGTGGGAATGTGGGAAGGACGAGACAGGTTTCTCTCAAGTCATCTTTATTCACATTCACCAACATTGCAAAGAAGAAAGAGGACATTACAGGGAACTCTCGTCCTTAAATACCAGGACTCTTCACAGTTCACAAGTCACATGCATCACAAATCACATTGCATTATAATCGGCAGTAACAATGCATCTCCTCTCTCTGATCTCACCCCCACAGTCTACAATGCATCCTCTCCTTAATCCTCTAATAACACCCGCAGTCTCAAACTCTGCATACCAAAGCTAACATCCTTGCCACTTCCTGTTATCTCCAAGGAAGCTCTGCCTTTGTTCTGATCTAAAATGTGAGTCACAAAATAGGTCACATATGTGTGGCCCCCACAGTCTAATATTTAAATTTATTTGATGATCTGAAGCATTTAAGTGCAACAAACATAAAAAAAAATGAAAAACCAGGAAGGGGGCAAACACTTTTTCACACCACTGTAGGTGACCAGTAGACTCGTTTCTGACAGTAAAAACCGACAAACACACATTTTTTCAGTCAATGACCCTTTTAAGAAAACTACAGCCTGCCCAAGTGGCTAGTGTGAGTGGCTGGCTTACCGGCCACTTCTGAAATGTAAAAGCCCAGCTTGGGATCAGTGTCTTGTTCTAAGGTCCAATGACACCTAAGCTTCAGCTTCTTCACAGATGGCATGGCATTTTCTCCAAGGATTCCCTGATACTTGATTGAACCCATCTTGCCCTCCACACTGTCATAATTTGAGCGCTGGGGGATTCCACCGGCTCTTTTCCTTTTGTTTTTTTTTTTCTGATTTGTATTATGTTGTATTTTTGAGTTCTTTGCCTTTTATGTTATCCCTAGTTTGTTTTCACACATTCTGTATTGTTTCTTTGTATGATTTATTTTCCGAGTTACGTTCACTGTAGGTTTGTTATTTACATATTTGGGTTTGTTTGTCTTTATTTGTTCCCACATCATATTTGCCAGTTGTCTTTTCTTTCTTTCTCTTTCCAGGGGTTGCAGTTGTCAGGGGCACTTCTGGGTTTTTTCCCTGCCTCTGGGCGGTGCCCCTGTCAAGTTGTCTCCTCTCCTCATGGTTCACAGCTGATTGTCATTTTCTCCCCAGCACACTCATCTGATTCACACCGGTTACTATTTGTGTTTGTTTCTGATCCTATTTAAGGGCTGTTATTTTCATTTCTCTTAGCTGGAGTCTTAAGTTACTCATCTTCTTCTCCACAAGAACCCATTCCCTGTTCTGGTGAGTTTTGTTTCCATTCATTTGTGCGCTAGTTGCTTTATTATCTGTTTGAACTTTTGTTGGTGTACTGCTTGGTACTTTGTGCTTTTGCTAACACACACCACAAACTACAATTAAGCATCTGGGACTTCCCCTCTGCTCCGTGGGGCAATTGATTACAGAAGACTCTGGCCAGTAAGAGACCCAGCTACCGTGGTTTGTGGGGTTTTGTTTTTTTTGTTTTCACTTACCTGTTTCTCCATAGCGAATCATGTCCCCAGCCCATATGGACTCTGCAGGTGGGTGCAGCTACCCGGTGAGCCTGGGGTGGGAATGCTGCAAAACCCTGATGGAGATGGATGAACTAATCTCTGCAGCTTGCATTGGTCCTAAGCCGAAAGATGCACTGTGGTACCGGGGTCTCACGGAGGCAGCTGCTCGCCGGTGCCCTTAGTTTAAGAAGCATGCTGAGAGAGTGGAGAGGATTTCTCTGGTGGCGGTTCTGCAACATGAGAACAGTGAGATGGTGAGGAATTCCCCAGGAAATCTGGGCCTGCGCCGAAGGGGAGGTCTTCCTGGGCCTATGTAGTATCAGCTCCTCACAGCCTCCGGTGCCTGTTCCTGCTCCTGCTCCCACTCCATCGGCTCCAAGATGCCGCCATCCAGCTCCGGACTGCTGGAGGAATACCCCCTCCTCTCAGGCAGCATTTTTCCGGTCACTGAGGTCAAAAACTCCCGCAGCAGTCCCTTTATCTAGTTTTTCTTCTCCTGCTTTCCTGTCAGCTTTTTCCTCTGCTGCTGCTGCTTCTTCCTCCTCCTTGGTGATTCCTCTCGCTGCTGAGGGTTCAGCTGATTCCTCCCAGGCTCCGCCCGTCGCTGTGGCTGCAGGGGTGGCTCCTCAAGGTTTCCCTGGGAGGATGACTTCTACTGAAGTCACAGAGAGGGCTGATTCCCAACCTGCTACAGCAGAAGACATCACAGCCCAGAAGTTCAGGCAAGAGGTTTTTTCTTTCTCATTCAATTAAGCATAAATGATCTTGCCTGACTCCTGACGGTGGGGCTCTGATTAGGCAGTCCTCTTAGTCCTCAATATCTGCTGCAGCTTTTGACTGTTCACCTGCTCTCTCCGTGTCTCCTCCTTCCCCCCTGAGTGTCCGCCGGCCCAGAATCGAGCCGTCAGACAATGGAGGAGCCTGAGGCTCTGGAGGACCTGGTCCCAGCCCTGCAGCCACAGTCTGGATGGAGGGAAAGCGCTGCAACTGATCTGAAGCCTGTGCCAACGATGGAGCGTCCCCTGGCCTCAGCAGAACGGGATCCAGTGCCAGCAGCAAGCCGACCTCCTGTGTCCATGTCGGGCAAGCCACCTGCATGGGCCACTTCACTGGGGGGTCTCGGGAAGGCATCCACCACCGTACTTGCTGCTGGGGCCGCCACCGTAGAGTCCGAGCTGGACCTCCAGAAAGCTGGGCCCGAGACATCATTGTCTGGATCGACGGAGTCCTGGACGGCGTTGAAGCTCGAGCTCAGGCAAGTGCTCTCCTTTTGTGTGTGTGTGTGTGTGTGTGTGTGTGTGTGTGTGTGTGTTTATATTGGAGAGATCTTGTCTGGCTCTTTGTGGGGAGAGCCAGGTGCAGTCGTCAGCTACATGGGGCTTCCCTGTGGGGCAGCCACCTCTTGGGTCACCCCAACTATTTAGGTGGCTAAAAAACTCTGGTTGATTGCCTGACGGACGGTGCCGTTGGGTTGGGTGGACCATATTCTCCGGCAGGCCACCCGACTCTTGCCAACCCGTCTTCTGCCAGGCCTGGGACTTTGGCCAGCCACCTGAAATGTCTTGCCCTTTGGTCCAGGGGCCTTAGGTAACTGGTTTTGCCTGGTGTGGATCCTGAGCGGGGGTTTTTGTTTTTTGTTTTCTCCTAGCCTTGGTTTTGCTGGGGTGTAAGTCATGGGAGTTCTTATTATTTTCTCTGGTTTGTTTTGGTCTCTCTGTGCCTGGGTCCACCTCCTCCCGCCCAGGGTGGGGTTGTTTTCTTGTCTTTTGGTGGGGTGGATTCTTAGTGCGGGTGGGTCCTTGCTTTTCTTTTGATGTTGCCCGGGGTGTCTGGTTGGCACCCCTTGGGAGGGGGGGGGCTCTGTCATGATCTGAGCATGGGGGGATTCCACCGTGCTCTCTTTGCCTTTTGTTTTTTCCTGGTTTGTATTATGTTGCATTTTTTAGTTCTTTGCCTGTTATGTTATCTCTAATTTGTTTTTACACATTCTGTATTGTTTCTTTGTATGATTTATTTTCCGAGTTACGTTCACTGTAGTTTTGTTATTTACAAATTTTGGTTTATTTGTCTTTATTTGTTCCCACATCATATTTGCCAATTGTCTTTTCTTTCTTTCGCTTTCCGGGGGTTGCAGTAGTCAGGGGCACTTCCGGGTTTTTTCCCTGGCTCTGGGCAGTGCCCCCTGTCAAGCTGTCAGCCCCATTTCCTCTCCTCATGACTCACAGCTGTCATTTTCTCCTCAGCACGTTCATCTGATTCACACCAGTTACTATTTGTGTTTAATTGTTTCTGATCCTTTTTAAGGGCTGTTATTTTCATTTCTCTTTGCTGGAGTCTTAAGTTACTCATCGTCTTCTCCACCAGAACCCATTCCCTGTTCTGGTGAGTTTTGTTTCCATTCATTTGTGCGCTAGTTGCTTTATTATCCTTTTGGACTTTTGTTGGTGCACTGTTCGGTACTTTGTGCTTTTGCAAACACACACCACAAACTACAGTTCAGCATTTTGGACTTGTTCTCTGCCCCGTGGGGCAATTCATGACAGAAGACTCCGGCCAGTAAGAGACCCAGCTACTGTGGTTTGTGGGGTTTTGTTTTTTTGTTTTCACTTACCTGTTTCTCCATAGTGAATCGTGTCCCCAGCCCATACGGACTCTGCAGGTGGGTGCAGCTACCTGATGAGCCTGGGGTGGGAGTGCTGCAAAACCCTTTTGGAGATGAATGAACTAATCTCTGCAGCTCGCATCGGTCCTACCCCAAAAGATGCATTGTGGTACTTGGGTCTCGCGGAGACAGCTGCTTGCCTGTGCTCTCAGCTTAAGGACCATGCTGAGGGGGTGGAGAGGATTTCTCTGGTGGCGGCTCTGCAATGTGAGGACAGTGAAATGCTGAGGAATTCCCCAGGAAATCTGGGCCCGTGCCGAAGGGGAGGCCTTCCCGGGCCTATGTAGTATATGCTCCTCACAGCCTCTGGCACCTGTTCCTGCTCCCACTCCATTGGATCAAAGACACCGCCACCCAGCTCCAGACCTCTGGAGGAATACCCCACCTGTCAGGCAGCAGTCCCTTTATCTAGTTTTTCTTTTCCTGCTGTCCTGTCAGCTTTTTCCTCTGCTGCTGTTGCTTCTTCCTCCTCCTTGGTGATTCCTCTCGCTGCTGAGGGTCCGGCTGTTTCCTCCCCAGCTCTGCCTGTCACTGTGGCTGCAGGGGCGGCTCCTCAAGGGTTCCCTGGGAGGCTGTCTTCTACTGAAGTCATGGAGAGGGCTGATTCCCAACCTGCTACAGCAGAAGACATCACAGCCCAGGATTTCAGGCAAGAGGTTTTTCCTTCTCATTCAATTAAGCATAAATTATCTTGCCTGACTTCTGATGGTGGGGCTCTGATTAGGCAGTCCTCTGAGTCCTCACCATCTGCCACAGCTTTTGACTGTACACCTGCTCTTTCCGTGTCTCCCCCCAACCCCCCGAGTGTCTGCCTGCCCCAGAATGTAGCCGCTGGATGATGGAGAAGCCTGAGGCTCTGGAGGACCTGGTCCCAGACCTGCAGCCACAGTCTGGATAGAGGGAAACCGCTGCAACCAAGCTGAAGCCTGCGCCAATGATGAAGCATCCCCTGGCCTCAGTAGAATAAGATCAAGCGCCAGCAAGAAGTCGACCTCCTGTGTCCACGTCGGGTGAGCCACCTACGTGGGCCACTTCCCTGGGGGGTCTCGGGACTGCATCCACCACCATGCCTGCTGCTGGGGCTGCCACAGCAGAGTCCGAGCTTGTCCTCCAGAGAGCTGGGCCCGAGAGGTTATTGTCTGGATCGATGGAGTCCTGGACAGCAGTGGAGCTCGAGCTCAGGCAAGTGCTCTCCTTTGTTTTTGTTGTGTCTATATTGGAGAGAGCTTGCCTGGCTCTTTGTGGGGAGAGCCAGGTGCAGTCGTCAGCTGCACCTGAGCTCACTTTGCCGGGCTCCACTGCCACCGGTGACCTTGACACTGTTTCTCTTCCTCTCCCATCTGAGCTTTTCCCCAGGGTCACCGAGGATCGTCCAGCTTTGCCAGAAGTGTCTATGGGTCCAGCCTCGCTGCCCGACATCACTGTGGGTCCAGTTCCTCCTGCTCAGGACATCGCGGGTACTCCATCTCAGCCCAGGACCTCTGTGGGTGCAGCTCCTCCTTCCAAGGTCATTGTGGGTGCTCCGTCCCAGCCCAGGTCCTCCGTGGGTGCTGCTCCCCCTCTGGCCGAGGTCTTCACGGGTGCTCCATCCCAGCTGGGGACCTCCTACAATGCAACTCCTCCTTAGTCTGGTTCTCTGTGGGTGCTATGTCCCAGGCGGGGACTGTCGTGGGAGCTGCATCCCAGCCTGAATCCAACATGGGTGATTTGCCCAAGTGTGGGCCCGCCATGGGAGTTACGCTCCAGCCCAGGGTCCACCGTGGGTACAGCTCTGGCCCAGTCCGGGTCCACCATGGGTGCTGCTTTGCTCCAGCCCGGAGCCACTGTGGGTGCTGCTTTGCTCGAGCCCGGAGCCACCGCAGGTGCAGCTCTGCTCCAGGCTGGGGCCACCAAGGGTGTTAAAGGTCAGTCCGAGGGCATCATGGTTTCCCCTCCTCTGCCAGACACCGTCGTGGTTCCCTCTCCTCCACTCAACATCGTTGTGGTTCCCTCTCCTCCACCCAACATCATTGTGGGTTCCCTAACTCTTCTGTCCCCTTCTATGTGGGGCTTCCCTGTGGGGCAGCCACTTCCTGGGCCACCCCTACTATTTAGGTGACTAAAAAACTCTGGTCGACCGCCTCACGGACGGTGCCATTGGGTTGGGTGGCCCATATTCTCTGGCAGGCCACCCGACTCTTGCCACCTTGCCATCTGCTAGGCCTGGGACTTTTGTCAGCCACCGGAACTGTCTAACCCTTTGGTCCAGGGGGCCTAGGTCCCTGGTTTTGCCTGGTGTTGATCCTGAGCAGGGTTTTTTTGTTTTCTCCTAGCCTTGGTTTTGCTGGGGTGTGAGACATGGGAGTTCTTATTATTTTCTCTGGTTTGTTTTGGTCCCTCCGTGCCTGGGTCCCCCTCCTCCCACCCGGAATGGGGTTGTTTTCTTGTCTTTTGGTGGGGTGGGTTCTTAGCGCGGGCGGGTCCTTGTTTTCTTTTGATGTTGCCCGGGGTGTCTGGTATCCACCCCTTGAGGGGAGGGCTCTGTCATGATCTGAGCGCAGAGGGATTCCACCTCCACCTCTCCTTATAACTCACAGCTGATTGTCATTTTCTTCCCAGCCTGCTCATCTGATTCATACCGGTTACTATTTGTGTTTAATTGTTTCTGATCCTATTTAAGGGCTGTTATTTTCATTTCTCTTTGCCGGAGTCTTAAGTTACTCATCGTCTTCACCACCAGAACCCATTCCCTGTTCTGGTGAGTTTTGTTTCCATTCATTCGTGCACAAGTTGCTTTATTATCTGTTTGGACTTTTGTTGGTGCACTTTTTTGGACTTTGTGCTTTTGTTAATAAACACCACAAACTACAGTTCAACATCTGGGTCTTCCTCTCTGCCCCGAGGGGCAATTTATGACACACACGAAGCAGGGTTCCAGTGCCAGAGGAAGTGAAGCAGCCCCAGAACATCACTGGGCCACCTACACCACCTCCAAGCTTCAGTGTAGGAAGGGTGGTCTTTTCAGAGTGTGATTCATTCCGCCTCCAGACATACCGTTGATCCATAGGCCCGGAATGTTCTCGTTTTGTTTCATTGTTCCACATAACAGAATTCAAATACCTATTTTTTTATTTACATATTTTTTAGCAAATTGGAGCCGACTTTTCTCATACTTTTGGGTCAGTAGTGATGTTCGTCTTGGAGTTCGTCATGGAGCCCTTCAGCGTTTAATATGCACTTTGCTGTGGAAAGTGAAACCTCAGTGTCTACTCTCACCAAGTCTTACTGAAGGTCTTTTGCAGTCAGTTGAGAGTTTTTGACCACCTGGCTCCTCAGGACTCTGGTTGTAGCCGTTGATAGTTTCCTCTTTCTGCCATGTTGAGGAATGTAACCACAGTTCTTAAACTTTAAAATTGCAAACTATACTTCTAACTGTATCCCCAGGAACAATCAATGTCTTTGATATATTGTTGTATCTTTTTACTTGTTTGTGCAAGGAAATGATCTCTTCTGAACTTTTTTGACAATTCTCTGGACTTAGAGGTATATTTCTAACATGAAATCAAGTATACCAGTACACTACTCACAAAAGTTAGGGATATTTGGCTTTAGGGTGAAATTTTTGGAAAATGTAAAAAGTTCACACCACAGTGATATAATATCATGAAAGAAGGGTATTTAAGAAGAAACATGCAATGGTGATTTCCTCATTTTAAACAATTTATTGAAACAAAAGCCAACAACAGCGGTGGGTATACCACCACAAAAATGTCAGAGTCTAGTAACTTGTCATATGCCCTTAAGCATCAATTACAGCTTGACAACGATATCTCATGCTGTTCACAAGTTGACTAATTGTCTGCTGAGGCATGGCATTCCCCTCTTCTTGAAGGTCAGCCCTCAGGCCATTGAAGTTGTGGGGTGCAGGGTTACAAGCCTCTACATGGCGACTCAGCTGATCCGATAGATTTTCTATGGGATTCAGGTCTGGAGAAAGTGCAGGTCACTCCATTTGAGGTACCCCAGCCTCCAGCAGCAATTCCCTAACAACGCAACCTCGATGAGCTGGAGCATTGTCGGCCATGAAGATGAAATGAGGCCTGTGTTGTTAATGCAGGGGTACAATGACAGGATTAATGATATTCAGGTAGTATTGGCTTGTCACTGTACCATTCACAAGGTGTAGGACAGTCCTGTATTGACTAGACACACCTGAGTGTAATGCCACCATAACAGTGACTGATGCATAGCGCTCTCCTTGACGTCTCCAACATCATTGGCGGCCATCATGTCTGCACAGCGTGAATCGACTTTCATCAGTGTAGCATCATCGTCTCCTCACAGCCGAGACAGAAGATCACTTCTCTCCAGTTTACAGGAATTTCATTTTATTCATTACACAGGAATATCACCTTTCTGCCTTTTCAGGAATATCACTGGCTTTTATGTCGACTCATGCAGGCTTCTTCCAGGCCTGACCAAAGATGCTTGCTTTCCCAGGACCCCAATGTAAACAGTTGCCTCTTGCAGAGATTGTAAGGATCAGAATTTGCTTTTAAAGGCTCAAAGGAACATAAAACTCAGGAGACCAGACCTCTCAACGTGAACACTGCATTTGATAGCGTACCTTTTCACAGGAAACCAATGTTTTTTTTAAAAGAGTCATAAACCACTTAATCTGACGGATTTATAGCCTATGCTGTCCAGGTACCTTCGCCCAGATACTAAAGGAAATCATCTACAGCTCAACAGTACCTCCTAGCGGATACCTACGGAATGTGTTTTCAGTATGTAGGATGACTTTTAATTTGTTCTAAATATTAAGTTTCTTTCAGCTTATCCTCTGGATCCTAAGGACACTGAAAATCATCCCTCTTTTATCACCAACCATGGTTTGCTGCAAGTTGATCTAAATGTGAATGCATGTATTATAATTATGTATAAGAAATGTTATATTCATGAGTGTTATTCAAACACATATTGGAGTAGTGATATAAATGCATGATCACCAAAATATTAGCCAAGTCATTTAATTTAGTTAGATTTTATATTGAGCATTTATTTCATAAGAACTGACTGAGTGTTGATTTTCCCTCTGAAATTTCATGGGGTGGTGTCTACATTTGATTGGCTGCTCTCAAACAAAGAAGTGTTCTCACATTGGATAGCAGCCATTTCAAACTGCTTCTGAAAAAGCCGATTGGTCAGTCTTGCGACTACATCATCAGTTTTACGACCCGGCGAGGTAACTTTAAAAGAGAGAAGTTAGATTTGAGTTTAGTTTTTTAGAAAGTTAGAAAAAGAGATCAGCACAGTAGAAAAAGGGTAGAAAAGGAACAGGCAGGAAGATTAGAACAGCAAAACGGTAATAGAATTAAGAATTAGAAACACAGAAAGAAGAAAGAAAGAGATTTTGAGAAAGATTAGGAACTAAATTAAGATTAAAGAAGCAGAATAGTAATCTAGATCTCAGAAGAAGATTTTATTCCACCGTTTCAAGGCCCTGTGAAGTTTTATTTTATTCTCTGTGTGTTTGTCAAGTCTTTCCTTATAGTCTGGAAACTGAGGAGAAGCCATTTTTTCTTTAGAGCTCGTCCCTTTTAGAGAATCAAATTCTCAAACTTTTTCCTTCCCCTCAGAAGCCATTCTTATCCTAGTAAATGTTTTTCTAACATTTTTTTATGACTTTTCACGCCATTAAAGTGGACCTTTAATTTGCCTAGTTTAAAGTGAACAGAGACTGAGAAGATTTTCCTTCAGTTTTCGGGTCGATCCCGCTACAAGAGACCCCAAATTTGGACTCTTTTTCAAAGGACTTTTCACGCCGCCCTGAGACAAACTATCCACGGCTGCAACTGTCTGCTTGAAGGGCCCCCAGCTGAGTTATCACCTACACGGCTGTGAGTGAGGACAGCAGCCGCTTCCTCCGACGTCCTAACTTCAAAACCCAGCGGTACCGACCGTTGTGTGAGTGAGACTCTTATTTCTCCTATTTCCTGGGTTAAAACGTGATGTCCTAACAATTAAATTACAATTGAATATGGCCCGTATTTCAGGGCTCAATTAGTCTCTCAGCCGCAGGATGGAACTGTAAACTGAAGAAAACTTTTTAGTCATTTTTAAGTAACTGCCCTTAAAATTTTTGTAGATTAATTCAGGAGTCATTTTTAGATAATTAGCTTATGAATTTTCCCCATAAAATTGCGTTGTTTTGTTAAAACATTCCAGCCTCATTTACCGTTGAAACATAAGTCTAGTTCTCCTTGGTTCTGCAGAGGTGTAAAGCTGGATTTTATGTTCAGGAACCCAATATCAGTTGATGTGATATATTACGCTGTTATCATCTGAATCTGTTTATTCATCATTTGAACGCCATGACATGTAACCTGAATGATTTTAATAAAAGAGTGAATGAGAGCAGTTGAAAGTGTTTTCCTTTCGCATATACAGGTTTCCTAATCACGGCAGGACAAAAACTCACTGAAACTTTGAGACTGATTCATTAAGTAATTTAAGGTACAAAGTTAATTAAAATTAAAGTTAATATAATTGTCCGTCAGGACTGGTGCCCCTTTTACGAGTGCTTTTATTTAATTTAGCGGGTGTAGAAGTGATGGTTCAACTCCGCCCCCTTTCACACCCACTATTAAATAAAATAAATAATTCCTGTACCTTATGACAAATATTTTTATAGGCAAATTATACTACAGCTTAATAGTGCCCCGTGTGAGGCCTCTGTAATTGGGAAACGTATATGCAAAAAGAAAATTCATTGAAATCATAATTTTTTTCCCTGCAAATATTGATCCACTATTTGGCGAGTCTGTGTGTTGTTTGAGAGGCTGAGGCCTGCATCTCTCCTCCTACCTGTGTCTGTCTGCTGTGTTTGTTTACCTAACCTCCCACTGAGGAGGCTAGTGGCTGATGATAGCAAAGGGGGGGTGAGCGATTCACCCACTAAAGTCAACAGTTTTTGATGCATGCAAAAAGAAGTTTGAAGCATTATATGCTGGATTAAGAAACATAAAGGCCGAGAGTGACAGAAACGCGAAGAAAACCGTCCTGTCTCTCGCCAGTTTAACCTTCCGGCGATTATCCCGAAAGGAGTAATTAAACTGGCCAGTTCTGTAATTTAATTACCCAAGCGTGGTGACGTCAGATTAAGCTGGACGCGGTTTGATCTGGTCACTGAATAAACCGCTGGGGAAAGTAGCGCTAAACGATACCCGGAATTAAAGGGGTAACATTATTTATGAAAGTTGGAGATTAAACTCTCATCTTGGAAAGCAAGGCGTGGCGTTGTCACTGAGACTCGCGCCCGCATCACGTGTCATGTGAACACGCACAGTCGCGCGCGTGACCGAAAGGCGTGCACGAAAAACTGCGCATGAGCAGAGTAAATGTGCAGACGCCATTTTGAAGGCACTAACAGGGACTCACCCTAGCCGCCATTTTGAGTGAGACCGGTAGACCCGCCCAGAGCGACGTCACCAGTGTCTCCTCCCCCTGGGAGGGCAGAGACAACTGCCTCCATCGTGTGGTCAACTATAGGAGTTGCATTTCTTGCATGAATGCACACTCGGATTAAAGCAGAGCAAATCTATTAAGCTGATTTATAATCAAACAGAGCTTCCAAATTGACTTTAAATCAATCCAAATTATCCGGAACAATCTAAATTTAAACCCAAATCAAAGTTTTATCCCAAGAACCAAAAGGAAAAGGAAACTTGTGGGTTTGAAGTTTGTTCTCATTGGTGGAAGAGCTTTTGACTGCATATATACACAGTGAAAGAACATAGAAGCATATACTTTGTATTTACTCACATATGTTAACCACATATTTTAATCTTTTTAGTTAAAAGCATATATTCACACATCTCACGCTAAAAGTCTGCAAACTTTTTAAGCTATATATATGTGTTTTGTTTTAAAGATCTCTCTGTGCAATTTCTTTCACTGGAAGCCATTCAACTTAGGGATTCAAATAAATGACAATGTTCATTTAAACTCAAGTTAATGTTAATCCTGTGCATGTTGGTAAAGGATTTAGTAATTTACTAAATATTTAACCAAAAAAATTTTTTTTTCCAAAATTAGGAAACCACATTCAGCAATTAACACTTGAAAGCTTTAGCTTATTTACAGTCAGTGTTGCTTTTGATTCATATTTCCTCCCCAGGAGAAGGAAAACATTTAACCAACTCACTATTTCTCACCAGGATTTGAAATAAGTCAAAAGGTGAAAACTTTGACTAGTCTGTAAAACATTTTAATTTTTTTCCTCCTCTTTTTAAATAATCATTAACTTTAATCCTAAGGAAGCCTTAGTGACAATACGCAAAGACAGTTCATTTGTTTCCTAACTTGTAAATATTAAAATATTGAAAGGCTTTAAATGAAGATAAGCTTTAACAAATAGAACAAAGCCAATTCTAACTTTAAAACAAAGTGAAGACTTATACTGTAACCCTAAAGCCTTAAAGCATTTAACCTTTTCTATTTTTGTTGCTTTCTTTTTCTTTTGTAAATAAAATCATTACTTTCAAGTGAGATTCAACAAAAAATTCACAACCTAGTTGAGGACTATTCCAAAACTACACTTTGATAACTGAACTGAAAGAAGTCAATCGACACAATTTTTTTTTTTTGCTTTTGTCTTGTGAAATACAAATCAAAATACAGTGTCAACAAATAAACTAACACCTATTCCACATTTCTAAAGAATTCCAAAATATTTGCTTTCCTTCTTACAAGCCTGGAAGTTGAAACAAACTCCAAAAAGAAGCTTGTAATTACCCTCACTGTAAAACGACACTCAAGGTTAACTCTTGACGCACCACTTTAGCTATAATCAACGAATTGATTTCAAGCTAAGCGTTACACAAACGGTCAAACATGTTGAATCCACTTGACGAATTAAATGACCTTCAAGTAATATTGGAAGAGTTGGCTTCCGACCTTATACCCGGTTTCTCCAAACATGTTCGGGATACTCCACCCAAAGATTTGAAGCAAATCATGGAAAAACTTTCGGATGAATGCGAAGCTAACCCACCGAAAGCAAAGGAAATCCCCGGTGTGTTAGGAAAGTTTGCACTAGCATTAGTTGCAAGGCTAAAACGAGCTGAAACCCAAGTACTCTACGCTGAAAAGGAACTGGTGAAACAACAAACAACCATCCTTTCTCTTCAGGAAGAGAACAAATCCCTTGTGAAAAAGCAGGAACAAGCTCTCATAGAGAGAGAAGACACCCAAGCTACGCTCGATCAGACGTTGCTAGATCTGGAACAAGCAGAGGAAGAAAAGCAACGACTAGAAGACAACAATACCTCACTTCAGCAAGAAAACGAGGAATTGAGAACCGCCCTGCTTTATAAAGAGAATCAACTCAAGGAAGTTGAAGGTCAATTGGACGAAACAAGCTCCGATTATGGGAAATGCAAACTGCTCCTATGAGAAGCACAACAAGGTCTTCAGGACGTCCAAGAAGAGCTGGAAGACCACCGCAAACAAAGGGATCTGAGATCAGAATCCATGAACAGACCGGTTCCCTCGACAAAGGGGGGCATCCCCTCATGGGATGGGGACCCCCCCGGCTCACACTCACCTGACCCGTTCAGACCTGAACGGCAACGTGAAAGACGTGTGCAAATTCCATCCGATGGAGATCTCAATAAGATCGCTCGCCACGTCACGAAATTTGACCCCTCAACCAGTGGGTCACCTGATACCAGGGCTTATTTGCAAGACATCGACTACTACTTACGTAAATACCCTGATGCTACGGTTGACGACCGCATTTATTTGATCAAGTTGACATCCAACAGGTCGGTATCAAAATTTATAGATCGGCAACCATTTGACATCAAGATGAACCACCGGAAACTCTATGAAGCCATCGAAAGAGAGTTTTCCGACGACTGCTTACAGTCAGGGCTAGCGACAGCCCTAGCTGTGAAACAGGGTCGCTTAGAGCCCCCACAGGCATACTACCAGCGACTCCTGCGCGCATATTTCGGATCTCAAAACACGCCTGAGATGGAAGAAGACCACAATTTCAAGGCTCTGTTCATTCAGAATCTCCATCCCATGATTGGACACCACCTTGGAGTCATGGCTAACCCAAAGACAAACTCGATAAACCAGCTAAGAGAGTTCGCACATTATGCATTCCAGAAACAGCGGCAAAGCAATCAGAAGCATACCGAGTCTACCGCGGTGTTAGCAGTCAACACCGCATCAGACACCCTGGACCTAGAGGGCGCCCCAAGGCCAGCCCCTGTTCCAGCATCTCGGTCACAAATAAAACGACGACAGTCCTCTAGTCAAGATAAGTCGAGTCATGACCCGGAAAAATTTTTGACACCAAGTTCCAAGCCAACATCACCAAAACCTGACTACCGTCGGAGACTAAGCCCACCAGGTAAGTCACGAGAATACGGTACGGATACCCGGGATGACAGATATCGATTTCGAGACTTGCATAATCGCGGGAGGTGGTCACCTCCTTCATACCGCCGGAAAAACTTCGACAGGGAAGCAAGACCTCCCCCTGGAAAGTTTAACTCCAAACCCTGGGAGAAGAAAAAAAAGCCCATTTTCAGCCAAGAAGACCTGGAGACTCTCCAACGCATACTTGATGAACTGAAGAGGAAAAAGGAGGCGAAAGAGGACAAGAAACCAGATGTCCTAGCCATAAATATTGTGACCACCCCAAACGATCCTTTAGGTTTGCCACAAGTCAACCCTGAGGATTCTCCTACTACAAAGGGGAAGGATACCGAAGACACAACCGAGCATCCTCCACCCGAAACTCAGGAGGAGCTCCAAAATGCAACGCCACCCAGTGCCATTTTGGTAGTCCAGCTACCTGGGAAACCTCACTCACCCGAAACCAGCGACTCTTTAATCTGCGTTGAACCACCGGTCCAAGAATTTCTGTGTGATTTAACCAAAAGGGGGGTTGCACGAAAAAATTTTCTGTCATTGACCTTGGAAGATGTGATGACGCACGAAGCCCTACTGGATACTACAGCGGACATCACACTCATGTCACGTGACCTTTTTGAACACCTACGTGTCACTGCTAACCTCGCGCACAAAAACTTGAAACTAAGACCTTGCTCCTTAGCTATTCAACCTTATGCACCCTCAAACACGACTGTGTCACACATGTCATTGATACAAATCTCCATTGGGCCCATGACCTTGATCCACCCGGTCTATGTGTCCAATCTCAACTCAATTCCATTGCTGATAGGCAAGGATCTGCTTAATCGCTTTGAGCCTCTGATAGACTTCAAGAATCTCAAGCTATGGGCTCAAGTTCGACAACCTCTTCCAACCACTGTACCTGAAGCAACTGGATCACAGTGTTACACTCTTGACACCTTGGATGTTCCAGGAGTCAAACCACTTGCACTCCTGACCCAACAAAGTTTGACGGAAAGTGACCTTGGGGACCAGGCTGAAACAGGCACCCCTTTTCAGGTCACCACATCTGACAACCCAACCTTAAATGAACACAGCTCATTTCATTGCACCCTAAAGCCAGGGGCAGTCGATGAAGAGTACTGCCCCCAAGTGGTCAAAGGACTAGCTATCCAAAGCTCCCACGTAGAAGATGTGGTACTGGCTCTCTGGGCTGATAAATCTGCAATCAGCCAGACACTTTTCAACTCTCTACACGAGAAATACCCTGACCTTATGATCACTAACAAGTCTTTTCATTTCCCTGCTGGGACCAAACCAAACAAAACATTGGTCGCCAGAAGTATCTGCACCCTCCACCTTCAGTGGAACCACAGACTGCTAACGCATCCCTTCTTGGTCGTTCCCGACCTGCCACATGCAGTCTACATCGGCAGTGATCTTCTTGTGAGACTTGGAACCCAGGTTGATAACATAAACAATGTCTTATGGTCTCTCACCTCAGTTCGAGACGCTCACTCTAAACCAGATCTTGACACTCTAAAGTCAGGCCAGACCATCCCTGAGGCCTGCCAGGTACTGAACACTCAACATTGTCTCATACCTGCTAATGTCACGTGCTACCCGGTCCAACTATGCATTCAGACCGGACAGAAACTTATGCATCCACAAGCATTTTTCCAACCGGCTCCTTTGCTTGACAATCTAGGCTTAACTCTGGAGGCCATGCCCCTTCTAAGCCTAGAATACAGAACCACCACATTACCGGTTAACAATCCCACGGCAGAGACCATCGTCCTGCCCAAGGCCATGCCTCTTGGCTGGCTCATCACCACAGATTTCCACGATTTTGAACTGACTGTTCCTGTGCTAGGCGGCCTCCCTGATTCTCTTTGGGCCGACTCTCTTGAACCTACAGTCATTTACACTAAGCCTCCTAAGGCCATCGCTCTTGTGTCAATACCAACCCCTGGCAAAGAGTCAGTGGGACGAATCGACTTGACTAACAATGACCAAATGCTTGTCCAAGCCATTGAACTCCTTCCATCGGAGTCCGATCAGCAAACCAACAACAATCCCAGCGATGCTCCGCCGAAACCAGTCTTCACTATCGCTGAAGAGATTGCTCAGGTGGGAGCTGATGCTGATGCCCTAACCTCTGACGAAGAACGTGAAAAACTTCACCAAGTTCTTCTTAAGTATGAACAATCCTTCTCCAAAGACTCCTTGGACTGTGGACTGACCACAATCCACTCAGTACGCATTCCTACACCACCTGACGCCCCTCCAACCTACGTCAGGCAGTACAAGATTCCCTTGGCCTCGTACGGCCCAGTACAAGAAATAATCGATGATTTACTGGACCGTGGCATAATCAGGCCATGCAACAGTACCTACTCGGCTCCCTTATGGCCTGTCCTAAAGCCCAATGGTAAGTGGAGACTCACCATTGATTACAGGAAATTGAACACTCAAGTTCCTCTCTCTAGGTGGCCTATGACTCAACTGGAGCAAGAACTCCCTAGAGTAAAAGATGCCAAATACTTCTCAACACTGGACATTGCTTCTGGTTTTTGGACTATTCCTGTCCAAGCTGAAGACCAACACAAACTGGCCTTCACGTTCGCGAATCGCCAATACACATTCACCCAATGCCCTTTCGGTTATGCTAACTCTCCTGCAGAGTTCAACATTTTCTTGAACAGAGCATGTCCAGACGCCCAAGACAGAGGTAACCTCATCTATGTTGACGACATTCTCATTCGGAGTCCAACTCTGGACACCCACCTCACTGAAATTGACCATGTCCTTGGCCAGCTCACGCGAGCTGGAGCCAAAATTTCTCTCTCCAAATGCCAATGGTGCAAAACCAAAGTCAACTATGTCGGTCTCTTGGTAGGATCCAAAGGGGTACTACCACAAACGGCACGAATTCAAGGTGTGTTAAACATCAAAGCCCCTACCAACATCTCCGAACTCCGGAGCTTCCTAGGGGTATGCAATTACTCACGTCAGTTCATTGAGAATTATGCAGACTTGGCAAAACCCCTTACAGACCTCCTACGAAAGGACACCCCTTTCATTTGGTCTGAGGCTCAAGAACAGGCTATGCTAGCGTTGAAGCAAAAGTTATGCACAGCACCATGTTTGGCCTATCCCAACTGCGACCAGCCATTCTTCTTACAAGTGGGGTTCTCTGCCAACTGCTTAAGCGCTGGATTATACCAAATCTACGACCACGACAAACGAGTCGTGGCCTATGCCAGCAAAACCCTCTCTGGCCCGGAACTGAAATACTCAGACTGTGAAAAAGCCCTTCTGGCCACTGTATGGGCAGTCAAGCATTTCTCCAACTATGTGGGAGGCCAGAGAATCACAGTTGAGACTCACCACCAACCAGTGGTCTTCCTTAACAGTCAACGCATCAGAGAAGGCGTTGTAACAAATGCCAGAATAGCCTCCTGGTTGATGGCTCTACAAAGCTTTGATGAGGAGGTCCGCTACGCACAAAAGTTGAGAAGCCCTCTCGGCACAAACTTGGCTGCCTGCCAACGGTGCTCTGAGGACACTCCAGGACCATCCATTCGTGCAGAGCCACCTACAGTCACTGAAGACCCAAACCATCACTACTTTGACCAGAACATCTGTCAAGATATGGTCACCACCTATGTCGATGGTTGTTCTTTTTACCATGAAACTCACATTCGTGCTGGTGTGGGTGTGGCATGGCTGAACAATCAGCCTTGTGAACCCCACAACTATCAACTGGGTTCCCAATCATCTCAGTATGCGGAAATCGCAGGTGTGCTCATTACACTGCAACTTGCTGTCGACCATGGCATTCGCACATTGGTCATCTGCACTGACTCCAACTATGCACGCCTCAGTTTCACTTGTCATTTAGCACTCTGGAAGGCCAAAGGTTTTGTAACCTCCAACCGCAAACCGGTTAAACATCAAGACCTTTTCAAGGCATGTGATCACGTGGTCACCTCCAACAACCTCCAAGTGTATTGGAAAAAGGTCAGAGGTCACTCGCGCACACCAGGTCAGAACAAAGAATGGAATGACCTTGTGGACTCACTTGCAAAACAAGGAGCCATACAAGGCACACCCTGGTCCTTTGATTCTGCTCAGGTGCCGACTTCACAGTCCCACCCACCCACCCCTACAGTCTGCGCAGTCACTAGGGCCCAGACTAACAGGTCCCAAGACACGACACAAACCACAGGTCCCCTTGCGGTTGACCCTGTTTTCACTGACGCTGACCTTATCTCTCTTCAAACCCTTGACCCTGCGATCCATAAAATGATACAATACATCTCAGATCCTGCACTTAATGCACCATCCGACTCGGATCTCGCTGACACTCCAGACTTGAAGCCACTTTTTGCCGCACGATCATCCTTGCAGCTGCGAAATGGCATTCTAGTTCATGTTTCCGATGAACTCCCTACGCCTGCGCTTGTGGTCCCTCGTAACCAGAGGGGGGTGATGATTGTTCATGCCCATGATCTCCCAACTGCAGGACACAAAGGCGTCAAAGCGACGTACAACGCGCTCAAACAAGTGGCATATTGGCCATACATGCGAAAGGATGTAGCCGACTACATCAAGGGATGTCTCGTATGTTGCCAGTTTCAACCAACCAACCTGATGCATCGAGCACCCCTACAGAAAAGAGGCATTTCATTCCCATGGTCTGACCTCCAAATTGACTGGGTAGGCCCCCTTCCACGGTCAGCCAGAGGAAACAAATACTTCCTCACAGTCACATATGCTTTCACCAAATGGGTCGAGTGCCTGCCTGCTCCTAATGACACGGCAGAAACCACGGCCTACTTGTTGATGAACCACGTATTCTCTAGGTTTGGTCTGCCAAGCCGAATCAACTCTGACCGCGGCACTCATTTCACCAGTCATGCGACAACTGTGGGAAACCTTGGGAGTTAAAGCTAACTTCCATATTAGCCACCACCCACAATCCTCCGGACAGGTTGAAAGAACCCACCGAACTGTGATCAACATACTGAAGAAGTATGTTTCACCACACCAAAAAGACTGGGATGTAAAACTCCCGCTGGTCTTAATGGCCATCCGAGCCACACCCCATGAAGCTACGGGGGTGTCACCTTTTGAAATGATGACAGGCCGGCAAATGACTTTGCCCCTGCATTTACTCTACCAACCTGGAGAAGCCAGTGTTGCTACAGCTTACACTACTCACCAGTACATGACTGACCTGACCAAACATCTCCGACAGACTTTTGCCTTTGCCCAAAAACATTTGGACCGATCAGCTGAAGGACGCAAAGCCTACTACGATCAGAAAGCCACACATGACGAACTCCAAGTGGGAGACAAGGTTTTCTATTATGCTTTCATTCCTCAGACAGGACAGACCAACACACGAGCAGGAAAACTCGCTCGGAAGTTCCTCCCGAGGTGGACAGGTCCACACACGATCACAGATAAACTCTCTCCGGTCGTTTACCAAATCAAAATAAGCAAAGGTCGCCAGGACCCCATCTCCAAATGGGTCCATCGTAATCAAATCAAAGCTTACAAAAACCCCATGGGACTTGTCAGGGACAACACTGTTCCATTAAGTCAGTAAACAAGCCTAAAATCTTGTTTGCGCCCGATAGATAACTATTAGCTGACTATCAGCCTCAGACATTCTCGGTCGCATTTCTCTTCCTCAATCAGGTAACTGCATTAAACCTTCAAAAGGAGAAAGCTAACCCAAACTAACTGACTTCCTTAAAATCTAACCTTAAAAGACCCCGCAAAATTTCATTCAATATCATCAAGTTACTATTTCAAAGTAGTACAAACAAAATCAACAACATCACTAGCTTAAGGCAATAATCACAAAACCCTCTAAGGTGATAAACACTAATAGCTTAGAGCTCAGTCTCTAACAAAGTTGTTCCACCTCTAAGAATAACTTTCACCTACCACTCAGGTACCTCAAGAAAAGGAAAACTGACAAGAAGCTCAAGATTAAAATGACTCACTTCTATTCGTTGGCCAGGACGATGGCCCTCCTGTTTTTCAGTTTAGCCCTCTACCTAGCACTCTCACCTACTTTCGCTCAGTTAGGACTGGACAGAACCCAGACAAGAAGTCAACAATCCTTAAGTAGATTCTCAACCACGGCCTCACCATTAGGGCCCCTTGCTAGCCTTGGCACGTCTACTGTTAAAACAGTCAACACCGCTACACTGAAATGCCAGATAGTTGAACCACCAACTGTTACCAAAACTTTGCAAGATACTGTGTTGGTTTTGAATGTTTGCTCCAAAGCCTCATTCAAACTCAACAAGGTCTTGGACTTGTCACTCTTCATGTTAGAGGGTGACCCTGCTCACCCACATATAATGCCTGTGTTTCTTCGAAAGGTAGCTAAAAATATTAGACTTTCAGCTAACACTTTGACAACGAGTCTGCCTTCACCGCTGCTTGCCCCTGTTTCAGATGTCACAAAGTTATTCCTCATTGCCACTCAAAGAACAATGATGACTTCCCATGCTCGCTCAGTCTTCCAGAACAACGGTCTCAAACACCCTCTGAGTAAGACCTCTGTGGAACCATGGTTTAGTCCAGCTAAACCAATTCAGTTCAAACCTCCTTGAATTAACTCAATATTGCTTAACCTAAACATCTACCCCAGATAAGCAATACATTTTTGTTTTGCATTCTTTGTTTTGACTTTTATTTTTCTTTATTTTTTTTTGGATTTTTGGAGTTATATGCATGCTTATATACAAATCTATATTTTTATATATAGCTCTTGCACTCCATTTTGATTTTTGTACCCATTCAAACTATGTTTTTTTAACAACTATGATAGCTATTTCATTGTAGACCAAAATTCCTACCTCAGGTATGTAAGACTACGCACTTATTTTTGTAGCTAGAATTTTTGAGTAATTTCAAGACCTATGCCTTAGCTTACTACTCCAAGTCAATTTTATAATCTACATTTGTCCATATTCAAATTATTTTTGGAAATTCATGGAAGTCCTTCCAGTAAACCAAAGTCAAAGATCTGTACTTAGTAATAGATACTGTTTGCATGCTAGTGTGTATGGACATCACAAAAACCTTTTAACCCAGTATTTAGGTCAAGTGTTGCCAAGGAGACGAAGCTGCCATGGGTGTGTACCGACGCTGACCGATGCTCACCATCGCTACAAAGGGGGGATCTGTAGCATCATCGTCTCCTCACAGCCGAGACGGAAGATCACTTCTCTCCAGTTTACAGGAATTTCATTTTATTCATTACACAGGAATATCACCTTTCTGCCTTTTCAGGAATATCACTGGCTTTTATGTCAACTCATGCAGGCTTCTTCCAGGCCTGACCAAAGATGCTTGCTTTCCCAGGACCCCAATGTAAACAGTTGCCTCTTGCAGAGATTGTAAGGATCAGAATTTGCTTTTAAAGGCTCAAAGGAACATAAAACTCAGGAGACCAGACCTCTCAACGTGAACACTGCATTTGATAACGTACCTTTTCACAGGAAACCAATGTTTTTTTAAAAGAGTCATAAACCACTTAATCTGACGGGTTTATAGCCTATGCTGTCCAGGTACCTTCGCCCAGATACTAAAGGAAATCATCTACCACTCAACAGTACCTCCTAGCGGATACCTACGGAATGTGTTTTCAGTATGTAGGATGACTTTTAATTTGTTCTAAATATTAAGTTTCTTTCAGCTTATCCTCTGGATCCTAAGGACACTGAAAATCATCCCTCTTTTATCACCAACCATGGCTTGCTGCAAGTTGATCTAAATGTGAATGCATGTATTATAATTATGTATAAGAAATGTTATATTCATGAGTGTTATTCAAACACATATTGGAGTAGTGATATAAATGCATGATCACCAAAATATTAGCCAAGTCATTTAATTTAGTTAGATTTTATATTGAGCATTTATTTCATAAGAACTGACTGAGTGTTGATTTTCCCTCTGAAATTTCATGGGGTGGTGTCTTCATTTGATTGGCTGCTCTCAAACAAAGAAGTGTTCTCACATTGGATAGCAGCCATTTCAAACTGCTTCTGAAAAAGCCGATTGGTCAGTCTTGCGACTACATCATCAGTTTTACAACCCAGCGAGGTAACTTTAAAAGAGAGAAGTTAGATTTGAGTTTAGTTTTTTAGAAAGTTAGAAAAAGAGATCAGCACAGTAGAAAAAGGGTAGAAAAGGAACAGGCAGGAAGATTAGAACAGCAAAACGGTAATAGAATTAAGAATTAGAAACAGAAAGAAGAAAGAAAGAGATTTTGAGAAAGATTAGGAACTAAATTAAGATTAAAGAAGCAGAATAGTAATCTAGATCTCAGAAGAAGATTTTATTCCACCGTTTCAAGGCCCTGTGAAGTTTTATTTTATTCTCTGTGTGTTTGTCAAGTCTTTCCTTATAGTCTGGAAACTGAGGAGAAGCCATTTTTTCTTTAGAGCTCGTCCCTTTTAGAGAATCAAATTGTCAAACTTTTTCCTTCCCCTCAGAAGCCATTCTTATCCTAGTAAATGTTTTTCTAACATTTTTTTTAATGACTTTTCATGCCATTAAAGTGGACCTTTAATTTGCCTAGTTTAAAGTGAACAGAGACTGAGAAGATTTTCCTTCAGTTTTCGGGTCGATCCCGCTACAAGAGACCCCAAATTTGGACTCTTTTTTCAAAGGACTTTTCACGCCGCCCTGAGACAAACTATCCACGGCTGCAACTGTCTGCTTGAAAGGCCCCCAGCTGAGTTATCACCTACACGGCTGTGAGTGAGGACAGCAGCCGCTTCCTCCGACGTCCTAACTTCAAAACCCAGCGGTACCGACCCGCTGAAACGTGGATCACCGGCCGTTGTGTGAGTGAGACTCTTATTTCTCCTATTTCCTGGGTTAAAACGTGATGTCCTAACAATTAAATTACAATTGAATATGGCCCGTATTTCAGGGCTCAATTAGTCTCTCAGCCGCAGGATGGAACTGTAAACTGAAGAAAACTGTTTAGTCATTTTTAAGTAACTGCCCTTAAAATTTTTGTAGATTAATTCAGGAGTCATTTTTAGATAATTAGCTTATGAATTTTCCCCATAAAATTGCGTTGTTTTGTTAAAACATTCCAGCCTCATTTACCGTTGAAACATAAGTCTAGTTCTCCTTGGTTCTGCAGAGGTGTAAAGCTGGATTTTATGTTCAGGAACCCAATATCAGTTGATGTGATATATTACGCTGTTATCATCTGAATCTGTTTATTCATCATTTGAACGCCATGACATGTAACCTGAATGATTTTAATAAAAGAGTGAATGAGAGCAGTTGAAAGTGTTTTCCTTTCGCATATACAGGTTTCCTAATCACGGCAGGACAAAAACTCACTGAAACTTTGAGACTGATTCATTAAGTAATTTAAGGTACAAAGTTAATTAAAATTAAAGTTAATATAATTGTCCGTCAGGACTGGTGCCCCTTTTACGAGTGCTTTTATTTAATTTAGCGGGTGTAGAAGTGATGGTTCAACTCCGCCCCCTTTCACACCCACTATTAAATAAAATAAATAATTCCTGTACCTTATGACAAATATTTTTATAGGCAATTTATACTACATCAGAGAACATCACTGAGGCCCACTGGTCACTTGTCCAGTGTAAATGCTCCCTGGCCCATGCAAGATGATGACGCCTGTGTCTGGTGTGGTCAGGTACCCTTCCAGGTCATCTAGCACGCAGACCACACTGATGTAAACTGTTGCAAATGGTCTGACGTGACACTTGGGTGCCTCTCACCTTCCTTAAAGGTGTCTGGAGTTGAAGTGGCATTCATCATCAGGTTCTTCAGGGCACTGTTCACAATGAAGCGGTCATCAGCATGGGATGTGGCCAAAGGACATCCATTTCTATGTCTTTCTGTGACTCTTCCAGTCTTTCTGTTGCAATTTGCTGATGACAGTCTGTGATACTCTAAGCTAATTGGCCACTTTCCTCTGAGAACGTCCTGTATCAAGCCTCGCAATGGCGAGGTACTGTTGATCAATTGTGAGGCGTCGTCTTGGTCTCATGATTTCAAAATATGAACAGCATGATGAAGAGGACTGTTTAAATACTAATTCTAACTGAACCAGAAAATTTATTGGTTGATTCATGGATCAAACACTTGTTGTGAATTTTGCCATTAAGCACCTTGTTAGAGAACAGCGATTTATCCAAAAAGTACTGAAACATTGAACAGTTGGACATGTGCTTTCAAAAGGTTAGAAAAGGTCAAATTAAGTTCACCTGGAAATGTTATTGTTCATTTTAAGTGCATCCTGAATTTCACTTGAAAGACGAATATCCCTAACTTTTTGTGAGTAGTGTGTATATACTGTATAATGGTAGTCCATCGGTTTCGACAATGATGTCTGTGTGTTGGGATGGACTTGCATATGACTGTGGAGTCCAAGTCGAGAACGGCAGAGATGTCCACAGTGGGTGCAGTGAAACTGGCCTGGTGGGTTGGATGCCTCTGGTAGGGCCTTCTTTCTTGGTTGGGTCTCGTTGATGCTGTTGCAGCTACTCTCTTCAAAGCTCATTTGTGCTTAGTGAGTCATAGTACGCTATCTGGATCTGTCTGCTGCACACTCCACCAACTGTTAAGAAGCTATTTCAGCATGGGCAATATTGGCCTCGATACAGTCTTCAAACCGTTTTAGAGGTCTGCCCTGTTTTCTCCTGCCTCTGCTGAGCTCACCGTATAGGAGTTGTTTTGGAATTCTGCTTTCTATCATCCTGATGACATGATCTGTCCATTTGAGCTGCACTTTCAGGATCATGGCTTCAATGCTGGTGGTCTCCTCATGGTCAAGGACCTCAAGGTTTGTGATCCTGTAATGCCATCTGATGCTAAAGATTGAGTGCAAATTCCGCATGTGAAAATGCTCCAGCAGCTTAATGTGCCTTCTATACAAAGTCCAGGTCTCACACCCATATAGGAGACTGCTGAGAATGACTGTCTTATACACCTTGAGCTTGCTTGACTGCTGGATGTTATGTTGGTTCAGCACACGGGCTCGTATTCTGCCCAAGGCTTGGCTTGCTTTACAGATCCTTGTGTTGATCTTTTTGTCAGGGGAAGCATCACTGGATATAATGCTGCCAAGGTACTTAAATTCCTGTACCGTCTTCAGTTTTGCTACTTTGATTGAAATGGATGGACGCTGGCCTCTTACAAGAGGACTATGTTGAAATAGCACTTCTGTCTTCCCTAGACTGATGGAAAGACCAAACAGACAGGATGCTTCAGCAAACTTGTAGAGACAATGAGTTGGGGAGCAGATTCTGTCTGTGCCATGAAAGCACAGTCGTCAGCAAAGAGAGCCTCTTGGATAATCCTTTTATTAGTTTTTGTTTTTGCACTGGACGAGGGGGATGACTTGCCTATCACAGGGGCTGAGGTCGCCAAGGTGGTTAAAAATCTCCTTGGTGGCCGGGCCCCGGGGGTGGACGAAATTCTCCCTGAGTACCTCAAGGCCCTGGATGTTGTAGGGCTGTCATGGTTGACATGCCTCTGCAACATTGCGTGGAGGTTGGGGGCAGTGCCTTTGGCATGGCAAACCGGGGTGGTGGTTCTTCTCTTCAAAAAAGGGGACCGGAGGGTGTGCTCCAACTTTAGAGGGATCACACTCCTCAGCCTCCCTGGGGAGGTCTATGCCAAGGTACTGGAGAGGAGAGTCCGGCCGCTGGTCGAACCTCACATTCAGGAGGAGCAATGTGATTTTCGTCCTGGCCGTGGCACATCAGACCAGCTCTTCACCCTCTCGAGAATTCTCGAGGGTTTGTGGGAGTTTGCCCAACCAGTTTACATGTGTTTTGTGGACTTGGAGAAGGCATTTGACTGCATCCCTTGTGGTTTTTTGTGGGGGGTGCTTCTAGAGTATGGGGTATTGGGTTTGTTGCTACGAGCTATTCGGTCTCTGTACGACCGTTGTGAGAGTTTGGTTTGTATTGCCAACACTTGGTTGGAGTCATTCCCAGTGAGAGTTGGACTCCGCCAGGGCTGCCCTTTGTCACCGATCCTGTTCATAATTTTTATGGACAGGATTTCTAGGCGCAGCCAGGGAATGGAGGGTGTCATGCTTGGTGACCACAGGATCTCATCTCTGTTGTTTGCAGATGATGTTGTCCTGTTGGCTTCATCCAGCAATGACCTACAGCTCTTGCTGGGATGGTTTGCCCCTGAGTGTGAAGCGGCTGGGATGAGAATCAGCACCTCCAAGTCCGAGTCCATGGTCCTCAGCCGGAAAAAGGTGGATTGTCCTCTCTGGGTTGGGAACAGGCTCCTGACCCAAGTGGAGGAGTTTAAGTATCTTGGGGTCTTATTCACGAGTGAGGGGAAAATGGAGCGAGAGATTGACAGATGAATCGGAGCAGCATCTGCAGTGATGCGATCATTGTACTGGTCCGTTGTGGTGAAGAGGGAGCTGAGTTCTAAGGCAAAGCTGTCGATTTACCAATCAATCTATGTTCCTACTCTCACCTATGGTCACGAGTATTGGGTAATGACCGAAAGAACAAGATCGCAGATACAAGTGGCTGAAATGAGCTTTTTCCGTAGGATTGCTGGACTCACCCTGAGAGACAGGGTGAGGAGCTCAGTCATCCGGGAGAGGCTCAGAGTAGAACCGCTGCTCCTCCACATTGAAAGGAGTCAGTTGAGGTGGTATGGGCATCTGATTAGGATGCCTCCTGGACGCCTCCCACTTGAGGTGTTTTGGGCCTGTCTCACTGGGAGGAGACCCCGGGGCAGACCCAGGACTCAGTGGAGAGACTATGTCTTCCAGCTTGTCTGGGAACGCCTTGGTATCCTCTCTGAAGAGCTGGAGCAGGTGGCGGGGGAGAGGGAAGTCTGGGCTTCTCTGCTTGAACTGCTGCCTCCGTGACCTGGACCTCCGGAAAAGCGGTAGAAGATGGATGGATGGATGGATGGATGGTTTTTGCACTAAGCCATTGGAGGTCAAAGAGAGACCCATCCAGTCTATACTTGAGGTACACACCATCCTCAAGGTCTCTGACAGCATGGCTGAGAACACAAGTGAAGAAAAGGTAGAACAGCACTGGGGTAGAACACGCCCTTGCTTCACGCTGTTTCCGACCTCAGATGGATCAGATGCTTCTCCTCCGGAGAGAACCATACCTATCATGTTATCATGGAACAGATGGATGAGGGTCACAAACTTTAAGGGGTAGCCAAGTTTCTGGAGAATAAGCCATAAGGCCTCTCTGTTGAAAGTATCAAATGCTTTAGTCAGACACTTCTGAAGAAGGCTGCAGTGAACAGTCGAAACATGTAAAGAAGGTAAAAACATCTCCTTTCTATTTTTGTCTTTAATAAGAACAAAAGGTAAATAAATGCCTTCGTCTGATCTATGAAGACAGCATACAGATCAAGATTATGTTCTCTGCATTTCTCCTGCACTTGACAGACAGCAAATATCATATCAATTGTACTTCTGCCTGGGGGGAAGCCACACTGTGCTTCTGGCAAGTTCTCCTCAGAGACACTGGAGATTAGGCGATTAAGAATGACTTGCGCTAGAATCTTGCCGGCAATAGACATGAGGGATATGCCTTGGTAATTGCCACAGTCTGATTTGCTCCCCTTGTTCTTGTACAGGGAGACAATGATAGCATCCCTGAACTCCCGGGGTACATTTTCTTGCTCCCAAATGCTACAGAGCAACCCGTGGAAAGTGCCCAAGGCTACTGGTCCTGCATTCTTGAAGAATTCAGCTGGGCTCTCATCCTTTCCAGGAGCTTTTCCAGAACTAGTCTGGTTGATGGCTTTCTGGACCTCTTCCACACTAGGGGGAGGTCAAGGCTTTCTTTTGTGGTCCTCTGAGGGATCTGCTCTAAGGCTTCATTGCTGATAGAGGAGGGTCTGTTGAGGAGAGTGTTGAAGTGTTCCCTTCATCTCTCATTAATGGTGCTCTTCTCCTTCAGCAGCATGCCATTTGTTGACAGGAGAGGGGTATTAGTGGGTCTGGATGGTCCATATACCGCCTTGATGGCACTAAAGAACATCTTTGAGTTCTTGGTGTTGGCATATAACTGGATCTCCTCTGCTTTTTGGTTCCACCACTTGTCCTGCATTCTGTGAAGGGCATTTTGAGCATGGTTCTGGGAATGCTTGAAGTGGTTGTGTTTAGAGGTGGAGGGAATTTCATTTTGCCAGGCTACGAATGCTTTGTGCTTCTTGTCCAGGAGCTGAGTGATAGCTTCATCATTCTCATCAAACCAATCCTGGTGTACTCTCTTTTTTGGGCCAAGTGTTGACTGGGCTATCTTCTTCACAACAATTTTGAACTGGTCCCATTGCTGGGTTGGATTTCCAGCAAGAGGCCCAAGGGAGGCCAACTTGTCATCCAGGCAGCTCAAAAAGTGGTCTCAGTGTCCTGGGTGCTTCAGTTTAGCAACACTGAAAGATGGCCGGATGAATCTGGATTTTTTCTGACAAGTGGGGGTGATGTGCAGCTTAAGTACTGATCTGAGGAGATGGTGGTCAGTCCAGCATTCTGCTCCCCTCTTGGTTCTGGTGATCCTGAAGTCTCGAACATCACACCTGCAGCAGATAATGTAGTCAATCAGGTGCCATTGTTTTGACCTAGGGTACTTCCAAGTTGTTTTGTACTTGTCTGCTTCTCTAAACAGGGTGTTGGTGATTGTCAGGTTATCCTCTGCACAGAGACTTAGGAGAAGCAGGCCATTGGAATTCATATTTCCTGCACCATGGGGCCCAATCACGCCTTTCCAGTTTGTGTAATCGGTACCAACTCTCGCGTTGAAGTCATCCATCAGTATGAGCTTGTCTTCAGGGGGTGTGGAGCTCAACAACTTCACAAAGTTGTTGAGCTCCTCGTAGAATGTTTCCTTTGCTTCATCGCTGCTTATTAGAGTTGGAGCATATGCACTAATGACTGTGATGTGATGGGAAGCATTCAGCGGGAAGCGGAGCTTCATCAGACGCTCATTGATAAAGGTAGGGAGGTCTGGAAGCTGCTTGAGGAGTGATGTTTTGATGGCCAGACCTACTCCATGGATTATGTCTTCATCATGAGCCTTCTCTTTCCAGAAGAAGGTGTAGCCACCTTTTATTTCTTCCACAGATCCTTCATCTGCCAATCTAGTTTCATTAAGCGAGGCAATGTCAATGCTGTAATGTGAAAGTTCCTTTGCGATGAGGGCTGTTCTCTCAGGTCGTGGTGAAGTTTCCCTGTCCATTAGCGTATGGACGTCCCATGCCCCCTAAATGATATTTTTAATCTTTTTCATTCTACTGCAGAGAGGGTAACACTGCCAGACACGATAAACTGGCCAGTGGATCTGAGGACAAGCAATGTTTGAGACACCTTTTCTAGTTTCCTCCCTCATGGGAGGGTGAGCAGTGCTATCCTAAACAGGACTGCTCATTCACCTGGTGAAACACAGAACTCCTCTGTTGTCCTAGAATCAGAAAAAGAGCAGCTCTTACATCCAGGTCGCCTATGTGCAGGGTTGGAACTACAACTCCAAGTGGGTACCTCCACCTGTTGCTTTGCCCCTTCCCCATTGCCACAGGGCTTTGAGAGGTGAAAGATGAAAGGTAAAAGGTTGCACATAGAGACCTGTGCAGGAAATTGTTTAAAATGGCAGGGTCCGTGCAATAGGACGAACCCACTCTCTTGGCCTTGGAAATCCATTTCCAGTGGCATGAGGATTTGTCACAACCGGAGACTTCTTCAGCTGCAGTGGATGACCATAATGTCTTATGTGTCTTGCCATGCTTTGGGCACTTCACATCACCTGTTGTCACCACCTTTGTGACCTTCGGATCAACTGGTCTCATCTGTTCAGCCCGCCGGGTCCAGTCTTCACATGCATGGGTGGACATACCCTAGCTCACTGAGGGTCTGGGACCTGTTGGCTACCCTCACCAGGTTTTGCCGGCCTGCCAAAGCCATTGCCTGGGGTGTGGCCGCTGTTGCATGCTAACACCTATGAGGAGCCAGTGGAGAGAGCTGGGTACTATGGGGGAACCAATCGAGGGCTAGCTATCCTAAAAAGGACATGGCAAGCTCTTCCGCTAGAGGTACTATCCCTCCATAGGCACCTCATACCCCCTCCCCACACACACACACACACATATATATATATATTGAAATTGGGAATATATTGAATGAACTTCCAAATATATTGAATGAAACTGGGAATACACTGAATGAATTTCAGAATATATTGAATGAAACTGGGAATATATTGAATGAACTTCAAAATGTATTGAATGAACTTCCGAAAATATTGAATGAAAATTGGAATATAAGATAAGATAAGATAAGATAAGCCTTTATTAGTCCCACAATGGGGAAATTCCAGGATTGCAACAGCATAGGGATAGCAACACTCAGAGCAACAATCAGAAGGCAAGAAAAAACAACATCTAGTAAACATATGTCCATATTACTATAAATGTATATATATATATAGACACACAGTGCAGAGCATTATGGCTGGTGAATGTGCAGCAGAAAGTCTAAGCTCTCTCTCCGCGGATGCAGCGGGCCAGCTGGAAGTCTTTGGGCATGATGGTGACCCCCTTAGCGAAGAAGAGACCACCAGGTGGGCCTCGCTGGTCTCCTGCAGAGCCATGACGGCGAAGCTCAGGAAACGCAGGACGGTCTTGAAGTCCTGAGCGATCTCCCTCACCAGGCTCTGGACGGGCAGCTTACGGATGAGCAGCTCCGTGGATTTCTGGCAGCGACAGATCTCTCTCAGAGCCACGGGCCTGTGACGGCGAGGCCTCTTCACTCTGCCGGTGGCCAGAGCGCCTCTCCGAGCAGCCCTGGTGGCTAGCTGTCTCCTGCGGGGGGGGGGGGGGGGGGCTTCTTCCTCCAGTAGATTTTACGGGCGGTCTGCTTGGTTCTTGCCATCGCTCTTTATTATTCTGTCTTATATTTCTTTCACGCCGCCTAAACTCCAGCCCGGCACCCGCGTCATTTTCGCTACAGCTCCCGGTATGTCGAGTTTCCCATTAGCACCGGGCGGCGGCCAAGTGCTAGCTAGCACTAGCTCCTCCCCGCTGTAACGTCTCCCGCTGCAAACCGTGGCTCCGTCCGCCGACCCGGGAGACCCCCGGGGTGATCCGTGCGTCCGTGATATATATACAGAGTGAAAGGTGTAGAAAGAAGAAGGAAGATAAAAAAAAAGGCTGTTGCAACAGGCAGCCGACTCGTGTGGCGCCGCCAGTCCGGCGGAACCGGAAAAAAAAAAAATATATATATATATATTGAATGAACTGCAGAATATATTGAATGAACTACATTTCCCATCAACCCTTGGGGCTCCAGTTTCATTTAATATATTCTGTGTTTTGTCCGTGTGTGATCAGGACCATTTGGACGCTTTGCATTGTTTTTGGTGTGTGTTACAGTATACTGTATATAATGAATAGAAATGGAGGAAGTGCAGCTATGAGTGAATCAGCAAAAAAAAGTTAGTTGCAGCTATCCTAAATAATGAAGAGCTGGTTAACACCCTGGCAAATATATGTAGTGGCCAAAATGCTAGTAACTGTGTTCAATACCATTCCACCAATGAAGAAATGTGTTCAATGTTCCACCGTGGGGGACACTTCAGTAAAGTTGAATGAATGAATCTTTATTTTCGGATAGATTAGATTAAAAGATTAAAAGAAAGGAACAGAATAATATAACAAGGGGGAAAAAAATCCAACAAGGTCAACTTAAACAATAACTCCTCGGATTATACAATTCAACATAAGTTATCCGAAATAGGTGATGGCTGAAGCCACAGCTTATATTTCCCATCCATGTTCCATTTAAGAATTCAAAAATAAAATAAAATAAAATAAAAGTGATTACAAATCATGAGAGAGTCTGTACGGAGTACAACAGACAAGTCCAACAGAGAAGTCCAACTTCTCCGTAGGATTGCTGGACTCACCCTCAGACATAGCGTGAGGAGCTCAGTCATCCGGGAGACGCTCAGAGTAGAACCGCTGCTCCTCCACATTGAAAGGAGTCAATTGAGGTGGTATGGGCATCTGATTAGGATGCCTCCTGGACGCCTCCCACTTGAGGTGTTTTGGGCACGTCCCACTGGGAGGAGACCCCGGGGCAGACCCAGGAATCGGTGGAGAGACTATGTCTCCCAGCTAGTCTGGGAACACCTTGGTATCCTCTCTGAAGAGCTGGAGCAGGTGGCTGGGGAGAGGGAAGTCTGGGCTTCTCTGCTTGAACTGCTGCCTCCGTGACCCAGACCTCCGGAAAAGCGGTAGAAGATGGATGGATGGATGGATGATTACAAATCAGAACAAAGCTTAGACAAAATGTGACAAAACAAAACTAAGCGACAGCACAACACAAACTGGATATGACAATCCTTATGTGATTTTACATGTCGTTTTGTATATATGTTTGGAGTATTTCTTCCTTTAGTTTTTGTTTAAATTGTCCAAGGGTTGTACATGATTTTAATTCAGGTCCAAAAGCGTTCCACAGTCCGACTCCTTGCACTGAGACAGTGTTGCTTGGTGGTAGTTTTCACTGAAGGTTTTTAAAATATTCATGTTCCTCTGAAATGATATTGTTTCTCCCTTATTTGGAACAACTTCTGGATATTTGCGGGCAGTGATAGATTCTTCACTTTAAACATTATTACTGCAGTTTTAAAATCAACCAGATCTTTCAACTTGAGAGCTTTTAATTTAAGAAAAAGTGAGTTTGTTGGTTCCCTGTAAGCAGCTTTGTTTATTGTTCTAATAGCTCTCTTCTGAAGCATAAAGACTGGATATATGTTTGTTTTATATGTATTTCCCCATACTTCAGTATAATATGTCATGTATGGGAGTATTAATGAATGATACAAAGCTATATAGTGTGGGTTGATTCAGCAAATATTTACCTCTGCCAAGGAGGTTATGTTTTCATCGGCGCTGGTTTGTCTGTTTGTTTGTTTGTTTGTTTGTTTGTTTGTTTGTTTGTTTGTTAGCAAGATTACTCAAAAAGTTATGGACGGATTTTCATGAAATTTTCAGAGATTGTCAGAAATGGGGTATCCTACAGATGATTACATTTTGGTGGTGATCCGGATCACCGTCTGGATCCAGGAATTTTTTAAAGGATACTTTTTTTTGTTTTTGTTTTTTTAACATTGCGAGATAGGGCCATTTTCAATATTTTTTCAATATTTTTTTTTTTGTGCATGTAACTCTGCCAAAAAATCGTCAGAACACTTGGAAAAAAAAATACAGGATGAAAAAAAAAAATAAACACTGTATGGGGGGAACTGTGGTGCTTGGCGGAGGTCTGCGCTCTCCGAGTGCTTTTCTAGTTCACTCTGTGTAGTATTGCGATTGATTTGTAAATTTAACTTTAATATAATTAATATGTGACTTCCAACACAGTTTATTATCAACTATTATTCCAAGAAATTTAATTTTGGATACCCTTTCAATCTCTACACCATTTACACTGAGATTAGATACTGAGTTGTTGTGATGGTTGTTAAAATTTATAAATTTTGTCTTACTTAAATTGAGCGTTAATTTGTTTGAATCAAACCACAGTTTAAGATTTCCTAATTCCTTTCCAAGTGTATCCAAAAGTTGTTCCAAATTGCTCCCACTGCATAATAAATTAGTGTCATCTGCAAACAATATTAAATCCATGTTTACCGAAACTTTACGTATATCATTTATATATATAATGAATAACAATGGCCCCAAAACTGAACTCCGTGGGACTCTGCAAATAACCTTCAGTAACTGCGAGTTTTTGCTACTGTTATCTGTTCTTTAAGTAGCTACATAACCAGGACAGTGCTACCCCCAATACCATAATTTTGTAGTTTCTTTAACAATAATTTATGATCCACTGTGTGGGGAGACTTGAATAACGAAACCGAATTGTCTTTCATTCCAGTTTATTCAAGAAATCATTCCACTGTCTGCTCTCATTCTTGAGCAGCGAACAAAGAGGGTGAACACACCAAAGTTCTCTCATTTAAACATTCTGACATCAAACCATTTCCCTCGCGGGGGAAATCACACATCTCTCTCAAAATCTCTTTATTCACATTCATTAGCCTTTTATTTACATAACTCCCCCTTCTCTCTTCCCGAGCCTCAGTGGTCAGGAAGTCTTCTGTCCCCTGTCCTCCGCAGGGGGTCCAGGCTCTGTGGCTCCGCACCGCAGGGGGCTGGCTCTCCTTCATCGTGGTTAAATCACATATGCAGTGTCCAACATATACATGTCTCACAACACAGCCATATAACCCCCCCCAAACGATGAAGAACAGACTAATTCCTAAAATTAGATAGCACCTTACTCACTACTGAATAATCAACACCAACATTCAGTCTGTGCGCCGCTTGGGCTTCAGCCGTCTGCCGAATCTGCTGTGCGTTGGCCCCGCCTTGCCTGCGGTGCGTTTCTGCTTCGGCTCTGTTGACTGAGGGAGAGAGTGATTAATTGCCCCCTGCGGGGGCCTGCCTCGTCGAGGCGCCACTGCGACCGGTACAGACACGTCCTTCATGACAAAAGCAGGTTTTAGTCTGTCAATACTGACTGTCTCTTTTCTGTCTCCAAAATCTAGCACAAATTGCTTATCACCTGCCTCCAGCACTCGAAATGGCCCTTCGTAAGGTGGTTTGAGCGTTGCTTTTAGGGCTTCGCGCCTGACAAAAACGAAATCGGCATTTTTCAAAGCCTTGGGGACGAAAACTCGTGGAAAAGCATGATGAACCGGACCCGGGAGCGTGTCTGCCCCCGTGCCGACTAACGGTCCCAGAGCCGAGAGAGGTGGGGGCTCTGGGGGCTCTGGTAAAAACTCGCCCGGCAGCCTCAGAGTTTGTGCGAATACCAGCTCCGCTGGGGAGGCGTCTAAGTCCTCTTTAGGCGCAGAACGCAACCCTAATAAGACCCATGGAAGTTTATTCACCCAATCTGCATCCGTGAGCGACGCTCTGAGTGCTGCCTTCAAAGACCTATGAAAACGCTCGCATAAACCATTGGCCTGAGGGTGGTAAGCCGTAGTGCGGTGAATTTTGGCTCCTAAGCTGTTGGCCATCGCTGACCACAGCTCAGAGATGAATTGCGGTCCTCTATCGGACGTAATGTCCGACGGAACCCCGAAACGCGCCACCCAAGCCGTTAAAAAAACGCGAGCCACCTCCGCGGCCGTGGTCGTCGCAAGTGGGACCACTTCCGGCCAACGTGTGGTGCGGTCCACCATTGTCAAAAGATACGTGAACCCCTGTGATGCTGGTAGGGGGCCCACAAGGTCGACGTGCACATGGTCGAACCTTCTGGCCGGAATGCGGAACGGTTCTAACGGGGCTCTTGTGTGCCTGTGAATTTTGGCCCGTTGACAGGAAATGCAGGTTTTTGCCCATTCCTTCACGTGCTTGCGCAGGCACGGCCAAACAAACTTTTCCGCCACTAGTTTCACCGACGCGCGCACCCCCGGGTGCGCCAGTGAGTGGACCGAGTCAAAAACACGGCGGCGCCACGTGGCCGGAACCACCGGACGCGGGCGCCCCGTCGACATGTCGCAGATCAGGGGGGGCATACCGGTTTGTAAACACTTGCTCTCCAGCCTCAACCCTGTTGGTCCAGACTGGAGCGCGCGCACGTCTGCGTCCGCCCCCTGGTCCGCTGCCATGGCTGCGTAATCTATACCCACGCGCACCGGGGCTGCACGCGCCACCGTGCCGCTCTCCTGCGGCGCGGTCACGGTGGCCCGTTCTGCCTCTGCGCGTGTTGGGGTCGTGAACGTGCGTGAGAGACAATCCGCTACTACATTGAATTTGCCCGCGACGTGCCTAATGTCAGTGGTAAATTCCGAGATTGCGGCCAGCTGCCTCTGCTGCCTGCCGGACCACGGGTCTGAAATTTTGGCCATGGCGTATGTGAGCGGCTTGTCGTCCACATAAGCGGTGAAGCACCGTCCTTCCAGCCAGAACTGGAAATGACGAATAGCCAAATGCAGCGCCAACAGTTCTCTGTCAAACACGCTGTATTTTCGTTCAGCCGCGCTTAAAGATTTGCTAAAGAAAGCCAAAGGCTGCCAAACTCCGGCTACCTGTTGCTCAATAACGGCCCCTATGGCTAAATCTGAAGCGTCTGTCGTCAGCGCGATACGTGCTGCAGGGTCTGGGTGGGCCAGGAGCGCAGCGTCAGCCAAGGCTTTTTTAACCTCTGTGAACGCGCGCTCCCGCTCCGGGGACCATTCAACCGCCTGGGTCGGTTTTTGTTTTTTGAGCGCGGCATATAACGGTTGCATGATTTGAGCTGCGTGGGGCAGGAATCGGTTATAAAAATTCACCATCCCCAAGAATTCCTGTAGTGATTTGATCGTTTGTGGACGGGGAAAATCCGCTACCACGCGTACTTTCTCTGGTAACGGAACCGCTCCCTCCGGGGAGACGCGGTGACCCAAAAAATCGATCCGCTCGACGCCGAACTGGCACTTGGCTGGGTTAACTATTAAGCCATGCTCTCCCAGCCTCCTAAAAACTGCTGTGAGGTGCGTTTCGTGTTCGTCCTCTGAAGTACTCGCGACCAAAATGTCGTCGAGGTACACAAACACGAAAGGGAGATCGCGTAACACGGCATCCATCATCCGCTGAAATGTTTGCGCCGCCCCTTTGAGACCAAACGGCATGCGTAAAAATTCGAAAAGTCCGAACGGGGTTATTACCGCTGTTTTAGGAATGTCCTCCGGTTGGACCGGGACTTGGTGATAGCCGCGAACTAGATCAATCTTTGAAAAAATGCGCGCCCCCGCCAGGTGCACCAAAAAATCCTGAATGTGCGGGATGGGATAACGATCGTGCGCCGTAGCGTTGTTTAGCCTGCGGTAATCCCCGCACGGTCTCCAGGAGCCATCGGCTTTCGGTACCATGTGCAGCGGCGAAGCCCACGGGCTCTTCGACCTACGAACGATGCCCAGCCTCTCCAGGCTGGCGAACTCCTCGCGCGCAATGGCGAGCTTAACTGCATCCAAGCGCCGAGCTTTTGCAAACACGGGAGGACCAGAAGTGGGGATAAAGTGTTTCACCCCGTGCTTCGCGACCGTCGCTGAAAAAGTGGGCACAGTGAGCGCTGGAAATTGGGTGAGGAGTGTGTGAAACTTACCACCTGCTGTAGCGACGTGGGTCTGTACTGGTGGCGGGGACACTCGAGCTGAACAGGGGAGAGAGTAAAAAGAGAGTGCATTTACCAGCCGTCTATTAGCAAGATCAACTAACAGATTGTGTGAACACAAAAAATCCGCGCCCAACATGTTGAAACTCACCGCCGCTATCACAAAAGTCCATTCATATGTGCGGCCATGTAAGCATAAAGGCAAGGTCCTTCTCCCGTAGGTGTTGATGTTCGAGCCATTTGCCGCTGTAGCTCCACTACCGTGGGGTCCAGCCACCCGGTCCGCGTATGTTGGGGTGATGAAGCTCACTTGTGCTCCGGTGTCGATGAGGAACTCTCGTCCGGAGCGCGCATCCGTGATGTAGAGCAGCTTGTTGCGTTCTCTGAGGGTCGAAGCTGCTAGCGACCCCCGGTCTTGCCGTTTCCCGAACTCCTGAAGATGCAGGGCGGCACACACCTGCGTGCCTTCTCTGCGAACCTCCGATGGTAAAAGCAGAGATCTTCTCCTCCGCTGTGTCGTGCCCGCACCTCTGCCGCCGGGCTACTGGCTCCCCCTCGTCGCGGCCGTGTTGCCGCCGTCGTCGGCCAGTCTGGTTCTGCCGCCTCTGCCTCCCCGCTGTCTCGGGTCGCTGCTGTGGTTGCTTGCCCGCCGCAGGCGTCCAGGATCCCATCTGCCTCCTGGGCCAGCTCCCGGAACTCCTCCAGGGTGTGACACTTTTTGCCGGCCAGCGTGCTTCTTGCATGCGCCGGGAGGTTGGAGAGGAAGATTAACTGAAAAATGAAATCATCGTTGTCCAACCCTCTCAGCTGTATCATCTCCTCCATCAGGGCGCTCGGCCTGTGTCCACCTTGGTCTAGCAAAGACAGGATCCTCCTCGCCCTCACTTCAGCCGAGGGGGTGAAAAACTTGATGAGGGTGGATTTCAGCTTGCCGTACCTGTCGGTCGCGGGTGGCTGCTCCACCAAGCTTTGCACGCACCGAGCTGTGCTGTTGTCCAGTTTAGCGATGACATGGTGGAACTTAGTGTCATCCACCGTTACTCCTGCGAGCGCGAACTGCGACTCTGCTTGCAGAAACCACGACCGTGGGTTATCCTGCCAGAAATCAGGCAGCTTAACGGCCACTGCGCTCGCCAGCTCTGAGCGCTGTGAGTCCGGGACCCTGAGAATTTCTTCATTCATTCTCAACGTCGTCAGTCACCAATGTGGGGAGACTTGAATAACGAAACCGAATTGTCTTTCATTCCAGTTTATTCAAGAAATCATTCCACTGTCTGCTCTCATTCTTGAGCAGCGAACAAAGAGGGTGAACACACCAAAGTTCTCTCATTTAAACATTCTGACATCAAACCATTTCCCTCGCGGGGGAAATCACACATCTCTCTCAAAATCTCTTTATTCACATTCATTAGCCTTTTATTTACATAACTCCCCCTTCTCTCTTCCCGAGCCTCAGTGGTCAGGAAGTCTTCTGTCCCCTGTCCTCCGCAGGGGGTCCAGGCTCTGTGGCTCCGCACCGCAGGGGGCTGGCTCTCCTTCATCGTGGTTAAATCACATATGCAGTGTCCAACATATACATGTCTCACAACACAGCCATACACTGTATCAAATGGTTTTTTAAGATCCAGGAATACCTCAACTGAATACTCTTTATTTTCTACAGCAGTTGATATTTTTTGTATAAATTCCATTAGAGCAAATGCAGTTGTCCTCTAAAGTTGGCAAGATATTTACAGATTCAGACTTTGCGGATCACTAACTCCTGAACAAAACACTGTTAAAACACAAACAACACCAGTCTAATACACTGGAAAAGTGGACAACGAGCTACAAACTCATTTTCATTAAAAAGAGCCATCTTCTGAGCTCAAGCAATTATATTGGTGTCCATGAGCTGCCGTCGGGGAAACAAATGCGCAGGGACCGCCTGCTAATTGCAACTCCAAGGGGAAAAAAAAACAAAAAACAAAACTTAAATACTGTCATGATCATAAGGTTTAATGTTACCAGAATCAGTTCATTTGTCAGTTGTGTGGTTTTGGTTTGACTAAAATGTTTAGTTTGCATAAATTTTTATTCTTCATAGTTTGGTGAAATATTTATTTAAATAATTATCGAATAACTTTAAAATTACAAAGTGTGGCTTCACCTAAATCACCTCACATGCAATCAATCTTCTTCTAGTCAGACTACAACATATAGTTTGGATTAAAGAAATGTTTTCATAGTTTTTGGGAATATTTATTCGGATTAAATTTAAGCATCATCAAGGTTAGTGCCACTAAATGCTGCCCAGCCACTAGGGGGCTCCTGTTAGTAACACTTGTTAGTTGGAGCAAAAAATATCATAGGTTTGGGAAATATTTATTAAAAATGATAGTTAAAAACTTCTAAATAACTGGGTCCAGCTTCACCAAAATCACCTCACACGTCAGCCATCATCTGATGGTCATACTACATCACTTAGTTTAGGTAGAAACATTTCTTCATATTTTTTGGAAATATTTATTTGAAATAAAATTCAATACTTTCTCAGGTAGAATTTTTTTTTTTTTTTTTAGATGTGGTTACTCTTTCTCTTAAAAGTTCTGTGAGTAACCTTGGAGTTGTTTTTGATCAAGATCTGTTTTTTAATTCACATATTAAACTTGTTTCTAAGACTGTCTTCTATCATTTGCGTAATATTGCCAAGATTGGGAGCATCTTGTCTCAGGGTGATGTTGAGAAACTAATCCAAGCTTTTGTTCGCTCTAGATTATGTTATTGTAACTCTTTATTATCAAGCTGTCCTAAAATGTCTTTAAGAAGTCTTCAGCTGGTCCAAAATGCTGCAGCTAGAGTTTTACCAGGTACTAGAAACAGAGATCACATCTCTCCGGTTCTGGCCTCCCTTCATTGGTTTCCCATAGAATTCAGAATTAAGTTTAAAATCTTTCTTCTCACGTACAAAGCTCTAAATAATCAGACCCGTTTTTATTTAAAAAGATCTGACACTACCCTATCATCCTAACACAGCACTACGCTCCCAAAATGCAGGATTACTTGTAATACCTAGAATCTCCAAAAGTACAATGGGAGGCAGAGCTTTCAGTTATCAAGCTCCTCTCCTTTTTGGAACCAACTGCCAATCTGGAGTCAGGAGTCAGATTTGATATCTGTTTTTAAGAATAGGGTTAAAATCTTCCTTTTTGATATAGCCTATAATTAGGGTGGGATCAGGTGCCCCTGAACCCTCCCATAATTATGCTGCTAATAGGTTTAGACAGCCGAGGGACCTCCAACAATGCACTGGGCTTCATTCCTTTCTTCACTCTCAATGAACGCTGATCCATTGACGGGCAATGGATCAGCGTTCTCGTCGCGCCCTCCGCCAGTACCCGGGCTCGCCTGGGGAAGCTAATGATCCTACCAGCAGACTAAATTCGAAGAGACGACGCCTCTGTGCCAAGTCAAAGAAGAATCCTAGTCACAGTCCTAAAGCCGAAAGCAAACAGCCCCAAGAGCACTTTGTGGTAGGATCTGCCCTTCGCATATTACAACTAAACGTTGAAGGCCTATCTGCAGCCAAGCGAAGCCTTATCGAAGTCCTCGCCTTCCAACATTCGATTGATGTAATCTGCCTCCAAGAGACTCATATTGGCACAGAGGAAGCTGGCCGCTTCACCATCAAAGGCTTTGACCTCCTGTGCTATGTTCTACATGCTAAACATGGACGTGCCACCTATGTGCGTTCTGACATAGTTGAAGCAAATCACCTGATAACAACACATTTCTCAGACACCATAATCATTGGTGGCTTCCATATTGTCAATGTGTACAAGCCCCCTAATGCCAACTGGGATCTGCAGGTCTTACCCACCCTACCCCACCCTGCCATCTATGTGGGGGACTTTAACAGCCATCACCCTGACTGGGGGTACCCAGCAGTGGACAGTGATGGGGAAGCACTTTCAAACTGGGCATCCAGAAATGACCTCGCTTTGATATACGACCCCAAACAAAGAGGAACCTTCCACTCTGCTAGGTGGAAGAAGGACTATTCTCCTGACCTGTGTTGGGTCAGCTCTTTGAATGGGGAGCCATATCCTACACAGATCCTCATTCTTGATGATTTTCCACACAGCCAACACCGGCCCCTGCTTGTACACATTGGCCTACAACTTCCAGTCATATACAGCCCAAGGAAGATGCGCTGGAACTTCCGCAAAGCCAACTGGAAGAAATTCAGTGAAACTCTGGACCGGAGCGTTGTTACCATCCCACTCCACACCATCACTGTAGATGAAGCATACAACCGCTTCTGCAGCGCAATCTTCAAGGCTGCCCATACTGCAATCCCACGAGGCTACCAACCCCTCTATGTCCCATGTTTGGACGGAGAAAGTGCTGCCCTCCTACAATCCTATCAAACATCAGGGGACCCAGAGATAGCAGACCATCTCATTGAATCGCTAAATACAGCCCGGCGAAAGAAATGGGAGGAGACAGTTGCTGACCGGAGCTTTACCCACTCTAGCAGGAAATGTTGGAGCCTCATCCGTCACCTAGGAGCTGCACAGAAGCCCCCTAGCCAAAGCCAAGCATCCGTCACACCCAACCAAGTTGCATCCCACCTACTGACTATCGCCAAAGCACCCCAAGACAAAGACACCAGAAGAGCAGTTACAACTGAGCTAAAAAAAACACCAAAAAATGCCTGTAGAGGAAACGAACCCTGAACCCTTCGAGGCTGCTGAACTGGAGAAAGTCCTACAGGGCCTGAAATGTGGAAAGGCAGCAGGATACGATAACATCTTCCCAGAATTCATGAAAAATCTTGGCCCCCGAGCCCTAACCTGGATGACACAATTCTACACAAGGATCACACAAACAAACTCAATCCCAAAGAAATGGCGGACAGCAAAGGTCATTGCCATCCCAAAACCTGGCAAAGACCACAAACTACCAGCAAGCTACCGCCCAATCTCCCTACTCAGCGTTCCTTACAAAATCATGGAGCGCCTAATACTGCAACGCATTTCCCCAGAAATAGAGGATATTCTAAGTGTGGATCAAGCAGGTTTCCGCAAGGACCGCAGTACAGGAGAACAAGTACTGGCCCTAACCACCTTCATTGAAAATGGCTTCGAGAGCAGACTGAAGACAAGGGCTGTGTTTCTCGATCTTACAGCCGCCTATGATACGGTCTGGCACAAAGGCCTCCTCCTGAAACTTAAAAAGGCGATCCCTGCTTGGGCAACAGCAATTATAAAAACCCTGCTGACCAACCGAAGGTTCAGAGTCCACCTCAGTCAGAACACAAGTGCATGGAGAATGCAGAAAAACGGACTCCCACAAGGCTCAGTTCTAGCTCCAACTCTGTTCAACCTCTACATAAACGACCTGCCTACTACAAAATCCCGCAAATTCATCTATGCAGACGACATCTGTTTGGCATTCCAAGCACCAGACTTTGAACCACTGGAACGGGTGCTCACGGAAGATCTTGCTAAACTGGACCAGTTCTGCAAAATCTGGCGCCTAAAACCAAGCCCAGCAAAAACCGTCTCCAGTGTATTTCATCTCCACAATGCAAAAGCTGCCAGAGAACTAAACATCCACCTGAGCGGACTCAAGCTTAAGCATGCCCCAAATCCAACTTATCTTGGAGTGACCCTTGATAGGACCTTATCCTTCAAGGAACATCTAAAGGGGACGGCTGCTAAGGTGAAAGTACGAAACAACCTGCTCTGCAAGCTCGCTGGTGCAAAATGGGGGGCGGCAGTCTCCACCCTGCGCACCTCAGCACTGGCCCTTTCATACTCTGTAGCAGAATATTGTGCCCCTGTCTGGTCCAGGTCATCTTACACACACCATGTAGACACCCAGCTCAACTCAACCATGAGAACTATAACTGGAACAATCCGCTCAACACCACTCCCCTGGCTCTCTGTACTGTCAAACATAGCCCCTCCACACATCCGGCGAGCAGCATTAACTCAAAGGATGCTCCAAAAAGTTAAAGATTTTCCTCACTTACCAATCCATGCAGATATCTACGCCCCACCCACTGCCCGACTTTCATCCAGATGGCCAATTTGGAAAAACCCTCCCCCAGCTGACTTTACCATCCAGACAGCTTGGCAAGAGGAATGGGAGACCAAGGAGGTCCCAAACAAACAGCTGGTGATAAACCCCAACCAACAGGTCCCGGGCACCAACCTCCCAAGGAGACAGTGGTCTACACTCAATCGCTTCAGGACTGGACATGGCCCCTGCTTGGCCAGCCTTCACAGATGGGGCAGTAGCCCTAGCCCACTGTGCACATGTGGAGAGGAGCAAACTATGGAACACATCATAGAGGCTTGCCCGCTCCAAAGACTGGAAGGAGGATTACACACCCTCCATACAGCAAACCAGGAGGCAACTGCTTGGCTTAAGGACTTTGCATTCGCTAAATAAATAATAATGAAATATTTTTGCTGGTCATTAACAACTGTGCCCTTCAGAGGTAAAGTGGGCTATCCCACAAAACCATTATTTTGAGAAAATGAGCTCTAAAGTTGAAATATTCTCAAAAAATCAGTGTGCCTATATCATTAAAAAGTTACCCCCTATAATTACCTTCAAGGTGTGACTTAAATATGAAAATATATTTAAATCACATAAACTTTAGAGCTCATTTTCTCAAAATAATGGTTTTGTGGGATAGCCCACTTTACCTCTGAAGGGCACAACTGTTTGTTCTCTCCCATAGATTGAGTCCCCGTCATGCTGTTTGCTCTCTAAATGTCTGTTCTTTCCTTCTTCTTCTCTATCCCCTCACCCCCCAGCCAATCGCAGCAGATGACTGCTCCTCCCTGAGCCTGGTTTTGCTGGAGGTTTCTTCCTGCTAAAAGGGAGTTTTTCCTCTCCACCATCGCCAAGTGCTTGCTCACAGGGGATCAACTGATTGCTGGGGTCTTTCTGCAATTGTGGGGGTTTCCCCTACAGTTGAAATGTGCCCTTCAGAGGTAAAGTGGGCTATCCCACAAAACCATTATTTTGAGAAAATGAGCTCTAAAGTTGAAATATTCTCAAAAAATCAGTGTGCCTATATCATTAAAAAGTTACCCCCTATAATTACCTTCAAGGTGTGACTTAAATATGAAAATATATTTAAATCACATTAACTTTAGAGCTCATTTTCTCAAAATAATGGTTTTGTGGGATAGCCCACTTTACCTCTGAAGGGCACAAATTGCTATGAGATGACTGTTGTTGTTGTCAAATGGCGCTACATAAATAAAGTTGAATTGAATTGTATTATTAAGTGCAGTTTCACCAAAATCACCTCACACATCACTGATCATCTGATGGTCAGACTACATCACTTAGTTTTGGTAAAAACATTTTTTTTCATAATTTTTAGAAATATTTATTTGAAATAAAACTCTAACTTCTCAGGTATTACGTGCAGCATCATCAAAATCACCTTACACATCATCTATCATCTATTAGTCAGACTACATCATTAGACCATTTATTGACACTGAAAAGCACTGATTTCTTATAGGACTGACTCCTGCACTGACAAATAAATCACTAGGATAAATTTTAGCCTGACTCTTAGCCTGCTCTGGACCAGGCTAGCTGTAGAAAATAAATCTCCATAGCAGTTTGACTGGGCTTAATTTATCCTACTTTTATACAACTGAGTCAAGTATAGATTAAGCCAGAATAATTTGAAAATCTTGACTTGATCCTTTATCTTGGTTTTATGCAATACCCATCTGAACTCAATAAGGTGACCTAATTAATCTGCTGCAGACAGAGCAGTCCTAGCACTTTCAACCAATCAAATAGCTAAGGCATGGGGCGGGTGACTAAGTCACTAGCCAATCAGCAGACGTTTCCAATTAGTCCTCCCTGCAGTGGTGGTTTTGGTCTCCAAAACGATTCTCATGTTGTACATTACTTTAATACTGGATGTGTTTGGATTGAAAATTTTCCTCCAGTCCTCTTTCATTGTCATATCTGGGCATGGTTTCCAACCATGTCCATGTTTTCTGTTGGTTTTGAACTGTTGCACTTTTATTCTGTTATCATTAGTTTGTTGGGTTATCCTCAGGTTCTTCGTTCAGTTATGTTTTCTCTCTGACTTGGTTTATTTATGATTATTGTTTGCATTACTGTCCTTTCTGTTCTCCAGTGTCCTCTGTCTGCACAGCTCTGCCCATCCTGTTTGTAGCTGCTCCCATTACCTCTTAAGTAGTGCCAGCTGTCTCATGTTAGTGCAGTTATCTCTCACCTACAGTGGTGTGAAAAAGTGTTTGCCTCCTTCCTCATTTCTCATTTTTTTGTATGGTTGTCACTCTTAAATGTTTCAGATCATCAAACAAATTTAAATATTAGGCAAAGATAACACAAGTAAACACAAAATGCAGTCTTTAAATAAAGGTGTTTATTATTAAGGATAAAAAAAAAAAATCCAAACCTACATGACCCTGTGTGAAAAAAATGATTGTGCCCACTTGTTAAAACATAAATTAACTGTGGTTTATCACATCTTTGGAAAGCTGAGTTCAATTTCTCAAGCCACACTGTTAGAATAATTCTGGGTTTAAATTATTCAAAGTCAGTGATCAGGCGGAAAATTGGATTTATGTACATTTATTTACCCCAATGGCCATTTTGGGGGAGAGATTACAAAGCATGACCTTCAGTACACACCTAGAATCTCTCCCCTCAAATGGCCATTGGGGTAAATAAATGTACATAAATCCAATTTTCCGCCTGATTTTTGACTTTGAATAATTTAAACTCAGAATTATTTTAACATTTTGGCACACCGAACAGCGGGTCCACATATACCCTTCTTTCCGGCACCTCTGCTTGATTTCAGCAAGTGCACAGCTGATAAAAGACATTTCCCAGGCTGAGTACAAGGCTTGGTGTTACTGCAGTGAAGACATTTCGACCTGGGGTGCTGGAACTGACTGTTGTGACGGATCTGAGAATCCTACAGGCAGCTTGGATATAAGTACATTTGTTGTTGATGTTTATGGACATTGGAGTGAGATTGCCCGGACCGGTTGACACTGTTAAGCCTGTTTAAATTCCTCATTGCAACCTAATCACTAATTTCTCTGCTACGGTGACCTCTCTTGCAAGATACTGGGGGGAGGAAATCTTAGATTTCCCCTGCTATGGTGAGCATTATTGCAAGATACCGGGGGAGAAAAGATTCGTTGCTCTGAGAATTTTATGTCAGTAAGGTGGAGATTTCGGAAGTTGCATGCAAAAAAGGAAAGATTTGTGCGCTTTTAACCACAAATGTTTTATTGCCTAAATAACTATGCATCTCATGGAAGGGTTACGTGACCCTAAAAAAGTGGATTCTCAGGGAAAGATTCGTGCCACGACTGCTTATTGCCCAAATATCTGAGCTTTCAGCATATCGTGGAAAATTATGTGACCCTGGAGAATTGATTTTCACTGACAGATTCGTGCACTTACCGCGTCTGCTTATTGCCCATGGGATTTCCCCCGCCACAGTGAGCTATTGCAAGATACCGGGGGAGGAGGTCTTACTGGGGCTTTTGGCACACAACGGAGGGGTTACGTGACCATTGAAATACTGGTATATATATATTTTTTTAAAGTTTTGTTGCTGCAGTTGGTCTGTTTTTGTCTCTGTGTCACATGGAATCTGCTCCGGTGTGAAACAGTCACAGAGTTCTCGGTGGAGGTGGAGAGAGCAGGGTGTAAAATTGTTTGTGATTTTTTCTGGTATTTATGTTACGACCCGAGCGCTGGGTTCTGTCCGCGCTCAGGCTAAGCACAGCTCGCTGCCGGCCTTGACAGCTGTGAGTTGTATTCTGGCCTCACCGGGCTCTTATTGTGAAGGCGCTCGGTGGGGCTTCCGCCTCTCAAGGTTGGTCAGCTGTTTGTCATTACTGCTCGTTAGTGTTCGCCTTTATAAAGTGGGCACTAGCGGCAGTTAATTTGCAGGAGTATCGTCAAACCTCGTCAAACTATCCTCGTCAAAGCGTCGTCAGACCTTCATGTCAGGTTCGTGTCTCATGTCATGTCATAGTTTAGCTCGTAGTGGCTGGGGTTAGCCCTACGAGCCCTTGTATTGCTTAATGTGTGTTTTTGCCCTGAGCGGCTCATAGTCTTGTCTTGACTTGTGTTTTTAATAAATCACCATCATTGCTAAACTCACCGGTGGACTCTTGGCATCTTATGGTGATCCGCGAGGGTCACCGCATGACAGTATACTCCTGCCAGACGTCTAAACGGAGACGCCACACCGAGACGCCTTTTCACCATGAGTTTTTGCATTAACTGGACTATTGTTCTTCCCTGTCTGAGTGACATTTGCTGGGAGAATGCCGTCATCCAGGGGCCGCGGTCGGCGCCTCGGCAAAGAGTTAGCGAGCGCGCTGGAGTACGTCGACGGGGCGCTCCTCGCCGCTACCTTTGATGTCAACTCCAGCTATATGCACTGGCACCTGGACTGTGCAGAGGTTCTTCTGGACAACCTTCCTCTCCACTACTACGATCACCCGGAGGTGATGACGAGGAGAGATGAACTCGCCACACAGCGAGAGATACTCCGCGGGCTGGAGGAGGAGGAAAGCAGGAAGCAGAGGAGGAGGCATCCTCGCTCCCCGTGTTGGGTTCCTGTCCCTGACCCGGTCCAGGAGGTCGCGCCATCTGGAGGTCGTCGACGACATCGGTGCAACGGCCAAGGAGAACCTCGGCAGAATCCCCGGCTGGACCCGCTGCCAGCGAGGACCGTCAGCGAACCTCTGAGAGCGGCCCCACCTCGTCCTTCCAGGGGGCCCTCTGTCGCCATCCAGCGGGGAGAAGGAGGAACAACGTCCCCTACAGCAGGAACCATCTCTTCTCTGGGAGGAAGGCAAGTGCATGTTGATTTATTACATCATGATTGTAATCTGCCTTGTCTGACTCCTTGGGGCGGAGTTCGGGGTTCGCAGCCCCCCGAGCTCCCCCCACCTGCTGTAGAGAAAATGATTAAACCTGCTGCCTCTGTGTCCCCCCCTGTTGAGCGGTCCGCAACGCCAGGCCAATGTCGTCGGATGAAGAGGGGGCCTGCACTGCTGGAAAGCCTGGATCTGGCCCTGCAGCCACGTCGTGGACGGAGGAGAAGAGCGGACTGCGGCCCGGAGCCTGAGCCGACTATAAAGCGTCCCCGGGTCTCCCCGCCGGAGCGGTCCGAGCCAGTGGGTCGAGGGTTCCCTGCCCCCACGCCATACGGGTCATCGGCGTGGACAGTGGACTGCGGAGCCCGACGCAGCTGAGTTGGAGCCTGCTGACGAGAGTCGCCGCCCTGAACCTGGATCGTCAAAGTCCTGGGTGGCACCAGAACCCGAGTGCAGGCAAGTGCTTCCTCTTGTGTCTCTGTCCCCTGTTTTGGAGCATTTTTGCCTGCCTCTCGGGGAGGCGAGTGAGGAGCAGCCGCCTGCTGCGCCCGAGCTCGTCTCGCTGGGTTCTGTAGCTACCGGTGATTCTGATCCCGGTTTCCTTCTTGTTTGTGAGCCTCATTGCAGTGTCGCCGGCATGGAACCAGTCGGAGTCACTGGGTTGGAGGTCCCAGGTTCGGGGGTGGAGATCGTCAGCGGAGCTGCACCAACCCAGTCGGGTCCGTCGTGGAGGCTGCTGTGGCCCAATCGGGGTACGACGTGGGTGCACCAGAGGCCCAATCGGGGTCCACCGCAGGTGTGGTTCTGGCCCAATCAGGGTCCGACGTGGGTGTGCCAGAGGCCCAATCGGGGTCCACCGCAGGGGCGGTTCTGGCCCAATCGGGGTCCGACGTGGGTGCGCCAGAGGCCTAATCGGGGTCCACCACAGGTGCGGTTCTGGCCCAATCAGGGTCCACCGCAGGTGCGGTTCTGGCCCAATCGGGGTCCGACGTGGGTGCAGCTGGGACCCAATCAGGGTCCAGCGGAGGTGCAGCGCCGGTGTGGTCCGCAGACGGGGGAGGATCTGCAGACCTTTTGCCGTTGGACGGATTACGGGCTCATCCTTACCTTCTTTCCTCTCCACTGAGTAACCGCCCCTGCGCATCATCGCCGGGGGCCGTGGAAGTTCCTGTTCGCTCGCCCCGGCTCTCCCAAGTTTTGTCCTCGTCAGGGAGACTGCCACGGGCTGTTTTTCCCCGGGACTGGTGGCTGAGGGACACGGGTCGGCCGCCTGAGGAACTGCTTCGCCAGTTCGGCGCCCCGGGTCGGCCACCCGACGTGTTGTGTGTTTCATTGGGCGACCTGGTTCGACCACCAGAGAAGCAGACGTGCTTGTCGTTGGACTGTGGTGAGCTGCCTGGTCATGTTCCACCTCCCATGACCACCCGCCGACCGTTGGACACGGGGAGACCACCTGAACTGTTCCTATGGCGTCTGGTCTCTGCCGGTTGGCATAAACTGTCGGGGGGGTAGTGGTCATTTTTCTGGTGTTGATCTGTCCCAGTGATCTGTTTTTTTTTTTCCTTGCTATCCTGTGTGCTTTGTGTTATGGTTATGTCTTGCAGTTGCCTTAGTTTGTATTGTGTGTAGTCAGGTATGAGCCAGTAAGTTCTCTGTTTTCTGTATTTGTTTTTTTGAAAACTCTCATGAGAATTCACACAGGGGGAAGTCATTTTCTTGTGTAACATGTGGGCCAAGATTTAATTTTCTCGTGCTGTCCTGTATTTAGTTTTTTCTGACCCAGTGATTCTGTTTTTTTGTTTTGTTTTGTCCATGTTATCCTGTGCATTTTTTTTGTGATTGTTAGTTCCTGTTGTTAGTCCTGTGCCTGACTCCCTCTGCAGGTGGATCGTCGACTTCCTGACGGACCGGAGGCAGCATGTGCGGCTGGGAAAGACTGTCTCAGACTATACTAGCATCAGCACCGGATCACCCCAGGGCTGTGTACTTTCCCCCCTACTCTTCTCCCTTTACACCCACTCCTGCACCTCCAGCCACCAGTCTGTCAAGTTGATCAAGTTTGTGGACGACACCACCCTCATCGGGCTCATCTCCAACGGCGACGAGTCCGCCTACAGGACAGAGGTGGCCCAGCTGGCGTCCTGGTGCAGCAATAACAACCTGCAGCTGAACGCTCTGAAGACAGTGGAGATGATTGTAGACTTCAGGAAAGTCACTACTCCTCTGCCCCCCCTCACCCTCTCAGGCTCTCCCATCACCACTGCTGATTCCTTCCGCTTCCTAGGCACTACCATCACCAAGGACCTCAAATGGGAGCTGACCATCAGCTCACTCATCAAAAAATCCCAGCAGAGGATGTTCTTCCTGCGGCAGCTGAGGAAGCTCAAGCTACCCACCAAGATGTTAGTGCAGTTCTACACAGCCATCATCGAGTCCATCCTCACCACCTCCATAACCGTGTGGTATGCAGGAGCCACTGCCAGGGACAGACTAAGGCTGCAGCGCGTCGTGCGCACTGCTGAGAAGGTGATCGGCTGCAAGCTCCCATCTCTCCAGGATCTGTACATCTCCAGGACCCGGAGGCGTGCTGGCCGGATCATAGCCGATCCCTCACACCCTGGTCACGTACTGTTTGCCCCCCTCCCCTCTGGTAGAAGACTTCGGTCCATCCAGACTAAAACCTCCCGTCACATGAACAGCTTCTTCCCCTCTGCCATTAGACTGCTGAACACTAAGTGACTTATTGACTCTCGTGCACTATGTACAGCAGCTCAACCAGACTCATGTCAATCATCACTGTTTTCTTCCTGCATTACCGACTGCACTATATAGTTCTCCACAGTATCTGCTGCTGGCTAATATATATTTTAACTGTTGACCAGTATCACTTAATCTTATCCTACACTTTATTACATGTATAGTTTATTTCTCTTATCTTATCATGTTTAATGTTGCAGCATTGTACTGAGACAAATTCCTAGTTTGTGTACTACATGAACAATGGCAATAAACCTGATTCTGATTCTGATTCTGAGTTGAACATTTGATTTAACCTGAGTAGTTGGTATTCTTGTCACTGTCCTGTACTTAGTTGTTCTTGTCGGGTTTTGATTGTTTCTGGGTTTGGTCTCTCTCCCTCCGCACCTACCACCAGCCACCCACCCTGGGGGGTGGGGGTGGGGGGGCAGGGTGGTCCTTGGGCATTCTGAGCCCGCCCTTGGATGGAGGGTACTGTTAAGACCCGAGCGCTGGGTTCTGTCCGCGCTCAGGCTAAGCACAGCTCGCTGCCGGCCTTGACAGCTGTGAGTTGTATTCTGGCCTCACCGGGCTCTTACTGTGAAGGCGCTCGGTGGGGCTTCTGCCTGTCAAGGTTGGTCAGCTTTTTGTCATTACTGCTTGTTAGTGTTCGCCTTTATAAAGTGGGCACTAGCGGCAGTTAATTTGCAGGAGTATCATCAAACCTCGTCAAACTATCCTCGTCAAAAGCATCGTCAGACCTTCATGTCAGGTTCGTGTCTCATGTCATGTCATAGTTTAGCTCGTAGTGGCTGGGGATAGCCCTACGAGCCCTTGTATTGCTTAATGTGTGTTTTTGCCCTGAGCGGCTCATAGTCTTGTCTTGTCTTGTGTTTTTAATAAATCACCATCATTGCTAAACTCACCGGTGGACTCTTGGCGACGTATGGTGATCCGCGAGGGTCACCGCATGACAATTTATGGAGCATAAAAGGGTTGGTTGATTAATTGTTACCCTCTTGAGGACTGTTTAAAATTATGAGTGTTTGAAAATAGTAATTTTGAGCAAAAGGAGTTGACTAGTGTTGTGTTTTCACGGCAGTGTAAACACCTTGGCAGTGGTACCTTGTAGAGATAACGGAGAAAGGAGCATTTCTGTGTGTGTGTGTGTGTGTGTGTGTGTGTGTGTGTGTGTGTGTGTGTGTGGTTGCTTGAGAAAAAAAAAGGAATGAAAAAACACAGGCTGTGTGGGTGCTGACCTGTGTGACAGGGGAGTGAAAGAGAAATATTCTATATATGGGTATTTTTGCAAAGCTTTGGGGTTTTACAGTTTACTTTTTTTTCTAATCTAACTTTGTGGGTTTTGACTCTAATGTTGTGTTAATCCATCCATCCATCCATCCATCCATCCATCCATCCATCCATCCATCCATCCATCTTCTATTGCTTTTCCGGAGGTCCGGGTCATGGAGGCAGCAGTTCAAGCAGAGAAGCCTAGACTTCCCTCTCCCCAGCCACCTGCTCCAGCTCTTCAGAGAGGATACCAAGGCGTTCCCAGACCAACTGGGAGACATCGTCTCTCCACCGAGTCCTGGATCTGCCCCGGGGTCTCCTCTCAGTGGGATGTACCCGAAACACCTCAAGTGGGAGGTGTCCAGGAGGCATCCTAATCAGATGCCCATACCACCTCAACTGACTCCTTTCAATGTGGAGGAGCAGCGGTTCTACTCTGAGCCTCTCCCGGATGACTGAGCTCCTCACCCTATCTCTCAGGGTGAGTCCAGCAATCCTACGGAGAAAGCTCATTTCAGCCACTTGTATCCGCGATCTTGTTCTTTCGGTCATTACCCAAAACTCGTGACCATAGGTGAGAGTAGGAACGTAGATTGACTGGTAAATCAACAGCTTTGCCTTAGAACTAAGCTCCCTCTTAACCACAACAGATCGGTACAATGTTCGCATCACTGTAGATGCTGCTCCAATCCGTCTGTCGATCTCTCGCCCCATTTTCCCCTCACTCGTGAATAAGACCCCAAGATACTTAAACTCCTCCACTTGGGTCAGGAGCTTGTCCCCAACCCAGAGAGGACAATCCACCTTTTTCCAGCTGAGGACCATGGACTCGGACTTGGAGGTGCTGATTCTTATCTCAGCCGCTTTACACTCAGCGGCAAACCATCCCAGCAAGAACTGTAGGTCATTGCTGGATGAAGCCAACAGGACAACATCATCTGCAAACAACAGAGATGAGATCCTGTGGTCACCAAGCATGACACCCTCCATTCCCTGGCTGTGCCAAGAAATCCTGTCCATAAAAATTATGAACAGGATCGGTGACAAAGGGCGGCCCTGGCAGAGTCCAACTCTCACTGGGAATGAGTCCGACCGAGTGTTGGCAATACAAACCAAACTCTCACAACGGTCGTACAGAGACCGAATAGCTCGTAACTTCCCTGGCTGCGCCAAGAAATCCTGTCCATAAAAATTATGAACAGGATCGGTGACAAAGGGCAGCCCTGGCAGAGTCCAACTCTCACTGGGAATGAGTCCGACCGAGTGTTGGCAATACGAACCAAACTCTCACAACGGTCGTACCTTCCCAGGGAGGCTGAGTAGTGTGATCCCTCTAAAGTTGGAGCACACCCTCCGGTCCCTTTTTTTGAAGAGAGGAACCACCACCCCGGTTTGCCATGCCAAAGGCACTGCCCCCGACCTCCACGCAATGTTGCAGAGGCGTGTCAACCATGACAGCCCAACAACATCCAGGGCCTTGAAGTACTCAGGGCGAATCTCGTCCACCTCCGGGGCCCGGCCACCAAGGAGATTTTTAACCACCTTGGCGACCTCAGCCCTTGTGATAGGTGAGTCATCCCCCTCGTCTACAAACCCTGCTTCCTCTGGAAGGCGTATCAGTGGGATTGAGGAGATCCTCGGAGTATTCCTTCCACCGCCCGACGATATCCCCAGTCAAAGTCAACAGTGCCCCATCCGCACCATACACAGTGTGGACAGGCAGCTGCTTTCCCCTCCTGAGCCGCCTTATCGTGGTGGGGGGGGGTTTGAGTGCCCCAGTGATCCCAGAAGCTATGTTGTTCGGGGCAATTTGTCTCTGACAGGGTCACCCAAGACAAACTGGTCCTGGGCCAGACTAAGAATGATCCAAAAGACTCTCATGATAAATTCTAGATCAAGGATTCAGTGTACCCCGCCCGGTATGGGGTTACTGGGGCCCCACCCTGAAGCCAGGCCTGGGGGAGGGGCTTGATGGCTAGCATCTGGTGGCCGGGTTTCCACCCATGGGAGCCGGCCGGGCTCAGCCCGAAGGAGTTACATGGGTCCGCCCTCCAGTGGGCTCACCACCTGCAGGAGGGATCATGGGGGTCCAGTGCTATGTGGATTAGGTGGCGGTCAAAGGCAGAGACCTTGGCGGACTGATCCCAAGCTTTCTAAATGTTGCGTTAATGATAAACGTATTACATATTTTTAAAGCCGGTGTTTTCATTTCCTCCAGTTTTCCTTTGGAAAATAAAAATATTGAGTTATTTTTATTCAATTTTTTGAAGTATCACTGATTTTTATTGACTCAATTGCCTTATTTCTCTCACTGAAGTATAACAGTGAACTTTACAGGGAAAAAGGACCCAAGACTAATGATCTCAAAGGGGGTTTTCCTTCCCTCTGTTTCCCGCACTCGCCTACCAACCAGCCTCTGGGACCCAGCAAACCTCTCCACTGACCGTGCCCCTCCCGTCGAGACCACAGGCGCATAGAACACTAAGTTAAGTACAATTGTTTGCATCTTATTCAATGCTACCAGCATGACAATGATGAAATTAACTGAACATTACAATATCATGCTGTCACTTAATAATGCCTAATCACTAAAAAAAGGCTTTGTGTACATATTATATCACATGATTCAAAGCACAGAAGAGGTTGATGATTACTGTGCTTGTGCATGTGATTTGCCAGAGTCTACTGACTATCAAACAGGTTTTGGTAATTCTATGTCATATTGTTGCTTTGTTTCAATAACACTAAACTACATTTTGATCCTTTCACTGTTCATGTAAAAAAAAAAAAAGGAAACTCTTAAACATGGGTTATTCTTATGGCAAACATGGCATAAGACAAAATATTCAGACAGGTAGGAAAAATAGCTTGTTTTGCTGTCAGGGTTAAAGAACACAGCAAGATGAGAATGAGATTTTTGTATTATCAAGAGATGGTAAATTTATGAACGGAAAAGACAGAAATAGCACAAGGTTTCTGGCAAAATGGAAAAGGAATTTAATTTCAATGGTAAACTCAGAGTTAATGACTGAGTAGCGGCAGATGGAAGCAGCCAAAAGGAGATGTTTCAGACTGACCTAGATAAGGTGACAGTAAACAGACAGAATCAGACGTCAAAGGACTCGGATGTTTGTAATAAAGAGAAGGAGGCTCAAGGTCTGACGGGTTGTAGGATTTAGGACAAACAAAAAAGCACAAAACAAACAAACCACAGATTGTAGTATCAATCATTCTGACCTTAGAAGGTTCTTCTTTGCTGAGCCATAAATTCCTGAACACCCAGTGTGGCCCCGTGACCTCGGCCACTCAGGAAAGAGATTAGGCCTGCACTTTTGCAGTTACTAATTCTAAATGCTGCACTGGTTTAAGGTTTCTAATATATGACACTGTTTTGTTTAAACATCATCCTAAAGTAGTGATGACCCATGTCAATTGGTAAAACATTTACTGATTCACTGAGTACTAAGCAAATGCTTGCTGTGAATACCAACATCACATTATTCAAATTGTGGAAGCTTTAGGTGTAATTTAAAGGCCGGACTTTCCTCTCCAGTACCTTGGCATAGACCTTCCCAGGGAGGCTGAGGAGTGTGATCCCTCTAAAGTTGGAGCACACCCTCTGGTCCCCTTTTTTGAGGAGAGGAACCACCACCCCGGTTTGCCATGCCAAAGGCACTGCCCCTGACCTCCACGCAATGTTGCAGAGGCGTGTCAACCATGACAGCCCAATAACATCCAGGGCCTTGAGGTACTCAGGGCAAATCTCGTCTACCCCCGGGGCCCAGCCACCAAGGAGATTTTTAACCACCTTGGCGACCTCAGCCCCTGTGATAGGCGAGTCATCCCCCTCGTCCCCAAACCCTGCTTCCTCTGTGGAAGGCATATCAGTGGGATTGAGGAGATCCTTGAAGTATTCCTTCCACCGCCCGACGATATCCCCAGTCGAAGTCAACAGTGCCTCATCCGCACCATACACAGTATGGACAGGGAGCTGACGAACAACCCATAAGCACATAAAAAATCTGCTCCTAAAATGGGGCTGGAACATGCAGCTATCACAAAGTCCCACTGAATATTGCATCCGTGTAAGCATATCATCAGTGTCCGTTTGCCAAAAATCCTGATGGTGGATCCATTGGCGGCCGTGAGCTTGGGACCGCTGCTTCCTCACACCCTGTCTACATTGACCGGCAGGATGAGGCTCCTCTGGGAGCCGGAGTCCACCAAAAACCATCTTCCCGGATGTGTGTCCATGACATAAAGCAGTCTGTTCCTGTTGCCATCGGTTGCAACTGCCACCGAATTCTGAATGAGCTGTCTTCCTGGCTTCTTTAATTGGCATGGTGACAGGCAGCAATGGAGCCAAAACGGCGATGATAAAAACAGATCTCCCCATTCCTTCGTCTTCTGGTGTCCATCCTGGCTACCACGAATGGCTACTCGACCTCGCTGGAGCCCCTCATGGATGCCAGTGCCACTGTCTGCACGCTGGGAGCTGTGGTCGCCAAAATGATGCAGTCCACTTCCTGCGCCAGGGTGCGGTAGTTCTTAGCAACCAGCCATGGGGAGTTGGCCAGGATCACCCTTGATGTAGCCGGTAGGTTCCTGAGGAACAAGTGGGGGAACAGAAAAGATTCATTGTCCTTCCCCCTCAGCGCCAACATGCTCTTCATAATCTCCACTGCTGGCTTGTCCCCTCACTCCGAACGCGTGAGGAGCCTCTCTACCCTCTCACTGTTAGAAAGGGTATAGTGCTGGAGAAGCATCCTCTTGAGCGCTTCATATTTTCCTTGGGCCGGCGGCTCCTGGAGCAGGCTCGTCACCTGTTGCGTGGCGCGTGCATCCAGCACAGCGACCACGTAGTAATATCTGGTATTGTCTGTTGTTATCCTGCGGAGTGCGAACTGGGCTTCTATGTGCAAAAACCATGTGGTCGGGTTGTGAAGCCAGTAGTCTGGGAGCTCGACTGAGACCACACAGGTGGTGCTGGTGCTCTCCCTCCAGGCAGTGTCCGGGGCGGTGCTCGGCTCGCTTTTCACGGCAGGTCTTCGGGTCACCAATGTGGATAAAGGAGGCAGGTGAGGCAATGAGCCGGATGACAAAGAAACTTTATTCCTTCTCCAACATAATTTACAGCAAACAAGAATCCCGGGTCTCTGTGCATTTCTCTTTATTCTCATTCATCGAAACCCGAAACTTCCAGCCATAACACATTGTTATTTGCACAAAGAACTGTGTGGCACATTAACATGGCATTACGCCGCCGCCACTCCAACAACCTTCTTCTCTTAGCGGCACCGGAATCTGTTACTCTCCCTGGGGGGTGCATGGACCTAACCTTCCCATCTGATACCCCCCGGTGACACCTCCTCCTTCGGTCCATTATTCTCCCCTTCTCCCTGCCTTCTCTGGGTGGAAAAAACCCTCACACCATGCCCCTACAAGTTAATGTTACTGTCACTAATGGAGGTGCTGCGCTTTGGGATTCAGGTGTGGGCGCATTTTGTTGACTGTTGAACTCATTGCAGTCTTTCATTTTATCCCATGCCACTACATCACTAGGGCTGCGTGTCCACCAAATGTAATTTTTCCACTCTGGGTGGCTATTTTCCATTAATTCTCTATGTAGTCCAGTGTTTACAGTGCTGAGCGCCCTCGGTGCTGCAACACTCTCGGAGGTGGCTGTTTTTTGTCGTTGTGCTCAGGGCGCTCAGAGTTGAAAAAAGTTCAACTTTTCAGAGACTGCAGCTGAGCTTGTCAATGTCAGACCTAAGCAGCGAATCAGAACTGCTCCATGGGCGGGACATAGGATGCCGGTTCTAGTCTGTACTCAGAATCCTGTCATGAATCCTCCCATGCCCTCTCCATTGCGCATGGTGAGGGGTGAAAGGATGAAGATTTACGCGCAGGGTTTTCACCACGCACACATTTATTAAACACAAAAACTGACAAACAGTTCCAGGTCATAAATTCCACTGTGACTTAAGGAGTCCTCCAGGACGCTCAACAGTCTATAGGTGAGGACCACTGGGGAAAACACGCACAGTTAATACTCACAGAACTGGAGCTGTCCGAGTAGTCCAAATAAAGCACCGAGTGAACACAATCCTTTAATGATGTTAACTAACATACGGCGAGCAATGACTGTATGTGTAGTGCAATGACCCAGCAATGCGTGACTGGCAAAAGGCTCCTTAAGTACACACATTGCTGGAGATGGGAAGATTGGCTCCACCTGTCGAGGAGCGGGGAGATGGCAAACAGGAGTGGGAACAGCTGACAGTAATAAGAGAGGGGGCGTGGTCGAACCGGCAGACAGTCAGACAGTGCTCACGCCAGTGTGAGCCAAAGGGGCTGCCTCACCACTGCCGGCCAGAAAGCAGTGGCTATGGGTAAGGCAAAGCACAGAATACATAATATGCACATACATAGTGGCACCTAAACCCACATAGAGATTTTAGATTTAGATTTAGATTTAGTATACTTTATTGATCCCCAGAGGGGAAATTGAGGGTCATCCACCACCTGGATGGACGAAGCAGCCACGATACGGCGCTATCCCTTAACCATTCACACACACATTCACACCTAGGGCCACTTTAGAGTCTCCAATTAACCTAACCTGCATGAGATCAGGACCGAGCCAGGGGTAACCAAGCCAGCTTGGCTCCTGACAACTCCTGCTTTCCGTGTCATCATATTTTACATCCAGAGCTGCTAGAAAATGTTTCCTGTTCATTGTTATTTAGAGACTGCTATTAAAAAATCAGTAGAAAGTCTGACAATAGGAAAAGCGGAAGTGCTGAGCTGAGAGTGACAAGCTGTTGCTGGGATACAGGGCACAGACTTTTTTTTTTCCCAGAGCGCCGCACACAAACGCTGAAAAAAATGCTCAGGGCAGTGAGGCAACAAAACATGTGTTTGGGGACACGCAACCTAGCTGTTTCAACTCATGTTTATCAGAAGCCATGCTGCTCATGTTTACCATATGCTTCCGCCATTATCCCACGGTAGCAACGGAGTCATGGCATTGCTTGGTAACAGCAGCATGTGACATCATGCTGCATGCCATTTAGAAAAAAAATGTGGAAGTGTTTAAACCCATAGCATCAATAAGAAGAATTGATAACATCAGCGACGTACGATTCTGGGGGCTCAAAAAATTTAGAACTGGTTCCTAACAGGAACCGGTTCTCAATTCCCATCCCTAATTGCAGTAATCAGCACAGGAGATGCAGACAATGTGCTGACTGATCAGATACAGGGTGTGCAATGTGATCGCAACTGAAGTTGTGATCACATTGCACACTGGTACAGTAATCCATGACTATGAGTATATGAGTATGAGTATGAATATAATCCATGACTTGTAAACTGACCATTTCTTATTATTTTTGCTTCAAAATGTACTGTGTATTAATAAAAACCATCATGAAGAAACTGGTTGAAATCAAAGAAAATTTTCCTAACGCTGTGGAACTTTTACATATTTTTGGACTCCTCCATATTCCACCGTTGCCAGTATCTTCCTTAAAGACCCTGACAAGTGAATTCAGCATTTTTCTTCTAAACAAAATATACAGTGGTGTGAAAAAGTGTTTGCCCCTTCCTGATTTCTCATTTTTTTATATGCTTGTCAAACTTAAATGTTCCAGATTACCAAAAAAAAAATTAAATATTAGACAAAGATAACATAAGTAAACGCAAAATGCAGGTTTTAAATGAAAGTGTTTATTATCAAGGGTAAAAAAAAAATCCAAACCTTCGTGTCCCTGTGTGAAAAAGTGATTGCCCCCCCCTTTCTCCAGTTAAAACATAAATTAACTGTGGTTTATCACATCTTTGGAAAACTGAGTTCAATTTCTCTAGCCACACCCAAACTGACTGCACACTGAGATGGGTCGTGGGAGGGAGGGAGGGTTGGACTTGATGTTTTGCATGACCAGCTGCTCGAAGCACTTCATTATGAAGGAGGTCAGTGCTGAAGGCTGGTAATCGTTGTAGCTGGATGGAACAGGCTTCTTTGGGACTGGTATTATGGTAGCAGTTTTGAACCATGTGGGGACAACAGCTTGACTCAGGGAGATGTTGAAGGTATTGGCCAGGACATTCTTGAGCTCCTCCACACAGTCCTTCAGAATGTGACCTGGTATGTTGTCTGGTATGTTGAGTGGGTTGATCTTGGAGAGGATCCTCTTCACACTGGCTGGATCCAGACTTATAGCCTGCTTGTTTGGGGGAGGGGTGGTCTTCTGTGCTGATGTGTTGTTTTGTGCTTCAAAGCGGCCAAAGAAGTCATTTTAGATGTTAAGCAGTGTGATGTCACACATACAGGTCTGAGGTGGAGGTTTGTAGTTGCTGAGGGTCTGTATGCCACGCCAGAGAGAATGTGCATCTCTGGTGTTACTGAAGTGACGGGATATTTTCTTTCTGTACTGTCATTTTGCCTCCTTTATACCATGGGACAAATTGGCCCTAGCTGTTGTTAGTCCTGCAGTGTCACCAGTCCTGAAGGCTGTGTCCCGAGCCCTCAGGAGCTTGTGAACCTCTGCTGTTATCCATGGATTCTGGTTAGCACAAACAGTGATGGTTTTGCAGTGAGTGACATCATTAGTGTATTTAACTATGTATGCTACAACAACCTTCGTGTACTCCTCTATGTTTGTGTGTTCGTTGTGAGTGGCTACATGCTTGAAAATGTGACAGTCTGTAGTGCTGAAGCAGTCTTTCAGAGCATCTGAGACACTCTCTGGCCACTCACGTACCTACTTTTTTGTTGGTCTGATGGCTTTCACTCTGGGTCTGTATGCAGGCCTTAGCAAGATGGTGATTTGATCAGCAACCCAGGTGTGGGAGGGGGGAGGCTCTGTATGCACTCTTGTGAGTTGTATACACCACATCCAGCAAGGTGTGTCCTCTTGTTGGAAAGTCCACATGTTGGTATAGATTTGGTAGAAGGGCCTTTAAATCTGCATGGTTGAAGTCTCTTGCTGTGATGAGGAATCCGTCTGGATGCACTGTGTCTCACTGATGGTCTGATAGAGTTCATTTAGTGCTTTACTCCTCTCACCACTGGCGATGGGTGGGACATACACAGCAACTAGTAGGATAGATGTAATTTATCTCAGTAAGTAGAATGGTCGGCACTTGATGATCATAAACTTGACCATCGGAGAACAGTGTTTGTGCACAACAGTCGCATCTCGGCACCAAGCATCACTGATGTAAACACACACACCTCTTCTGCAGGTCTTTCCTCCTGCCATGAACATCTGATCAGCACAATAGCATGTTAGCTCTGCTAATAGAATAGCAGAGTCCGGGATATTGTCATTTAGCCACGTTTTCATAAAGACAAAAACACAGCAGTTCTGCACATCACATTGCGTAGATCTCAGGAGCTGTATGTGATCTATTTTTTGTCTAGTGAGTGTACATTGGCCAGAATGAGGGAAGCTATTGGGAGTTTGTATGGGCTAGTGGCTAGCTTCGTTCTGATACCTCCACATTTACCTCTCTTTCGTCTTTGCTCACATCGTCTGCAGTACCTCCATTTGGGATGGCACACAGCAGTTAAGGGCGGGGGTGTGGTGGTCTGGTGGAGAAGTCCTAGGCCACGGAGTTCCTCTGTACCACTCTGATCCAGGACGTAATGTTTGGTCATATTCCTTATCTCCAGAAGGCTGTGGCGACTGTAACTTGTGCGCAGCATCATATGTGGTCATTAAACACATGAATATACACATGAAAAAGAAAAAAGCGGGGGATGCCGGTCGGGCCTGCTAGCGAGGCTAAAGAGACAGCTGCATAGACCTCCGCTACCCAGCATTTTTCTCTCCAACGCCAGAAGCATCGTCCACAAGATGGATGATCTAGAGCTACAGCTGGCAACTAGTAAAACTGTGAGAGACTGCTGTGTGCTGTTGTTAACGGAAAGCTGGCTCCACCCGCTGATCACCGATGCTGCAGTGCAGCTGCCAGGGCGCACACTTCACCGAATGGACCGAACAGCAGAATCCGGTAAAAAAAGAGGAGGCGGTCTCTACATTTTTCTTCACAACACTTGGACTAATCACAGCCGTATTATTAACACTTACTGTTCTCCTGATCTAGAGACAATGTCAGTCTTATGTTGGCCTTTTTATCTTCCAAGAGAGCTGAGTGTGATTATTATAACAGCCGTCTACATTTCTCCTGATGCAAATAATAAGCGGCCCTTAGTCATTTGTACAGTGTAATAAATAAACAGCAGCAGGCCTATCCCGAGGGTGTTCACATCATAGTTGGTGATTTTAATGAAGCATGCTTGAAAACTGTGCTGCCTAATTTCACACAGTATATGAAATGTGCCACTAGGGGAAAGAATTGTCTTGATCGGGTGTATTCCAACCTGAAGCATGCTTACAGAGCTGTGCCGTGTCCACATCTTGGCCTGTCAGACCATCTATCATTGCTCATCGCTCATCCCAGCATACACCCCCCTCAGGAGAACTGCTAGACCTACTATAAAGAACATCACAACATGGCCTGAGGGAGCTCTTTCTCAGCTGCAGGACTGTTTTTCAAACACTCTATGGGATTTATTCAAGAATGAGGATCTGGAAATGTACACACAGACTGTATTACACTACATCACCTACTGTATCAATCAGGTGACTGTGGAAAAACGCATCAGGGTTTTTCCTAACCAGAAGCCCTGGATGACAAAAGAAGTCCAGGCACTCCTCAGAGCTCGTGATACAGCCTTCAGGTCAGGGGATACAGATCTGTATAGCACCGCCCGGGCTAATCTGAAGAAAGGCATTAAGGAGGCTAAACAGACCTATAAGAAGAAAGTCGAGGACCATTTTTCTGATAATGATTCGAGACGAGTATGGCAAGGCTTTAACCATATCACAAACTATAAGGGCAGCAGCATCATTTCCAGTGACATCAGCGCCTCACTGGCAGAAGAACTGAACTGCTTTTTTGCACGGTTTGAGGCAAATACACCTCGCCCGGACTCACAGATGTTATTGAATGCCAGCTCTGATGTGCTTATCCTGCAGGATCATGAGGTGAGACAGACACTGAGAGCAGTTCACCCGAGAAAGGCTACTGGTCCCGATGGAGTGCCAGGAAAGGTGCTCAGAGCATGTGCAGATCAGCTATGCTCTGTTTTGACTGACATTTTTAACTTGTCTCTCAAGGCAGCCGTTGTTCCACAGTGTTTAAAATCTGCAGTCATTATTCCTGTACCTAAAAAAACATACAATTAGCAGTCTGAATGACTAGCGACCAGTAGCATTAACACCCATTATTATGAAGTGCTTTGAGAAAATGGTATTGAAACATCTTTTGCCTAGTCTCCCCCCAGACTTTGATCAGTACCAGTTTGCCTACAGGTGGAGCAGATCCACTGAAGATGCTATTGCTATAGCTCTCCACTCAGCATTCAGCCATTTAGAAGACAAGGGGAGCTATGTAAGAATACTGTTTGTTGACTATAGCTCGGCATTTAACACAATTATTCCCAACATTCTCATCACCAAATTGCTTCAGCTTGGTCTGCCTACTCACACTTGCAGCTGGATTAAGGACTTCCTAACAAACAGAACACAGACTGTTAGACTCGGACCCCATTCCTCCTCTACAGTCATGCTTAACACAGGCTCGCCACAGGGCTGTGTGTTGAGCCCCACTTTGTATTCATTGTACACATATGACTGCATACCTGTTCATCCCACAAACATTATAGTGAAGTTTGCAGATGACACAACAGTAGTGGAGCTCATATCAGGAGGAGATGAGTCCGGATACAGAGATGAGGTCCAGAAACTGGTGAGATGGTGCTCAGATAATAATCTGCTATTGAATACAAAAAAAAACAAAAGAACTCATTATTGATTTTAGGAAGCATAGCAGTGAGCCGCCTCCTCTATATATAGGCAAGGAGCGTGTGGAGAGGGTGAAGGCTTTTAAGTTTCTGGGTGTTCATATTTCTCACAACCTTACCTGGGCAGTTAACACCATAGCTATGATAAAAAAGGCTCAACAACATCTACACTTTCTGAGGCTCCTCAAGAAGAATGGCCTGAATGCACAGTTGCTGGTTTTATTTTATCGCTCTGCTATTGAGAGCATTTTGTCATATGGCATCACGGTTTGGTATGAGGGGTGTTCAGCCGCAGACCGCAAAGCCTTCCAGAGAGTGATTGAGACTGTGCAAAAAGTCACTGGCTGTTCTCTCCCTTCTCTGAAAGAGATTTCCAGGTCTCGGTACCTCAACAGAGCTACTGCCATCATTAAAGACTGTGCTCATCCAGGCCATGATTTCTATCACTTGCTCCCCTTGGGAAAGCAGTACAGATCCCATAAAACCCGGACTACCAGGTTTAATTATAGTTTTTTCCCAGCAGCAGTACGAATTTTGAATGGATTTATGTAACACACACAGACTGCTGATATTATTTTGTTATTTTAGGTTATTTTGTGGCAATAACCCTGTGTGTATAAGCTGGTCTTTTATATTTATCGCTCAGTATGTTTTCATTATTACTACGTACATATTGTATTCAACTTTTAGGTTATATTGCTTCAAGCATTATTTATTGTTGTAATTATAGGAATGTTAAATGCATGAGTGAACTGTGAGTGTGATAGTTTGTTTTTAGGGAGCAGTATCTCAGTTTTGTTGCATTGTTTATTAACAATGGAATGACAATAAAGGCACTTTGTCTTTGACTTTGAATATACACTTAGGCGTAATTTAAACAACATTAAATGGCACAAAACATGAAGAGAGAAGAGAGGCCACTGAGTGTTCATGCGCCACCTAGTGGTTAAATTTGAGGAGACTAGGTTTCATGCTTGTAATAATTATTCCACTCATATTTTACTCATTTTTGATTCTGCATATGCCCTACTTGTAGTGAATTTAGTGTTTCTTTAGATACTCTACACACCATGATGACTGCTGGATATGATCAAAGTATTCCGACATTCTCCAAAACAGTGTAGTTTGAACCATTCTAGTTGAAGCCAGTGTAGTTAAAGATTGTCGAACGTTGAACGATCTATTGCACTATGATGGTTCAAGGTTAAACTCCATCATAGTTTGGAAAACGCATCCCTGATTAGCCAAAATTTATAGGGTTGGCTTACAATTATGCAGATTATGATCACCTGTGTGATGAATTGGTTTGTGCACATGTTCTCCCCGTGTCTGCATGGGTTTACTCCGGGATTTCTCCAGTTTCCTCCCACATGCCAAAAACATGCAAGTTAAGTTAATTGGCATCAAAAACTGGGGATTCTAAATTGTCCTTAGGTATGACTGTGAGAGTGAATGGTTGTCTGTCTCTCTGTGTTGGCCCTGCGATGGACTGATGATCTGTCCAGGGTGGAACCTGCCTCTCGCCCAAAGATGCTGGGATAGGCTCCAGCACCCCCCCGCGACCCAAAAAGGATTAAGCGGAAGAAGATGAATGAATGAATGAATGAATGAATGAATGAATATATTGTCTGCTGTTGTGATGCTGAACTGCTCATGGCTGATGAAGGTCTTTTAAACTGAAATGTGGCTGTATTACCATAAAGTTTATGAGAGCTTTTTTATTATAGTGTGACAATGCTTTTTTCTCTTTTTCCCTTTTGGGAAGCACCTACACTCTTTTTTTTATTTCAAGACACAAAGACCTACCTGACTTCAGGAGAACCAGTGAAGTAAGGTCTCCTCAGCCCCCAGATCTTTTCTGGAGTGATTAGACAGCTGACCTGGGGGTTTGTTTGTTCTGGGGTGCAGCCTCAGAATAATAATGAATTCATAAACACTGCGCAAAAGTTGCGGCTCAATGGAACAGAGCTCCCAATAACTTTAATGTCTTTAAACGAGGAATTATCTTTTAAATCTGTCTTAGTGGAGAGGCCAAACAGGTAAAAGATATTATGAGAATGATATCCAGAGACAGTGTAAGATAATGCATCAGAGGAATCCAGTGTGATCTCTGTCTCTGGCAATACATAAACCAGAAGGAGAAAAAAGATAAGCTACAAATATTGATTTATAGCATCACACCATAGAATTCATATGAAGATAAATATTTCCTATCGATGCATGTTAAATAGTTCTAAATTGCCTCGAAGGTTGAGCCAAAGTTAACTGTCAAGATCGGTTTCTGAAACTGCCTTTTCAGCCAAACCACTTTATGGAATCGATGGTGTGAATAAGAAGCAATTAATTGACCTTGCACTTCTAAGTGAAGCTGCAGTATAACTCCTCCGCAGCAGGGCTGTTGAACAGCACCATCCTTGGTCTTCTTTAGTTCCGTTTCAATTCAAGAGCTCTTGTTTAACAAGGTAGTTTTTTTTTTTTTTCCCCTTCAATAGATTTTGGTAGATTTTGGTTTTAACACAAATTAGAATTTTATGTATAATTAAAACCCTTGAAAACATTAGGGATGGCATGATACAGTTTTTTAAAACTCTGATCTGATAGCAATATTTCAAATTTGGATAACGGATAGGACTTTTGTGGCCTGGGGAAAGTTTTCAATGTACAGAGTTCTATGTTTGTTACATTTTGGCTGTTTCCAGTTGCATTTATTGAATCGTCTGAAGAATAATCACATTGTTCAATGGGAAGAGAACTGAAGTGCCCAAAGGTAGGTCTCAGCAACTATCGCATCTAAACGTACAGTTAAGATTTGGTGGTCTGTTTCATTTTGTTGTAATATTTGATACAGAATCTTTCAGCTACTCCCTGTCAGGGGTTGCCACAGTGGATCATCTACTTCCATCTCACAGTGTGGAAGTCGCATTTGTGGTGATTCACATATTTGATTTGGCAGAGATTTAACGTGCAATGCCCTTCCTGTTGCAACCCTCCCCCATTTACCCGACATTGGGACTAGCACTAGGAGTACGCATGTTAAAACATCAACAGACACATCAAAGAAATATGCTGTTGTGGGACACATATGTATCACTTTAAGCTTCACATCTCAGAGTAGAACAAAGAACTGGGTCTCCTTGGAGATAACAGGAGGATGTGAAAATTTAGTCTTTGGTATGCAAGAGACAGCCTTGGGGGATTTCCTGGTCTGCCAGAGACTATGAGGAGGATGTTATAGGATTTAAGGAAAGATGCATTGTTACTTGTAATTAAATGCAATGTGACTGTGAGCTTTGAAGGTCCTGGATATATAAAGGACGAATGTCTGTGTTTTTTCTCTCTCTGCTTTGCTGATGTTGGAAGATGTGAATAAACCTGACTCGTGAGATAAACTCTGCCTCGTCATTTTCACATTTCCACACTGTGTTCAAAATGTACACTAAATGTTCAAGTATTGGTGGTGTTTTTCCTGATAATTGAAAAATTAATATTGAAATATGACTTTGTCCAGTAAAATTATGCCCTTATGGTTAATATGGTTTCCATCCATCCATCCATCCATCCATCTTCTACCGCTTTTCCGGAGGTCCGGGTTGCGGAGGCAGCAGTTTAAGCAGAGAAGCCTAGACTTCCCTCTCCCCAGCCACCTGCTCCAGCTCTTCAGAGAGGATACCAAGGCGTTCCCAGACCAGCTGGGAGACAAAGTCTCTCCACCAAGTCCTGGGTCTGCCCCGGGGTGTCCTCCCAGTGGGACGTGCCCAAAACACCTCAAGTAGGAGGCGTCCAGGAGGCATCCTAATCAGATGCCCATACCACCTCAGCTGACTCCTTTCAATGTGGTGGAGCAGCGGTTCTACTCTGAGCCTCTCCCGGATGACTGAGCTCCTCACCCTGTCTCTGAGGGTGAGTCCAGCAATCCTACGGAGAAAGCTCATTTCAGCCGCTTTTATCCGCGATCTCGTTCTTTCGGTCATTACCCAAAGCTCATTACCATAGGTGAGAGTAGGAATGTAGACTGACTGGTAAACTGACAGCTTTGCCTTAGAACTCAGCTCCCTCTTCACCACAACAGACCGGTACAACGACCGCATCACTGCAGATGCTGCTCCAATCCGTCTGTCAATCTCTCGCTCCATTTTCCCTTCACTCGTGTATAAGACCCCAAGATACTTAAACTCCTCCACTTGGGGCAGGAGCCTGTCCCCAACCCAGAGAGGACAATCCACCTTTTTCCGGCTGAGGACCATGGACTCGGACTTGGAGGTGCTGATTCTCATCCCAGAGGCTTCACACTCAGCGACAAACCATCCCAGCAAGAACTATAGGTTATTGCTGGATGAAGCCAACAGGACAATATCATCTGCAAACAACAGAGATGAGATCCTGTGGTCACCAAGCATGACACCCTCCGTTCCCTGGCTGTGCCTAGAAATCCTGTCCATAAAAATTATGAACAGGATTGGAGACAAAGGGCAGCCCTGGCGGAGTTCAACTCTCACTGGGAATGAGTCCGACCGAGTGTTGGCAATACGAACCAAACTCTCACAACAGTCGTACAGAGACCCAATAGCTCGTAACAACAAGCCCGATACCCGATAATATGGTTTTCCATGAAAAAGCTTCACAGAGAGAAAACTGGTAGGAAACTGAAATGACAGCATCTTTGGACATTTTCATACATTTTTAGTGTAAGTTCAATGAAACCAGTGATAAAATCATTGCTCTTGTTGTAGCACAGGAAAAATTTAATTTACTCTTTCTTGATATTTGTGGAGTATATTAGAGGGTACATATGGAGAGTCTGTGTTCCATTTTCTCAGATAAACAAATTCTAAATTATTGTTGATCCAAATTCCTTATTACTCAAGTAATTATATTAGTAGATACTTTTATTAAAGCCACATTCTGGTGGCTATAAATCACCTATAAAAACAAATCTACATTGCCTAAAATATTATTTTATGCCCTTTTTTCTCCAAACAAAACCTTTCATTTTCTTACAGTTTCGTGTCAAAATCTTTTCATCCCTCTTTCCCCAAATGCCAGAACCGGTGACTCGGCCCAACCCACGTACCACAAGGCTAATAGTGGCTAGCGGTACATTAAACAGCATCCTGGGATGAAAAGATTTACCAGTTGAAGGACATTCCCAGTTGTATGCACGGTGGCCCAGGATAATGACTGAAACTGCATCGGTCCTTAAAAGCAGTTTAATGATAAAACCCGTCTTAACCTGGGTCAAGTTTTCAAAGCAGCTACCCAAAAATGCTAACTGGTCAGAGGCTAACTTCACTTAGGCTAGAGAGTCCTGATTACTACCCACGTGCCAGCACAATACGTAGTGATATTACTAAAAACGTTCCGTCTCAATTCGCCTTTTTGAGGGGGGCGGGGCTTAAGTGAAACTTTAAAGCAAAAAACAGAGACATGAGACATTTGAGTGATTTCACTCTTGATATGTCTTGTGTTAAAAAAAAAAAAAAAACATGTTACAGACCTGTTAACAAGAAAAAAACTCAGTTTTTGGCAGTGTCACTTTAGCTCCTATTCAGATATTTCACTGGCACTTGAGCAGTCATAAATTAACAATACTTTCACTTGAGTACAGTTTCTAGCTTCTCATATCTGAACACTAGCCACACAAGTGCAGTCAAGAGAATGTTGTTCATTAACAACAAAATTATGCTGCTCAGTCTTCAAATTCTTTGATCCTGAAGTTCATTAGGACTCACAGGTTTAGGCTTGCAGCAAATGGCAAAACATTTGGTGTTCTCTGCTTATGTCTGTGACATTTAGGAGTTGCAGCGGCATTCAGTGATGTAGTTGAGATAGCTACTCTGTCTTTTCTTCTCACTAAATAAGTGATGTGAGAGCAAATAAGTGTATGCATGTGTTGTATTCTCACATGCACACGTGTGTAGTGAGGTCATGCCAGTCCACACTCTGACTGAGTGTTTGCTTCTCCAGGTGGCATGGCATTGATTTGATATTCAGCACCAAGCCATAATGAGACCCAGGAGAGGGCAACGAGTCTGTGCTGACAGATGGCCACATCCTCTGGACTTAGGGACGTTACTGTAATGGCCCCACAATTAAGAGTGTTAAAACATTTGGAAAAATACCTCACTGACTCCTTTGCATGGCCATCAGCAGTTCTGCAGCAGACTGGGTCATTCAAATGGTGTTTGCTGTAAGTTATACAGCATTTTTTATTACATTCATATTCCCAGAAGCAGCTAATTCATGTGGTGGACACCAGTGAACCAATGACATCAGAGACTTCTACATCAACAAAAGGTTGTGTAACTTTTCCTCTCTTGAGCAAAGACTGCTAATAGGAGTAGGAAGTAATAGTAATAAAACAGTAATAGTAATAAAATAGTAATAAAAAGGCCATCAACATATTTTCTCAACTGGTTATAGCATGTCTTTGCCTTTGTCAGGCCTACGACGAGTCACCACAGTTACTGCCTCTTGTGTAATACTGCTTTTATACAATAGTTCCACTAGCACAGTTTATTAAATGACAGCAATGCTGGACAAAATATTTTGATTTTTTTGTTTACCCAGTTATTTTGTGCCGGTGAGAAAAATAGTCCCTTCTACATGTAGCGAGTTAACTGTTGCTAAACACCTCAATCAGCATAATGCTGTACAGAAAGGAATATGTCTGTTGTCATTTCACACATGTGTAAACAAATTAAATATTGCCAAGTGCAAAAGTCGGTGTTTATAATACATACTGGTCATCTGTGGGTGTCCGTGAGATTGCACAAGTGGCTAGCTAGCATGCTAGTGATTTGGCTTTGACACAGCTCACTTTTTCTTGGCATTTTCAGATGAAATAAAGAGTCCATTACTACAACAGTATTATGGTTTGCTAATCGAGTCAATACTCCAGCTTCCTCTGTTTTGCTTAAACAGTTGTAAAATATCTTGCTGGGTATTTACAAGGGCAGGACTTCTGGGTCAGAGAGGTCTGGATTAGGACTTTCTTTAGTCTCTTTTCAAACAGGGGTGCACTGTGGAAATTAAGGTATCCAGCATAATATTACATTTCTCACATAAAAGAAGCCAGTGGTATTATCTTAAATTAATTTAAAGATGATCAAAATAAGTGATACCGGTACATATTGTAACGTTGGGGCCATGTTAAGTGAATTTCCCAGCATGCTTTGCCAGATGAAAACGTTATGTGTGTGTAACCGGGATGTAAACAGAGGTCTGGGAGAATGACCTCCCCTCCTGCCTGTGCCCAGAGTGTGTGTGAAAAATAAATCAGGTTGATCACAGCCATCTGCTCCATTGTCTTTGTGTGAACCCTGCAAACGTCACACTGGTGTCAGAAGTGGGCATGGAGCAAATGGAAGCTAGAATCAGAATGGAGATCCAGCAGCTGGAGCAGGCCATTGCTCAGCTGATGATGGACGATGAGACCGAGACACCACCACCGGGAGCCCGGAGCCGGGACGAACGAAGCGGCGGACCTGACGGGGCCAGTGCACCCCGCCTCCTGTCTTTTTCAAGACAGAGCGGGCAGAACAGAGCAAACGCCCCACCCTTCTCAGGACAGCACGGGCTGGCGACCCCACGGCGATCAAGGGTGGCGATCGATCAGGAAACGACCACCCCACCTGTTCGACAGCGGGCCAAGATTCCCCGTTTCAACGGCAAAGCCACACTGGATGATTACCTGACACAGGTCGAGCTGACTGCGGCGCTGAACGGCTGGTCGCCAGAGGAAACCGCCGTACAGGTTGTGCTGGCCTTGGAAGGGAAAGCCCTCTGCACGCTCTCTGATCTCCGGCCCGAGGAGCACCACAGATGGCCAGCACTACAAGGGGCGCTCCAGAGACGATTTGGGAGAATAGCGGATGCTGAGCACGCCCAAGAACAACTGACTCGCCACCGCCGGAACCACCAGGAAAAACTAGGAGCCTATGCTGCAGACATATGGCTGTTAACCCGGCGCAGCTACCCAGATTTCACGCCGGAGGCAGTAGAGAAGCTCGCCCTCCGGAGTTTCATCCAAGGTCTCCACCCAGCCCAGCTCCAGAGCCACGTACGGCTCCACGCCGCAAACGACTGGAGGACTGCAGTGGCAGAAGCAGAGCGGGCAGAGCCGCTAATAAATCGCACCGCTGAAGCAGCAACGCACAGCCGAAGAACCTACCAGGCTACGATGGAGAGCGAGGGGGAGGAGGAGGAATTACGGCAGACCACGGCGGCGCGTCCACGGAGAAGATGGCCTCGGCGGCGCGAGGAAGGGTGCTTCCACTGCGGAGAGATGGGACACATCGCGCGATACTGCCCCGCACCCACCCCACGACAAACCGGCCCCTCGCCGGCGTTAAACTAGAGCGAGGTGGCGTGAACGGGGACAGGCCACCTCCAGCAGATGTTTCCCCCGAGGAGCCGGCACCGCGCGTGGGCCGAGTTGGACACTCTCCAGGGATGTATCTAGTGCACCTTGGGGAAGACGTCGATCCGGGCCCTGGTTGACACCGGCTCTACAATCTCCTTGGTTCGACCCGGTGTGCTGCCGGGCACGAGCAAGACGGCTCCGCGGGGGTGGGAACCCACCGAGCGCTGCGTCACCACAGCTACCGGTGAGCGCGCCCGACTGAAGGGGCGGAGAGTGCTGGTGGTGGGGGTGGCCAGTCAGAACATAAGACACCCGTTCTGGCTGGCTGACATCCAAGACCCCTGTATTATTGGACTAGACCTGCTCACAGGCTGGCGTGCCAAGATTGAGCACACACAGGGACAGCAAGGGGAGGGGTCAACGTGTCAGCAGAGACGCAGCAGGCGGTGGAGGACTTATTTCAGCGGAGCTGCAGCGGGCTGGACCCGGAACAGAGACGCCAGCTGCGGGAGCTATTGGACTATTACGTGGGTGTTTTCGCCGCGAAGGATGAGGAATGCGGCCGGACCGGGTTGGTGCAGCACGAGATCGACACCGGTGAGGCCAGGCCGATTCGACTCCACCCACGCCGGCTGCCCTTTTCAAGGCGGGCAGCGGCGGAACAAAAAGTGCGAGAAATGCTGGAGGCAGATGTTATTGAGCCCTCCAGCAGCCCCTGGGCGGTGCCTGTGGTGCTGGTCAAGAAGAAGGACGGGTCGTGGCGGTTCTGTGTGGATTACCGACGCCTGAACGACGCCACCAGGAAAGATTCCTACCCCCTGCCCCGCATCGATGACGCACTGGACCACATCGCCGGCTCCAGCTGGTTCAGCTCGCTGGATCTACGCAGCGGCTATTGGCAGGTAGAGCTGTCACCCGAGGCCCGCCAAAAAACAGCCTTCTCCATCGGGCAGGGACTGTACCAGTTTAAAGTGATGCCGTTTGGACTCTGCAACGCTCTGGCCACCTTTGAGCGCTTGATGGAGCGAGTGCTGGCTCACGTGCCCCGGAGTCGCTGCGTTGTTTACCTGGATGACCTGCTGGTGCATGCAGCTGATTTTGACAGCGCCCTGTCAAATCTCCGAGAGGTGCTGGGAGCCATCCAGCAGGCGGGGCTATGGTTACACCCTAAGAAATGCCACCTGTTCCGGCGGGAGACCACCTTTTTGGGCCACGTCGTCAGCGCAGCGGGGGTCGCCACCGACCCGGAAAAAGTGGCAACAGTGAGAGACTGGCCAGTGCCGCGGAACGTTGGAGAACTGAGGAGTTTTCTTGGATTGGCCTCCTATTATAGGAGGTTTGTGAAAGACTTCGCCACCATCGCCAGCCCGCTGCATCAGCTGACGCAGAAAGGACGCACGTTCCAGTGGAGTGACAGCTGTGCTGCTGCTTTCTCCCAGCTTCGCGCAGCGCTCATCAGAGCCCCCATCCTGCAGTATCCCGACCCAAACCGCCCTTTCATCGTGGACACGGACGCCAGCAACCAGGGCATCGGGGCGGTGCTATCCCAGGAGGGAGAGCATGGAGAGCAGGCAGTCGCTTACTTCAGCCGCACTCTCAGCAGAGCCGAGAGAAATTACTGTGTGACTCGCAGAGAGCTGCTGGCTGTCATTCAAGGACTGCGTCACTTCCGCCCGTATGTGTACGGGGGGAGGTTCCAGCTCAGGACGGACCACGCTTCCCTGACCTGGTTGTTAAATTTCAAAGAACCAGATGGACAGTTGGCGAGGTGGCTGGAGGCACTGCAGGATTATAATTTCCAGATTGTGCATCGGGCAGGCCGCCTCCATGCCAACGCTGACGCGCTGTCTCGGCGCCCCTGCGCGACAGAGGAGTGTCGTCACTGTCAACGGGCTGAAGATCGGGACAAAACCGCCCCACGGGCTGCCGCTCTCCGAGCCGCTGCGAGCAGGAATAACGCAGCGACGCACAGCCCCTCCTCAGATGATCAGGCAGCTCTCCCCAGCGATGACGTCACAGAGGTTCTTGGCACGCAGCAGCTGCAGAGCGAGCAGGACAGAGACCCGGTCATTTCGCGGGTTCGGCAGTGGCTGGACGCAGGACAGCGGCCCGCCTGGGAGGTTGTGTCACCGCTGGACCCAGAGACTAAGGCCCTGCACTCCCAGTGGGCCAACCTCCGCTGCTACGAGGGCGTGGTGTATCGACAGTGGCAGACTCCAGCTGGGCAGCGGCACGTCTGGCAACTGCTGGTTCCTCGTCGACTCCGGCCCAAAGTACTCCAGCTGGTTCATGGGGCGGTAGGAGCGGGCCACTTCGGAGTGACAAAGACGCTGCAGTGCCTTCGGGCCCGGTTCTACTGGCCCGGTTGTCATCAGGACGTGGAGCTCCACGTTCATCGCTGCGACACATGCACAGCTCAGAAGGGACCAACTCAGCGATCCCACGCTCCCCTGCAGCAGTACCGGATGGGAGCACCGATGGAGCGAGTGGGAGTGGACATCCTGGGCCCTTTCCCGACCACGGACCGGGGGAACCGCTATGTGCTGGTCGCGATGGATTATTTCACTAAGTGGCCAGAGGCGTACGCAGTCCCGGATCAGAGCGCCGCTACGACGGCATCAAAGCTGGTGGATGAAATGTTCTGTCGGTTTGGTGCACCGGAGGAGCTGCACAGCGATCAGGGTCGGAACTTCGAGGCGGAGGTCTTTGGAGAGGTCTGCAAATGGCTGGGCATCCGGAAGACCCGGACCACCCCACTGCATCCACAGAGCGACGGCCTGGTCGAACGATTCAACCGGACCCTCACCACCCAGCTCGCTATCCTAGTGGACCAGCGACAGTGAGACTGGGACCTGCATCTGCCTTTTGTTTTGTGGGCGTACCGGACGGCAGCTCAGGAATCTACCCGGTGCACCCCTGCGGCGCTCATGTTTGGACGCGAGCTGCGCACACCGGTGGATTTGGTATTCGGTTGCCCCCCTGAGCCGGAGGTGGAGGGAAAACCCGGATTGGATTATTTTTTTTGTTTGAAAGAACGTCTCCACACGGTGCACGAGCTGGCTCGAGAGGCCCTGGCGGCGGCAGGGGGTCGGCAGAAGCGAGCGTACGACTCCCGCTGTCAGGGGAGGGACTTTGCACCGGGAGATCGAGTCTGGGTTTTCTGCCCTGAGAGGAAGAGAGGACGATCACCGAAGCTGGCGAGCCAGTGGTCGGGGCCATGCGTGGTCCTGGAGAGACTGTCAGATGTGGTGTACAGGGTGAGGCTTAGAAAAAGGGACCGGGTTGTGGTCCTTCATCGTGACCGTCTCGCCCCGTATCGGGCATCTGCACCGCTGGTGGACGAACCGGAGCTTCCATCCCGGCCCGATACCCCGACCGAGACCCAGATGGACACTAGGGGGCCTGTACGTGTTGGCCGCCGGCGCCGAAGACCGCCCCGACACCTGGATGAGTTTGTATTGGACTTTTAAATTGGACTTTAATTTTTCTGGGGACAGAAACCAGTCCGGGGGGGGGGGGGCAGTGTAACGTTGGGGCCATGTTAAGTGAATTTCCCAGCATGCTTTGCCAGATGAAAACGTTATGTGTGTGTAACCGTGATGTAAACAGAGGTCTGGGAGAATGACCTCCCCTCCTGCCTGTGCCCAGAGTGTGTGTGAAAAATAAATCAGGTTGATCACAGCCCTCTGCTCCATTGTCTTTGTGTGAACCCTGCAAACGTCACAATATTTTGTGAAACGCCCAGGTGTAATTATTGGGGAATATAGTAACTCCTGGAATCCTAGCTGTCTAATCAGATTGCTCAGTCGGAACTAACTGTATTATTGGAAACAGGTGAATGTCATGACTGGGTATAATAGGCACATCCCTGAAAGGCTCAGTCATTCACAAGCAGGGATGGGGTGAGGTTCACCACTTTGTGAACAATTGCATGGGCAAACAGTCCAACAATTTAAGAACAACGTTTCTCAATGTACAATTGCAAGGAATTTATGAATTCCATTATCTTCTGTCCATAATACCATCAAAAGGTTGAGTTAACACAGTTCGCCACTGCATCTGCAAGTGCAAGTTAAAACTTGACCATGGAAAGAAAATGTCATATATCAGCAATTTCTAGAATACCACTGGTTGCTCTGGGCCCGAGCTCATCTGAGATGGACTGACACAAATTGGAAGTGTGCTGTGGTCTGATGAGTCAACATTTCAGACTGTTTTTAGAAGTCAAGGACGTTGTGTCCTCAGGGATTAAGAGGAAAAGAACCATCCAGATTGTTCAAAAGCCAGCATCTGTGATGGTATGAGGGTGTGCTAGTGCCCATAGCATGGGTAACACACATCTTTGAAGGCATCATTAATGCTGAGTGGTACATACAGGTTTTGGAGCAACATATGCTGCCTTCCAAGCAACGTCTTTTTCAGGGACATCATTTCAGGGACATCATTTCAGGGACGTTCTGAATGTGTTATAACAGTGTGGCTTTGTTGTAAAAGAGTGTGGGTACTAGACTGGCCTGCCTACAGTCCAGACCTGTCTCCTATTGAAAATGTGTGGTGCATTATGAAGCGCAAAATACAACAACAGAGCCCCTGGACTGTTGAGCAACTTAAGTTGTAGATCAAGCAAGAATGGGAAAGAATTCCACCTACAAAGCTTCACCAATTACTGTCCTCAGTTCGTAAACACTTACTAAGTGTTGTTAAAAGAAAAGGTGATGTAACACAGCTGTAAACATGCCAATCGCCCGGCTATTTTGGAATGTGTTGTTGGAAGCAAATTCAAAATCAGTGAATATTTGCAAAATAACCCCCAAACTTTATCAGTTTGAACATTAAATATCTTGTCTTTGTAATGTATTCAACTGAATATAAGTTGAAGTGGATTAACAAATCACTGTATTCTATTTTTATGTACATTTTACACAACATCCCAACTTCATTGGAATTGGGGTTTGTAGATAACCATCTGAGATATAACCAGGATGGCTTCAGGTTCAGGATGTCAAAAGAAGGACTTATACTAGCACTCCTCAGGCTAATTAAAGGGATCAAGACTTACAACCTGACAGCCATAATTATGTTCAAAGAGATTGGGAAGGCCTTTGAAAGAATACACAGTTCAAAGTTTTTAACCCTTCAAGTCTGTCTCCCAAATCCAGATTAGCAGCTGGTTCCAAAGGAACTGAAGGCTCTGCTTCCCATTGTACTTTTAGAGATTCCAGGTATTACAAGTAATCCTGCATTTTGGGAGTGTAGTGTTCTGTTACGATGACAAGGTATTATCAGATCTTTTAAATGACAAGGGGCTATCTGCACCTACACTACCGAGTTGAAATGCACTATGGATATTCATTTCTAGCTGTCTGAATGGTTGCTGGGTTTATTACCACTAATCGTTTACCTAAACTAATCATTTACCTCTATGGAGATCAGAATTTTTCTGGCTCTTTTTCTGGCTATATAGACTGTACATAGACTGCTGCTGTCGCTGTTTGTTCTTGTTTTTCTTTTTCTAATCCAGCCTAATTCCTTTCTTTTTATAAAAATCACATCAATGTAGAGAGAGAGAAAAGCCATTTCAATTCTTCTGTATGTCCTGCACTTATAGTAGTATTGCCAATAAAATCTTTGAATCCTTGAATCTTTGAATTCTTGATTATTTAGAGCTTTGTAAATGAGGAGAAGGATTTTAAACTTAATTTTAAATTTTATGGGAAGCCAATGAAGGGAGGCCAGAACCAGAGAGATAAAATGTAGACTAATCCCCGGAGGAATGATCCATGTGATTACATCAAGGTAAATGAACCTCCCTGGTTTCTCTTCTGCAGTTTCGGGATAAATATTTTTGCAGCCTGTCCAGAGCACTGCGTTATTACTCCTCTGTAGTGTGAATGCTGTTTCAGCTCCTGCCGCTCGCCTGAAGCTACAAAGTCTGTGAACTCTGAAGTGTGAAAGCCAGTCTTTGAAAGCACCCAAATGGAATTTTCTTTTCTGTTTTCCAAAGACTGCCACAGACTACAGGATTATGATTGCTACAGGGTTGTTTTACTACCCTATTATTCAGTGGTAAACACAGTCAACTCCTGATATAAAAACAGTTTTGGGTACAAACATTCAATCATCCCCCTTCAACTTGGTATGTTTAGCACAAATATTTGAGTTTCTTTTTACATCAAACTTTAAACTTTATTTATTTATATAGGACCTTTCATACAACAAAGTGGAGATGAAAGTGCTTTACAGTTAGAAACAGTTCCAGATAATGCACAAACAAAACAATAACAAGACAAAGAGAGCCCTCCCCAAGCCCCCCCACCCCACCCCCACTCTCGTCCAAGGCATACATCCACCTGACCCCCAACTCATCCCAGAGCCCACCTCCTCCCACCCTGTTCCACCCCACCCACAAGTAATAATAGGCGTACTTAAAACATGGCTGAGGACTGAGGACCAGAGTGAGGACATGCCATCATGGGGGGACTGTTAGCACCAGGAGCTGGTCTCTGCCCACAGCTGCAGAGACACCGCCACAGGGGCCACCCCGGCTCAGGCAGACAGAGGAGTCCACACCACAGCCAACAGGCCGTGACTGGACTCCCCCATCCCACCGAGCCAGGGCCATCACCACAGCAGCATCCCTACCACCAGTGCCAGTTACAGCTCCCCAGTGAGGAAACACTAGAGCTACAAATACCATAAGATAAAATGAAATACAATAAAATATGATAAGAAGCGGAATATGATCGTAAATAAAAATAAAGAGAATAAAATGGTTAAAGGAATAATTAATATATATATATATATATATATATATATACACTACCGTTCAAAAGTTTGGGGTCACTTAGAAATTTCCTTATTTTTGAAAGAAAAGCACTGTTTTTTTCAATGAAGATAACTTTAAACTAATCAGAAATACACTCTTAATATCTAATACACATTGCTAATGTGGTAAATGACTATTCTAGCTGCAAATGTCTGGTTTTTGGTGCAATATCTACATAGGTGTATAGAGGCCCATTTCCAGCAACTATCACTCCAGTGTTCTAATGGTACAATGTGTTTGCTCATTGCGTCAGAAGGCTAATAGATGATTAGAAAACCCTTGTGCAATCATGTTAGCACAGGTGAAAACAGTTTAGCTGGTTAGAGAAGCTATAAAACTGACCTTCCTTTGAGCAGGTTGAGTATCTGGAAAAATTATTATTTCAAATACAAATCCTTATTTCTAACCTTGTCAATGTCTTGACTATATTTTCTATTCATTTTACAACTCATGGTGGTAAATAAGTGTGACTTTTCATGGAAAACACAAAATAATTGTCTGGGTGACCCCAAACTTTTGAACGGTAGCGTATATATATATATATATATATATACTGTATATATATATATATATATATATATTAATGCAAAACGATGGAAATTATCTAAAAATTTAAATACATATAAATAAATAAAATAGCCAGATAAGTATATAAACATAAATGGTAAAATTAGTTAAAAGCTAAACTAAAAAGGTGGGTCTTGAGCCTCCTTTTAAAAACATCAACACTCTCTGCAGCCCTGAGGTCCTCTGGCAGGCCGTTCCACAGACGTGGGCCGAAAAACTGGAACAATGCCTCACTGTTGATTTTTGTTCTAACTTTAGGTATCTTTAAAAGGCCAGTATCAGAGGACTTCAAGGTCCGCGAGAGAAGGTATGGTAAAAGCAGCTCAAATAAATAAGATGGACCAAGACCATTAAGAGTTTTATAAACTAATAAAAGAACTTTTAAATCGATTCTGTATCTCACAGGGAGCTAATGCAGTGATTCTAAAACTGGCGTAATATGCTCTCTCTTTCTGGTCTTCGTCAGCACATGGGCTGCTGAATTCTGTAATAGTTGTAAGTTACTGATCGTCTTTTTAGGAAGACAGAAAGGAGAGCATTGCAATAATCAATACGACTAGAAATAAAAGCATGCATTAGCATTTCTGTGTTTTCTCGAGAGAGAAATGGGCAGACTCAAGCTATATTCTTTAGATGATAAAATCCAGTTTTTAAAATATTATTAAAATGCGGAATGAAACTAAGCTCAGAGTCAAGAATAACACCCAGGTTTTTAACTCGTCTTGATGGAATAAGACACAGTGTTTGTAATCTTGGTAAAAGTTTCTCTCTCTGAGCTTCAGGGCTGATAACTAAAACTTCAGTTTTGTCCTGGTTGAGCTGTAGGAAATTCTCTGCCATCCAGGACTTAATGCCTAAAATGCAATTAAAAAGGACATCGGTTGGTGCTGGGTCATCAGGAGAGACGGAAATGTAAAGCTGGGTATCATCAGTGTAACTGTGGAAACTAATTCCTTGTCTCCTGATGACATTGTCTAGTGGCAGCATGTACAAATTAAAAAGAATAGGACCTAAAATCAACCCTTGAGGAACACCACAATACATGTTGTATTTCTTTGATGAGCGTTCACCCAGAGTGACATAAAATTCTCTGCCAGTGAGGAAGGATTTTAACCACCTAAAAACAGCTCCTGACAGGCCGATCATATTGTGCAATCTGTTTAAAAGAATGTCATGGTCTACTGTGTCAAATGCTGCACTTAAATCCAGTGAGACCGGGACTGAGAGCATGCTCTTGTCCATGTTGATTCTAAGATCATTTAGAAACTTGATAAGGGCTGTCTCAGTACTGTGATTTGACAGAAAACCTGATTGAAATGTTTCAGATAAATCATGAGTTTTCATAAAATCATTTAACTGGTTTAAAACTACTTTCTCTAAAATTTTACTTAAAAATGTCATGTTGGACACTGGTCTGTAATTGTTCAGTACTTCAGTATCTAAATTATTTCTCTACAGAACAGGCTTGACAGTAGCTGTCTTAAAAGCACTAGAAAAAAACTCCTGTCTGAAGAGAATAATTTAAAATGTTCAGAACATCATTAACTAAAAAACTGCTAATGGATTTAAAAAAATGATATAGAAATTGAATCTAAAAGACAGGTTGCTGGTTTTAACTGGGAGATAACTTTCTCCAGCACCTTAGCATCAACCAGGTCAAAACTGTACAATGTTTCCCTACATAAAAACAAAGGTTCAGCTGTATTAAAAGCAGTAGGTTGGAATAGACTAATAGCTGATCTTATAGTTTCCATTTTATTGCTGAAGTGACCTGAAAATTCCTCACATTTGGAGTCTGTAGACATCCTGCTAGACAAAAAACGAGTTGATTAACTGATCAATTATTGAAAAAAAGAGTTTTGGGATTATTGTGATTATTGTTGATGAGTCTGAAAAAATGTGCCTGTCTTGCTTCTTTTATTGCTTTATTGTAGGTGGTAAGTTGACTTTTTAAAATTTGGAGGTTAATTTCTAATTAGTTTTTTCTCCATTTTCTTTCAGCAGCTTGACATTTCTGTTTAAGTTATTTAATTTCTTCAGTTTTCAAGGATGGGGTTGGATTAGTGGAAAGCTTTTTTTATTTTGAAAGGACCTACTGTGTCGAGTGCTGTTTCCAATTTTCTGTTACAACCATCCACAATAAAATCACAAGATGAGGGTAAAAAGTCAGCAGGAATCTCACTTAAAAACTCAATAAATTTAGCATCCACCTCAACAGTGAGATGGCACCGCCTCACGGTGCGTTCTGGGATAAATTCATCATTCTGTTTAAAACAATTGATAGTAAAAAATGTACATAAATGATCTGAGATGGCTAAATCTAAAACAGAGGTGATGTGTGTTTACAGGCCTGATGTGATAGCTAGGTCCAGAGAGTGACTTTTAAGATGAGTAGGTTGTGAGATATGTTGGGTGAAATTCATACAGTTAAGAACATTTAAAAAATCAGCTGCAAGAGAGTCTGATTCATTATCATTGTGTAAGTTAAAATCACCTAAAATAATAATCTGATGGTATTTTCTGTGGATAATGGAGACAATCTGTGAAAATCAGAAATAAAAGATGAGCAGTATTTGAGAGGCCTGTGAACACATACAGTATACAGAATATAGGAGGACTGCTAAAACAAAGGAGTTGTGTTCAAAAGAGGGATACAAATTAATGGTAGTGTCTCTTAAATTCAGTGACAATGACAAAATTGCTGCCACACCCCCTCCCTTTTTTTCCTCTCTATTAGAAAATAAAAAGTTATAGTTAGGAAGGGATGCTTCTAAAAGAACTGATGGTCCATCTGTGCCCAGCCACATTTCATATAAAAAAACAGTCAAGCTCATGCTCTAAAATCAAGTCATTGATTATAAAAGACTTATTGTAGAGTGATCTGACATTTAAAAGTGCCATTTTGAGGGGATGGTGTGTGTATGTGTGTGTGCACTTGTATGAGATTATTGCGGTTAACAGAGGGTACAGAGGATCTATGATAGTGGGTATTTGACCTGGGCATGATTAGAACTGGGATATTATACGTGCTGCATGAGTGAGGAGGAGAAATGGTGTGTCAGGAGGACTTACAGGATAGCACAGTCAGGTCAGTGTTTGTAGATAAAAGACGCGCTCCATCCCGAGGGGGGTGGAGGCCATAATGTCTAAAAAGTTCTGGCTTATTGAGAAAGGCAGCAGAATTAAGATAAGATAAGATAAGATAAGCCTTTATTAGTCCCACAATGGGGAAATTCCAGGATTGCAACAGCACAGGGATAGCAACACTCAGAGCAATAATCAAGAAGATACAAAAAATATAAATAAGAGCAGTGGATATACATACGTACACATAAATATATAAATATATATACAAAGTGCGGAGCATTGTAGCAAGATGGAATAAACAGCATAACCGTCTACTTAGTTATCCTACATAGTATGAATATGTACCCATACATATTGTCACCCTCCGTAGCGACTGATATTGTCCTAGTTATATACTGGAGGGGACCATTTGTGTAAGTCTGTTGCGTCTTTTGCATTCAATAGTACTAGGTCGTCACGTTTTTTTGCTATCTCTGCGAGCAGCCCTGCTTAGGTTATACAGTCTGACAGCCGTAGGTAGGAAGGACCTGCAAAACCTCTTGGTTGTGCACCTAGGATGATGTAGTCTACTGCTAAATGAGCTCCTCAGTGCGTTCAATATGTCCTGCATAGGGTGGGACTCGGACTCCAGCAGAGATGACAGTTTAGCCACCATCTTTCTCTCTCCTATCTCCTCCACTGGGTCAAGGTGTTGCCCCAGGACAGAGCTAGCTTTCTTGATCAGTTTGTTCAGTCTCTTCCTATCAGCTGGTGTAATACCGTTGCCCCAGCAGACCACTCCAAAAGTGATGGCTGATGCCACCACGGTGTCATAGAATGTCTTCAGCAGTGCCCCTTGTACACCAAAAGACCTGAGCCTCCTCAGTAGGAACAGCCTGTGCTGTCCCTTCTTGTAGAGTGCGTCGGTATTGTGTGACCAGTCTAGTTTATTGTTCAGATGAACACCAAGGTACTTGTAGGATGTCACCATCTCAATGTCTGTTCCCTGTATGTTTACTGGTGCTGTGAGGGGTTGTCCTTGCCTGCGGCAGTCTACCACCAGCTCCTTAGTTTTCCTCGCGTTGATCTGGAGGCAGTTCCGATGGCACCAGTCCACAAAGTCCTGGATAAGTCCTCTGTACTCAGCTTCATCTCCGCTGGAGATGAGGCCAACGGTCACAGAGTCGTCAGAGAACTTCTGTAGATGGCAGTGTGTTGTGTTGTGTGAGAAGTCCACAGTATAAAGGGTGAACAGGAAGGGAGCCAAGACCGTTCCCTGTGGGGCCCCCGTGCTACCAATGATCGTGTCGGACACACAGTCCCGGGTTCTCACAAACTGTGGCCGGCTAGTGAGGTAGTCCAGGATCCATGATGACAGGTGTTGGTCCACCCCTGCACACAGCAGCTTGTCCTTCAGGATCATCGGTTGGATGATGTTGAAAGCACTGGAGAAGTCAAAGAACATGATCTTCACCACATTCCCGGGCTTCTCCAGGTGGTACAGAGAACGGTGAAAGAGGAAGATCACTGCATCCTCCACCCCAATGTCATGCTGGTAGATGAACTGGAGTGGATCCATCGCTGGTCCCACCTGGGGGCAGATGTGAGCAAGGAGCAGTCTCTCCAGGGTCTTCATCAAGTGAGACGTCAGGACCACTGGTCTGTAGCTGTTCAGATCTTTGGGGTGGGAAGTTCTTTGGTACAGGTACCACACAAGATGTTTGAGTCGGGGGGTGTTGGTGGAGTGGGGTGTGGACAGCAGGTCTCGATGACTTTAGAGGCAGCAGTGGTTGTTGTGCAGTCGGGGGGGGAGGGCGGTTGGTCAAACTTATTAAAAAACAGGTTCAGATTGTTCGCCCACTCCCTGCCCCCCATAGCCTGAGGGGAGGTATTCTGGAGTCCAGAGATGGTTTTAAGGTTTCTCCAGACCCCGCCGATGTCACTCCATTGCAGCTTGTCCTCCATCTTCTTCCTGAAGCTGTCCTTGCCTTCTCTGATCTTCCTCCTCAGCTCCCTCTGTACAGACTTCAGCATCTCCCTGTTCCCCGACCTGAAGATCCTCTTCTTCTCTCTCAGAAGTGTTTTTATCTCAGGGTTGATCCAGGGTTTGTTGTTTGAGCAACACCGTATGGTCTTGGTGGGTATGGTGTTGTCCACACAGAAGCTGATGTAGTCCGTGATGGTGTGAGTGAGGCCATCGATGTCCTCACCATGTGGATCGCAGAGCTGCTCCCAGGCAGTGGCTTCAAAACATTCCTTTAGAGCGTCCATTGCCTCCTCAGACCATAACTTCACTGTGCGCATGACTGGAGGTTGTCTGTGTACTAGGGGTTTGTACACCGGCAAGAGATGAACCAAGCTGTGATCCGATCTCCCGAGTGGGGGGAGTGATGATGAGGTGTACGCCTCCTTAGTGTTTGCATAGAATAAGTCCAGTGTTTTATTGTCTCTAGTGTGGGATGTGACATACTGGGTGAGCGTGGGCAGAATGGGGGACAGTGAAATATGGTTGAAATCACCTGAGATGAGGAGAAGTGCATCTGGGTGTTCTGTCAACAGCCTGCCAGTTACTGAGTGGATGACGTCATGCTCTGTCCCAGCGTTCGCCGTCGGATTTGCATAAATAACAATGCAGATCATGTGTGAGTATTCCCTCGGGAGATATGTAGGCTGCATGCTAACAGCTAGCAACTCAATGTCTTTGCTACAGTGCTGTTCCTTAACCGTGATATGTCCCGGTCTACACCAGTTGTTATTGACATACATTATCACTCCCCCGCCTCTTGCCTTCCCACTGTCTGGTGTCCGGTCTGCTCGTATTGCGTGGAAACCCTCCAGATTGATGTTAGCATCTGTTGCTAGTTCTGTTAGCCACGTCTCGGTAAACAGCAACAAGCTACTCTCTCTGTACACACTCTCGTAGCGGGAGATAGCCGCTAGCTCATCAGTCTTATTGAGTAGCAATCGAACATTCCCCATAATGACGGAAGGGAGGACGGGTCTGTACCTTATTTTCCTCGCCCGCCGTCTTACTCCAGCTCGACATCTACGCCGTTTCTGTCTTATTTCTCCCGGTATGTTGAGTTTTTGCGTTAGCATCGTGGGCCGGTTAAGTGCTAACAGCTGGTCCCTATTGTACTGCCTCCTGCAATAAACAGTGGCTCCATCCGCCGGCTCAGGAGACATTTGGGCGATCTACGTGTCTGGATGGAATAAAGGTGTCATTGGGCCAGAAAGGTTAGCAAGAGAGCCAGATAGTAAATAGAAATAGGAAGAAATTGATCCACTGTTGCAAAAAGGCAGCCTATTCATGTGGCGCCAGAAGAGAGCACTTTTACACATACTATAAAAAGCTGAACAATCAAAGAAATGGAATTTGTCTAAAAGGTGGAGACACTTTTAAAAACTTGATTGAGTCAGATAGTAGGTAGCTACACAGTAGACCAACACCAGCAGATGACATGGCTCCTCAAATCAGGTGTTCAGTCCTGTCATTTGGAAATCACAGTCTGGAGGAAGAGTGGAGAGACACAGAAATCAAATTGCTTGAGGTCCAGTGTGAAGTTTCCACAGTCAGTGATGATTTGGGGAGCCATGTCAGCGAATCAATTTGATTAGCCTATTTAGGGAGCTTGTTTAGAGATTGCTGTCAACTCTTCCTAGTTGATACCTAATGTGGCTATTGTTTGCATATGCATGATATATATATATATATATATATATATATATATATATATATATATATATATAAAATAAAAAATGACATCTAGTGTACCTGCCTCGTATGTCACCTTCTGAAGACCATACCCCCTTGGAACTTACATAAGCCTGCAAACAGTTCTGTTAAACTCATCTTTAGCTTGTATATTGATTTCCTTTCCGCTGTGATCCCAGTCTCCTGTTATCCTGATTCACCTATCCCTGTGTCCACCCTAGAAGGAAAACAAATGAGTCAATATTAAACATTCAATGAAAAAATGTGACCCGTGCTGGCAAAATGAGTCGGAATGCGCACCGGGTAATTATGAGCTACAGGCACGTGAAGTCATGAATCATGATTCTTTCTTTGTTTGCTGGCGACAAGTCCCAGGAAAAAACCCCGTCAGTACCTGGTATCATTGTAAAGCTTGGAACTCCTACTTTCTAAAAATACATGTTTTTGCGGAAGACATAACTCAGGACTGATCGAAAGCGAGTTTTCAAACCAGCCAAAATATAAACAAAACCGACTTGTTGCTGATCAGTTTTTGCCCAATTCCTACAAATTAAATATAATTTTGATGGTCTTTCAATACAGAATATGAAAACAACATTACCTCAATTTAAAAAATTTTCTCATTGTGACTCATTTTGCCAGCACGGGTCACATATTTTTTTAATCAATAATCACAAGAAATTCCCTGGGCCTGGGGTATCTCAACACTCACCTCAGCCCAGATCTGAAGGAATCATTACAATTTTCTTCATACTCACCCTGACAAAGTTCTCTTTGTTATGTCTGTAATTATCTTTGGTTCACAAAAGAGGCAAGGTGACTTGAAACACAGCTTTATTGAACTCACTGATGTTGACAGCTACTGACAGATCACTGGCTAAGAGAGTAATAAGATGGCTGACCTGGCCTTATATAGGGCAGGGCAGAGACACCATCTGGAGGTGTGTGTCCTTGTTACACTTTCATATTAAATACATATCTCACATCTCCCCCCCTTTAAAAAAAGTCCAAAACCACTCACTCAATTAACCCTTTGAGTGTGAGAGTTCACGTGCCCCTAGTGGCAGAGCACAGCACTGCACCTGTCAACTAATTCTGACATCCCTGTACTCCCCAGCTATACTGATGACTTGTACTGATCGGGGCAGTTCAGAAGGTGGCAGACACGCGTTGGAGGAATCATGGCTGACATGTAATACACCAAAGAAGAAGAACTCCCTATTTCCTTTTCCTGTATTCCCTTCTTTTAGCTCAGAAAGCTAATATGGCTGCCATCCTTCGTCGTGCACCGTCACTTAGACAGCTTTGTACATGGAAAATAGCCGCAGGATACAAGTGAAATTTATGTGTGATAATCATAAGACTTTGTAGATGTGGTAGGGAGCGTAACTGACCGACAGAATGCAAAATAATGACCACTATTGACGAAAACACACTGACACCAGCAGCAAGCGAGTCCCCTTAGCCACCGGTAAGTGACAAATTTATTTATTTTTTTTTACATTGTACTGATTTCTTCTTCATATACTTTGAAGATAAGATGATAATGCACCCCTGTACACACACACACAAAAAAAAAAAACGGTCTCAAAAGACTGAACCATTCTTTGTGTAAATATGTCCAAAGTCCGCTTTTGACTGAGTTATGTAATTCAATATAGCTGCCACTGCATTATGCACGTTAGATGCGTAAAATCACTCCTATCTGAAACTTTGGATCATATTTTACATCTTTCTAATTGACAGTAAGCCATTATCTCTTACAACTTTCAAGTTATAGCCTTGCAAATCTGAACTATTTTATTGACAAAAAAATATTTACCACTCTTGACCACTAGGGATTATGTCACAATTCGGCGATGGTCACACTCAAAGCCTTAAGACCTTCCCCAATTTGGGACCCAAATCATGCACTAATAAATGAAAACTAATGTCTCTAAATGGCCTAAAGCATTCACACAACAAAACCTAAAATAGGAAGGATGGGTGGACTGCTGTCCTGCCCACATGGCAAGGTCGATTATTCTGCCACCTGCTGGGGTAAAGTCCAATAATAACTAAAATTCTGTGCCGTGTTCTGAACATTAAACAGAAAAAAAAAATCCCTTATATATATATATATATATTTTTTTTTTTTTTTTTTTTTAACAACAACAACAACAACAACAACAGAATATTAATATGTTGTGGGAATCCACTCAGTATGTTTCCACTCAGACAGAAGGACAAGGGGAATGGTCATGGGGGTTGGTGTGTTGATGCGAATAGTAACAAAGAGAATGAGAACTGCAAAGGCTTTTATGTTAATGCAGCACCACAGGTCGCAGGGCGAGTTGTATGCTATAAAAGGAGAAGTGCCTGTGACCTGTGAGTTTTTTGATGCTTGTGATTCTGGTGAATGTGAGAGAGATTAATAAAGCCTTCTCTGCTCTGGACCACTCTGCCTGATTATGTTACGTATGGCTCTTGCGAGCCATAAATAAGAGCCAAGGGCTGACCGGTGAGTTTGCGTTGTTTATTAACAATAAGGAAAGGAACAAAGGAAAATAGCCTTGTGGGTCAAAACACAAACAATACAGACGTACACTTACGAATAATGATGGATGAGAGGAGGGCTGGCGCCGGACGTAGGGGTTCCAGCCTTACCCACGCCGGAGAAGAGTGTGGATAATAGAGCGAGGTCACAGCACTGAATGATCAGGACTGCTCCCTTTTATAGTAGTTGACAGCGCCTCAGCTGATGAGAGGTAATTGGCCTCCAGCCGTCCCATAGAGCTTGACAGCTGGAGGCCCGCTGAGACGCTGTCAAAGTAAGAACCGGGCTGAGGAGGAATATGGTCTGAGCGTGGATGGCATCGGCGCCCAGACCATGTGACAGAACCCCCCCCCCCTCAAGGCCGGGCTCTCCGAACGGCTAGTAACACCCAAGCCCCCCCCCCCCCCCCCCACACACACACCTAGGGTGGGCGGATGGGGCGTAGGCCAGGAGGGCATGAATTGAGAAAAGGAGAGAAAAAACCCAATGTTAGCAGGGAACAAATGAAGCAATTACAGAGTATGGGGGGAAAAAAAAGGCACAATACTCCATAAAATGCTAATAACATGCGGACAGAGGGGAAAAAAACCCCCACTACACAGGCAGGGGACAAACGAGGCAATTACAGAGTATGGGAGAAGGAGAAAAAAAAAGAAAACCACAATACTCCATAAAATGCCATAACAAGTTGACAAGACCCAAAGAAAAACAACCCAAGAGACCTTAAAAGGAGAGCAGAGGCTCCTAAGGCAAAATCCACCAGATACAGGGCATCCCTCAAACAGAAGGGGGAGGAAAAAAAAGGCACGCTAACCGTGATACGACTATAAGAAATTGTATACCTGTACACTCACGAAACCACAAAGGACTAGGCACAGGAATAACAGCTGAAATTCAGTTCGGGGGGTCTCCCCGCATCCAGCGTCCAAACCGCCACCAGGGGTGACGGGAAACATTCAGGCGGCCTACCCGAATCCCAGGCCAAGAAAGACAGTACTTCGGGCAGCCGGACCAGAATGCCGAACAAAGAGTCCAATGAGTCGAGTGGCCGAACCAAAGAGCCGAATGGGTACAGCAGTCCCTCTGGCAGCTGACCCGCATCGCTCAGCCACCAGGCCCGTAGGGGAGAGAAAGGCAACGGCTTCCCTGTGGAGAGAAATAGTGAGGGCAAGCCGGGCCGACAGTGAGAGGTCCGTATGGGCCGTGGTGGAGAAAGCTTGGGGGGATAATAAGGGTGATGATGATGACGACGGTGAAGAGGGGGATGAAGATGATGATGAGCCGGTCCAGTGTCCGATGGCAGGGGATCTGCAGCTCCCTCACTGAACCTGGATGCAACTGGTGCTGCACCCTCGATGGACCCCGATTGGGTCTCGGTAGCACCCGCGTCGGACCCCGATTGGGTCAGCGCCGCACCAGAACCGACCTCCAACTCCGAACCTGGAACCTCTGGCACAGCGGGCGAAAGCAGCTCCCCGCCGGCGACCCTGGGAGAAGGCTCAGGAGAGAGAGAAGAACCGGGATCAGGATCACCGGCAGCGCCAGAACCCGGCGAGATAAGCTCGGACGCAGCGGGCGGCTGCACCTGGCTCATCTCCCCAAGAGACAGGCTAAAATGCTCTAAGATATGAAGGAGAAAGACAAAACAGAGCACTTGCCTGATCTCGGGTTCTGATGCCATCCAGGACTGCGAAGATCCGGGTTCAGATGGCAGGAGGTCGTCATCAGGCTCCCACTCAGCTGCCTCGGGCTCCGCAGCTGGCATGATGGTGCGCGCAGCTTGCGAGTCCTCCAGCACCAATGCCCACACCGATGGCCCACACGGCGTGGTGGCAGGAGAACCTCGACCCGCTGGACTGGACCGCTCCTCTGTGGAGACCCGGGGACGCTTCCTCATCGGCGCAGGTTCCACGCTGCAGTCCGCTCTCCTCCTCCACCCACGGCGTAGCTGCGGAACCGGAACCAGGCTCTCCAGAACCACAGGCCCCCTCCTCATCCAGCGACGTTGGCCTGGCGTCGAGGACCGCTCAGCGGAGGGAGACACAGAGGATGCGGGATTAATAATTAAAGCCACAGCAGGTGGTGGGAGCTCGGGGAGCTGCGAACCCCGAACTCCACCTCCAGGAGTCTGACAGAGCAAATCACAATGAGAGAGTGAATGAACTTGGACTTGCCTGTCTCCTGGAGGCTGAGTGGTGCCCGCTGTGGCGGATGTTGCTCCTCCCTTTTCCCGCCGGGTGGTGACAGAGGGCCCCCTGGGAGGACGACAGGGAGCCGCTCGAGATGGTTCCATGACGGAGCTCGCCGGGCCAGGACTCTGAGCACACACAGCGGCTGGAGAATGCGTCGAGGAGGAGGGGGCGACAGCTGAGACGAGCCGGGCACGGGATGCTGACGTAACAGCAGGAGAAGGTGGCTCGGGAGACGAGGCTGCGGGGTTTCCCCTCTGACGAGGCGCAGGAGTGACAGCTGTGTGGGGAATTGAGCCCTTGTGGCGACCCAGAACTGGATCCGGACAGGATTCATGCTGAGGTTGACAGCCGGTGTGACGATGGTTTCTTGCAGGGGGCAAGGCGAAGGTGAGATCCGGGAATCACCGTTCCTGTGCAGAGACAGAGGCGAGCAGATCGCCAAACTCAGGGAACTCACGCAACTCTGGATTCCTCTCCACCAGTCTAACTGCCGCCGTCACATGCTTAATGATGACAGATGGATGAACCGCGGAGCGAGCAGCAGCCACTCGGTCTCGGATCTTGATAGCTGTCAGCTGCAGCTCCTCCGGGGGATTCCCGAGTGACGTCATGCCCGACGGGGAAAGACCTCTGGATGGTGCGAACTCCTGGGCCGGAACGGAGGCAGGAACGGGATCCCGAAGCGAGGGGTGATGACTCCTCCTCTTCGGCTTCCTGCCGGGATTTCCCTCCAGCCCACGGAGTATCTCACGTTGTGAGGCGATGTCATTTCTCCTCGCGCAGACTTCAGGGTGGTCGGCGTAGCGAGGAAGATTGTCCAGGAGAACCTCAGCGTAGTCTAGGTGCCAGCGTATGTCGTTGGGATTGTCGTAGAAGGTGGCGGTGAGGAGCGTCCCATCGACATACTCCAGGGTGGTCGCTAGCTCATTACCCAGGCGCCGAACGCGGCTGCTGGGAGACGGCATGCTCCCAGAGTTGACACCCAGACAGGGAAGAACAAAGTCCAATTAAGCAGACTCACGGCAGCCGGCAACTCACTGGCTGTGACCTACTGTTATGTATGGCTCTTGCGAGCCATAAATAAGAGCCAAGGGCTGACCGGTGAGTTTGCGTTGTTTATTAACAATAAGGAAAGAAACAAAGGAAAATAGCCTTGTGGGTCAAAACACAAACAATACAGACGTACACTTACGAATAATGATGGATGAGAGGAGGGCTGGCGCCGGACGTAGGGGTTCCAGCCTTACCCACGCCGGAGAAGAGCGTGGATAATAGAGTGAGGTCACAGCACTGAATGATCAGGACTGCTCCCTTTTATAGTAGTTGACAGCGCCTCAGCTGATGAGAGGTAATTGGCCTCCAGCCGTCCCATAGAGCTTGACAGCTGGAGGCCCGCTGAGACGCTGTCAAAGTAAGAGCCGGGCTGAGGAGGAATATGGTCTGAGCGTGGATGGCATCGGCGCCCAGACCATCTGACAGATTATTTCTCTCTCCACAATGGTGACCCTTGACACACAACTCAGCAGATGGCGAGCCTGCTCCAACGGCCCCCAGCCCACGACAAATACGAGGCTCTCAAAACTGCTCTGACCCGGCGCTATACGCTCTCAGACTGCGAGAGAACGGAAAGGCTCCTGACACGCTCCGAGTTGGGAGACGGGTAAGCGGTCGAGTTAATGGAGAAGATGTTGGTGTTGATGGGCACAGATGACAGGCATTCACGGTCCAGACATTTTCTGTGACTGTCACTAAACACAGGGGGGGAGTACTTCATTACCACCACAGGGCCGCCTGTTTTCGCATGACCTCAACGTCTGGATGCAGCTTAACTGGCCATAGTGCGCGAGGAGTTTGCCAACTTGGAAAAGCTGGCCATCATCAGACGCTCAAACAGCCCATGGGCTCCCCGCTACATATGATTCCTAAAGCCGAGGGATCGTGGTGACCGTGCGGAGATTTCTGCAGATTAAACAACGCCACAATGCACGACCACTACCCAATCCCCCATATTCAGGATTTTTCCATTCACCTCACCAGGGCACACATTTTTTTCCAAGATAGACCTGGTCCACAGTTACCACCAGGTTCCAGTGCGCGCTGAGGACATACCTAAGATGGCAGTAATAACACTGTTTGGTCTTTTTGAGTTTTTACGCATGCCTTTCGGGTTAAAAGGTGCGACACAAACATTCCAATGCATGATGGATGCAGTGTTGTGCGATCTGCCGTTTGTGTTCGTCTACCTGGACGACATCCTGATGGCCAGCGTATCCGAGGACGAACACGTAGCCCACCTCAGGACAGTTTTCCAGAGGTTGGAGAAGCATGGATTAATAATTAACCTGGCGAAGTGCCAGTTCGGGGTGACGGGAATCGATTTTTTGGGCCACCGCATCTCACTGGAGGGTGCGATACCCTTACTGGACAAAATGTGCGCAGTGGCAGATTTTCCCCGGCCTCAGACGGTCACGGTACTGCAGGAGTTTTTGGGGATGGTTAACTTTTACAACCGTTTCCTCCCCCACGCACCCCAGCTCATGCAGCCATTGTACGCCGTGCTTAAGAAACGGAAACCGTCGGACAGAGTCAACTGGACTCCTGAGCAAGAGCAGGCATTTTCCGAGGTTAAAACAGCTCTGGCGAACGCCGCATTGCTGGCGCACTCGGACCTGGCGCTTCGGATAGCGCTCACTACCAACGCATCGGACGTGGCCATAGGAGTCATCGTGGAGCAGTGCATTGCTGGTTCTTGGCAGCCACTTGCGTTTTTTTAGCAGGTCTTTGCGCGACAGTGAGTGTAAATACAGCGCATTCGACAGGGAGTTACTGGCTCTCCACCTGGCCATACGCCACTTCCAGTTCTGGCTGGAAGGGCACACCTTCACTGCGTTCGTGGACCACAAGCCGCTAACGTATGTGATGGCCAAGGTTTCGGAACCTTGGTCGGGCCAGCAGCAGAGACAGCTGGCCGCAATCTCGGAGTTTACAACCGACATTCAGCATGTGGCTGGTAAACTCAACGTGGTGGCAGACCGACTCCCGCATGCATTAGTGGCCCCAGTCTACATGGGGATAAGTTACATGGCCATGGCCGCTGAGCAGATTGGCGATGCGGACGTTTGCGCGCTCCAGTCTGGACCAACAGGGTTAAGGCTGGAGACGAGAGTACTGCAAGATGGTGGGGCCCCCCCAATCTGTGACATCTCCACAGGCCGCCCGCACCCGGTGGTCCCACGCATTTGGTGCCGCCGCGTTTTTGAGTCGGTTCACTCCCTGGCGCACCCAGGAGTGCACGCGTCAGTCAAAATGGTGGGAGCAAAGTTCGTCTGGCCGAGCCTGTGCAAACAGATGAAAGAGTGGGCTGCAGCCTGCATAGTGTGCCAACGAGCCAAAGTGCACAGGCACACAAAGGCCCCCCTCGAGCCGTTCCATATCCCGGCAAAGAGGTTCGACCACATTCACATGGACCTCGTGGGCCCCCTCCCGCCATCGCAGGGGTTCATGCACCTCCTGACAGTGGTGGACCTCACCATGCGCTGGCCCAAAGCAGTCCCGCTAGCTTCCACCATGTCCGCAGAAGTTGCACATGCTTTTTTGACGACATGGGTCAAAACCACAAATCTCATCCCTGGGTAAAGAATGACATACTGAGGTAGGCCAGAAAGTTACGGGGAACAGAAGTTTACCTAAATGAACATCTTGTGGAAATGTGAAAATGACGAGGCAGAGTTTATCTCACGAGTCAGGTTTATTCACATCTTCCAACATCAGCAAAGCAGAAAAAAAAGGAAAAACACAGACATTCGTCCTTTATATATCCAGGACCTTCAAAGCTCACAGTCACATTGCATTTAATCACAAGTAACAATGCATCTTCTCTTAAATCTTATAACATCCTCTTCATAGTCTCTGGCAGACCAGGAAATCCCCCAAGGCCGTCTCTTGCATACCAAAGACTAAATTTTCACATCCTCCTGTTACCTCCAAGGAGACCCAGTTCTTTGTTCTCTCTGAGATGTGAAGCTTAAAGTGATACACGTGTCCCACATGACCCCCCCACAAACATCTAAGATGGAACAACAGAATAACAGTCTGCATGTCATGATAAAATCATTACACATTAACCCACGTGCTGCTTGGGCCTCAGTCTCCTCCCGTATCTGCTGTAAGCGGGCTTCGCCACTTCTGCGGCGCCATCCCGCTGGGGCGCTGCTGTCTTGGGGTGAGAACTGTTTGTCACTCCCTGTGGGTGTTCTGGGGAATGTCCCCGAGGGGGTCTGCCGCGCCGAGGAGCCCTGGCCAACAGCACATCCTCGTCCGCCACCACAAAGGCGGGTTTGAGCCTGTTTATGCCAATCTTTTCCTTCCTGCCCCCCAAATCTAGCAAAAAATGTTTGTCCCCTGTTTCCAGCACTCTAAATGGTCCATCATAAGGTGGTCGCAGCGGTGGGCGATGGGCATCATGTCTGACAAAAACAAATTCCGCGTTTTTCAAAGCCTTAGGCACAAAAACGCGTGGAAAACTGTGGTGAACGGGGCCAGGCAGCATGCCTGATTCCGTGCCACGCTGCAACCATTGAGACGGGGAGCTATCTGGCGCAGGATTATCTGGGAGAAACTCCCCGGGCAGCCGAAGTGGTTGCACAAAAACTTGCTCAGCTGGGGAGGCTTCTAAGTCCTCTTTAGGTGCAGAACGCAACCCCAATAAAACCCACAGTAGCCTGTCCACCCAATTTGCATCCTTCAGCGACGCTCTGAGAGCCGCTTTCAATGACCTATGAAAACGTTTACATAACCCATTAGCCTGCAGATTGTACGCGGTTGTGCGGTGGATCGTTACCCCCAGGCTGCGGACCATTGCTGACCAAAGTTCGGAAACAAATTGAGGACCTCTGTCGGACGTAATGTCTGACGGGACTCCAAAATGCGCTACCCGTGCTGTTAAAAACGCGCGCGCCACCTCCTCAGCTGTGGTTGACGCCAGTGGGACCACTTCCGGCCAGCGCGTGGTGTGGTCCACCATTGTCAGAAGGTGTGTGCACCCCTGTGATGGCGGGAGGGGGCCTACGAGGTCCACGTGAACATGATCGAACCTCTTAGCCGGGATGTGAAACGGCTCCAAGGGAGCTCTCGTGTGTTTGTGTACCTTGGCTCGTTGACAAGCCATGCAGGCTGCTGCCCACTCCTTAACTTGTTTGCGCAGGCTCGGCCATACAAATTTCTCTCCTACCATTTTGACCAACGTGCGCACTCCCGGGTGCGCCAGAGAATGAATCGAGTCAAAAACGCGGCGGCACCACGCGGCCGGTACCACAGGACGCGGTCACCCAGTGGAGACATCACAGATTGGGGGGGGGGGGGGCATACCGTCTTGCAGCACCCTGTTCTCCAGCCTTAACCCTGTTGGTCCAGACTGGACCGCGCACACGTCCGCGTCGCTAACCTGATCCGCGGCCATGGCTGCATAATCTATCCATACGTGGACTGGGGCCACCACGGTGCGCGAGAGACAGTCTGCCACTACATTCAGTTTACCCGCCACATGCTGAACATCGGTAGTAAACTCTGAGATGGCGGCCAGCTGTCTTTGCTGCCGGCCTGACCACGGTTCTGAAACCTTGGTCATCGTGAATGTCAGCGGCTTGTGGTCAACGAACGCGGTGAAACGGCGTCCCTCCAGCCAGAACTGGAAGTGGCGAATGGTCAAGTGGAGAGCTAACAACTCCCTGTCGAATGCGTCGTATTTTCATTCACTATCGCGCAAAGTCCTGCTGAAAAAGGCGAGCGGCTGCCAAGCCCCAGCTACATGCTGCTCCACGACCACCCCTATGGCCACATCTGACGCGCCAGTAGTGAGCGCTATGCGGGCCGTTGGGTCTGGATTTGCTAACAATGCAGCGTTTGCCAGGGCTGTTTTGACCTCCAAGAATGCTCGCTCTCGCTCCGGAGACCATTCGATCTTATTTGTGTTTTTTTGTTTTTTGAGTGCGGCATACAATGGTTGCATGAGCTGCGCTGCGCGGGGGAGGAAACGGTTATAAAAATTCACCATTCCCAAAAACTCCTGTAATGCCTTGACCGTTTGTGGCTGGGGAAAATTTGCTACCGCGCGCACTTTGTCAGGCAGCGGAACCGCTCCTTCTGGAGAGACACGATGCCCCAAAAAATCAATCTGCGTCACCCCGAACTGACACTTCGCTGGGTTGATTATTAAACCGTGCTCTCCCAACCTCCGGAAAACTGCCGTGAGGCGGTTTTCGTGTTCGTCTTCGGACGCGCTGGCTACTAAGATGTCATCCAGGTAGACGAATACGAAGGGGAGATCGCGCAACACCGTGTCCATCATGCGTTGGAACGTCTGTGCAGTGCCTTTAAGCCCAAATGGCATGTGCAAAAACTCGAATAGACCAAACGGAGTTATTACCGCTGTTTTGGGTATGTCCTCAGTGCGCACTGGGACTTGGTGGTAACCGCGGACCAAGTCTATCTTAGAAAAAACGCGCACCCCCGCCAAATGAACAGAAAAATCTTGGATATGCGGGATTGGGTAGCGGTCGTGCGCTGTGGCGTTGTTCAACCTGCGGAAATCTCCGCAAGGTCGCCACGAGCCGTCAGCTTTCGGGACCATGTGAAGCGGGGAAGCCCATGGGCTGTTCAAACGCCTGATGATGCCCAACCTTTCCAGGTTGGCGAACTCCTCGCACGCTATGGTCAGTTTAGCTGAATCCAAGCACCGAGCTTTTGCAAAAACGGGCGGTCCGGTGGTATTAATAAAATGTTCCACCCCGTGTTTAGCGACGGCTGCTGAAAATGTGGGAACCATGAGTGCTGGGAACTGAGTGAGCAGTGTGTGGAACTTACCGCTTGCAGCTGTGACGTTGGCTTGTGCTGTTGGCGGGGCCACTCGGGCTGTACAGGGAATAGAATAAAAAGAAAGTGCATTAACCAGGCGCCTGTTAGCAAGATCAACCAACAAACCATGTGAGCACAGGAAATCAGCCCCCAACATATTGAAATTCACCGCAGCTATGACAAAAGTCCACTCAAATGTACGGCCGTGTAGGGACAGAAGCAGAGTCCTCTCACCAAAGGTTTTAATCTCTGAGCCGTTCGCTGCTGACACCCCGGGACCTCTGGAAACCGCCAGCCGGTCAGCGGAGGAAGGTGTGATGAAACTCAACTGGGAGCCTGTGTCCACGAGGAAATGCCTTCCCGAGCGTGCATCCTTCAAGTAGAGCAGCCTGTTCTCCTCCCCGAGGGCCGCAGCTGCTACCGACCCCCGGTCTTGGCGTTTCCCGAGCGCTTGAACTGGCACAGTGGTATACATTTGCGTGCCTTCTCTGCAAAGCGGCGATGGTAGAAACAGAGGATGTCTCCTCCGCGATCCTTGGCCCCCGCCGCCGCCGTCGTCGGTGGTTCTGCTACCGCCGTCTCTGGCCCCCCACCATCTCCGGCCGTCGCGCCGAACTCCGTCACTACTGCGGTGGCCGCGCGCTGTTTGCTGGTGTTGAGAATCCGGTGCGCCTCCTGGGCCAGCGCGCGGAAGTCCCGCTGGGCCAACAACGGCGAACTGGCCAGGGTCGCTCTTGTGGCCGACGGTAGGGTCCTGAGGAAAATGTGGGTGAAGATGAAGTCGTCGTTGTCTGAGCCCCTCAACCTCAGCATGTTCTCCATCAGGTCAATGGGCGTGCCATCTCCCAAGTCGTTCAGAGCCAGGAGCTTCTCCGCTCTCTCCTCAACTGAGAGAGTGAAACACTGGATAAGCACAGCCTTCAACCTGCCGTATTTGTCGTTGGCCGGTGGCCGCTCCAATAGGCTCTGCACATGCCGTGCGGTTGTCGAGCTTTGTAATCACATGGTAGAACTTCGTGTCATCTACCGTTATCCCCCGGAGGGCGAACTGTGCTTCGACCAAGTGGAACCAGGAGCATGGGTTGTCTTGCCAAAAGTCCGGTAGCTGGACGGTAGCGGCATACGCTTGGCTGGGAGCTCCTGACTCGGCTGGCCCCGGGGAATTTCTTTCATCCATGATACGTCTTAGGGTCACCAGTGTGGAAATGTGAAAATGACGAGGCAGAGTTTATCTCACGAGTCAGGTTTATTCACATCTTCCAACATCAGCAAAGCAGAAAAAAAAGGAAAAACACAGACATTCGTCCTTTATATATCCAGGACCTTCAAAGCTCACAGTCACATTGCATTTAATCACAAGTAACAATGCATCTTCTCTTAAATCTTATAACATCCTCTTCATAGTCTCTGGCAGACCAGGAAATCCCCCAAGGCCGTCTCTTGTATACCAAAGACTAAATTTTCACATCCTCCTGTTACCTCCAAGGAGACCCAGTTCTTTGTTCTCTCTGAGATGTGAAGCTTAAAGTGATACACGTGTCCCACAATCTAACAAAAACTAATGCTGAAATAGCACAGCAAGCACGGATGCTGAAAAGACAAAATGAGAAAGTTAAGAGGTGCACCATGGAAAACAACAACGCTTGAGAGTTACCAAAGAGTTTGTCCTTGATCTTTTCCGTCAGCATATCTGCATTGACAATTTAAGGAAAATAGAAACATGATTGTTGAAGAAATATGAGGTTGTTAGCCACATTTAAACTTGATTTAATGCTAACATTTGTTTGCCGTCAGGGGGCTTCGCCCCCCTGAACCCCCCACCAGGGCTTTGTCCTGGACCTACCCGGGCCTGCAGCCCCTGGACCCCAGCTAGCTAAAAGGCTTTTCAGGTTTTAAAAGTTGGCAGGTATGTACCCCTAGAAAAGATTGAAAATAATGTGACCATAGGGACATGTTCAACCAAGATGTGTCCTCTAATTAACATCACAGGTGTCTACAAACTTGTAATCAGTCAGTCGGCCTATTTAAAGGGTGACAAGTAGTCACTGTGCTGTTAGGTGACATGGTGTGTACCACACTAAACATGGACCAGAGGAAGCAAAGGAGAGAGTTGTCTCAGGAGATTAGAAAGAAAATTATAGACAGGCATGTTAAAGGTAAAGGATATAAGACCATCTCCAAGCAGCTTGATGTTCCTGTGACTACAGTTGCACATATTATTCAGAAATTTAAGATCCACAGGACTGTAGCCAACCTCCCTGGACGTGGCCACAGGAGGAAACTTGATGAAAAATGGAAGCGATGGATAATATGAATGGTAACAAAAGAGCACAACCTCTAAACACATTCATGGTGAACTCCAAGGTCAAGGTACATCAGCGTCAGATCGCACCATCCGTCGTTGTTTGAGCCAAAGTGGACTTCATGGGAGATGACCAAGGAGGACACCACTGTTGAAAACAAATCATAAAAAAGCCAGACTGGAATTTGCCAAACTGCATGTTGACAAGCCACAAAGCTTCTGGGAGAATGTCCTATGGACAGACGAGACAAAACTGCAACTTTTTGGCAAGGCACATCAGCTCTATGTTCACAGACGCAAAAATGAAGCATACCAAGAAAAGAACACTGTCCCTACTGTGAAACATGGAGGAGGTTCTGTTATGTTCTGGGGCTGCTTTGCTGCATGTGGCACAGGGTGTCTTGAATCTGTGCAGGGTACAATGAAATCTCAAGACTATCAAGGTATTCTAGAGAGAAATGTGCTGCCCAGTGTCAGACAGCTTGGTCTCAGTCGCAGGTCATGGGTCTTGCAACAGGATAAAGACCCAAAACACACAGCTAAAAACACCCAAGAATGGCTAAGAGCGAAACATTGGACTATTCTAAAGTGGACTTCTATGAGCCCTGATCTAAATCTAATCTAATCTAAATCCTAAATCTGTGGAAGGAGCTGAAACATGCCGTCTGGAGAAGGCACCCTTCAAACTTGAGACAACTGGAGCAGTTTGCTCATGAGGAGTGGGCCAAAATACCTGCTGAGAGGTGCAGAAGGCTCATTGACAGTTACAGAAATCGTTTGACTGCAGTGATTGCCTCAAAAGGTTGTGCAACAAAATATTAAGTTAAGGGTACCATCATTTTTGTCCAGTCCTGTTTCATGAGTTTTTTTTTTTTTTTTAAATAATTCTGTTGAACCACAATTCAAAAGCATTGTCTGATTTTCATTGGTTAATTTTCATAGAATTTTTATTTATTACCACTTTTGTCAGATTCAAGTTATTTCTGTGACCATTGTGGGTTTTTCTTTCATTAACAGAGGGGTACCAACAATTTTGTCCACGGCTGTATATACAATTCAATATTCAGATAGGAGTGTTCTCTGGATTTTATGAATTTTGATACAAAGGAAAGCAAAATAACTGAAAAGCCATATAAAAATTAAAGCTGCACAGCAGCCACACTTCAGATGTGTGTACTAAATACCTTGTTTGAGCCTACAAATATTGTGATTACACAGACAATGCTCCATGCAGCATGCTAATAAAAGAAGTATTGAGAGAGCCCGAAATCAGCTTAAGCGAATGATGGTGAATAAGCAACTTTAGTCTGATTAACTCCAGCTGAACTTACCTTGTACATTAATGACTGTAAATTGTCAGGGTTTGGTGACGGACACGACTCAGGCGCAGGTGGGATACAATGTAAAAGGTAATAATTCATTAAACAAAACTGCTAAACACATACAGTATGAATGGCAGCACATGGGCTGAACACACATCAAAGGCTAGACAAAACATAAAGCATAACATAGCAAAAATAATTCACCATGGGAAACAGACATTGTCTACAGCAGAAATGCTAATGATGCCAACCGAGACTAAGACTGACAAGGAGGGCAATCAGGGAACACCGAACAGGTGGGGAGAAAAATCAGGGTAAACCAAAAACACACGGAGAGAACAATGAGCACAGGAGGAGTGGGGCTGTAAAGACAGACAGCGCACACCAGGACCAGGATAATAACCATTAAAATAAACACAGAGAAACAAACTGAGGGTGAGGACATGTCTGAACTTACACCGCAAAGATACAGAAAAAAACAAACATGAAAATAAAGCGGGGACAAGAGCACAACCCTGTTCACACCCTTACAGTATCCCCCTCTAAAGGGTTGGATAATAGATGACCCCAAAAAACACAAAATAACCCTCACAGGGTGGGCGGTGGGGGCACCAGACCAGGCGGGCCAAAAAAGTAAACCTCTGCTTCCCTCCTCCTTCCCCACAGAGTCCAAAGTAAAGAACACTGTAAAATGTGGCAGGGAAAACTGCCATTAACACAAGCTATACACCGTAGAAGGCATTGTAGTAACAAGCTGGTACAGTGCCCAGAAAGACATCATGTAATCAAATAGCAATAGATACAATCTTGTAGGGCATTGAGCTGTCAAAATAGAGACACTGCAATTAAAGATATGTAAAATTTAGAATACAGGAAAAATTAAGTCAACTACAATTTAGAGCGATGCTGAACATCTTAGTAAAGCAGATAACCCTCATATGTTTATGATACAAAATGCACCATAAACTCATAATTCTGACAAAATTAATGGAGAAAATCAAGACACCCTCAGCTTTATTGTTTTGCTTGCTGTGTTCAATTTTACAGAGCCAATTTGCCAATTTCCAATTAATATTAAGGCTGATAACTGTCAACACAACACAATGAGGTAAATCATCCTGCAACAAAATACATTTAAAAAATCATATTTTACACAAGCAAAAAAAAAAAAAAAAAAAAAAGACAAAACTGTTCTCCTGAAAATGTCAGTGCATTTCTGCTGAGGAATTCCGTCAAAGCAGCTACAACCTGCGACGAGCAGTTGAAGTGCAGGTATATCCCCAAAAACAGAACAGGCCAACTACTCAAAAATTTCTTCACACCGCAACAAGAGGAATGACTGCAGCACTGCTACATGGCTTTGAATACACAATATTCACTTCTGTCATATCATGAATAGAGGTTTGCGGGGCGCAACAAAGGTCAGGGACCTAAAACACAAGATAAAGTGGGTTGGGTGGTCTGCCCAAGTCCCATGACTACTGGACCAGAAAACTAGGCGGGTCTGGGGGCCTACCCAAGCCCATGGGGCCTTAGATTGAAGAACATGGTGGATCTGGTGGTCTCCTAGAGTCTTTAGGCCAGCAGATCATGGGACAAGATGGTTCAGGGGGTCTACCCAAATCCAGAGGCCCCCAAATCGGAGAGCATGATGTGTCGGGTCACCTCCCAGCGTCTCTGGGTCACCATGGCACATTGGGGGCACTGGGCTTGGGTGACAGTAGCTGAAGAGTGGTGATGTCAAGTGGCGACGGTGGAACAGACTGCTCCAATGGCGACCAAGATGAAGTGGACTACTCAGACGGCAACCAGGGTGGAGCGGAATACTCCGACAGTGACCAGGATGAAGCAGACTGCTCCATCAATGACCAGGGTGGAGCAGACTGCTCCGACAGCAGCCCAGATGGAGCGGACTGCTCGGATGGCCCAGGTGGAGCAGGGTCTTCCAGTGACTCCACCCTCGACATGGCCACCCTGGAAGAAAGGGGAAAACAGAAGGTCAGTGAGGTGTCAAAACAGTTATTAGCAGCAGATACTGGTGGGGAGGACCAAAAACTGGTGGAATCTGCGCTTGGGTCACCCCACCAAGAGCAAGGCAAGTCTTTTCACAAATAGTTGTTGAAAATAAGGAAAAAAGTATTTGCCTCAACTCCTGGTCTCCTGTGGCCTCTAGATGAACTGCAGGAGCGGTGGCATCTGGATGAACTGCTGGAGCAGTGGCCTGTTGATGAACTGCTGGAGCAGCAGCCTCTGGATGAGCTGCAAGAGTGGTGGCCTCTGGAACAGTGGGCGGAGGCCCACCGGCCTTCGCAATGGACAAACCCACCAGCCTTAGCAGCAGATGATGGAGGCTCACTGACCACTGGAACACACAGAGGAGGCACAGCGGCCTCTGGAACACACAGGAGGCTCAGCAGCTTCTTGAACAACAGGCGGAAGCCCACCGGCCTCTGGAACAACAGATGGAGGCCCGCCATTCTCTGGAACGAAAGGCAGAGGCCCACCATCCTCTAGAATGACAGGCAGAGGCTTGCCAGCCTCTAGGACAAAAAACGGAGGCCCACCAACCTCTGGAACGACAGGCGGAGGCCAACCAGCATCTGGAATGACAGGCAGAGGCCCGCCGACCTCTGGAACAACAAGCAGAGGCCCACCAACCTCTGGAACGACAGGCGGAGGCCCAGCGACCTCTGAAATGACAGCCAGAGACCCATCAACCTGTGGAACAACAGGTGGAGGTGCAACAGCCTCAGGAACACACGATGGAGGAACAAACAACGGGGGCACACTGGCCTCTAGAACACATGACAGAGGCACACCAACCTTCGGAGTAGACAGAGGCGTGCCAACCTCGGGAGCTGATAGTTGGGGCATGCTGACTTTAGGCGCTGATGGTTGGAGCGCACTGACCTCAGGCGCAGATGGTCAGAGCACACTGACCTCAGCTGCTGATGGTCAGAGCACACTGATCTCAGGTGCTGATGGTTGGAGCGCACTGACCTCAGGAACAGGTGATAGAGGTGTCCCAGCCTCAGGAACAGCTGAAGGAGTCTCACTGGCCCTGGGAACTGATGGTGTCTTGGGAGTCCTTACCACCAGTGACAGCTGCTGAGGTGCGGGGAGAGGGTGAGGTGGCACCAACATCTCTAGTTGCTAGGCAAGTCTTTTCTAATATGGATGTAATTAATGAAAAGAAAAGAACTTGCCTTAGCTCCGGGTCCTCTGCTACCAGGGTGACCACCTCAGGATGAGCTACAGGAGCAATCGTCTCTGGAAGCACAGGAGGAGCGGGCTGCTCAGGTGAAACAAGCAGAGTGGTGATCATGGAGACAGCTGGAGCCGAGATGTGCACCTCGGGAACAAATGGTTGGGGCATGCTTACCTCCCGCTCTGCAGTTGCTGGAACTGCAGCTGCTGAAACACACGAGGCGTGGGGCCACAGCAGCAGAAACCCTTGGCGAGGCCCAGATGGCCAGCGGAGCGACGCTTCCTCAATGCCCACTTCCCCACTAGCCCTTTTGATGGTGTCTTGTCCTCACACGCCGGGAATAACACCTCTGGAGTGAGCCAGGGCTCATATTCCAGCAGGGTGTCAGTTTGTGCGAGGACTGTTTGCCTTTGCTCCTCCTTCTCCAACACGTCTGACATTGTGGATAGTGGAATGGAAGTGGCAGATGACCCAGGAACAATGGGGAAGGTGGGAGGAAGCACACTGAAGGCAGGAGTTGGGGTCAGTGGCCCAGAACCAGGTTGAATGGAGCAAAGTGAATATCCTATTCACATCAGCTCATCACAGGATTGCGTTATGCAGGAGCAGAGCTCAGATGCCTCGGGGAGTTGCAGCAGGGCCAGAGAACTGAGCATGGTTCTCACTACCAACAGATCCCCAAGCATCACTGGAATGAGCCAGAGCCTTATCAAATAGGAGAAGCACCTGGTTGAGCAACTTCTCCACCAAGTTCTGTCTCTGCCCCTTCTTCCTGCCAATCTTGGCCGCTGAGTCCTTTCTTGGTGGTGTCATTCTGTCAGGGTGTGGTGGCAGACAGGACTTAGGCGCAGGCAGGATATGATGTAAAAAGTAACAATTTATTAAACGAAACTGCTAAGCACAAATGAATAGCAGCACGTGGGCTGAACACAAAACAATGGCTAGACAAAACATAAAGCATGACATAGCAAGAATAATCCACCCAGGGAGACAGATATTGACCACGGCAGGAACATTAATGATGCCAAACGAGACTAAGATTGGCACAGACTTAAATAGACAAGGAGGACAATCAGGGAACACCAAACAGGTGGGGAGACAAATCAGGGTAAACCAAAATCTCACTGGGAGAACAATGAGCACAAGACGGATAGGGCTGTAAAGCAGACAGAGCACACAAGGACCAGGATAATAATGATAAAAATAAATATACGGAAACAAACTGAGGGCGAGGACATAGCTGAAAAACCCAAATATGAACATAAAGTGGGGACATGAGCACAGCCCCGTCCACACCTTTACATAAACATTAAGACAAACAAGACAAAGACAAATAAGACAAACAGACAGTGATCCAGGCAGGTCCAGGAGATGTCCGGAATGTCTGAGCAGCTGGAGTTACCTGTAGAACAGAAGAGAAAATGTTAGTACAATGTAGCTAGTTATCTTTAGAATGAACATTTATGCAGTAATGACAAAGCCCACACTTTGATGAAGATTTTCAGTCATCCAGGTGGGTAAGTATACTGTATGAAAGCTCAGTCTAGCCAACTGGAATCAAGTATTTTTTATTCTGAATGGTGAACTTAATGAATGGTGAAATTCATGGTTCCATTTACCACAGCAAGTCTTCCAGGTTCTGAAGCAGCAAAACAGCCCCACACCATCACACTACCACCACCATATTTTACTGTTGGTATCAGGTTCAGGTTCAGGTTACTTTATTTGTACCCGTAGGTAGATTTGTTTTGCAGTTGGTGACATCCATATTTACAAACCACAATTACATTCAACATAGACACAAACACAGGCACACATCTTACAAAATAGGTAAATATAAAATATGTACAATATAATTTTTATAGCTTGTTCAACTCTTTGACAGCAGCAGGGACAAAGCTGTTTTTGTAGCGCTGGGTTCTACTTTTTGGGACAGCAAACCTCCGTCTGGAGGGAAGAAGCTGAAAGTTGCAGTGCAAAGGGTGGGAGTCATCATTTAAAATCGAGTCGGCCATCCTCTGTACTTGTCTGGTGTACAGGGATGTCAGGCTCAGCTGTGACTCACCAAGCAAACGACTGGACCATCTGACTACCTGATTCAAGGATTTCCTCTGTTTCAGTTTTATCTGACCAAACCATGACATTAAAGAAAAGGATAAAACAGATTCAATAAAAGCCCGATAGAACATAGTCATTATGGTTCGGTCAATTTGGAAGCGTGCAAGTTTCCTCAAACAATGCAAATGTTGCTGACCCTTTTTGCACACCCTTTCACAGTTCACCTCAAAGTTCAATCCACTATCGATAATCGTCCCAAGATATTTGTACGATTGTACACATTCGGTGGTCTGGCCTTTTAGTATGGTGACTTTGTGCCTGGGAGTTTTCCTCCTAAAGTCAATAATCATATCTTTCGTTTTTGTTGTATTCAGCTGCAGGTAGGAATCCTCACACCAGTGAACAAAGTCATCAACTACTGGGCCGTGGCCACTCTCACCATCCTGGAGGAGACTGACAATGACTGAGTCATCAGCATACTTTATAATGTGTCTGTTGTCATGTCTGCTCCGACACATGTTTGTGTACAGGATGAAGAGTAGTGGTGACAACACACACCCCTGAGGAGAGCCAGTAGAAGAGCACTTTAGGTCAGACAATGTACCATTGACCCTTACTCTCTGCGTCCTGTTGGTTAAGAAATCCAGAATCCAACCCACCAGATTATTGCTTAAATCAAATTGTTGCAGGAGCCTTTCAACTAAAATATGAGGTTGGATTGTATTAAAGGCAGAAGAAAAGTCCACAAATAAAAGCCTGGCGTGTGTCCCATTAAAATCCAGATGTTTAAAAAGCATGTTAAACAGAGTGACAGTGGCATCCTCCACTCCTCTGTGAGGCCTATAGGCAAACTGCAGAGGATCCAATGCATGTTCAGTCTGCTTTAGGACCTCACATCTGACCAGTTTTTCAAAAATTTTCATTAAAATTGAAGTCAAAGCAACTGGTCTAAAGTCATTTACCGTTTTAGGACAGCTGGATTTTGGAACGGGAACAACCACGGCATCTTTCCAGATCTTAGGCACATGTTGTGTCTGTAAGGACTTATTGAAAATGTAGTGAAATATAGGACTCAGTTCATGTGCACAGGACTTTACCAGGCGTCCACATATATTATCAGGGCCCTGACTTTTGTTCACTTTTACAGCGCGGAACTCCCTTTCAACATCCTGCATCTCAATATTAAAGTGCTGACTGTCTTTGAGTTTCTGTTTCAAATCTTGGATTTCTGTGCTAAAATCAAAGGAGTCAAAACGACCATAAAAACAATTAAGAGCATTAGCCAGCTCTGTGTCTGAACTAAAACCATCTAAAAACACACGATTACTGCGCTCTGTGCTCTGAAGGCCTGCAATTTTTTTCATACTGGCCCAGGCCGAACCAAGTTTATTTGCTGCCATCTTGCTTTCCAATTCTGATTTATAATTCTGTTTTGCTCTTAAAATTTCGGCCTTTAGCTCCTTAGTGGCAACCTGTAGCGCAGAAACAGACCCCTGTTTAAAGGCAAGTGCTTTCCTCTGTAAGCAGGATTTAACTGATTTAGTAACCCATGGTTTGTTGTTGGGATATATTTTGACACGTTTACGTGGAACAAACTTATTTTGACAGTGAGCCATGTATGAGCATGTGAGCTCAGCCAGAGAGTCCAAATCATCCCCGCAGGCCATTATGAACATCTTCCAGTCTGTACAGTCAAAGCATTCCTGGAGGCTGTGCTCTGAATCTTCTGTCCACACATCAATGTCTCTCATCTCCACCTTGCCTCTTCTGAGAGCAGTTTTATATGTGGGCAGCAAATGAACACAGTTGTGATCTGATGATCCTAAAGGAGGAAGGGGGAGTGATTTATAGGCCCTCTCTATGGATCCATAGCACAGGTCCAATGTCTTTTTTCGCCTGGTTGGGCAGGAGACATACTGATGAAAGTTTTTAAGTGTCTTCTTTAACGAAACATGGTTAAAATCCCCAAGAATGAAGTTTGGCGCCTCTGGAGAAATTGACTGCAGCCGCTGGATCACATCAGAGATGGTGCTGGAGGCGGAGTCAGCGTCTGCCCTCGGGTGAATGTACACAGTTGTGATGAAAAGTTGGGGAAACTCTCGAGGCAAATAAAAGGGGCGAAGCGACACAGACAGCAGCTCCACATGGGGTGTACAGATGCGCTCTCTGACCGTGACAGATGTGCAGTACTGCTTATTAATGTATAAACATACTCCGCCCCCCTGACGTTTCCCCGTTACCTCTTCCTGCCGATCCGAGCACAGCGGAGCTCCAAAGCCGTCAATCCACAGGTCTGCGTCTCGATCATGCGCAGTAAGCCAAGATTCAGTGAAAGCCATGACGCAGCAGTTCTTAAAATCCTTCTGGTAACGTACGTTGCCTTGAATTTCCTCCACCTTGTTTCTCACAGACTGTGCATTCCCAAAAATGATCGAAGGAAGAGGAATGTTACCAAACTGACGTCTCCTAAGGCGCAATTTCACACCTCCACGTCTTCCACGCTTCCTCCTGCCGCTTCTCTTTTCACCGCTGTGTCCGTCTCTCAAAATAAAGTCCGGCAGCTGAAATCTGGGCGCAATCAGAGACTCTGCACCAGCTGTGTTAAAGCGCAGCAACACGTCCCTGGAATATTGTATTCTGCCCGCTATTCTGCTCGCCATGGAGCCGAACGCGTTTACCTCAGAGACAAAGAGCCACAGCACAGAAAGCAGTAGTGCGAGATATGACAGGAAATCCATGTTGCAGATACCAGGGAGCTGTTCGCCATATATTCCACCAACGCTCCAGGGCAGAAACGACACAGAGGATTTTCTAAAAACGTAAAAAAGTACAAAAAACACACACACGCACACACGCACTATATCACCAAGCTGCTGGTCGCTGCGTGCACATGCGCCCAAGATATGATGTTCCTTTTCTGGAATGCTGTGTTTACGCTTGATGAAATGGGACACACAACTTTCAAAAAATTCAAGTTTTGTCTCATCAATCCACAGAGTATTTTCCCCAAAGTCTTGTGGATCATCAAGATGTTTTCTGGCAAAACTGAGACAAGCCTTTATGTTGTTTTTGCTCAGCAGTGGTTTTTGTCTTGGAACTCTGCCATGCAGGCCATTTTTGCCCAGTCTCTTTCTTATGGTGGAGTCATGAACACTCACCTTAACTGAGTCAAGTGAGGCCTGCAGTTCTTTGGATGTTGTTGTGGGGTCTTTTGTGACTTCTTGGATGAGTCGTTGCTGCACTCTTGGGGTAATTTTGGTCGGCTGGCCACTCCTGGGAAGGTTCACCACTGTTCCATGTTTTTGCCATTTGTGGATAACAGCTCTCACTGTGGTTCGCTGGAGTCCCAAAGCTTTAGAAATGACTTTATAATATAAACCACAGTTAATTTATGTTTTAACAGTTGTTTCTGCTAAGGGTGGCCCAACCAGTTATTAGGTTCAGGGGACAATCACTTTTTCACACAGGGCCATGTAGGTTTGGATAGTTTTTCCCCTTAATAATAAACACCTTCATTTAAAAACTGCATTTTGTGTTTACCTGTGTTATCTTTGTCTAATATTTAAATTTGTTTGATATCTGAAACATTTAAGTGTGACAAACGTACAAAAACATGAGAAATCAGGATGGGGGCAAACACGTTTTCACACCACTGTATACTGTCTGGATTTATATTTATATATTTCCAGGTAATTTGGCTTAACTGTAATGCAGTAAATACCATTTAATTGCAATGTTCTTGCACTGTGTATATACTGTGTATATATGTATATTTACTGTTTTGCTATCCAATTTCTTATCTTATTTTTTATTCCTCTGAGTGCTGCTATCCCTTTGCTGCTGCTATCCTGTAATTTTCCCACTGTGTGACTAATAAAGGTTTATCTTATTTTATCTTATAAAGCTCATCCACCAGAGACAGCCAGAGGCTGCGGAGGAGCAACGGTCGATAAGGGTGTGACGGCAGTGCTGGAGGAGAGAACATTGGTAAGTGTATTTAAGTAACTAGCAAGTTGGCCAAATTGATCCTTAGTAGCAACATATTGTAAAGAAAGCTGGCCAATTTTAGCCTCTAAAAGGTCTACATAAGAGGGAGGTGAGCTCACTGCCATGCCCGTTGGGTCTTGCCGATGGTGGCACATACTGACATGGTTCCCAAGATTATAGACCCAATATGCGGACACAACAGCAAGACACACACAGATTCTGGTCAATGAATAGACTGTTTATTGAAAGTTAAACTGCAAGATGAACCAGAACACTCTTCGAGGGAGAACTTTGGGAGCTGTGACCAGAATGCAACAGGAGGATCTCTCTTCAGAGTCGGTGTGGAGAATGGAACCGGTGGAAGGTGAGGAAGTCTCATGGATGAGAGGTTTAGTTGCAGGGGCGGTACAAGCCTGAGAGGTGAGGAGCCCCGACCCAGGCCTTCCTGAGAGGTTGGTTAGCAGAAAGTTGCTCAATTAAGTTTGATTACTCATGTGAAGTTGGTTTCCACACAGGTTGGGGCCCAATCCCGGAGAGCAGAGAAATCCTAGGGCAGGGGTGTCCAACCATGTGCCATGGAGAGCCAAGACCCTGCAGGTTTTACCTCCAACCAGTGTCTTCAACAGCAGATTTCTGTGAACTTCTTCCCACTGATTGCTGATAAGTGAAAACACCTGCTGAAGAGACTGGGTAGAAGAGAAAACCTGCAGGGTCTTGGCTCTCCATGGCACATGGTTGGACACCCCTGTCCTAGGGGAAATTACAGGGAATGGATTGTATGCCAGGAGGAGCAGACACAGGGTGAGTAGCACACAACAGATGATCAGTCCACAGCTTAAGTAGAGTAACTCAGACATGCCCAGACCTCAGCAGTGGGGTGAGGTTAAATAGGAGGGATGCAATCAGAGGCAGGTGGCAGAGGCAGAAAAGACACAGCTGCAGGACATAAGGCTGACTAGAAGAGGGTAGAGTCGCTCGGCCCATCGCCTAAATAGTTTTTGCATAAGTTGAGTTCTCGCCTCCTGATCAGTGCGGCAACATTGCTCCTGTTATGGTGTCATCCTCCATGTCTCCTGGTTTTCCTGATTTCTGATCTGTTTTTCCTCCTTTGCTTAGTTTATTTTGTTTCGGAGTTTAAGTTTCATGTGGTGCATTTTTCCACCACTGTACTACGCTTTTGTTTTATTATTGATAAACCCTGTGAACTGGAATCAACCTGCATTTGGGTCTTCCTTCCTCTGTGCCTGGTCTACATGACACCTGATACCAAATGAAAGGATGTTTGCAAAAATAAATTAAGCTAAATAGAAAGACAAGAACAAACATAACCATCAGCTGATTCAGGAAATATGGTAAATGGCGTTCACTTATATAGCGCTTTTTACTCATCTCTGGATGGCCAAAGCACTTTACAGATCCTGCTATCCACTAATTCACACACACATTCACACACTGATGCACAGGGGAGATAGACCCACCAGGAGCAACTGGGGGTTCAGTGTCTTGCTCAAGGACACTTTGACGTGCAGACTGCAGACAGAGCAGGAATCGAACCACTGACCCTCTGATTAGTAGTCGGCTACACTACACCCGTGCCACAGCCGCCCCCATGTTCAGCATTTGGTTCATTAAATCTTGCATAGAGAATCTCCAGTTTTGATCAGACAAACAATTGGTTCCATGACCCTATCAGTGTCTCCTGTATCTGACATTTGAGTCTATTGCCAGGATTATTAGTGTTACTGTACACATACTGTATCTCTTATCCAACTTGTGCAATATGTATAGTATATAGTAACAACATTACCAAACTCTCTCAGGAGTGACAATTTTCTTTCTAATCAAGGAGCAGCAGAGGTAGTTGAACAGCTCTCTGAAGCAGCAGTAACTATTGCTGTAGTGAAACTTTAAAGTCACTCTTATTGCTTCAAAAATAATTAAGTGGAAAAATTCTTTTGTTCAAGGTCAGTCTAGGTTTTCAACGTTCATTAAACATTTGAATGAAATGTCGGTGGAAAAGACATGAGGATTACAGTCTGTACATCCAGCAGACGTGAGCAAATAGCTCTCCCTGCACCTTCAGTCCATTCTGAGCCCTGCATTCACAGCATTGAACCTAATGCTTGTGCATGGCTTCTTGCCCATGCCATTAGTTTGCTTAAGGAGCATAGGGCTGTTTTCACACTCAGGAAATTAGTGAAATCCTTAGCCCCTAATCGCTGCAGTCCAAAGAAATTAGTCTGAGAGGAAAAAACTGATTGGTTTGTTTTTCAGCAAAAGATGACTAAATTGTCTTGAATTTTCTTCTATAGCCCCTCTTGAAATATATAACAATGCATTCCAACTAATACGCCCACATTATTGCTTTTTCTCTTGTTTATAGCAGGGAAAACAATGTGCAAACCCTCTTTATTCTTCTCAGCTTCTATATGCTCCCCACATAAAAGAAAAAATACAATCAATGAGTGTTTCTGACTTACTAACTACATTAGCTATAGCTTAAATCATGTTTTATAGATTGTTTATTCAAGAAAAAAAAAAACATTATTAGCATTGAGGAGGCACAACAGAGTTATTGAGTTCAAGTAAAGCAAATCAAATACATTAATTACACTGACTCTCTCTTTCTCTCTATTACCCAACTGTAGGTTGGAACTGTCATGAAGCGCCTCTACGAGGTGAAGAGAGACAGACTCAGGTGCTGGATTACACCCATGACATTTTATTAAAGAAAAGAACTAAAGTCCCAAAAATTGTGCAAACATACAAAAATGCAAACAAGGGCAAACTTACAGTTGGTGTCCCTGAGCCGACATCGCCCAGCAAACGCAGGAGAGATGAGTGGGAATACAAATGAATATACAAGTTGACATTCAATGGTGCAGCGAGGAATGACTGAACATGAGTAGACTAAATACAGACCAACAATGAAGTAAGTGACCACAGGTGTGGATGCACCTGAGCAACGAGAAGGAGAAAATCATAATGGGGATTGGAATCAGCTGATGATAATGAGAGGGGAGTAGTTGGGCTGGCAGTCTGACAGGCAATGCCCACACAAAGTGCAGACCCGAACAGCACCTGAATCTGTCAGTCAGAGAAGCAATAGGAAAAACAAACTCAGAGACAGACTAGAAATAAATTGCAAATAAAACAGGGCATGGCAAAAACAAGCTAAACAATGACAAGGAAAAAACGGAGACAATGAGAAAACTCAAAAGGCATAACAATTCACAGATAAGTATGAAAAAAGAAAAGCCATGAAGCTGAGCTTGTGAGGAAACCAAGCTCAGTTCGTGACAGGAACTGGGCCCTAAAGGTCTTATTGGCCCTTGGTAGACTGATGGTGCCAAAGGGTAATATCCACTTGTAAAAGAACCACAAAATTCTCATAAGCTGGAGTTGTAGTAGTGCCATAAATCAATGTTGCATACAGGAAATGTGAATTTGTTTCCTGTGTTGTTTGCTTTTTTTCTTTCATATTTACTTTCACTTTCACTCACTGACTAGGTACAGGTACCAAAAATAAACCACTTCATTGGGTATAGGCACTAAAACTACCTGCTTAGGAAAAGATCATGGCTTTATTAAACACATTCTTAACGGGTACAACCCTACTTCCCATTACATGATGCTATAAATCTTGGAAAGAGTTGTTGCCGTGCGATTATCTGACCATTTGCAGGGAGTTGGTTTGTTTGAGGTGTTTCTGGGTTCAGAGCTCATCACAGCACTGAAACTGCCTTAGTGAAGGTCTCTAATGACCTCCTGACTGCATCTGATAATGGACTTGTCTCTGTTCTTGTTCTTTTAGATCTCAGTGCAGCCTTTGACACTATTGATCATGCCATTCTACTTGATAGATTGGAACACGTTGTTGGACTCAGTGGAACTCCGTTGCAGTGGTTTAGATCGTATTTGTCTGATAGATTTCAGTTTGTCCATGTCAATGATGGATTTTCTTCCAGCTCCAAGCTCAGTCACGGAGTTCCACAGGGATCTGTGTTGGGCCCTACTCTTTTTAGTCTATATATGCTCCCGTTGGGCGATATCATCAGAAAGCACTGTATACATTTTCACTGTTACGCAGATGACACACAACTATACCTGTCAATGAAGCCCGATGATTGTGATCAGTTGGCCAAGTTAGATACCCGTCTTAAGGACATCAAAGCTTGGATGACTTGTAATTTTTTACTATTAAACTCTGATAAGACTGAAGTCATTTTTGTTGGCCCAAAACATCTTAGAAATTCCTTTTCAGATTATGCCCTTAATTTAGATGCTGCCACTCTCACTCTGAACAGTTGTGTGAGGAACCTTGGAGTTATTTTCGATCAGGATTTGTCCTTTAATTCACATATTAAAACTGTTTCTAGGACTGCCTTCTATCATCTGCGCAATATTGCCAAGATCAGGAGCATCTTGTCTCTGAATGATGCTGAGAAACTGATTCACGCCTTTGTCAGCTCTCGATTAGATTATTGTAATTCACTATTATCTGGTTGTCCTAAAGTATCTTTAAAAAATCTTCAGTTGACTCAAAATGCTGCTGCTAGAGTTTTAACTGGTTCTAGAAAAAGAGATCATATTTCCCCGTTTCTGTCCTCCCTCCATTGGCTTCCCATAGAATTTAGAATCAAGTTTAAAATCCTTCTTCTTACTTTCAAAGCTATTAACAATCTGGCCCCCCAATATATAAAAGATCTGATATTACCTTACCATCCTAATAGAGCATTACGCTCCCAAAATGCTGGCTTACTTGTGGTGCCCAGAATCTCCAAAAGTACAGTGGGAGGCAGAGCCTTCTGCTACCAAGCCCCTTCTCTCTGGAACCAGTTGCCACTCTGGTTCCGGGAGTCAGACTCGGTCTCTGTTTTTAAGAACAGGGTAAAGTCCTTCCTTTTTAATATAGCTTACGTTTAAGGAGGGTTTTTGTGTCTCTTAACCCCACTCTTGTTCTATTGTTATCTGATCCATACTGTTGGTTGACCTCCAATAATGTACTTGGCATCTTATTGTTATGTTCTTTATGTCTGTCCTTTCCATCCTCCCTATCCCTTCATCCCCAGCCAGTCGCAGCAGATGACTGCCCCTCCCTGAGCCTGGTTCTGCTAGAGGTTTCTTCCTTCCAAATGGGAGTTTTTCCTCTCCACTGTCGCTTAGTGCTTGCTCATAGGGGATCGTCTGATTGCTGGGTCTTTCTGTGACTGTGTGTTTTTTTTTTTTGCACTATGGCGCCACGAGACGGCTTTTGTTGTGATGTGGCGCATTATAAATAAAGCTGAATTTAATTGAATTGAATTGAATTAGACTACATTACTAATTGCACAGCCAAGAGTATTACTATGACTTAACATGTAAATGGTGGATGGGATTCACCCTGAGTACCTCAAGGCTCTGGATGTTGTAGGGCTGTCATGGTTGACATGACTCTGCAACATTGTATGGAGGTCAGAGACAGTGCCTTTGACATGGCAGACTGGGGAGGTGGTTCCTCTATTTAAGAAGAGGGACCGGAGGGTGTGTTCCAACTTTAGGGGGATCACACTTCTCAGCCTCCCTGGGAAGTTTTGTGTCAGGGTACTGGAGAGGACAGTCCAACCCTTTGTTGAACCTCAAATTCAGGAGGAGCAATGTGGTTTTCATCCTGCCTATGGCATACTGGACCAACTCTTTGCCCTGTCGAGAATGCTCGAGGGTTCGTGGGAGTTTGGCCAACCAGTCCACATGTGTTTTGTGGAATTGGAGAAAGCATTTGACTGCGTACCTCATGGTCTCTTGTGGGCAGTGTTGTGGGAGGATGGGGTATCGGGCTATCTGGTTCCTATACAACTGTTGCAAGAGGTTGGTTTGTATCGCAAACACTCAGTCAAACTTATTTCCAGTGAGAGTTGGACTCCGCCAGTGCTGCCCTTTGTCACTGATCCTGTTCATAATTTTTATGGACAGCATTTCTAGGTGCACCAAAGGAACAGAGGGTGTCATGTTTGACAGGATCTCATCTCTGCTGTTTGCAGATGATGTTGTCCTGTTGGCTTCATCTAGCAATGACCTGCAAGTCTTGCTGGAATGGTTTGCTACTGAGTGTGAAGTGGCTGGGATGAGAATCAGTACCTCCAAATCTAAGTCCATGACCCTCAGCCAGAAAAGAGTGGATTATCCTCTCCAGGTTGGGGAAAAGCTTCTTCCCCAAGTGGAGGAGTTTAAGTATCTTGGGGTCTTATTCATGAGTGATGGGAGAAGAGAGCAAGAGATTAACAGATGGACTGGAGCAGTGTCTGCAGTGATGCGGATGTTTTACTGGTCTCTTGTGGTGAAAATGGAGCTGAGCTCTAAAGTAAAGCTGTCGATTTACCAGTCAATCTATGTTCCTACCCTCACCTATGGTCACGAGCTTTGGGTAATGACCGAAAGAATGAGATCACAGATACAAGTGTCAGAAATGAGCTTTCTCTGTAGGATTGCTGGACTCATTCTTAGAGATAGGGTTAAGAGCTCAGTCATCCGGGAGAGGCTCAGAGTAAAATCACTGCTTCTCCACATTGAAAGGAGCCAGTTGAGGTTGTTTGAGCATCTGATCAGAATGCCTTTTGGGTATGTCCCACAGGGAGGAGACCCTGGGGCAGACCATCCAATCAACTTTGCTGCATCTGGCTGAATCTGAGCAGACAGTATGTCTCTACACACTTCAGAATTCATCTCTGTCTTCTGTTACATCATCAATAAACACTATTGACCCAGTGCGATGGGAAGCCATGAATGCTCATGCATCACACTGTTGACGCCATGTTTTACAGAAGCTGTAGTGTTCTTTGGATCATGAGTCAGTGCAAGCCTTCTTTATACTTTCTTGTTCCCATCATTCTGGTACAGGGTGATCTTTGTTTTATCTGTCCAAACAATGCTGTTCCAGAACTGGGCTGGCTTCTTTAGATGTTTTTTGGCAAAGTCTAAGCTGGGCTTTCTAACTTTTAGTCTGATTAATGGTTTGCACCTTGTGCTGAAGCCTCTTACAGCCGTGGACAAAATTGTTGGTACCCCTCTGTTAACAAAAGAAAAACCCACAATGGTCACAGAAATAACTTGAATCTGACAAAAGTGGTAATAAATAAAAATTCTATGAAAATTAACCAATGAAAATCAGACAGTGCTTTTGAATTGTGGTTCAACAGAATTACTTTAAAAAACAAACTCATGAAACAGGCCTGGACAAAAATGATGGTACCCCTATAAAAGATTGAAAATAATGTGACCATAGGGACATGTTCAACCAAGATGCGTCCACTAATTAATATCACAGGTGTCTACAAACTTGTAATCAGTCAGTTGGCCTATTTAAAGGGTGACAAGTAGTCACTGTGCTGTTTGGTGACATGGTGTTTACCACACTAAACATGGACCGGAGGAAGCAAAGGAGAGCAGTTGTCTCAGGAGATTAGAATGAAAATTATAGACAAGCATGTTAAAGGTAAAGGCTATAAGACCATCTCCAAGCAGCTTGATGTTCCTGTGACTACAGTTGCACATATTATTCAGAAATTTAAGATCCACGGGACTGTAGCCAACCTTCCTGGACATGGCCGCAGGAGGAGATGGATAATATGAATGGTAAGAAAAGAGCCCAGAACAACCTCTAAACACATTCATGGTGAACTCCAAGGTCAAGGTACATCAGTGTCAGATTGCACCATCTGTCGTTGTTTGAGCCAAAGTGGACTTCATGGGAGATGACCAAGGAGGACACCACTGCTGAAAACAAATCATAAAAAAGCCAGACTGGAATTTGCCAAACTGCATGTTGACAAGCCACAAAACTTCTGGGAGAATGTCCTATGGACAGACAAGACAAAACTGGAACTTGTTGGCAAGGCACATCAGCTCTATGTTCACAGACGCAAAAATGAAGCATACCAAAAAAAGAACAATGTCCCTACTGTGAAACATGGAGGCGGTTCTGTTATGTTCTGGGGCTGCTTTGCTGCATCTGTCACAGGGTGTCTTGAATCTGTGCAGGGCACAATGAAATCTCAAGACTATCAAGGTATTCTAGAGAGAAATGTGCTGCCCATTGTCAGACAGCTTGGTCTTAGTCGCAGGTCATGGGTCTTGCAACAGGATAAAGACCCAAAACACACAGCTAAAAACACCCAAGAATAGCTAAGAGCGAAACATTGGACTATTCTAAAGTGGCTTTCTATGAGCCCTGATCTAAATCCTATTGAACGTGTGTGGAAGGAGCTGAAACATGCTGTCTGGAGAAGGCACCCTTCAAACCTGAGACAACTGGAGCAGTTTGCTCATGAGGAGTGGGCCAAAATACCTGCTGAGAGGTGCAGAAGTCTCATTGACAGTTACAGAAATCGTTTGATTGCAGTGATTGCCTCAAAAGGTTGTGCAACAAAATATTAAGTTAAGGGTACCATCATTTTTGTCCAGGTCTGTTTCATGAGTTTGTTTTTTAAAATAATTCTGTTGAACCACAATTCAAAAGCATTGTCTGATTTTCATTGGTTAATTTTCATAGAATTTTTATTTATTACCACTTTTGCCAGATTCAAGATATTTCTGTGACCATTGTGGGTTTTTCTTTCATTAACAGAGGGGTACCAACAATTTTGTCCATGGCTGTAGATACTGATACACCTACTTCCTGCAGAGTGTTCTTCACTTTGGGTGGGTGTTCTGAAGGGGTTTTTCTTCACCATAGAAAAGATCCTGCGATCATTAACCAATGTTAGCTTCCATGGATTTCCTGGCCTTTTTGAGTTCCCGAGCTCACCAGTGCTCTCTTTTTTCTCAGAATGTACCAAAGTGTTGATTAGGCCACTCCTAACATTCCCACTATCTCTCTGATGGATTTCTTTTTTCAGCCTAAGTATGGTCTGTTTCACTTCCACTGAGAGCTCTTTTGACTGCATGTTGTTGGGGTCACAGCAACAGCTTCTAAATGCAAATGCCACACCTGGAATCAACTCCAGATCTTTTATCTGCTTGACTGAAGATGGATTAATGAAGAGATAGCACATGTAGCCATTAAACAAGCTTTTGAGTCAATTGTCCAATTACTTTTGAGCCCCGGAAATGAGGAGACTGCATAAAAATGGTTGCAGTTCCTAAACTGTAAGAGCAATTTGGATGTGAATACCCTCAAATTCGAGATGAGTTCTGAACTTTAAGCCTATATTGATGATAGTGTGGGTGACACACATGTTGGGCTCACATTTCCACAGAGATATGACTGCATGTGTACTGGGGGTTTCACGTCTGGAAGGACAAGGGACTGGAATCTGCAGAAGATAACGAGGAGGTGTGAGATTTGCCTTTTTGTCCCACAGACAAACCGGATTTCCGGTTCATCAATGAATGAGAGACAATGGTGAAGGTTCAAAGGGATGCTTTGTGACTGTATGTTTACTGAAGCACCATGTGACTTGAGTTCTGATGCTGGAAACATATAAAAGGGTGATGTGATATGATTCTTTCTCTTCTTCCTGCTTTGAGAATGCTAGACGATGTGTTCTGTCAATAAAGCTGAACCTGAGAAATAAACTCAGCCTCATCATTCGAGCACATCCTCTACAATATAACTGTATCTTGAATATGTTTCGGTAAACAGGTCCATATACAGTATACTGTATATATGGACATTGACCGTGTTTTTTTTAACCAACTCTGTATGATGCTAGGTTCAGAGTAGATGGTCAAGTGGATTTTGCTGAAGATGTTTTGTTCCAAAATTTTAGCACAGTTGAACTTTCACAATTTAAAATATTTTACTTTTAGACTCTGCGGTGCTTTGGTTGCTCTCAGCCTTTATTGTTTCTATGGTCAACACCACGCTTATGTTTTTTTAAATGGGTTTTAAAAGCTCCTCATTTGATACTGGGGCTATACTGATGATGTACTGTATCCCAGATGTCCTGTTGTGTTTTGGTAAGCACAAATGAAAAGGTTCTGCATGCTCTCGCTTGTAACAACTTCCCAGTGGGCTTTAAAAATAACAATGCCAGCTTTGATCTACAGTCCTCAAGAGAGAGCATGTCTGCAACTCTTTGCTCCTTTTAGCCAAGAAATTGCACCAAAACAGAGAGGCTGCTGTTGCTTATTATTGAGTAGTGCATTTGAATAATGACTGTGCTGTTTTCCTGTGTGCATGGCCTGTCACTCCTGCGTCACTGGCCTCATTTGTATGTTGCTGTGTGATTTTGGATGAACGTATGCCTTCAGTACAAACAGGGAAAGAAATGAGGATAGAGAACACAGTGGATAAAGACGCACACGGTTACAAGCAGGAGTCAATACCAAATACACCAAAAACCATTGACTCCCCTGTTCATGCATAAGGTCTGACTTGGGAGAGATTATCTTGGCTTGATAATGACAACAGCATCACAGAGAAATCAATGGAGCAGATGACACCCCTGTAGCTCAGCTGAGGTAATACATTTTGCTCTGTTCAGAGCTCTTTTAAATCAGTTCACCCCCCACAACACACACACGCACGAGCGCACACACACACACACACACCCTCTAATTCTAGAAGTCCTGCAACACATTTTTATTTTACAAATTTGCAATAGGGACAAACCAGCAGTTGGGAGAGGAGTTCTTCACTCTTCAGTTGTGCTGGTCACGTCGATTAAGATGTGAAATTGTACAATTCCAGCAGTTCATATTCAGCTCCGGGGCTTTATCTGAAATTAAAAAAGTCCTCTTTTCCTCGGCTTTGAAGTTTTTGTAAGCCACTCAAATGGTTCAATTTATAGAATGTGGAAGCTAAAGGAGGCTTTGATTTTTGCAGTCAGCTTTGCCTGTCACTTTGTGTTACATGCTGGCTTATCTAAAGGCTAAAATCAACTGGCATTGCCATGCTGTCAGCCTTTTCCTACTCTTCTATTTCAGATTTTGATTCACCCATTATTATCTGCTGCACCACCCAAATGATTGACAAATGGTTAGAAGAATAGGTACTGTAAGGGAAAATGTGATGCAGTGGTCCCTATTATTTTTTCACAGTATGGATTTATTCTTTTTATGTGACTGGACAACCACCAGCTCCCAGCTGATTGTCTCCCAGCTGGTCTGGGAATGCCTTGGTATCCTCTCTGAAGAGCTGGAGCAGGTGGCTGGGGAGAGGGAAGTCTGGGCTTCTCTGCTTGAACTGCTGCCTCCGCGACCTGGACCTCCGGAAAAGCGGTAGAAGATGGATGGATGGATGGATGGATGGATGGACAACCACCGATGCGGAATGCAATTTTTCTGTTTCTAAGGTTATGTTGTGTATGTTAACTACCTTCAATTTAAGCAATATCACACAAGAGGGAGTGACATAGTGGGATATCAGCTTAACTGTGATGTGCCGGAGCAGAAGCTGAAGTTATTTTACTCCGTAGAAAATAATAGTCCCCCCTGACTCGCCACAGCTAACTATTCCTAAGCACCACAATAAGCACATTACAGAATAGAATAGGCTTGTTGTTATTTCACATATATGTACAATGAAAAAAGATATTGTGCAGTACACAAGTCATAGTTTTTATGCTCACACATCCTCTGCTTGAGTTGGTTTGGTGGATCACTTGACTCATGCCATATTGCTGACTTCTTGTTTGCATGACAGTTACCCTAGGAGAGTCCTTGATGAAGTCACAACTTTGTTGTCACCACACGGATAGTATGAGCGGCTGATCGGGATGGTAAATCCAATCTCACCTTGTCAATTTTGTTATCAGCTCATCTGTGATTAGTTTCTGTTGATTTTCCCATTAGTTTCCACAGATTTTGCTGGTTCTGTCATGATTAAATACACAAGAGGCTTAAATGCAGAGAAAACCACTTCAGATGAACACTCAGACTCAAGAGGAAAGTTTAACACAACTTTAATGAAAAGTAAAATATACAAACACGCTAACTTAATAAACATACTACATTCAAACAACTAATGAAAAACGCAAACAACACACCAACTTAACCCTTTAAAGTTCCAGCTGTCATAAGACATCAACATCACCTGTTGTCCCTGGCACAGTCTGCGCCTGTCACGTGATGTGTCCCAAAAGCACAGAAAACCCAGCTGTACCAAGCATTTCACATCACAAGATGTCAGACACGTATAGCTTACTGCTCTTCACAGGAGGACTGGAAGACTTCACCCAAATGAGCCGCCTCAAACATCATTTCTGGAAACAAGATGAAGAGAATGTAAACAAAGGCTCCGTCGTAACATATATTTCCACACGGAGGAAGCATTTGCTCCAAGTTTTGCCAACTATGATTCTAAAAAGAGATTATTTAGCTTCTAAAGGGAAATATTTACCTCTTTTGAGAGCAGAAGATGGTCTGGATTGTGCACACTTTTGTCTGCCATTGACAGAGCTGCACGTGACGACAGAGAACAATAGCGCCGGTTTGGCAGCATAATGTACCCAAAATTGAGGTGGAAAAATTCTTAACATACATGTGACAGTTTCTGGATGTGGGAGAGAAACGGAAAATGACTGGTAGAAAACAAAATAAGGATTGTGGATGACGAAAATGGATGAATGAAGACACGACGAGTGGTAGGTCTGATGGTTTTTTATCAGTTTGTGTACATTCTACTGATTTTCTGGTTCATATACTTTGAAGATAACAAAAAACAAAAACGAAGACAAAAAACAAAACCAAAACCATCCTTTGTGTAAATATGTCCAAAGTCCACTTTTGACTGAAAGTTATGTAATTCAATACAGCTGCCATCACATTATTCAAATTAGATGTGTAAATTCACTCCTATCTCAAACTTTGAATCACATTCTACATCTTTCTAATTGACAGTAAGCCATTATCTTTTACCATTTTTAAGTCATAGCCTTTAGAATGTCTGATATCTAAACTGAATATTTTCTTGATAAATAAAACCTTGACCACCAGAGGGGGGAGGCTGATGGGCATGCTGCTGTGCCACAGAATTTTAGGAGGTAAAATATAATAAAGACAGGGGCATGCTGGAGCCACATGTAGCTTGAAAGAGAGGAGAGGAGAAAGGAGGTTAATAACTAAGATAACCAAATGGAGAATGATGACAGGGGAAGACAGTCTTACTACACAAGCTGAGGGCCTGACAGTGAACTCCAACATGAAACACAAAAGGGGGGAGACTGGAGACTGCAGGGAGATGATGGAATGGTGGAGATGACCGGGTGACCTTGGTGGAAATGATATTGTCCTTGAGTAGTCTGGTAAAGGTGAGCATGCACAGCCTCGGAGACAAACCGCTGGAGTGGCAGCAAACCTGAGGAGGAGAAGACACTGGCTCTTAAATATGCTGGTAGACCAGGAAGCAGCAAGTGTGTCAATCACGCAGGTGCGCTGATGAGCTCCGGAGCCGGGAAACACAGAAACAGGAAGGGAGGAGGGATGGACACTCACCTGATCATCACAGTGCCCCCCCCCCCCCACACACACACCAGAGGCGCCCCCTGGCTACTCTCCGGGCTTCTGGGGATGCACCGAATGAAAGGCCCGTACCATGCCTTTGTCATGGAAGTGGGACCCGGGGATCCACGACCTCTCCTCTGGTCCATAGCCTTTTCATTGGGCAAGAGATTTAAGGCCCCAGCCCCGATGGCGAACATCCAAAATCCTCTGGATGGTATAGGTGGTATGGCCGTCGAGGATCCGAGGAGGAGGAGGGGAGGTCCAGGAGGACACAGGGGGCTGGCCGAGAGGGGTTTGATGTGTGAGACGTGGAAGGTCGGATGAATGCGGAGAGGCAGGGGCAGGTCCAGCCGAACTGTGCCATCATTAATTATGCGGGAGATGGTGTTCAAACCCAGATAGCGGGGTGACAGCTTCTGTGATTCCATCTTCAACGGCACCTGTTTGGCGGACAGCCAGACCCCATGATGTACTTAGGTACTGGTGCACGTCTGTGGTTGGCATAGAGGCAGTTCCGCTTGGACGGACAGAGAAGGGTAGCACGAGTGGACTTCCACAGACAGCGACAACAGCGCATGTGGGCCTCCACCAATGGCACAGCGATTTCCCTCTCCGCCATGGGTAGTAAAGGTGGTGTGTACCCCATGGAAGCTTTGATGGGCGTCAGTCTGGTAGTGGAGGAGACAGCAGTGTTGAGCACATACTCCACCCAGGTCAGTTGGGAACTTCAGGTGGAAGGGTTGCAGGATGCCATGCACCTCAGGGTGGCCTCCAAGGACTGGTTGGCACGCTTGACCTGACCGTTGCTCTGTGGATGATAACTGGTGGTAATGCTGATCGTAGTACCCAGGGACCAGCAGAAGGCTTTCCCGACCCGCGATGTAAACTGTGGCCCTCGGTCTGACACAATGTCCATCGGGATGCGGTGCAGGCAGATGACGTGGAGGGAAAGTAAATTAGCAATCTCAGCAGCAGAAAGTGGTTTAGGGAAGGGAACTAAGTGAATGGCTTTGGAAAAACGATCGCCAATGGTGAAAATGACTTTATTACCATGAGACGGAGGGAGACCCGTAACAAAATCTATGGCAATATGGAACCAGGGGCGACTAGGGACAGGGAGGGGGTGGAGGAGACCGGCCGGGGTAAAGAGTCTGATTTATTGGTGACACAGATATGACAAGCCTTCACAAAGTCTTGAACGCTTAAAACACTTAAAAACTTTTATCAGTATGTCTCCTGCTCAACCAGGTGAAAAAAGACATTGGACCTGTGCTATGGATCCATTGAGAGGGCCTATAAATCACTTCCCCTTCCTCCTTTAGGATCCTCAGATCACAACTGTGTACGTTTGCTGCCCACGTATAAAACTGCTCTCAGAAGAGGCAAGGTGAAGACCAGAGACATAGAGGTGTGGACAGAGGATTCAGTGCACTGCCTCCAGGAATGCTTTAACTGTACGGACTGGGAGGTTTTCACACTGTCCTGCGGGGATGATTTGGACTCTTTGGTAGATGTCACATGCTCATACATGGCTTTCTGTAAAAATATGATCGTTCCACGTAAACGTGTCAAAATATATCCCAACAACAAGCCATGGGTTACAAAATCAGTTAAATCCTGCTTACAGAGGAAAGCACTTGCCTTTAAACAGGGGTCTGTTTCTGAGCTACAGGTTGCCACAAAAGAGCTGAAGTCCAAAATTTTAAGAGCAAAACAGAATTATAAATCAGAATTGGAAAGCAAGATGGCAACAAAGAAACTTGGTTCAGCCTGGGCCAGTATGAAAACTATTGCAGGCCTTCAGAGCACAGAGCGCAGTAATCATGTGTTTTTAGATGATTTTAATTCAGACACAGAGCTGGCTAATGCTCTTAATTGTTTTTATGGTAGTTTTGATTCCTCTGATTTTAGCACAGAAACCCAAGATTTGAAACAAAAACTCAAAGACAATCAGCACTTTAATATTGAGGTGCAGGATATTAAAAGGGCGTTCTGTGCTGTAAAAGTGAACAAAAGTCAGGGCCCTGATAATATATGTGGGCGATTGGTAAAGTCCTGTTCACATGAACTGAGTCCTGTATTTCATTACATTTTCAATAAGTCCTTACAGACACAACATGTGCCTAAGATCTGGAAAGATGCCGTGGTTGTTCCCGTTCCAAAATCCAGCTGTCCTAAAACGGTAAACGACTTTAGACCAGTTGCTTTGACTTCAATTTTAATGAAAATTTTTGAAAAACTGGTCAGATTTGAGGTCCTAAAAGCAGACTGAACATGCATTGGATCCTTTGCAGTTTGCATACAGGCCTCACAAAGGAGTGGAGGATGCCACTGTCACTCTGTTTAACATGCTTTTTAAACATCTGGATTTTAATGGGACACACGCCAGGCTTTTATTTGTGGACTTTTCCTCCGCCTTTAATACAATCCAACCTCATATTTTAGTTGAAAGGCTCCTGCAACAATTTGATTTGAGCAATAATCTGGTGGGTTGGATTCTGGATTTTTTAACCAACAGGACACAGAGAGTAACGGTCAATGGTACATTGTCTGACCAAAAGTGCTCTTCTACTGGCTCTCCTCAGGGGTGTGTGTTGTCACCACTACTCTTCATCCTGTACACAAACATGTGTCGGAGCAGACATGACAACAGACACATTATAAAGTATGCTGATGATTCAGTTATTGCCAGTCTTCTCCAGGATGGTGAGAGTGGCCACGGCCCAGTAGTTGATGATTTTGTTCACTGGTGTGAGGATTCCTACCTGCAGCTGAATACGACAAAAACTAAAGATATGATTATTGACTTTAGGAGAAAAACTCCCAGGCACAAAGTCACCGTACTAAAAGGCCAGACCACTGAATGTGTACAATCCTACAAATATCTTGGGACGATTATTGATAGTAATTTAAACTTTGAAGAGAACTGTGAAAGGGTGTGCAAAAAGGGTCAGCAACATTTGCATTGTTTAAGGAAACTTGCACACTTCCAAATTGACCCAACCATGATGATAATGTTTTATCGGGCTTTTATTGAATCTGTTTTATCCTTTTCTTTAGTGTCATGGTTTGGTCAGATAAAACTGAAACAGAGGAAATCCTTGGATCAGGTAGTTAGTAGTAGTAGTAGATTAGTTTATTTGACAGGGACAGTGCAATAAACATAGACAATTAATCAAAGACAATCAATCTGATGTGTTGCACATAGAGTGTATAGCTATTAGCTAATTTGCAACTCTTGTCCCTGGATGGGCTTTAGAAAAAAGAATCAAGATAAAAAATATACACAATAACCACATACATCAATGCAGAAAAATTATAAATACACAATTATAAATATTATAAATATTATAAATACACAAATATAACAGCCTGACTCACATTTAACATAAATATTATAAATATTATAAATACACAAATATAACAGCCTGACTCACATTTAACACATATAATATAACTCACATTTGCCTATTTCAGGCCTTCCTCCCTCCGTCACTCACTATAAACAAACACATTTATTCCTTCCCTTCATTCACTCTCACTTTGCAGACAAATAATTCATACATGAGTACATTCTTGTTTATTTTTCAGCCAGTTTTTAACATTTTTAGTGAATGTTTTAAAGTCCGTTATTATTTTAATTTCATTTGGCATTGTGTTCCAGATGTGACTGCCCTTTATAGAGAAAGCTGTTTGTCCAAATGTGGTTCTGCGGTGGAATATTTTACAGTTATTGTTAACAGAACTCCTGGTGGCTCTGCTGCTGTCCTGTCTTTGGACGAAACCAGCAAGTGGCTCGGGTGCTGATTTATGGAAACATTTGAACGTTAATTTCAGAAGACAGAGGTCAATGAAGCTCTCAAAACTCAATAGGTTGTATTTTTTTAAAACATTACAGTGATGCCACCTAATGGGCTTTTTGTCCAAGATTTTTAGGGTTTGATTATATAATGAACCTATATGTCTTATTGTGGAAGGGGCTGCTTGAGCCCAGACTGTCAAACAGTATGATATATGAGAAAAAAACATAGAATGCATATACAGTGCAGCTGCTTCGTAAGGTATGTAATATCTAATTAATTTAAAGCAGTTCAGATTTTTTTTTACTGTTTTTGAAATTTTCTTTATATGAAGATTAAATTTGAGTTGAGGATCTAGTACAATGCCAAGGTATTTGAATTCTGTAGCTAAACTGATGTCATGATCATGTATATTAACTTTAAAATGTTGCAGGTTACATTTTTTGATTGAAAAGCACATTGAGACTGTTTTCTGAAGGTTCAGCAATAGATGGTTCTTGAGGAGCCACTCTTGGACATCAACCATACTTGTAGACAGTACATCTGCAGCCTGTGCTGGAGTCTTGGCAGCTGTGTAAATAACTGCATCATCTGCATAAAGTTGGCATGTTGCAGCTGAGCAGTGTAACGGCAAGTCATTAATAAAAATGCTGAAAAGTAAAGGACCAAGAATGGACCCTTGTGGGATACCCATGCGGTTGTTTAAAAATGAGGATTTATCCTGGTGAACTTTTACACACTGTTCTCTATTCTGGAGATAAGATGCAAACCATTCTAATGTATTTGGGGAGAAGTTAAAAGATACCATTTTGGATAAAAGCAAACTGTGGTTTACAGTATCGAAAGCCTTTTTGAGATCTAGAAAAACAGCTCCTACCACATTACCCCTGTCCAAGGACTGTTTGACGTTTTCAATAAGGCAACAATTTGCTGTTTCTGTTGAGTATCCTGGTCTAAAACCAAATTGATGTGGATGAAGAAGTTGACTGTCTTGTAAGTAGTCTATCAGCTGTGTAGCTACAACTTTTTCAAGAACCTTAGATAGGACTAGTAAAATAGAGATTGGGCGGTAATTGCATATATCGTCTTTACTGCCTGATTTATGAACTGGTATGACGACAGCTTTTTTCCAGCCAGATGGAAATGTACTAGACCTAATGGAGAGATTAATGAGATGAGTCAGTGGTTTGATTAATATTTTGCTGTGCATTTTGAGAAAGGAGGTGCTCATATTGTAGATATCATGAGTTTTTGAGTTTGACAGTGTTTTAACAATACCAGCAATTAACTTCTCATTTACCTCATCGATGTGAAAAGTATCTGTTGGAAGTATGGAATTTGTGTTGTTGAGCACATTTGGCAGCACAAAAATTTTTGTTAAGTCTTCCACAGAGCCCACAAAGTGTGAATTAAATTCATTTGCCAAAGTAGCCTTGTCACTGACGGTCTTGCCATTGATTCTAAGTTCCTTTACCCCCTTCTGATCGTTTTTTTATTAGTTAGGTTATTTAAATGCCTCCATAGGGAACTGTTGTTACCCTTTGCATGATCTATCAGTTTATTGTAATAAGATATTTTTGATTTTCGCAGCTCATGTACCACTTTATTTCTTAAACTTTTGTACACAAGGTGATCATTTTGTAGTTTGGAGGTTAGTGATGTTTTCAGTGCATAGTCTCGCCTCTTCATAAGTTTTCTTATTTCATTATTTAACCATGGTAGGCTAATCTTCTGTTGTCTACTTTTAATTTGCTTTGAAAATTTTTCTATAGACTTTGTGATTGTTGCAGTTATAAAATTACAACAATCATCTACTTCACATGTTGACATGAGCTGCTCCCAATTTTGATTCTCTAAGTAATGTTCAAACTCCTCATTTTTTGATTTGGGGATAATAAAATTTGATTTGTCAATATCGACTCCCCCAAAATACTGTAGTCGCTTTTTAGTAAGTTTCCTGACAGCAAGAACCATGTTATGATCTGAGAGACCAGTTACAAGATTATAGGTTCTGGTTATTCGTTCTGGTTTATTAGTAAATACCATGTCAATAAGTGTTCTGGATTGTTTGGTTATCCTGGTGGGTCCTTTGATGATTTGCTGGTAATTAAATTTAGTCATGAGGCTTTTCAGTTTTTGTTTGTCTTTTTTATCAGACCAGTTGATATTAAAGTCACCATGAATTATTGTTTCTCTGTTCTTCTCAAGTTGTTTAACCAGATCACTTAATTCATTATAAAAGGAAGAGTTGTGTGACGGTGGGTTGTACACTACTGCAATGTTGAAATTCATTACCGGAGAGAGACATACATTAACAGCTAAACATTCAAGTGAAGTATTCAAATCAACCAGTTGACATTTATATTTCTCTTTGATGTAAATTAAAACACCTCCTCCCCTCCCTACCTGCCTGTCTTTTCTAAAACACTGGTAGCCCACAATATCAATCATATTAGTGTCTATGTTACTGTGTAGCCAGCTTTCTGAGAGACAAAGGTAGTCCAGATTTGAGTCCAACAGCAACACCGAAATCTCATCTCTTTTGGGGATTATGCTCCGTATGTTTAAATGACCGCCGAGGATCCCCTTTGGTTTAGCCTTGGTGTCCCAAAGAACTCGTGCATGATTAACAGTTTGGAAAAATAAATGTTGTTTTTGCTTTTGTACAGCTCGGTTTTGTGCTAACCCAGTGGTCTGCTGTTTAATAGTGGCAGGTCCAGGGTTAAGGTGAATATCTCCTGCCAGAAGTAGCAGAACTAACAGAACTTTAACTGTATATTCTCTGCCATATTGTGATTTTTGCTTAACAGCCATGTTTGCCTTAATTTGGAAGTTTTTGCTCAGGGCTTTTAAAGACCACATAGAGTGTAGGGTGAGATGTCCAAGCCCAAATCCATACAGATAAAACTTTTTAACTTCACCTTTGGTTGAGTTTGTCGGAAAATCCTTCTTGTTGCAGGTCCAGACACACAAAGACAAAACGAAGAGGAAGTAGAGAAGTAGAGAAGGCTTATTAGTGGTGCCCATCAGCCCACTTTTTAATCCGGTGGCAGCCATCTTCAGTCTTTCTTGGAAAGAAGGAAAAAGAAAATCTGTGGATAGTAAAATAAATTCTGCTTATATCGCCAGAATCTGATCCGATTGTCCTCGAATCCAGCTGGGCCTCAGCTAGCCAACTAGCCCCTTCCGTTGCTGGTCTCGTTGCTCATAGTCGCCGTAACTGGTCTCCCGTCCCGCTCCTCCAACCGAGTCTCGTCACACACCGCCGCTGCCACCGAGCTCCGCTGAGGTCACGGTAAGTCCTCCGCTAGGCACCGCCACCTACCGTCGTCTGCCTGGGTGAAATCTCTGCTGAGCCCCGTCAACAAATAGCCGCTTGCCTGGTAGTATCTCCGCTGGGCCTCGCAGCTGGGCTTCGATTCAGGCTGGTGTAAGGTGGAATGACTGGCGCCAGCATTAAGCTAACTAGCGTTAGCTTAGCAATCGCTTCGGGTAGTCTCGTCGCACACCGCCGCTGCAGTCACGGTTAGATGGTCCAGTCGTTTGCTTGGTGAGTCACAGCTGAGCCTGACATCCTTGTACACCAGACAGGTACAGAGGATTGCTACCTCCATTTAAATGATGACTCCCACCCTTTGCACTGCCACTTTCAGCTTCTTCCCACAAGACAGAGGTTTGCTGTCCCAAAAAGTAAAACCCAGTGCTACAAAAACAGCTTTGTTCCTGCTGCTGTCAAAGAGTTGAACAAGTTCTAACAATATATTGCACATAATTTAGTTACCTATTTATTAACTCCATTTTATATTTACTTATTTTTGTAGGATTTTTATTTGGGTTCTAAATCTTTTATTGGGTTTTAGACCTTTGAGTTTTTAACCTCTTTGACTAGTCTTTAACTTTTTAATATGACCCTTCTCTCTTCTCTCTGGTTTTTCTCTCATCTCTTTGTCTTTATATCCTGATTGATGGAGCCTTGAGTATTTTTATCATGTTTATAGTCAGCTTCATGTGTGCCTGTGTTTGTGTTTATGTTGAATGTAATTGTGGTTTGTAAATATGGATGTCACCAGACTGCAAAACAAATCTACCTACGGGTACAAATAAAGTAACCTGAACCTGAACCTGAAAGTCTTGAACGTCCTTTCTGAGAGACGGCCACCAAAGCACACATTGTAACAGTTTGATGGTGCGGGAAATGCCAGGATGACATGCAAAAAAAACTGGTGTGCCCCCACTGGATGGCCTCACTGCATAGGGAAGAAGGAACATACAACCTGTTGGGCGGGCCTCCCTCGGGGATGGGTTCTAAAGACTGGGCCTGCCGGACCCTCTGCTCAATATCCCAAGTAAAGGCTCCTAAAATGCAGGAAGAGGGCAGAATGGTCTCCGGGAGGGGGGGCAGCAGCTGCAGAGGGGAAGACTGAGGAGGAGTCAGAGGCAAACTGGTGTGAGAGACCATCAGGTTTAACATTGCGGGACCCTGGGTGGTATGTCATGGAAAAATTGACTCTACGAAAAAACAGGGCCCACAGAGCTTGCCAGGAAATCAGCAGTCTGAGATACTCTAAATTTTTGTGATCTATCCAGATGATCACCGGCTGATTAGCTCCCTCCAACCACTGCCTCCACTCCTCCAGTGCCAATTTAATGGCCAGCAGTTCGCGGTCCCCTACATCATAATTTCTCTCAGCTGGGGTCAACCGCTGAGAGAAAAATGCGCACGGGTGAAGCTTCTGATTGGAGCTGGAATGCTGTAAAAGCACAGCGCCCACCCCCGAATTAGAAGCATCCACTTCGACCACGAACTGGGTATGGGGGTCGACCTGCACCAAAACAGGCATGGTGATAAATTTGTCTTTAAGTGCTGCAAAAGCCTGTTCAGCGGCCTCGGACCACTTGGACAAGCTTTTGGTGGAAGTGAGCTGTGTAAGTGGCAGAGTTGTTTTACTGTAATTACGGATAAACCGGTGGTAGAAGTTGGCGAAACCCAGGAAGCATTGAAGCTCCTTCCTTGTTTTGGGAGTAGGCCAGTCTACTACTGCTTTTATTTTAGCCAGGTCAGCCTTTAATGTACCCCCGCCCATGGTGAACCCCAGGAATGAAGTGGAGTGGGTAGAAAACTCACAGTTCTCAGCTTTCACAAAAAGCTGATTTTCAAGCAGCTGCTGCAGAACGGTGCAGACATGGACTATGTGTTCCTCCAGCGTGCGAGAAAAAAATCAAAATGTCATCTAAGTAAACAAAAACCAAAATTATTCACCATGTCTCGAAGGACGTCGATTAACCGCTGGAAGACGGCGGGGGCGTTGGACAAGCCAAAGGGCATGACCAGATATTCAAGTTGACCCAGATGTGTTTTGAAAGCCGTCTTCCACTCGTCCCCCTCGCGTATGCACACCAGGTGGTACGCATTCCAGAGATCGAGCTTAGCGTACACCCTTGCCTGTTGGAGAAGTTCAAAAGCCAAGTTAATGAGAGGCAACAGGTACTTATCCTTAATGGTGATGGTGTTAAGCTTGTGATATGCTTGCTGAGGGAGTCTTTTATGTAGCTGTCTATTGTCTCCCTCTCTGGCCCAGACAAACTGTAGAGCCAGCTGTATGGCAGCCACGCACCCGGAAGGAGGTCAATAGCACAGTCATAGGATCGATGAGGTGGTAACAAAAGGGCCCTTGACTTGCTAAAGACCTCCCCTAAGTCATGATAGACCTCAGGCATGCGGCTGAGATCTGTCGGCTCAGCCAGAAGGGAGAAGATAGGGAGAGTGGGCAAGCCTGCGGCCAAATGGAGACACGATGACAAGCAAAAAGGGCTACAGGAGGAAATGGAGCCCTTGTCCCAACTGATAATGGGGTTATGTTTGTGAAGCCACGGATACCCCAGAATCACGGGTGCAGATGATTGCGGGAGAATGAGGAACTGGATAGACAAAATGACCAAAACAGGTTCAGTTGCAGGGTAACTGCCATGAGCCTACAACCAGACAGAGCGGAAATGTTAACAGGTGTTGGGAGGTTCCTGGTGGGAATCTGAAATTCTCAGACCAGACCCTGAGGAATGAAGTTTTGCCCTGCTCCGTAATCCACCAGAGTGGAGGTTTTGCACTTGGCCCCCAACAACTGGATGAGTGCCCTAAGTGTAAAACATTGGGGAGATTTTGAGAAGTACCTCCCGCCAGACCCCCCACAGTTACTAACCGGCTGGTTCTTTTGGCCGAATAGAGCATTTTGAAACCACATGATCAGTGGCCCTGCGATACATGCAAGCCTCCACCTCTTCGGTGCCGGTGTTCCTCCAGAGTCAGATCCATCCACCCGAGGACCATTAGCTCTGGAGGTGATGCCCTTGGGCCACACGAGAGGATGGGGGAACTGGTCCCAGAGAAGACGAGGAAGCAGCAGCCTTCTGCTCCCTCATGTGCCCCTGATACCGGTTATCAAGGGCAACTGCCTGTAAAATCAGTTCATCCAGAGAGGATGGGTTGACGCAGATAGCCAGTTCAATGCGGAGATTGGCATTTAGACTCCAGAGGAAGATGCTGCATAGCACAATGTCATTCCACCCGGAGTCTGCCGTGGCAACCCAGAACTCGACCAAGTAGTCGGCAACTGACCGACTTCTCTGCCGAAGTCCCAGCAACTGGCTAGCAATGTTCCCCTCGCTCTCCGTATGGTCAAAAGCCTGAATGAACTCCTGCACAAACCACTCAAATGTATATTGGGCCCCTTCTGGACCACTTAAGATGGACTGGGCCCACTTAAGTGCCGGTCGTGGAGTAGCAGGGTCATGAACTGGATTTTAGCCGAATCATCCCTATACTCCCTTTCCACCTGCTGAAAATACAACCGACAATGGAGCAGGAACCCTTTACATCCCCCCACCTCCCTCGCATAGGGGGCAGGCGAGGGAACGGAAATGGTCCTGCGGATAGGTGTTGCCGTCTGTGCAGCAGATGCAGGAGGGGGACATACCTGTCAAGGCATACCTCATGCCTCCCTTATTGGGGGGGCTTTCACACCTGTATTGAGTACTTAAAAACTGTATTTATCGGCAGATGAAAGAAAACTGAAGCAAAAAACAAACAAACAAAAACCAAACAAACAACAACAACATGAACTATTTCAAACATATTTATTCAAATGTACACGTATATGGACACAATCTTGAGCCATAACGTTTTGGTAATGTGAAAATAATAAGCCAAGTAGCACAAAAAATAAATAAATAAATAAATAAATAAATTTTAAAAAATAAATGATAATATTAATAATAAATAAATAAAAATAAATAAATAAATAAACAATATTTTTCAAATTTACATTAGCACAAGGTAGATTGCTTAATTTGAAAGTACACAATAAGAATAATTCTGAATATACACTACTGTTTAAAAGTTTGGGGTCACTTAGAAATTTCCTTATTTTTGAAAGAAAATCACTGTTTTTTTTCAATGAAGATAACTTTAAACTAGTCAGAAATACACTCTAATATCTAATATACATTGCTAATGTGGTTAATGACTATTCTAGCTGCAAATGTCTGGTTTTTGGTGCAATATCTACATAGGTGTATAGAGGCCCATTTCCAGCAACTATCACTCCAGTGTTCTAATGGTACAATGTGTTTGCTCATTGCGTCAGAAGGCTAATGGATGATTAGAAAACCCTTGTGCAATCATGTTAGCACAGCTGAAAACAGTTTAGCTGGTTAGAGAAGCTATAAAACTGACCTTCCTTTGAGCAGGTTAGTATCTGGAAAAAATTATTATTTCAAATACAAATCATTATTTCTAACGTTGTCAATGTCTTGACTATATTTTCTATTCATTTTACAACTCATGGGGGTAAATAAGTGTGACTTTTCATGGAAAACACAAAATAATTGTCTGGGTGACCCCAAACTTTTGAACGGTAGTGTAGTTCTTAATTGTCAGCTAGATATATACACTTGGAATTAAAGAGTTTTTAATTGTCAGCTTTGTTACACTAATGCACTTTGATGAACTTGAAACAAGAAAATGTTCACTGATGCTGCTTGTTATAGTTCCAAGTAGCAGCCTTTGCTGACTCTAGCATTTCTTTTGAAGGCTTGACCTTGAAGCATGGAGTGTCACAATTCATTTTCACTTGCATGAAAGAAGTCAGAGTTTCTGGGAGCATACTTTTTCTGAAGTCGGTGTGAATTTTCCTGACCATGCTGAAAGCCCTCTCACTGTCAGCATTGCTGTGAGGAAGGCAAAGCAGTGCTGAGTACACTTTGAGGAGCTGGGGGAAGCGGGGCACATCAAGGGCTGTCTTCAAGGCCATCACCTGACCCCAGTAGACGTCAACACGGACAGGCTTGCCATCCTTGTCTTGTAGAGGCACTGTGTTTTCTGGCAGCAGTTGCAGGTCCTCTCATTCTTCTTTCAGCTCTTCTGTATCAACAGTGGGGCAAAATGCAGCAGCAAGCTCTACAATGGGGCCATAGGTCAGGGACTCTGTTTTCCTGGGGTCAAGGACAGAGAGGTGTGGCAGAATTTTGTCGTCAAAGGGGAATTTGTTGAGCATCTTTCTCACTACAGCTTCATAGAAGCCTCTTACTGCTTCAAAGAACTTCAGCTCTGTGCCTGGGTCAAGTTCATGGGTTTGTAGGGCTTCTCTGGTTTCCAGTCCAATGGCGATAAACTCCTCAGAGTGCTGCAGGTCACTGTCCAGGAAATCCAGCCTTCTTAGGTCATTGGTCGCCTTTACATACTTCATTTGAACAAATTTGACCAATAGTTTTCTCAAGAGACGATCCATTTCAGGGAGGAGACTGCCTATCTTGCTCTCGTCTGCTTGAAAGATGGTGTTGAAGTTGATGATAGGCAGGATGAACTTGAGAAGCAGGAACAAGTCACATACTGTCAGGCTCTTTTGGCCATGTACCAAAAAAAACAAGACGACTTCTTTGACAAACTAATCACATAGAATGAAACATACGTCCATCACTATGATACAGAAACTAAAGCCCAGTTGAAGCAATGGAAGCATTATGACTCACCACCTCTGAAGAAGGCACATGTCCAACCCTTGGCAGACAAGGTCATGCTCAGGGTCTTTTGGGACCAGCATGCAGTAGTGATGATGGATTGCCTGGTAAAGGGTACCACAATTAAGATAAGATAAGATAAGATAAGATAAACCTTTATTAGTCCCACAATGGGGAAATTCCAGGATTGCAACAGCATAGGGATAGCAACACTCAGAGCAACAATCAGAAGGCAAGAAAAAACAACATCTAGTAAACATATATCCATATTACTATAAATGTATTAATTACCAGGACTTACTACACTTCACTGCTGCAGAAATTGCAGAAGGTCATCAAAAGCAATCATCATGCTTACCAAAGGTGTCCGCTTCCTGCAAGATAATGCTGTGGCTATTTAATCCTTCCTCACCCCACTTCCCCTCCCTACCTTACACCATTGACTTCCACCTTTTTCCAACAATGAAGTCATTTTTGAAGGGCAAGCCCTTCCAAGACAATGAAATGCTGATTTCCATGGTCAAGTTGTGGCTTCTGGCACAGCCTGCAGACTTCTACAGGTGAGGTCTCCGCAGCTGCATAAAGCGATAGGAGAAATGTGTAATCCTTGGTGGTAACTATGCAGAGAAAGACTAATAAATGTGCCAAGGTTGAGTCTTCTCAGACCATGAAAGATGACTCAGGGGAAATCTCTTATGAACAGCCCTCATAAATGTGTAACATTTCTATATTTTAGCTAAATTATATAAAATTGAAAAGCCTGTTTTTTAGTGCCATAGCTATCATGGAGCAGCATATGCCCTGCTGAATCTGAACAGCGCTGTCAGTCAAAGATGGTGTTTCCCTATTCTCACCTACTGTAAATCATCACCTTCATTGGGTTTGATCTACTGAAAGCTGAAGTTTGATACTTTATATCCAGTGTGTCTAGGAAGCATGAAGGACTAAAAAGGCGCCAACCTGCAGTGTGGGTCTGGCTGTCAGGTATGATCTGATGCAGATGAGCGTATGCATATGCTCGTCCGCCGCTACAAAGGTGGGTTTGAGTCTGTTAATGCCAATTTCTCGAAGCTCGGACTCTCCCATTCTTTTCGGTGACGTCCAGTCCCTCGATTTCCCTTTTCTTCAAGCTTTGTTTTCTTCGCCGGCGGCGCACTGCATGAAGCCATTTTGAAAATCACAAAAAGACTGCTTAGGTGCGCTCAATTTTGCCAGGCATCGAATTACTGTTCAGTTGATTTTAGTTTCTCTGAATATTTTTTTTTTTCGCTGTATATTTTTCTTTTTGGCGTACAGAAATGGCAATACGCCCGTATTTGCTAAAATTGCATTTTCCCCGTATTAAAATACGGCGAAACCGTATCACTTGACGGGTATGGGGGGAGCAGCCACACCAGGAAGTCGACACAAGTGCTCTGTGACAGTAGCCAATTGCTGAGTAATTGTTTGGAGCTGTTTGGACAAAAATTTGACCTGGTGCTCTGTGGCATCCAAACACGAAAGCACTGACTATCCACCTAAGGCCATGCCCGCTAAGCCTCGATCCTGGCTGGATTGTTCTGTCATGACTAAATACCCAAGAGGCTAAAATGCAGGGAAAAACACTTCAGATGAACACTCAGACTCAAGAGGAAAGTTTAACACAACTTTAATGAAATGTAAAATACACAAACACGCTAACTTAATAAACATACAACACTAGAAACAACTAATGGAAAATGCAAACAACACACCAACTTAATTATAATAAAGACAGTGTCATGCTGGAGCCACATGTAGCCTGAAAGAGAGAAGAGGAGAGAGGAGGTTAATGACTAAGATAACCAAATGGAGAATGATGAGAGGGGAAGAGAGTCTTACTACACAAGCTGAGGGCCCAACAATGAATTCCAGCGTGAAACATAAAAGGGGAGAGACTGGAGACTGCAGGGAGATGACGGAATGGCGTAGGTGACATATGTGACCTGGGTGGAAATGATGTTCTTGAGTAGTCTCTTACAGCTGAGCGTGCACAGCCCCGGAGACACATCACTTGAGTGGCAGCAAACCTGAGGAGGAGAAGACACAGGACGATAAGACAACAGAATAATACAACTTGCCAAACAACACTGACTGGAGTTGACTTGGCAGCAATACCCAACAATCCAGCAGGGAGCTCTTCACACACTGGCTCTTAAATGCTCTTAAAAGCTATGTAAGAATGTTGTTTGTGGACTATAGCTCGGCATTTAATACAATTATTCCCAGCATTCTCATCACCAAATTGCTTCAGCTTGGTCTGCCTACTCACACTTGCAGCTGGATTAAGGACTTCCTAACAAACAGAACACAGACTGTTAGACTCGGACCCCATTCCTCCTCTACAGTCATACTTAACACAGGCTCACCACAGGGCTGTGTGTTGAGCCCCACTTTGTATTCATTGTACACATATGACTGCATACCTGTTCATCCCACAAACATTATAGTGAAGTTTGCAGATGACACAACAGTAGTGGGGCTCATATCAGGAGAAGATGAGTCCGGATACAGAGATGAGGTTCAGAAACTGGTGAGATGGTGCTCAGAAAATAATCTGCTATTGAATACAAAAAAAACCCCCAAAAGAACTCATTATTGATTTTAGGAAGCATAGCAGTGAGCCGCCTCCTCTATATATAGGCAAGGAGCGTGTGGAGAGGGTGGAGGCTTTTAAGTTTCTTGGTGTTCATATTTCTCACAACCTTACCTGGGCAGTTTTAACACCATAGCTACGATAAAAAAGGCTCAACAACGTTTACACTTTCTGAGGCTCCTTAAGAGGAATGGCCTGAATGCACAGTTGCTAGTTTTATTTCATCGCTCTGCTATTGAGAGCATTTTGTCATATGGCATTACGGTTTGGTATGAGGGCTGTTCAGCCGCAGACTGCAAAGCCTTCCAGAGAGTGATCGAGACTGCGCGAAAAATCACTGGCTGTTCTCTCCCTTCTCTGGAAGAGATTTCCAGGTCTTGGTACCTCAACAGAGCTACTGCCATTATTAAAGACTGCACTCATCCAGGCCACAATTTCTTTCACTTGCTCCCCTCAGGAAAGCGTTACAGATCCCATAAAACCCGGACTACCAGGTTTAATCATAGTTTGTTTTTTTTTTGTTTTTTTTCCCAGCAGCAGTACGTACTTTGAATGGGTTTATGTAACACGTACAGACTGCTGATATTATTTTATGTTATTTTATGTTATTTTGTGGCAATAACCCTGTGTGTATAAGCTGGTCTTATGTATTTATCGCTCAGTATGTTTTTATTATTGCTATGTACATATTGTATTCAACTTTTAGGTATTATTGTTTTAAGCATTATTTATTGTTGTAATTATAAGAATGTTAAATGCATGAGTGAACTGTGAGTGTGATAGTTTGTTTTTAGGGAGCAGCATCTCAATTTCATTGCATTGTTTATTAGCAATGGAATGACAATAAAGGCACTTTGACTTTGACTTTGACTTTAATACGCTGGTAGACCAGGAAGCAGCAAGTGTGTTAATCATGCAGGTGAGCTGATGAGCTCCGGAGCTGGGAAACACAGAAACAGGAAGGGAAGGGGGATGCATGCTCGCCTGATCATCACAGGTTCTTCTTGGCTCTTCACCCTCTAAGTACTTTGGCTGGCTCATTGGGATAAATCTAACCTCAGTCCATCCATTTTGTTGGGAATAGTTATGGCATAACAGCAAAAATAAGTGTTTAATGCTAAGCAAGCAACATTCTGTGCCCTTCTTTTTCTTTTTCTACTTGGCATTTTCAGGATAAGTAAAGAGTTAAAAGTATGTATTATGCTATTAAGCCCACCCATGGATTGCCACCTTATTGTGGGGTGGGGCTGGGGGGGTTGCATGCCCTAGTGATTCCAAGAGCTATGTTGTAAGGGGCAATTGGCTCCTGGTAAGGTCACCCAAGACAACCTGGTCCTGGGTGAAAGATCAGACTAAGAGCAATCCTTTCCCTGGCGCCACACCTCAGGGAGGGGCTTGATGGCAAGTGCCTGGTGGCCTGATTTCTGCCTATGCGACCCAAGTGGGCTCAGCCTGAAAGAGCCGCATGAGTCCACCCTCCAGTGCGCTCATCACCTACAGAAGGGATCATAGGGGTCTGGTGCTATGTGGATCGGGTGGCAGTCAAAGCCAGAGACCTTGGGGTCAAATTTCCAGCTTTCTAACCTGGCTTTTGGAATGTGGAACACCACCTCTCTGACAGGGAAAGAACTTGAGCTTGTGCACTGGAGCTTATGCACTGGGACTGGAGCTTGGCCTGCACTGGAATTGTCCTGGGTGAGAACTGGTAACAGGGGTAGGTATTCTTGTTTCCACCTATCTTGCTGCCTCTATATTGGGGTTCTCCCTGGTGGAAAATAAAAGTGTTTCTTTGTGTCTTCTGTTTGTGAGTTGTGATTATCATTTCTGCTTATGTTCAGTGTGCATGCGGTCAATGACTGTCAAACCTGGAGGAGTGTGATTGGAGGAATGGCCTGGCTGCTCTGAACCCGAGTGATGTTCAATTCTTGGACTTCTGTGCTCATCACAACTTGCAAACAACGGTCATCATGTTCAAGCAACAGGATGTCAGTACAGTGCATCCGGAAAGTATTCACAGCGCTTTACTTTTTCCACATATTGTTGTGCTACAGCCTTACTCCAAAATGGATTAAATTCTTTATTTTTCTCAAAATTCTACACACAAAACCCCATAATGACAATGTGGGGGGAAAATATTTTTTTTTTAGATTTTTGCAAATTTATTAAAAATAAAAAACTAAGAAAACCCATGTCCACAAATATTCACAGCCTTTGCCATGAAGCTGAAAATTGAGTTCAGGTGCATCCTGTTTCCACTGATCATCCTTGAGATGTTTCTACAGCCTAATTGGAGTTCCCTGTGGTAAATTCAGTTGATTGAACATGATTTGGAAGGGAACACACCTGTCTATGTAAGATCCCACAGTTGACAGTGCATGTCAGAGCACAAACCAAGCATGAAGTCAAAGGAACTGTCTGTAGACCTCAGAGACAGGATTGTCTCGAGGCACAAATCTAGGGAAGGGTACAGAAAAAATTCTGCTGCTTTGAAGTTCCAAATAAGCACAGTGGCCTCCATCATTCATAAATGGAAGAAGTTTGGAACTACCAGGAGTCTTCCTACAGCTGGCTGGCCATGTAAACTGAGCAATCGGGGGAGAAGGGCCTTAGTCAGGGAAATGACCAAGAACCCGATGGTCACTCTGTCATAGCTCCAGCATTCCTTTGTGGAGAGAGGAGAACTTTGCAGAAGGACAACCATCTCTGCAGCAATCCACCAATCAGGCCTGTATTGTAGAGTGGCCAGAAAGGCACATGGCAGCGTGCCTGGAGTTTTCCAAAAGGCACCTGAAGGACTCTCAGACCATCCATCCATCCATCTTCTTCCGCTTAATCCTTTTCGGGTCACGGGGGGCTGGAGCCTATCCCAGCATCTTTGGGCGAGAGGCAGGGTACACCCTGGACAGATCGCCAGTCCATCGCAGGGCCAACACAGAGAGACAGACAACCATTCACTCTCACAGTCATACCTAAGGACAATTTAGAATCCCCAGTTTGATGCCAATTAACCTAACTTGCATGTTTTTGGCATGTGGGAGGAAACTGGAGAAATCCCGGAGTAAACCCACACAGACACGGGGAGAACATGCAAACTCCACACAGATCACTGTTGGTCGGGGGCTGGGACCGAACCCGGAATCCCCCGGCCAAGGGTGAGTTGCTGTGCTGCCGCAGTGCTAACCACTCCACCACCGCGCTGCTCTCAGACCATGAGAAACAAAATTTTCTGATGTGATGAGACAAAGATTGAACTCTTTGGCTTGAGTGCTAGGCATCATGTTTGGAGAAAACCAGGCACCACTAATCACAAGGCCAATACCATCCCTACAGTGAAGCATGGTGGTGGCAGTATCATGCTGTGGGGATGTTTTTCAGTGACAGGAACTGAGAGACGTGTCAGGATAGAGGGGAAGATGAATGCAGCAATGTACAGAGACATCCTGGATGAAAACCTGCTCCAGAGCATTTCTGTTCTTAGTTATTTTATCTTAGTTTGGTTATTTGATGTATTTCTGTACTATCATGTATTCCAATTTATTTTCCTGTGGTTATATTTGTCCTTGTCTTTAGATCTCCTTTTGTACCCTCAGTATTTATTAATTTTGCATTATTAGCCTTCCTCAGGTTGTATCATCACTCTCTCGTCAGTTCTCTCTTTAAGTGTATTTTTAGTTTGCCTCTTACTGCTATCTAGTCTGTGCTTAGTTATTATTCTTAGTGCATTCTGGTTCATGTATTTGTTTCTTGATTTTCATTCATCACGGTTTGTGTTTTTATTTTGACAGTCACTTTTATTTACTTCCTGCTGTCAACCTCTGTTCGCGCTGTCACACCTATCACTGTTTGACCTGACTATTCCTCGCTCATCAACGCACACCTGTTAATCATTGTTCTATTTCCCTGTGTCTATTTAGGATGGCTGCAACATCAGCTCGTTGCAGTGTCGTACTGTGTATTCACTCAGTTTTTTGTGTTTATATGCGGAGTTGAACGGGTGCGCTTCGTCTTGGACTTAATCCTTATTCCTCCATTTTTCCCAGATGTGAGCCCCATTTCCTTTCGGGTGTGACTCCGTCTCTTCCCCTCTGATGTGAGCCCCGTTCTCTTCCAGAGTTGTCTCTCGTTGTAAGGGTAGTGTTTTGTGTTTTTGTATTTTCGTATTTTGTTATTAAATGTGCAAACTCACAGCCGACGATCGGTGTCTTCCGTCTGCCCTTACCAAGGCAATTCATGACAGAATGACCCTGCCAGTACACAGACCAGCAGCTGTAGGTTTGCCTTTTTTGTTTTTAACACCTGTTTGTGTATATAGGAGGAGAGCAGTCAGTATGTCACCAGCACACCAGGGCTCCGCTAACAGAGGGAGGCTGGAGGCCAGAGGCCCCAGCGTGGATGAACAATGGGTGGCATTTTTCATCCAGGATTTTGTTACTGAAGCTCTCGTGTCCCGTTCATCTAAGGAGGTCCTGAAGAACATGGAGTCAGCGGCGGTGATAGTGGAGGCGCATCCCGGGCTTAGGAATTACTTCGAGCATGCAGAGCTCCTTACGACCGTCTCCATCCTCCATATGACGTTTCAGGGATTAGTAAGAGGTTCACTCCCAGCTGCACCTGAGCTGATGAGGAAGCATCCCCTGGTGTAGGCACCTCCAGCCCCTCGCCATTCGCCAGCATTGGGACACCGTCCTATGCTGCCTACCTCCGTTCCTCCCCGTTAACAGCCTGTTCCTGAGCCGACGAGAAAGCGTCCCCTGGGACAGGCACGCCCAGCCTCTCGCCACTATTCAGCTGCATTATACCAGAGGGATCCCTCCATTGCAGCTGTAAATTCAGCCCCACAGTTATCCCACGAGAGGAGGTCGGGTGAATCAGCTGCGCCGAAGTCTTTGCTGACGATAGAGTGTCCCCTGACTCTGGCGTTTTGCCCATCTTACCAGACGACTTCCACAGTTTCCGGAAGGACATCGTCTGGACCCGCAGCAGCAGCAACCATCATGCACAAGGAATTAAGGCAAGTTTCTTTTCATTTCCCTACTATTAAAAATGAACTGTCTTGCCTTATTCCCGGTGGTGAGGCTCAGCAGCAGCAGCCTAATTTAGCTAAGTCCTCATGGCCTGCTGCTTTTATTTTTCCCTCACCTACTTCTCCCATGTCCTCTCCTATTTTCCTGAATGTCCGCCAGTCCTGGGAGAGAGCCACCAGCGGACGGAGGGGCCTGCAGCCCTGGAAGATTATGTTCCAGTCCCACAGCCATGTCTTGGATGGAAGAAGAGAGTCCCTGGTGCCCTGAAGACTGAGCCGACAAGAAAGTGTCCCCTGGCTTCAGCTGCATGGGTCTTTGTGAGGCAATCTCCAGTGTCAGCCACCATTCCTGGGGATTCTTCAGCTGCACCCACCATCATGCCTGCTGCCAGGGTCGCCACAGCAGAGTCACCGGAGTCCTGGACAGCAGTAGAGCTTGAGTCTAGGCAAGTACTCTTTTCTGTTTTTACATCTGCAGAATTATAGAAATCTTGTCTAGCTCGTGGTAGGGAGAGTCAGTTGCAGATGTCCTCTGCTCCTGAGCTCTGGTTGGCGGTAATTTTCTGGTGTTTTTCTCTTCTTCCCCTTCTGAGGTGGCAATGTCGGGGTTGGAATGTTGGATGAGCAGTAGCTCAAGTAGGTTCATTTTGTCTTCTTTTAATTATTTATCTTTTGTTCTTATTAAAGACAAGAATAGAAAGGAGATGTATTTACCTTCTTAACATGTTTCGACTGTACACTGCAGCCTTCGTCAGAAGAGTCAGCTGATTGCTGCCAGGTGACATTTATCAGCTGATTTTCGTAGGTGGGGCCAGCTCAGCAGATCTGTCAGATCCACCGAGTTGGCCCCGCCTTCTGCCGTCAGATGGTCTCTGGAGAATGTGATCCCAGGTGTGGGAAAGCATAAAGGCCCCCTCATCTCGGTTCATGGTGTCTTTCCCCCGCTTCCTGATTTCTATGGCCTCCTTGATCCAGTGTTTGTGTCTGTTGCTCTCTGATTCAATAATTTTTGCGTTGTCCCAGTCCATGATGTGATTACATCTTTTGCAGTGATCTGATATTGCTGATTTTAAAGTTTCTTGTTCTGCCTTTTCTTTTTGTGATCTTGTGAGTTGTCCTTGTGTTTCCTTGTCACATTCCTTCTGGTGTTCTTTTTTTCTCGTGGTGAATGATCTTCCAGTTTCTCCCATGTAGGTTTTGTTGCATGATCTGTATGATATTTCATATATTACATTGCATTTTTTGTCTTGTTCTATTCTGTCTTGGGGTGTACTAATAACTGTCTTAATTTTTGTGTGGTTTGACTGCTGTGTTTATTTTGTATTTTTTCATGATCCTTTGAATTGGTTCTGTGATCCCTCGTATGTATGGTATGGTTATGGTGTCCTTGTTTTTGATTTCGGCTTTTGTTCTGTGTCTTATTTCCTGTTTGTTTTCTTTGTTTTTGACTGTGATTTTTATGCTGCCGTTGTGGTGGATTTTCATGTCCAGATAGGCTATGGTGCCATTTTCCTCCTCTTCATGTGTGAATTTTATATTTCCAGTGCTGTCCGTGCCGTTCAGATGGTCAGTGAGTTCTTGTGTGTGTCCTTTCCTTATTTTTTCCAGAATGTCATCCATGTATCTCTTCCAAAGGGTGGGTTTACATTGTATAGGTGCTGTGTTGATGGCTTTGTTTTCCAGATCCTCCATGAAAAAGCTGCTCATAATGGCTGACAGTGGGTCTCCCATTGCAAATCCTTCTTTTTGTCTGTAAATTTTTCCTCTGTATTGAAAATAGGTGGATATTGCAACAAATTGTAATAGTTCGGATATGTCATGAACCGTGAGATTGGTGCGTCTTTTAAGGGTACGGTCATTATTGAGGCGTTCTTGCACTATTGATAACCGCGGCACATCCGGGTAACTGCGTGGTCATGTGGCACGTAAAAGTGGGTCATGTCATAGAGCAGTGAAAACAAACCCACGTTGCAGCGTCGGAGGTGTGATAAGTTAGTTGGATTGGGTCGATTTCTGCGTTAAAATGCCGTCATCATGCGTGATATACGGCTGCACCAACCACAACATGATGAAAGACAGAAAGTTGAGTTTCTACAAGCTTCCCAGTCGAGACAGAAGCCCTGAGAGGAGAAACAAATGGATAGCATCATGCAAACAACAGAATGATGATGGGAGCAAGTGGTCTCCAGCCAAAAGCAGGGTTGTGTGTTGTGACCACTTTATCACAGGTAAGTCCTTATGGGGCAAAATCTCAGTTTTTATTTTGTGCGTGTGTGTAATCTGTGAAGAATGCAATCATTGCATTAGCCAGAAATACATCACATTTTAAAGTTGATACCTGGAAGCGTAATATAGATGCATCAATCCTACCCTTTTTTTTTTTTACTAATAATATATTCCAGGGAAGCCAGTCAAGAAGGACATGGAGCATCCTGACTACATTCCCTGTATATTGCCATCACAAAAACGTAGCTATGAGCATGCCAAACAACAACTGCAGAGGTATGAGAGGACACAAAAGAGGAGAAAACTTGAAGACAATACTGGTAAAATCACCTGTTTTTATTTTCCATGTGTGTTCATGGCCTTACCAACTCCCGTATATATAATGTTTTAAAATACTGTTATCATCATGATGTCTGTAGTTTGGCGTTGTAGCGTGATTTCGCCGTAGGATCGAGCGTATTGTTGTACTCGTGCGCCATGGTAGCATGGAAAGCAAGCGGTGATAGCGGACACGTGGGTTTGTTTTCACTCCGGTCTATTTTTAGCAGCAGCCGTCACGTGACTGTGACGTTGCCTCGCGGTTTTGAATATGTAGTGTGACATCAACAGGTGTCTTTGTGAATAATGAAATGACGTCATGTGAAATGAGGATCTCGTCTGATTCTATTTTCATATTTTTGAGTTCTTGTGCCAGCTCTTTTGAGTTTTTGCAGTGGAAATCTGATAGTCCAAAGAGGGGTTTGATGATTTCAACCAGGGCTTTTGATAAGTTGTATGTGACTGATCCAATACTGTCTATTATTGGCCACAGTGGGATATCCTTTTTTGTGTATTTTTGGGGTTCCATAGATCCGGGGGGTGATGCTGGCTGGGGGAATCAGGTGATCATATGAGTCCTTTGTGATTTTTTTACTTTCTAATAGGGGTTTGAGAAGGGCTTTTAGCATTTTTTTCTTTTCTTCTGTGGGGTTTGTTTTAATGATTTCGTATGTGCTTTCATCTGCCAACATGGTTTCCATCTGTTTTTCATATGTAGTAGATTAGTTTATTTGACAGGGACAGTGCAATAAACATAGACAATTAATCAAAGACAATCAATCTGATGTGTTGCACATAGAGTGTATAGCTATTAGCTAATTTGCAACTCTTGTCCCTGGATGGGCTTTAGAAAAAAGAATCAAGATAAAAAATATACACAATAACCACATACATCAATGCAGAAAAATTATAAATACACAATTATAAATATTATAAAATATTATAAATACACAAATATAACAGCCTGACTCACATTTAACATAAATATTATAAATATTATAAATACACAAATATAACAGCCTGACTCACATTTAACACATATAACATAACTCACATTTGCCTATTTCAGGCCTTCCTCCCTCCGTCACTCACTATAAACAAACACATTTATTCCTTCCCTTCATTCACTCTCACTTTGCAGACAATTAATTCATACATGAGTACATTCTTGTTTATTTTTCAGCCAGTTTTTAACATTTTTAGTGAATGTTTTAAAGTCCGTTATTATTTTAATTTCATTTGGCATTGTGTTCCAGATGTGACTGCCCTTTATAGAGAAAGCTGTTTGTCCAAATGTGGTTCTGCGGTGGAATATTTTACAGTTATTGTTAACAGAACTCCTGGTGGCTCTGCTGCTGTCCTGTCTTTGGACAAAACCAGCAAGTGGCTCGGGTGCTGATTTATGAAAACATTTGAACGTTAATTTCAGAAGACAGAGGTCAATGAAGCTCTCAAAACTCAATAGGTTGTATTTTTTTAAAACATTACAGTGATGCCACCTAATGGGCTTTTTGTCCAAGATTTTTAGGGTTTGATTATATAATGAACCTATATGTCTTATTGTGGAAGGGGCTGCTTGAGCCCAGACTGTCAAACAGTATGATATATGAGAAAAAACCATAGAATGCATATACAGTGCAGCTGCTTCGTAAGGTATGTAATATCTAATTAATTTAAAGCAGTTCAGATTTTTTTTTACTGTTTTTGAAATTTTCTTTATATGAAGATTAAATTTGAGTTGAGGATCTAGTACAATGCCAAGGTATTTGAATTCTGTAACTAAACTGATGTCATGATCATGTATATTAACTTTAAAATGTTGCAGGTTACATTTTTTGATTGAAAAGCACATTGAGACTGTTTTCTGAAGGTTCAGCAATAGATGGTTCTTGAGGAGCCACTCTTGGACATCAACCATACTTGTAGACAGTACATCTGCAGCCTGTGCTGGAGTCTTGGCAGCTGTGTAAATAACTGCATCATCTGCATAAAGTTGGCATGTTGCAGCTGAGCAGTGTAACGGCAGGTCATTAATAAAAATGCTGAAAAGTAAAGGACCAAGAATGGACCCTTGTGGGATACCCATGCGGTTGTTTAAAAATGAGGATTTATCCTGGTGAACTTTTACACACTGTTCTCTATTCTGGAGATAAGATGCAAACCATTCTAATGTATTTGGGGAGAAGTTAAAAGATACCATTTTGGATAAAAGCAAACTGTGGTTTACAGTATCGAAAGCCTTTTTGAGATCTAGAAAAACAGCTCCTACCACATTACCCCTGTCCAAGGACTGTTTGACGTTTTCAATAAGGCAACAATTTGCTGTTTCTGTTGAGTATCCTGGTCTAAAACCAAATTGATGTGGATGAAGAAGTAGATTGTCTTGTAAGTAGTCTATCAGCTGTGTAGCTACAACTTTTTCAAGAACCTTAGATAGGACTGGTAAGATAGAGATTGGGCGGTAATTGCATATATCGTCTTTACTGCCTGATTTATGAACTGGTATGACGACAGCTTTTTTCCAGCCAGATGGAAATGTACTAGACCTAATGGAGAGATTAATGAGATGAGTCAGTGGTTTGATTAATATTTTGCTGTGCATTTTGAGAAAGGAGGTGCTCATATTGTAGATATCATTAGTTTTTGAGTTTGACAGTGTTTTAACAATACCAGCAATTAACTTCTCATTTACCTCATCGATGTGAAAAGAATCTGTTGGAAGTATGGAATTTGTGTTGTTGAGCACATTTGGCAGCACAAAAATTTTTGTTAAGTCTTCCACAGAGCCCACAAAGTGTGAATTAAATTCATTTGCCAAAGTAGCCTTGTCACTGACGGTCTTGCCATTGATTCTAAGTTCCTTTACCCCCTTCTGATCGTTTTTTTTATTAGTTAAGTTATTTAAATGCCTCCATAGGGAACTGTTGTTACCCTTTGCATGATCTATCAGTTTATTGTAATAAGATATTTTTGATTTTCGCAGCTCATGTACCACTTTATTTCTTAAACTTTTGTACACAAGGTGATCATTTTGTAGTTTGGAGGTTAGTGATGTTTTCAGTGCATAGTCTCGCCTCTTCATAAGTTTTCTTATTTCATTATTTAACCATGGTAGGCTAATCTTCTGTTGTCTACTTTTAATTTGCTTTGAAAATTTTTCTATAGACTTTGTGATTGTTGCAGTTATAAAATTACAACAATCATCTACTTCACATGTTGACATGAGCTGCTCCCAATTTTGATTCTCTAAGTAATGTTCAAACTCCTCATTTTTTGATTTGGGGATAATAAAATTTGATTTGTCAATATCGACTCCCCCAAAATACTGTAGTCGCTTTTTAGTAAGTTTCCTGACAGCAAGAACCATGTTATGATCTGAGAGACCAGTTACAAGATTATAGGTTCTGGTTATTCTTTCTGGTTTATTAGTAAATACCATGTCAATAAGTGTTCTGGATTGTTTGGTTATCCTGGTGGGTCCTTTGATGATTTGCTGGTAATTAAATTTAGTCATGAGGCTTTTCAGTTTTTGTTTGTCTTTTTTATCAGACCAGTTGATATTAAAGTCACCATGAATTATTGTTTCTCTGTTCTTCTCAAGTTGTTTAACCAGATCACTTAATTCATTATAAAAGGAAGAGTTGTGTGACGGTGGGTTGTACACTACTGCAATGTTGAAATTCATTACCGGAGAGAGACATACATTAACAGCTAAACATTCAAGTGAAGTATTCAAATCAACCAGTTGACATTTATATTTGTCTTTGATGTAAATTAAAACACCTCCTCCCCTCCCTACCTGCCTGTCTTTTCTAAAACACTGGTAGCCCACAATATCGATCATTTTAGTGTCTATGTTACTGTGTAGCCAGCTTTCTGAGAGACAAAGGTAGTCCAGATTTGAGTCCAACAGCAACACCGAAATCTCATCTCTTTTGGGGATTATGCTCCGTATGTTTAAATGTCCGCCGAGGATCCCCTTTGGTTTAGCCTTGGTGTCCCAAAGAACTCGTGCATGATTAACAGTTTGGAAAAATAAATGTTGTTTTTGCTTTTGTACAGCTCGGTTTTGTGCTAACCCAGTGGTCTGCTGTTTAATAGTGGCAGGTCCAGGGTTAAGGTGAATATCTCCTGCCAGAAGTAGCAGAACTAACAGAACTTTGACTGTATATCCTCTGCCATATTGTGATTTTTGGTTAACAGCCATGTTTGCCTTAATTTGGAAGTTTTTGCTCAGGGCTTTTAAAGACCACATAGAGTGTAGGGTGAGATGTCCAAGCCCAAATCCATACAGATAAAACTTTTTAACTTCACCTTTGGTTGAGTTTGTCGGAAAATCCTTCTTGTTGCAGGTCCAGACACACAAAGACAAAACGAAGAGGAAGTAGAGAAGTAGAGAAGGCTTATTAGTGGTGCCCATCAGCCCACTTTTTAATCCGGTGGCCGCCATCTTCAGTCTTTCATGTTTCCGTGTCCAATATTACTGTGGTTCTGCCTTTATCTGAAGGGAGGATTGTGATTGTTTTATCTGTATTGAGTGAGTTTAATGCTTTTTCTTCTTCTCTTGTAACGTTGCTTTGTGGTAATTTGGCCATTTTGAGGATTCCTGCGACTGCGTTCCGGAGTGCTGCTTTTTCTCCTTGGTCCTGGATTTTTTCACATGCCAGTTCTGTTGCAATAATGTATTCTTCATGAGGTATTCTGGCTGGTGTGATGGCGAAGTTCAGTCCTCTGCTCAGCACTGTTTTCTCCATGTCCGTGAGTGTGCGTTTTGATAAGTTTTTGACCCACCTAGCGTTCGTTTCCGTGCGTGTTTGTCTTCGTCCGTTCTTCCTTTCTGTAAGTTTTTTTAGTTTTTTTAATTGGCAGTTTTTCGTTTTAATGAATTCCTGTTCGTGTGCGTGTTTTAATTGTGCTTCTATCTGCTCCTGCGTTTCCTGATCGGTCGGGTAGTGTTTCTTGAAAATGTCCATTTTCTCCTTGATCTGATTGTTAATTCTGTCCACGTTATTTGCCGTCATTCTTATCCGTTCTTTGATCAGGTCTTTCCGTGCTTTATTGATAATTTTCTCTGCGTTTTTGGTCGGGATTGGATTTCTTATGTTGAGGCTTGCTGGTGTGACATCCTCATCTCTGCAACGGAGGTTAAATCTCAGGTGGTTTCTGAAGCGTGCTCGTGCTTTCTCCAACTTCTCCAGCCGGCGGAAGTCTTCGATACAATTTTGTCCATAACTTAACATAAAGGCCTCCTCATCTCAGTTCAAATGACACGGACAGCACTGGAAATATAAAATTCACACACGAAGAGGAGGAAAATGGCACCATAGCCTTTCTGGACATGAAAATCCACCACAACAATGACGGCAACATAAAAATCACAGTCTACAGGAAATCAACCCACATAGATCAATACCTACTATGGACATCGGAACACCCCACAGCACACAAGCTATCAGTTGTCAGGACGTTACATGAACGGGCCACCATCATCACAGACCAAGAAGACAGACAGGAGGAGGAAAACCACATAAAACATGCACTGATATGCTGCCAATATCCAGTATGGGCCATAAACAAAGGGAAACAGCAAGTCAAAAACAAAGAAAACAAACAGGAAATAAGACACAGAACAAAAGCCGAAATCAAAAACAAGGACACCATAACCATACCATACATACGAGGGATCACAGAACCAATTCAAAGGATCATGAAAAAATACAAAATAAACACAGCAGTCAAACCACACAAAAAATTAAGACAGTTATTAGTACACCCCAAGACAGAATAGAAAAAGACAAAAAATGCAAAGTAATATATGAAATATCATGCAGATCATGCAACAAAACCTACATTGGAGAAACTGGAAGATCATTCACCACAAGAAAAAAAGAACACCAGAAGGAATGTGAGAAGGAAACACAAGGTCAACTCCCAAGATCACAAAAAGAAAAGGCAGAACAAGAAACATTGAAATCAGCAATATCAGATCACTGCAAAAGAAATAATCACATCATGGACTGGGACAGCACAAAAATTATTGGATCAGAGAGCAACAGACACAAACGCTGGATTAAGGAGGCCATAGAAATCAGGAAGCGGGGAAAAGACACCATGAACCGAGATGAGGGGGCCTTTATGCTTTCCCACACCTGGGATCACATTCTCCAGAGACCATCTGACGGCGGAAGGCGGGGCTGGCTCGGTGGATCTGACAGATCTGCTGAGCTGGCCCCGCCTACGAAAACCAGCTGATAAATGTCACCTGGCAGCAATCAGCTGACTCTTCTGACGAAAGCTGCAGTGTACAGTTGAAACATGTTAAGAAGGTAAATACATCTCCTTTCTAGGAGGAAGGAATGAAGCTGAGTATAGAGGGCTTATCCAGGACTTCGTGGACTGGTGCCATCGGAACTGCCTCCAGATCAACACGAGGAAAACTAAGGAGCTGGTGGTGGACTGCCGCAGGCATGGACAACCCCTCACAGCACCAGTAAATATACAGGGAACAGACATCGAGATGGTGACATCCTATAAGTACCTGGGTGTTCATCTGAACAATAAACTAGACTGGTCACACAATACTGACGCACTCTACAAGAAGGGACAGCGCAGGCTGTTCCTACTGAGAAGACTCAGGTCTTTTGGTGTACAAGGGGCACTGCTGAAGACATTCTATGACATGGTGGTGGCATCAGCCATCACTTTTGGAGTGGTCTGCTGGGGCAGTGGCATTACCGCAGCCGATAGGAAGAAACTGAACAAACTGATCAAGAAATCTAGCTCTGTCCTGGGGCAGCGCCTTGACCCAGTGGAGGAGATAGGAGAGAGAAGGATGGTGGCTAAACTGTCATCTCTGCTGGAGTCCGAGTTCCACCCTATGCAGGACATACTGAATGCACTGAGGAGCTCATTTAGCAGCAGACTACATCATCCCAGGTGCACAACCGAGAGGTTTCGCAGGTCCTTCCTACCAACGGCTGTCAGACTGTACAACCTAAGCAGGGCTGCTCGCAGAGATAGCAAAAAGATGTAACAACCTAATAGTTTTGAATGCAAAAGATGCAATAGACTTACACAATGGTCCCCTCCGGCATACAACTAGGAAAATACCGGTTGCTATGGAGGGTGAGAATATGTATGGGCACTTAATCATACCATGTAGGATAACTAAGTAGACGGTTGTGCTGTTTCATCCCATCTAGCAACAATGCTCTGCACTGTGTGTGTTTATATATTTACATATTTATTCCATCTAGCTACAATGCTCCGCACTGGGTGTGTTTATATTTATATATCTATATATTTATTCCATCTAGCTACAATGCTCCGCACTGTGTGTTTATATATCTACATATTATTCCATCTAGCTACAATGCTCCGCACTGTGTGTTTATATATTTACATATTTATTCCACCTAGCTGCAATGCTCCGTACTGTGGGTGTTTATATATCTACATATTTATTCCATCTAGCTACAATGTTCCACACTGTGTGTTTATCTACTCATATATTTATTCCATCCAGCTACAATGCTCTGCACTGTGTGTCTGTGTATATATATACAGTATATTTATAGTAATATGTACATATGTATATTAGCTGCTCTTGCTTTTTTTTTTCTTGCCTTCTGATTGTTGCTCTGAGTGTTGCTATCCCTGTGCTGTTGCAATCCTGGAATTTCCCCATTGTGGGACTAATAAAGGCTTATCTTATCTTTCTATTCTTGTCTTTAATAAGAACAAAAGATAAATAAATTGGATGAGCAGTGTCGAGACGCCCCAGCCTGGATCACCGGAGTCCTGGACGGCGGTGGAACTCGAGCTCAGGCAAGTCCTTTTTTTTGTTTTCACATTATCTGTTTTAGAGAGGCCTTGTTTAGCTCTTGGTGGGGAGAGCCAGTCGCAGCTGCCAACTGCTTCTGAGCTTTCCTCACTGGGCTCCACTGCTGCTGGTGATTCTGACCCAGTATTTGTCTCTGTTCTCTTGCCTGGGCCATTGCCTGAGGTCACTGAGGATCGTCAGCTTTTGCCTGAGGTCCCTCCATCTCCATCAGAGGTCACCGTGGATCCTCCACCTTCACCCAAAGTCACCGTGGGTTCTTTACCTTCACCTGTGGTCACTGTGGGTCCTCCGCCTTCACCCAAGGTCACTGTGGGTCCTCCGCCTTCACCTAAGGTTGCCATAGTCCCTCCTTCTCTGCCTGAGGTTTCTGTAGTCCATTCTTCTCTGCCTGAGGTCGCCATGGGTCCTCTCTCATTACTTGGGGTCACTGAAGATCATCCGTTTTCACCTGGGGTCGCTGTTGGTCTACAGCCTTCACTTGAGCTTGCCAGTGATCATCAGTCCCCCTCATCCAGTTCCCCCGCTGATAAGCCGTGGTCTTCGTCTGGTTCGCTCACTTGTCAGTCGACCTCTTCGCCTAGTTTTCTCGCTGATCCGTCATCCTCCTCATCGGGTTTCCACCTCTCAACTCTCACAGTTCACAAAAGGCATGGGTCCCAGCTACCACCTCCAGGTGGGGGCACAGCATGCCTCGCAGCCCGTTGACTCTAGAATTCTGGGAGGCCACCCGATGAACTACTCTATCGGTTAAGGTGGTCCTGGAATTCTGGAAGACCACCCGACCTATTCCACCATGGGATTGGGTGGTTCTGGGACTTTGGGGGCCACCTGATGGACTTGTTCGCTGGTTTAGGTGGCTCTGGAGTTCTGGGAGGCCACCTGATCTACTCCACCAGATGACTAGGTGGTTCTGGGACTTCTGGAGGCCACCTGAAATGTGTCATTTTTTCATTCTGTATCTCTAGAATTCTGTTGCCACCTTATCTGTACAGGGGGTCATGAGCATTTTTAGTTATGGCTTCGGGTCCTCCTGGACCGGGTTTCCCACCTCCCTGCTGGGTTGGGTTATTTTTTTCTGTTCCTGTGTGTGTGTGTGTGTGTGTGTGTGTGTGTGTGTGTGTGTGTGTGTGTGTGTGTGTGTGTGTGTGTGTGTGTTGGGGGGGGAGGTCTGTGTGGGTGGTTCCTTTTTGATGTTACGTTAGGGTGGCTGGGTTCCACCCCTTGAGGGAGGGGCTCTGTCATGAAGCGGCGCACGGGGGGAGCACTGGGCACACACTTCAGGGTTTTCTATTATGTTCTGTTTTTTCTTCTTCTTGTGTTATTTTGTATTGAGTTTGGATAGTTGTATTTTGGTATCTGAGTTGGTCCTACTGTTTCTGTTCTTAGTTATTTTATCTTACTTTGGTTATTTAATGTATTTCTGTACTATCATGTATTCCAGTTTATTTTCCTGTGGAAATAATAATTATATTTATCCTTGTCTTTAGATCACCTTTTGTACTCTCCATATTTATTAGTTTTGCATTATTAGCCTTCCTCAGGTTGTATCCTTACCTTCACCTCAGTTCTCTCTTTAACTGTATTTTTAGTTTGCCTCTTTCTGCTATCTGGTCTGTGCTTAGTTATTATTCTTAGTGTATTCTGGTTCATGTATTTGTTTCTTAATTTTCATTCATCAAGGTTTGTGCTTTTATTTTGACAGTCAGTCTTGTTTACTTCCTGCTGTCAACCTCTGCTCGCGCTGTCACACCTGTCATTGTTTGACTTGATTATTCCTCGCTCATGTACACACACCTGTTAATCATTGGTCCATTCCCCTGTGCCTATTTAGGACAGCTGCAACATCAACTCGCTACAGCATCGTATTGTGTATTACACTCAGTTTTCTGTGTTTATCTGCGGAGTTGAATGGGTGCGCTCCGTCTTGGACTTAATCCTTATTCCTCCGTTTTCCCAGACGTGAGCCCCATTTCCTTACAGGAGTGACTCTGTATCTTCCCCCGACATGAGCCTTGTTCTCCTCCAGCATTGTCTCTCGTGTAAGTGTAGTGTTTTGTGTTGTTTTTGTATTTTCGTATTTTGTGTTATTAAATGTGCAAACTCACAGCCGGTGATTGGTGTCTTCAGTCCGCTCTTGCCAGGGCAATTCATGACAGTAATTGCTGCCAAAGGTGCATCAATAAACTATTGAGAAAAGGCTGTGAATACTTATGTACATGTGATTTCTTAGTTTTTTATTTTTAATAAATGTCCAAAAATTTCAAAAAAAAAAAAAACTTTTCATGTTGTCTTCATGGGTATTGTGTGTAGAATTTTGAGGAAAAAATGAATTTATTTGATTTTGGAATAAGGCTGTAACATAACAAAATGTGGAAAAAATGAAGCACTGTGAATACTTTCCGGATGCACTGTATGTGCACTTGGCACCAGAACACCCTAGGTGCAGGTCAACGATCGATTTCTTTATCAAGTCATCAGACCTGGGATTGCATATCTTGGACACTCGGGTGAAGAGAGATGCAGAGCTGTCAACTGACCGCACCTGGTGGTGAACTGGATCAGATGGCAGGGGAGGATGCCATTCAGACCCCGGAGACCCAAAAATATAGTGAGGATGTGGTGGAAATTTGTGAGGGCCATTGTCAGAGAGGTCTTCAATTCCCACTTTCAGGAGGAACTTTGACCACATTCCAAAAGAGACAGAAGACATGAAGTCTGAATGGGCCATGCATTCTATCTCTATTGTTGAAGCAGCTGCCCAGAGCTATGGGTGCAAGATTATTGATGCCTCTCATGGTGGCAACCCCCGAACCAAATGGTGGGTACTAGAGGTGAGGGGGGCCATCAGCCTCAAGAAGGAGTCCTGTCAAGCTTGGGTGGCTTGGGGGATTCCTGAAGCAGCTGAGGTGTAGCAGCAGGCCAAGCAAAATAGTTGCTGAAGCAAAAACTTGGGTGTGGGAGAAGTTTCATGAGGCCATGGAATACTTTTGATCCACTTCAAACAGATTCTGGCAAACTGTCCGATGACTCAGAAGGGAAAAGCAGCTCCCTGCCCACACTGTGTATGATGCAGATGCTGAGCAGGGATATTGTTGGGTGGTGTAAGGAATACTGTGAGGATCTCCTCAATCCCACTGACAGGCCTTCCATAGGCGAAGAAGAGCCAAAGGATGAGGGGGATGACTTGCCCATCACAGGGGCCAAAGATAGATAGATAGATAGATAGATAGATAGATAGATAGATAGATAGATAGATAGATAGATAGATAGATAGATAGATGTACTTGATTGTTCCCAAACTGAGAAATTTCAGTGAACAGGAGCATGACAAAACCGACAGAAATATGCAGAGTATAAAAGAATAGTAAATAAAATAGAAAAGGAATTACCAAGAAAAAGTAAAACTGCTTAAATGACTTCATATACAACAACTTTATATGCATCATAAACTATAGACGTTATCAACGTATACTGTATATATATATATATATATATATATATATATATATATATATATATATATATATATAGATAGATAGATAGATAGATATATAGATAGATAGATATATATAGATATATAGATATAGATATATAGATATATAGATATAGATAGATAGATAGATAGATAGATAGATAGATAGATAGATAGATAGATAGATAGATAGATATAGATATCGATATAGATAGATAGATAGTATTGAAACTTTACTGTGCAAAATAGGACTATAAGGCATAGGGTGAAATGTAAGGTACAAATTAGACCGTAAAGTGCAGTGGGACAGCTTTATTATGATCAATATTCAAACATTAGTGAGTTATTGTACAGTGAAATGGCATGTGGCAGGAAAGATTTCCTGTACTTTACCATTCGGCAGCAAAACTGTAGCAGTCTACTGGGGAAAGTGCTCTGCTCTATGTCCAGTGTGTGGTGGAGGGGGTGATCAGGATTATCCATGATGGATAACAATTTGTTCAGTGTCCTTCTCTCCACCACAGTCTCAAAAGTCTCCAGCCTGAGACCAATTACAGAGTCAGCATTCTTGATAACTTGTCGTCTTATGGTGTCGCTGGCTCTGATACTGCTACCCCAAGAAACAGCAGCAAAGAAGATTGTGCTGACAACAACAGCCTGATAGAAGATCTCAAACATCTTGTTGCACACATTGAACAATCTCAGCTTCCCCAGGAAGTAGTCTGCTCATTCCCTTCTTGTACAAAGCCTCTGTGTTAAATCTCTAGCCCACTCTGCTGCTGATCATGACACCCATGTATTTGTAGTCTTCCACTTCCTCCACATTCTCTCCCCTAATCTGCCATGGCTGTGAAGGTGTCCTCTTCTTCCTGAAGTCAATCACCATCTCTCTGGCCTTGCTGACGTTCAGTCGAAGGTGATTCTGTTCAGTCTACTCCACAAATCTGTCTACCAGCATCCTGTACTCTCCTTCCTCTCCCTCTTTTAAACCCAACAACAGCCAAGTCATCAGAAAATTTCTGTAGATGGCATGACTCGGAGTTATACTGAAAGTCAGTGGTGTATAAGGTAAAGAGCAGTGGCCTAGAGGTAGAGCATCCGCCCCAGCCAGGTCATGCCAAAGACCATATAAAAATGCAACTTCCTGCTGTCCAGCTTGGTGCTGAGCAAAAAATGGAACGGGGGAGTGAAAGGTGGGCCGCAGTGGCTCAGGAGGTAGAGTGGGACGTCCAATAACCATAGGGTTGTCAGTTCAAATCCCACTCTCTCCAGCCATCCTGCCATTTTTACTTTACCCACCTTGCCTCCAGTGTCCATGACATTAGGTATGAATGTGTACAAATGTTCGGTAGTAGTCGGAGAGGCTGTTGGTACGGATTGGCAGCCACATTTCCATCAGTCTGCCCCAGGGCAGCTGTGGCTACAGTAGTAGCTTACCACTATCAATGTCTGTCTGGAGTTAATGAATGATGGACTCACTGTAAGTGCTTTTAAATGTCACTTAACATGTAAAGCGCCATATAAAACTAATCAATTATTATTATTATTATTATTATTATTATTATTATTATTATAAAAAAGAGAAAAGGAGAAAGCACGGTTCCCTGTGGAGCTCCCATATCACTAACTACCACATCAGAACAACACTGCCAAGTCAGATAAACTGTGGCCTGCCTGTCAGGAAGTCAGTAATCCAGGAGATCACAGAGCTGTCAACCCCCACCACCTGCAGCTTCTCACCGAGTAGCGGTGCCTGAATGGTGTTAAAAGCACTGGAGAAATCAATGTGATTCTCACAGTGCCTCCTCCGCCATCCAGGTGCAAATGAGCTAGTTGCAGCAGGTAGATGACAGCATCTTCAACTCCTAAATGGGGCCGATATGCAAACGGCAGAGGATCCATCCATGACTTCACCTGCGGCCTCAGATGGGCTAAGACCAGTCTCTCCAGGACCTTCATTACACGCGATGTGAGGGCAACTGGTTGACAGTCTGTCAGGTCAGAGGGAGATGACTATCTGGGAACAGGGACCAGGCAGGATGTCTTCCACATCACTGGTACTCTTTCCAGACGCAGGCTTAGGTTGCACAGGTGTTTCTGTACCAGAGAAAACTGCTTGGCACAGGTCCTCAGGATCCTGGCGGAGATGCTATCAGGGCCAACAGACTTCCACTGGTAGAGTCTTTCCAGTTGTCTTCTAACCTGACCCACAGTCACAATGATGTGAGGGTTGGTGCTGATGTCTTCACTGGAGGAGGAGGGGTGTGTGGGGGTCTGCCTGTGTTGGGGGGGGAGGGTCACAGACCGTGAGGTGAACCTGTTAAAAAACAGGTAAACAGTGCACAATCCATGCAGGCATGGTTGTGTGTTCAAAGGATCTGATGTATTCTGAGATGCAGTCAGTCATGTTGTCTATGTCCTCTCCTTGTGGCTCACAGAGTCACAAGGTCCGTTGTCTCAGCGCAATCCTGTAGTGCATCAGCAGTCTCCTGTGTCCACCTCCTACCAGTCCGTGTGTAAGCAGGCTGTCTTTGTACAAGGGGAACATACTTGGGGGTTAACAGAACCAGGCTGTGATCGGATCTGCCAGGTGGGGTAGAGCTGCGGTGTTGTATGGATCTCTGGCATTAATACACAGGAGATCCAGTGCTTTATTTTCTCTGGTGGGACAATCAACAAATTGGTGGAAGTTAGGAAATGTTTTGTCCAGTGAGACATGGTCAAAATCTCCTGTAATGGCCATAAATGCGTCAGGATGCTGAGCCAGTGAAGTGGCAGCAGTAGCGCTAATGACGTCACAGGCCACCGCTGCATCAGCTGATGGAAGGATGTAAACAGTAATCAAAATGGCAGACGTGCACTCTCATGGCAGGTAATAAGGCTGCATTCTCACTGGCCGCAGGTTGCTGAAGTTGTCAAAAAAAACCAAACAACTTGTCAGTGGTATCGTGCCAGGGTTTTTTAATTACCTGAGTACTTCATGGATCTGGATATTGTAGGACTGTCATGGGTGACACACCTCTGTAACTTTGTGTGGAGGTCAAAGACCAGTGCCTTTGACATGACAAACTGAGGTGGTGGTTCCCCTCTTTAACAAGGGGGACCAGAGGGTGTGTACCAACTTTAGAGGGATCACACTCCTCAGTCACCCTGAGAAGGTCTATGCCAAGGTACTGGAAAGGACAGTCATAACATTGGTCGAGCCCCGGATTCACGATTGTCATTCTGCCTGTAGCACACTCTTTATAGCTATATCCTCAACAGTCTGCATGTGTTTTGTGGACTTGGAGAAGGCATTCGTCAGTGTCCCTTGTGGTTTCATGTGGGGGTCTTTCGGGAGTATGGGGTGTTGGGATCATTGCTCCAAGCTGTCCGGTCCCTATATGACTGTTGTGCAAGTTTGTTTTGTATTACTATCAATCAGTATAACCCATTCCCAGTGAGAGGTGGACTCCACCAAGACTGCCCTTTTTCTCTGATCCTGTTCATAATTTTTTTGAACAGTATTTCTAGGCATGGCAAAGGGTGTCATGTTCAATTACCAGAGGATCTCATCTAGGCTGCTCAGATGATGCATTCCTGCTAGCTTTATCAAGCAATGACCTACAGGAGCTGTCTGCTACTGAGTGTGAGGTGGCCAGGATGAGAATCAGTACCTCCAAGTCCAAGTTCATGATGCTCAACTGGAAAAGGGTGGCTTTAACTCTCTGGGTCAGGGACACTCTTCTGCACCAAACGGAGGAGTTCAAGTATCTCTGGGTCTTACTCATGAGTGAGGGGAAAATAGAACAGGAGATTGACAGATGGGTTGGAGCAGCATCTGCAGTGATGCAGATGTTGTACCGGTCTATCATGGTGAAAAGGAAGATGAGCTCAAAAGCAAAGCTGTCAATTTACCCATCAGTCTATGTTTCTACCCTCAAATATGGTCATGAACTTCGGGTAATGACCGAAAAAATGAGATCATAGATACAAGCAGCTGAAATGAGCTTTTTCCGTGAGATGGCTAGACTCACCATTAGAGATAGAATGAGGACTTCAGTTATCCAGGAGAGGCTCAGAGTAGAGTCATTGCTCCTCCACATAGAAAGGAGCCAGCTGAGGTGGTTTGGGCATCTGATCAGGGTGCCTCCTGGACATCTCCCACTTCAGGTGTTTCAGGCATGTCCCACTGGAAGAAGACCCTGGGGCAGACAGAGGACATGTTGGAGAAACTACGTCTCCCAGCTGGCCTAGGAAAATGCAGTTCTCAAAGCTAACCATTAGAAACACGCACCAAGATGCACAATTAGCTCTCTCTCTCTCTCCCTCTCTCTCCCTCTCTCTCCCTCCATTTATTACCAGAAAGTATTGTCAGTGATGGCCCTCACGAGCCATCAATGAGATGCGGACAGCCAGCCGATGAGTTTGCATAATTTAATAACAAAAGACAAATAACAAAATAAAGAGCCACGAGGGGCAAAAACACAACTGAGGCTAAGACTAAGACACAGGATGCAGAGTCTTAGGGAAAACACTTACTGTGATGAATGATTGACGAAGGGATGTTTGACGAGGTCGCAGTAAGGAGTAAGCCTCAGCTGTTTCCTTAAATACCTAAATACTTAATGGAGAATGTAATCTGGAGGAATGCTGAACAGCTGTCACAACGTGACTCGGCTTTGACAGCCGGAATCCCGCCGTGACGCTGTCAGAATAAAAGCCCTGATGGCCATATGGTACACCTGAGAAGAGAACGGGGAAGCACCGGACAACCCGAGCGCAGACAGAGTCAGCGCACGGACCATGACAGTTGCTCCCGTTCAAGAGGCGAATTCCAGGTGCTGTGTAACATCGAGCCCCCCCCCCCAGAAGGTCAACAGGACCGCCCTAGGGAGGGGGGTGGGGGAAACAGGCACTGATGGCAAGAACCAACCAGCATAATAACAGAGAAAGAGAAAAAAGAACAGGCTACAAACAGAACACCATTCATTTCATTCATTCATTCATCTTCTTCCGCTTAATCCTTTTTCGGGTCGCGGGGGGGCTGGAGCCTATCTCAGCATCTTTGGGCGAAAGGCAGGGTACACCCTGGACAGATCGCCAGTCCATCGCAGGGCCAACACAGAGAGACAGACAACCTTTCACTCTCACAGTCATACGTATGATCAATCCAATAAAGTCACAGGCAAAAAAGAAAAAACATCTTCACAACCCACAGGGGAATACAGGAAACTCAAATACAGGCACAACAATGCAGTGTACCCCATAATACCAGAGTGAGAAAAAACACTCATGCTAAGGAACAGCGATAAAATCACTTCAATGTTGTATAAATAACACAAGTGAGGAGGAGAGAAAAAAAAAACACACGCAACAGGGGGGCGATATACATAGGTCACTATAGTCCCAATACAAAATACAACAGCATCCCTAATATTCCAAAGGAGCAGGCAGAGAAAAAAACAAAAAAACAAAACAAAAAACAGGGATGACGGCAGGCAGAGCACAATAGCACAAAAACAAATAGTTCAGGGGTCTTCCTGCATCCAGCGTCCAGAACGCTGGCAGGGAAAAAAGGATCAGTTCGGGCGGCCTACTCCCGACCCGGACCCGGAGAAACAGTACCTCTGGCGGCCGGACCAGGTCGCCGAACAGAAAGTCCAATTTGTCGGGTGGCCGACCCAGAACGCCAAACGGGCGAAGCAGTATCCCAGGTGGACGACCCGTGTCATTCAGCCACCAGGACCGCAGGATAGAACTCGGAGACGGCCTCCCTATAGAGAGGGATAATGAGGGAGGGCTGGACCGATAACGGAGAACCCCAGCGGCCCCCGATGGAAGGGAAAAGGGAACGGGGAAAGGATGAGGGGCCAGTCCGGCGTCGATCAGCGAAGGATCTGCAGCTCCTCCTCCGAACCCCACACAGACTGGCACTGCGCTTCCGTTGGATCCCAAGCGGGCCCATGCTGCACCCACGATGGACCCCGACTGGGCCGGAACCACACCCACGACGGACCCCGACTGGGTCAAAGCTGCCCCCGCGACATGAGCAGCTGCAAGCCGTGGAGAGTCTGTCACTGTCTCATCCTGAGGTCAGTGTGCTCCAGCTGATTCATCTTGAGGTCAGCGCTCCCCAGCCATCTCATCCAGAGGTCAGCGCACTCCAGTCACCGTTTCATCCAGAGGTCAGCGTGCCCCAATCACCGTTTCAACCAGAGGTCATCACCCCGGCACTAGGAAACCAGGAGTCAAGGCACGTACCCTTTCCCTTTTTTTCAACATCAGTTTTAGAGAGGACTTGCCTTGCTTCTGTTGGGGGGACCCAAACACAGATCCCATCTGCTTCTGGGCCCTCCCCATCAGTCTCTGCTGCTAATGACCGTGATATCATCTCACCAACATCCTGTTCTCCTCCTTCGTCCGAGGTAACTACGTTGATGTTGAAGCTGCTGGAGAACTGCATCCCACCTTCGCCTCCTGTGCCTGGGGGTTCCAACCATCACCTCCTATGCTTCAGGGGGCCAAACTGTTACCATCTACGTCACCGCAGGAGGTACAGTCCCTACCATCTGCACCACAGGAGGATAGCATTGACACTCCTACCACCAAGTTGCCGCCACATCAGCCCATTGTGGCAGCTGTGTTGGCTCGGGACCTTGGCCACCCTCCTGATGGTATTCCTCAATCTGGTGGCCCACGGACCTTGAATGGCTGCCACACAAAAGCCCCTTTTCCACTAGTACCTACATGAGGATGAGGGTAAGCTAATGATTGCTAATGCTTGCTTCAGTCATTATAATCCCACGTACTACGTTGTGATTGTGGCAGGTTATAGCTATTAAAGGTATTAAAATATATCTGCTGTGTGTGTGTTTCAGATGGCTGCTTTGTGGTGAAATAATCGTTGCAAACCGTCGGTCTGGACATTCAACCGCGCTTCGCAGTGATGGGATCTCATTGTTTCCAGCTTCATAAATACGCAGTGGTTGCATAACTTCCGGCTGTCTGATGAGACTTTTACCTTCCTGTGCAGCAATTTGCATCCAGCCATGGAGCGACAAGATATGACATTCCGCCAATGTGTGCCGCTAAAGAAGAGTGTGGCTATTATACTGTTGAAGCTTGCTACCGGCTCAGAGCACCGGAGTATTGGCCATCTGTTCGGAGTCAGTGTGACCTGCACATAAATTTATTTGTTTGGTGACAGTGTAAAGTTGATATTTTATCTGTGATTTCTTTATTCTATTGATGTAAATAATCAGTTGTTTTTTGAGGTATCTCAAAATGTGTTCAGGTCTGTCTCTCTGTTCTCTCTGTGTTGGGCCTGTGATGGACTGGCGATCTGTCCAGGGTGTACCCTGCCTCTCGCCCAAAGATGCTGGGATAGGCTTCAACCCCCCCCCCCCCCCCCATCCCCTGCGACCCGAAAAGGATTAAGCGGAAGAAGATTGATGGATGGATTGTTGGATAGACGCGCCGGTGAAGTGCCTAGATTTAGACTGCAGAGGGCGACAAGGGACTGTTGTTCTAAGTTGAAATTCTGGTTTGTGCATGCTGTCGGTTGGAGAAACAGTTAACCAGAAGAATTCTCAGACAGCAGTTAAGTCTCCCCTGTCTCATCACTTTTATCCCGGTTTTCAGGTTAGTAATTATCATAAAAGAACTTAAACTGTCTTACACTTGACTTAAATAGCATCAATATTAATTTTTGTTTAGATATTTTTTATCAGTTTTCTTATGATCTGTTTTATTTTAGGAAATGTTGTGATGACTGATAAGTTTCTAAGTAACTGTTATTGTGTAACCCTCTCCAAATATGTTCTGCTGAATTATAGGACTCCTGTACATTTTAACATTTTATCTTTCCAAAAAAGGGTGTGTTAATCTGTTTTCTCATAAACCGTTAATGAGCCTTTGACCCTGTTTACATGGTCACGAGTAAACCGATTACTGGAGTAAACCGATTACTGGAGTAAACCGATAAAGGTAATCGGATTACTCTGTTTACATGACAGTTTGAATAATCAGTTAACTCCAGAAAGCTGATTGTAATCGGTTTACTTGTGACCATGTAAAGAGGGTCATTGTTGGTGCCAGAACGAATCCATTTTCCTGATGAAGGGAGGTTCAGAGGAATGGCTGTCTACACTGAGAACAGGTGGGGGCTCCCACACTGTGTGGGTGCTATTGATGGCTCCCACATACCCATCATAGCGCCACAACAATATCACACTGACTACTTCAATCGTAAAGGCTGGCACTCCATAATCCTTCAAGGTGCTGTTGATGGAAAGGCACTGTTCTGGAAAACTAACACCTTCTCCATCCATTTCCCTAAGTGTGATGTTAACGCTATTGACCTGTAGTTGCCTGGATGAGCTGGATCTTTCCCTGGCTTATTAAATGGTAAAATTACAGCCTTTTCCCACCCACTTGGGATAACCCCCTCCTTCCATATTCTGTTAAGGAATTTCAGCACCGGTTGCATTGATTGCATAGGCAACTGCTGGAACATAGCATAGCTAAACTGATCATATCCTGGAGCTGTGTATCCACTATCTTGCAAATCTCTCTTAAGCTCTGACACTGTGAGCTCGAGGTCTAATGCAGTCATATCTTCTTTCAATTCCTTTTTTAAGTTTGCATTTTCTCTGAGTTTATGCTCCCTTTGCTGTCTATGACTCTCACCAAGATGTTCTCCTCTATGCACTGCTGCAAATGCTCTACCTTGGACTTCTGCCTTTTCTTTGTCTGATACAGCCATCTTGCCCCCATCCACTTCTTCTTCTTCTTCTTCTTCTCTTGGTTACTGGCAGATAGCAAGCAATTGAAAGGTGCATACCGCCACCTACTGTACAAGAATGTGTAACATTATGCCATTTGAGCCTGACCCCTAAATTCTATGACTTAATCCTGTGTTATTTAAAAAAGAGAAAAGATCCCTTCTCGTGACTCTCAGTGCCTCTCCATTTTCATCTGTTCCCAGAATCCCAGTTAAATCCCACTCCCTTCTGGCCTCTTGAACTTCATTTTCCATTCTCTCTTTCATTTCCATACTTGTGACAGTGAAATAAGATATGCTCGACATTTTATTTTACTCCACATTCTCTACATTTGTCCCTTTCGCTTTTCGCCATGGTGAATAAAGTGCCATTTAAACCTATATGATCCAGTCTGAGTCTTGCCATAATGATGTCTTCCCTCCTGTTTGTTGTTTTATGATTCTTTATTGCAATAGATTTTTGTATTTTGTAATACAATCTACCTTTATGATCTTCATCCCATCTTTTTTGCCATAGCTCAGTTCCTTTTTTCTTGATTACTGCTTTCCCTTCACCTTTTCCAAGATACAATGGTATAGTTATCTCTTTCTTAAGAGCACTTTTTGCTAATTTGGCTGCACTTCTTCTTCTTCTTTTCTCGGTTACTGGCGGATAGCAAACAACTGAAAGGTGCATACCGCCACCTACTGTACAAGAGTGTGTAACATTATGTCATCTGAGCCTGACCCTTAAAGTCTATGACTTAACCTGTGTTATTTAAAAAAGAGAAGAGTGTGGTCTATATTAATCATATATTCCATAACCAACATATGTTCAAGCATGTGAGAGTGTTTGGTGATTACATATGTAAGGCGACTTCACACCTCAGAACAGGACAAAGAGTTTCAACTGCCAGTGAAGATTAAAGAGCATCCAAGGCACTGCGGTGGAGACCGGATGGGTTGCCCTGACCCCCCAGGGCCAGGAGGAGGAGTACGAAGACAATGGGGGGATTAAGATAATGAGGGATGTCAGCTTTTGATATGCATGTCTTTTGTTATGTGCGAGTATAAGTTCGTAGAGCTGAAGGTGTTCGCTCTCTTACTTCTTCTGCTGCTGCACCTAGATGAGACTTGTTAGAGGAGCTGATAATAAACTTTGGTTTATGAATCACATCGTCTCGTTATTTCAAGCTCCTCTACACTGGTGACCCTGACGCGAGAATGGACCAGAGGCGTTCCCCCGCGATCGACTCATCTGTGGCGACCCAGGCAGATGCCGGCGCCCATGCAGACAGGGGAACAGATGGACAACGTTCCCCCACGGCAGAAGTGATGGAGAGGGCTCAACCGAGCACCAGCGCCGCGGAGAGAGCTGAAGCAAGGCACTCTCACCCTGCGGACACATCAGTGACGGTCCACACAAACGCCGTCACCGTCAACCTGCCGGACTTCTGGCAGGAAGACCCCGCCTCGTGGTTTCAGCAAGCTGAAGCCCAGTTTGCACTTGCGGGCATCACGGCTGATGATACAAAGTTCTATCACATCGTCGCCAAACTCAACGCCGCCACTTCGAGATGTGCGCGGAGCATAATCCAACGGCCACCGGCCCAGGACAAATATGAAGAACTGAAAGCGACCATCGTGGCAAATTACGTCCCCTCAGCCGAGGAGAGAGCCGAGAGGATCCTGGTGGTCTACGGCCACAGAGGTGGCCGGAGTGCTTTTTCGAGCAGCCTTGGTGGCTAGTTGCTTCCTGGGGGGCTTTTTCCTCCAGTAAATTTACGGGCGGTCTGCTTGGTTCTTGCCATCGCTCTTTATTATTCTGTCTTATATTTCTTGCACGCCACCTAAACTCCAGCCCGGCACCCGCGTCGTTTTCGCCACAGTTCCTCGGCATGTCGAGCTTCTCCGTTAGTACCGGGTGGCGGTCTCCCCTGCTGTATCGTCCCCCGCTGCAAACAGTGGCTCCGTCCGCCGACTCAGGAGACCCTTGGGGCGATCTGTGTGTCCGTGATATATATATAGAGTGAAAGGTGTAGAAAGAAGAAGGAAGATAAGAAAAGGGCAGTTGCAAACGGCAGCCAACTCGTGTGGCGCCGCCGGTCCGGCGGAACCGGAGTTTCTGCAGCAAGCATCTAGTGCATGGTTTTGTTGCTGTGATGATGGTCATATCATCCATGTACACTCTAATTGGCAGAAGACGCAGGCCACTCGCAAACTTCCATGTTGTAATGAATTCCTTTTGAAATCAGTTGATGGGGCCAACTCAGCAGCCAGTCAACTGAGGTTTGGAAAATGAATGAATCCCTACAGACAAGCACATTTTATCTGTTGACATTTTTAATTTCATATTCAGGATCTATTAACAATTTGGTTTTGACTTTTAGATCCCTGCATGGACAACCACTGAACTTTTACATCTCTATATCACCATTGGGATACTGATTTCATACAAGTAGGGTCTTCTGACAGGGCATTGCACAAGGCTGAGAAGTGAACAGACCTTCTGCAAGAGTGGCTTCTCGACCCTTGAACTCTCTGCCTGAGCATGAGCTCGTTAGACTTGTGGTCTCTTCAAAAAAAAGAAAAAAAAAAACTAATTTAACCAAACTTGCATTTTGGTAGTTTCTCTTTCTGTGTTTTCGTTGATTTTTTTGATTTCTTTTTTTAAATGAAGCACATTCTGATATTTATTTTGAAAGATGATATATATGTAATATTTTACTTACTTTAAGAAAAAAATTATTTTAAATCAATGTGGACAGATTTAGACACATGCATTCCCATAATTTGTATCCCAAAGGAATAATTATGATCTTTCTTCTTTTTTTTGATGCAGTGTTTGTTATACATGTATATTCTGTAGCAATAACTGCTATAACATGGAAAAAGTTTTGAAACTCAAAGTCCACATTTTTTACATTTTCTCTCAAATTGGTTAGAAATTAAAATACATTTAAAATAACTGCCATAAATTATTTTTTGTGCTAAAAGAACAAACAACTACAAAGTGATAACATAAGAGACAAATGGCCTTCTCATAAAATTACCAATATTTCAGGCTCAATTATTTGTAATGCAATCCAAGGTGTAAATCTTTTGAACTACTGCATCTCAAAGAATTATAATTATGATTCAGTAATGTATTTCAAAGACCAAAGTCACATTCACCAAAATTTAAAACAAAAAAGGATTCAGAATGGCTTAGTTTGTATTAAAAAAAAAAGTTAAACTTTCATATTTTCCTATATTCATCACAATTTAATAAAACCAACATCTCGCACAATATTCAAAATTTTTGAGATGGACTAAAATACTTCAAAGTACAAGTGTTTTAGTTCAATAAAGCAGCCTTCATTAAATGAACAGTTGTCATTTTAAGTAATCTTTGATGTCAGATGGAGTCACATGCTCAATTCCACTGATTTTTAGTAGTTCTTTAAATACTGTTGATCCAAGGAATTTCTGGTAATGAGGACCAGCTTAAAGGAAGAAAAGCTTTTCAGAGAGCTTGATGGTTGGCTTGGTGTGCAGATACTTGCTGGACAGGAAAGCCAGTCTTTGGGCATACTTGCATGGTGCTGGAACATAGACGTGTCAGGCCAGTTCCAGAACAAATGGCACATCTTGAATGTCAACCTTTGCAATTGGTCTGGTGTGAGGTTTGCTGTGTTGTACAAAGATATGTAGTGTGTTGGAAGTCCACAGCCCTGGTGGATGTGATGTGCCATCAGATAGAAGTCCACCAAGTTTTTCTGTATAAGGGTGTGATCCAGAACAGTTCTCCTCCAGGTGGAGAATTGCCAAAGGCATTTTCAGTCCAGGAGTACAAAGTAGTGCTGATGTGCTTTTGTACAACAATGAACACCAGCTTGGGCTCATTGCTTGGAAAATTCTCAAAGCATTTGACACACCATCTTGATACACCACAATCTTTTCTGGTAGCTTGTGGTTCACCCCATAGTACTTCCACAGTGCATCCAATAAGCAAACTCTGAAACCACTGATGATTTCCTCACCTGGTTCCTGGAATGATACTCTTGAATACCAGCGTGTCAGTGATCCATTTACACTTGCGAGAAATCCCATGACAGACCGATGTGCTTTCCTGTGTCGTGGTTTACATCAACTCCAACTACCATCAAATGTTTCAGAGGAACGCTGACCATCCACAGCTCTCGTCCCAACTTGCAGTTCACCTGCAGGGGCAGCTATTCTCACTCATATTTTAAGAACAATGGCTATACCATTGTCCCCCTGGGAAACACTCCTCAACTTTTGTGGCTGGGAAATTGTCTGGACATTGATAGCCTGTGAAGGGATGGGGCTTTTTACACATCATAGCTTCTTGATAAGATAAGATAAGATAAAATAAGATAAGCCTTTATTAGTCCCACAATGGGGAAATTCCAGGATTGCAACAGCACAGGGATAGCAACACTCAGAGCAACAATCAGAAGGCAAGAAAAACAAGAGCAGCTAGTATACATATGTACATATATATATATATATATATATATATATATATATATATATATATACATACATATATATACACACACAGTGCGGAGCATTGTGGTTGGTGGATGTGCAGCAGAAAGTCTAAGCTCTCCGCGGATGCGGCGGGCCAGCTGGATGTCTTTGGGCATGATGGTGACCCTCTTGGCGTGGATGGCACACAGGTTGGTGTCCTCGAAGAGACCCACCAGGTAGGCCTCGCTGGCCTCCTGCAGAGCCATGACGGCGGAGCTCTGGAAGCGCAGGTCGGTCTTGAAGTCCTGAGCGATCTTCCTCACCAGGCGCTGGAAGGGCAGCTTATGGATGAGCAGCTCCGTGGATTTCTGGTAGCGACGGATCTCTCTCAGAGCCACGGTACTGGGCCTGTAATTGATGGCACTGATTGATGGAATTGATGGCACTGTAGAGATCGTCTCTGTTGCCAACCATGATGCACACTACAAGCTGCATATTGGGCTCAATGCTGAGTTGAGAGTGAATGCTGCTGATGTAATTCTCAATTCTGTCATTGTGCAGCTCCACCCACACTGGCTGATATAGTCGTAACCCATTAGGTCCAGCCGTCTTGCTAAAAGTAGACACCAGTTCTTCAGCCTGTCTTGTACAGTGCTGAGGGGCAGATGACTTCCCAGACTTTCAGCGGAATAGAACTGATTGAAGCATCCTTTACAGCCTCTCGGGACCAGGATACATTGGTGCTAGTCATAAAGGAAGAAGTCTGCAGACAGACAGTTTCCACGGGCAGAGTTCTACCTTTGATCACCAGGATGTCTGAGGCAATGTCCAATCCCCATCGGCTGAGCTGATTCAGATTTTCAGAATTGGAGATGATGGGCCTCAGAAGTTGCTTCATCGTGTGTGTGTGCTGATCACTACTCACATTGATGTGCATGGTCAAGTTCTTCATGGCCCTTGGGTCCCACTTCATTTTCTCAGGGATTCCCATCATGAAGGCAAGCTTTGGCACTAGAAGAATCTCTCCAGTAATTTAACTGCCTTCCCCCTGGCTTGGATCTCTCTTTTGGACGATGCATCAGTAAAGGCTGGTCCAGCTCTTTAATCAAAATCAAATCAAATCAAATCAAATCAAATCAAATCAAATCAAATCAACCTTTATTGTCATATTGCTGTACATACAACTGTAGTGCAGGCAAGATGAAATTGTGTTTCTCTCGGCATCCATATAAGCCATATAAGTAAAAGAACATGATTAAAGACACACTCACACATACCCTCACCCCCCACCCCACCACAGCCATTCACACTTCCCTGAGACATACTTGAAAACTAACCAGAACTATAATATACAGATAATATGCATAATGTCCGTAGGTGCAGTAGTATGTATGAGAGATTCCAGATCAACGGTTCAGCTGTGGCGGTTCGGTTAACCCCCACAACAGATTAAGGACACTCAGCTCTCTTCTCTTGGTTTTTTCTGTTGCACTACTGATATGTAGATGTGCTTTGGTGTAACCCCCACAAACAGACTGGTCAAACACAGCGCTCGGCTAGAGCAAATAACAGAACAGTGAAATGTGTATTAATGTCTACAGGCAGACTCATTTCGTCTGGCTCACTTCTGTGATGTTAATGTTGCCTTTCATGCATTGTGCTCATGCGTCCTGTCCTCACTGTGACCTAGGGACTGAGATCAATATGTCTCTCAAATGCAAATGTCTTATGCCTGTTCTGTTATCTCTTTGATCATACCAACTGCTGGGGTATGCCCTTGATGTATTGTTGTAGTCGAGTATATATGTTGCAACTCTGTAACGCAAACCCTCTCATTCTCTCATTCTGATTCTGCATCTGCTGCGAGACACACACACTGTCTCCTCTTTGAGAGCCTGAGGAATTCAGCTTCAGCCTTCTCACACTATGGGCTGGAGCCGAGTTCTGATGAAGGCGGGTGATAATAAAGCTACTTAAAAATCCAACGCAGCCTTTATTTTATCATCCTCTTCACTGGTGACCCCGGAATGCACACGTTTTGTGCAAACGCAACCTTCTGATCTGGACAGCTGCACTGGTGACCCGTTCTTCAGGATGAGATCTGCACGTCTGAGATCTGCTCATCCACGCTGGACCGGTCGCGCTCGCAGCTCCTCCACACGTGAGCGCAGGCGTCCTCCATGGCCGGCGGAGAACGCAACACGTGGACCTGAACGCACCACGGCCGAGCGGTGGCAAAGATCGTCTATTTCCTCTCACCGCTCCAACGCACCATGGCCAATCTGCAGCCACAGCTCAATCCGGATTTTATCGGCGCCGTCTGCGCCGATCCCCACCAAGATCCTGTACCCTGGTTCTCCTCTCCAGCTGGCCCACCCATGCACGAGCCCCGGCGCAAGCACCGGGGAGTTACGAGGACGGCGCATCACGCACGGGACAAATAACGGCTCCAGAGATCGCCATCGTCCTCCGCCGCTGCTCACAGAACCCTCAGGGCTGCTCGTTCACCTGAAGCAGGCACGCAGCTTGCCACTGGATTTTTTTAATGGTCTCAGCCATGGCACATAAGGGATTTCAGCCGTCAGCTGTTCCCGGGGGGTTTTAGGGTTGCTCCTGCACCTAAAGCCAACAAGCCGAGTCCCTCTGCTTCTTTTTTTCTTACAGCCACTATGCAGCCTCACCGCTCCTGTTTTCTTCATGGCCACGAGAGGAGCCAGAGACTAATTTTTCTTCTTGTGGACCTCTGCACGTTCAACGGGACAGCCCTTCGACATCGCGGACCCACAAGCAATTTTTGCGCGGCTCGGACGAGTTCACCGTCCCCCTGCCGGCACTTACCCCCCTCCTCCCTCCCCCTCCGCCTGCAGTGAGCTTCTCCCACAGCTCGCTCCCATAGAGGTATTATCGAGGTCTCGGCCCCCTGCCGTGCCCTCTGGGGGGGAGCGTGTGTGGCGGTTCGGTTAACCCCCACAACAGATTAAGGACACTCAGCTCTCTTCTCTTGGTTTTTTCTGCTGCACTACTGATATGTAGATGTGCTTTGGTGTAACCCCCACAAACAGACTGGTCAAACACAGCGCTCGGCTAGAGCAAATAACAGAACAGTGAAATGTGTATTAATGTCTACAGGCAGACTCGTTTCGTCTGGCTCACTTCTGTGATGTTAATGTTGCCTTTCATGCATTGTGCTCATGCGTCCTGTCCTCACTGTGACCTAGGGACTGAGATCAACATGTTTCTCAAATGCAAATGTCTTATGCCTGTTCTGTTATCTCTTTGATCATACCAACTGCTGGGGTATGCCCTTGATGTATTGTTGTAGTCGAGTATATATGCTGCAACTCTGTAACGCAAACCCTCTCATTCTCTCATTCTGATTCTGCATCTGCTGCGAGACACACACACTGTCTCCTCTTTGAGAGCCTGAGGAATTCGGCTTCAGCCTGCTCACACTATGGACTGGAGCCGAGTTCTGATGAAGGCGGGTGATAATAAAGCTACTTAAAAATCCAACGGTGCCTTTATTTTATCATCCTCTTCACAGCATCCTAACAGCTTGTGGAAGGAAGCTGTTAATCAGTCTGGTGGTTCTGCCTCTGATGCTCCGGAATCGTTTGCCAGATGGCAGAAGTTCAAAGTGTTTATTCAGAGGGTGAGAACGGTTCTTGACAATGTTCAGTGCCCTGCTCCTACAACGGTTCTGAAAAAGTTCTTGGACAGAGGGGAGGGAGACTCCAATTACCCTCTCAGCCCCCTTAACTATCCTCAGCAGGGCTTTTTTGTCTGACATACTGTAGCTGGAGTACCATGTGGCAATGCAGTACGTCGGAACACTCTTCACCACACCTCTGTAGAAGGTCCTGAGGTTGCAGATGGGGAGACAGGCCTGTTTGAGTTTCCTCAAGAAGTGCAGTCTCTGCTGGGCCCGCTTCCTGATCCCCAAGGAATTCTTGCTCCAGGTCAGGTCCTGCGAGATCTGCACTCTGAGGAACTTGATGTTCTCCACTCTCTCCACTAAACGGCCGCCAATGCTGAAAGGGACTTGTTCAGGCTGTGACCGCCGGATAATTAACTATGGGAACTATGGGATTAATGGTAATCCCATAATTCTTGCTGTAGTTGTCTACAAATCTGGTTTTTGTGCCATCCATCAAAGTAAAGGTGTTCTTTCATGACTTGTTCCATTCTATGCCATCAATGTGGTAGGTGTGATTGTTATAGCAGGTGATGACAATGTAACCGAGGAGTTCTTTGGTGCCTTTGTCTTGGATGTTTTCACTGTCCTGCTGGTATAGCATATTCATGATATCCAGCAGAGAGTCATTCCACAGGATTTTGTGAGACACATCCACACACAGGTAAAGACCTATATCTGTGCACTTAATACAGATTGAATAGCCCGGCCAATCTTGGAGTCACTGCTTCCCAAGAACTGTGGCACTCTCTTGATCATAATGGTTGTGTCCTAACAGTTTCACACCCACACATGACTTTAATCACCCTCCTGAGCACCACATTGTAGAACAGGATGCACAGATCCAAGTTGGGTGGCAAGATCTTCGTCATCTGAATTTTGATTTCTATTTCCTCATTATTGGTTTGCCTCACACTCTTGAGAACCACCACGTTGATACGCTGCTCAGCTTAATAGGGAGATACAATATGGAACCATCAAATGCCATCACTTCGCCTGTGGTTTCACGATGAGCTTTCATCATGGCAAAACGCATTCCCACTGATTCAACGTTTGGAGTGAATATGACATGGTACTGACAAACAGATTCATTCTTGCATTTAATTGGGATGTGATTTGATCCGATAGAAACAGGAGCTCCTTTTGTTCCAGCCTTAGCTATTTGCTCAGGGAATGCTTCGATTGTCAGCTCCTTCTTGGCTGAAGCAGCAGCAGAAAACCCAGTGGCTTCTTTGGAAGTGGGCATAGTGGGCATGGTTCCTGATAGGCATGGCTGTGTGAGCAGCGTCGTTGTGGCTCAGGTGCTGCAGGAATTGCAATCTCTTGACCTTGAGGTAAAGCTGCAAGAAAAGCATGCCCTGTTCCAGCTCCAAGCTGTGGCATTGACCTTTCTTCTTACAGGAGCACTGTGTGACTTCCTGTTCCTGGTAGCCAATCATATGTGTGCAACTTTAGCTATGAAATAGAAAATAAATACTTTTAATAAGGTCCACGTTGTATTGCATCGGCATCAAAATGTGCCATTCTAGCATTCTAGCATGGCTGCACGGTGGCGCAGTGGTTTAGCACTGTGGCAGCACAGTTTTACCCTCGGCCGGGGGATCGCGGGGATCATGAGATCGTGGGTTCGATCCCAGCCCCCGACCAACAGTGAGCTGTGTGGAGTTTGCATGTTCTCCCCGTGTTGCGTGGGTTTACTCTGGGATTTCTCCGGTTTCCTCCCGCATACCAAAAAAAAACATGTAGGTTTAGGGCCCTCGCGCACGCAGCGACCGGCAGCCGGTGGCTTGTCACCAGACTGCAAACCAAATCTACCTACGGGTACAAATAAGTAACAAAAAAAAAAATTCCTAATAGTGAACAATGTGTTCAGTGGTAAAAGTTATTAGTCAAAGCTGCTGACACTTTAGCCCAGCTCCCAGTAGACGGCATAGAGGTCAACTTCCACACCTGAACTAATAGTTGAGATTATGGCTTCCCCAGATGAGAACTTTTGTTTGGTGCTGTGTGAGGTAGTAAAATTTCTTTCTAAGTGTACTGGATGCATACTTTGAGTGAGTGATTTATATTTGTCATTTCCTTAATTCTGACAAACCTGCATGCAAATGTGAGTTTTATATTTTATATAGCCCACATTTGCACCTTTTATCATGTTATATTTTAAATTTATTTTTAGATGTGCTATTGTTTTGTTGTGAATTCACAGCTTTTTCCATATAAATCTCGGACTCCTTTCATGTAGTTTTTTTGCATAAGATTTTCTTATAAACTTGAAAAAATTTAAAAAAATTGGGCTGTTCATGTAAATGTTGATATTTTCCCTCTAAAAGTTAGACTTTAATTGGTTCCATTTGCCCTTTTGTGAATTGGTGGTGGTGGTGGGGTTTCCTCCTGCCAAACTCATCGAGAGCCACTGGTTAGATTATTGATGAGTGTGATTCCAGAACCTTGGATTAGTAACTCCCGACTGCACACAACATACAGCATCCATTTATGTGCTATTTGACTGACACGTGCTGGTCAGTTTTAAAAATTACTTTTCCCTGATATGGCGTCCCTGACAGTCCATTTTTAGCGTAATCATATTTTGGCTTCATGCTGCCTTTAAAGTTCTGTGATATAAAGAGATTATGATTATGACAATGGTATGTCATAGAATTAAAGTTCTGTTTTGTTCCAGTATTTGGTTTTGTACATATCTAACAGAAATAGCATTTGTTTTTCTGATAATCTTCAAATTGATTATGATAGATGATCTCCATGTAGTATTCACAGTGCATAAGCGTTTTTGTCACAGCGACAGTCTGCTATTAAGCGGCAAGATAACGGACAGTCCATGAAGTGTCCTCCATCCTGCCATCCTTCCGTGGTGTGTTTATATGGGATTTGCCATTGATTGTTCCAGGGCTGGGCAGCAATAAGGACCCAAAAGATGTTTATCGATTTAATGAAAGGAAAATAAGACTCCACTCAGGGGTGGGAAACACAAAAGGTAAGCCGCTGACAGCAAGTAACAAAGGCTGCAGTAATCCAAGGAAGTAAAGCAAATGATAAATCCAACAATGGAGTGTAGAAAACAGGGTGATCACGTAAAGACACTGTGGGGATTAATGCCCGCGGCCAACATATATCGGAGAACAGTGATTAGTCAAACAAGGAGCAGCTGTGAATGATTAACAACGTAAGAGGATGAGGCTAAACGGAAGATGCATTATGCTAACAGGAAGTAAAGAAAGAGTACTGTCAAAATAAGGGTCCATATAGAAATTATTCTAAGGAATCACATTAAAGATACTACTACTACTACTACTACTACTACTACTAATAATAATAATAATAATAACAATAATAATAATAATAAGTCCAAAAAAAGAACATAAGGCGTGAACAGGGTCTAACCCTGTCCAGATCATGACAGTGCCTCCCCTTTAAGGGTTTGATGCCAGATGACCCAGAAGAGAGAGAAAAAGAAGAAACAAAAGAAAAAGAAATGGGAGGGAAGGTCATTGAAGGGGGCAAGGACATAGCTGACCTCCGCATGAACCTTCCGACTAGGGTGAGAGGTGGGAGGACATGGAGGGGGCTAGGGCATAGCCATCATCAACATGCATCTCCCAACCAGGGAAGGAAGTGGATAAAGGGAGGAGGATAGAGGACATGGAAGTGGGCTGGAATACAGCCCATCTTCAACATGAACCTCCCAACCGCCAAAGAAAATGGATAAAGGAGGGGGGAGAGAGGACACAGAATTGGGTTGGAACGCAATCCGTCTCAACATGAATTTCCTGACCATGGAAGGAAGGGGGTAGGACATGGAGGTGGGTTGGAGTACAGCTCATCTCAAGGTGAACCTCACAACCCCGAGTGGGAAGAGGGATCAGGCAGGGAGGAGAGGAGAGGGGACACGGAGGTGGGCTGGAACGTAGCCCATCTCAACGTGAACCTCCCAACCCCAAGTAAAAGAAGGATAAGGGGGGAGAAGAGAAGACAAGGAGGTGGGCTTGAGTGCAGCCCATCTCAAGGTGAACCCCTCACAACCCCGAATGGGAAGGGGGATCGGGAAGGGGCACAACAAAAATAACCCAGCACAAAAAATAACCCCAAAATAGGAACAGCTAAAGTGAAACACAAAATACCACAAAACCATTGTGCAGCTCTATTTTTCCCCTTTTTTCACATTTTTCACAGATAACATGCAGTCCAAGGCTGGACAATGGGGAACAGAGTTGGTCAGGTGGGTGACCCCAGTCCGTGGGCCACTCGATGAAGGGGAACAGTCTGTCGGGTGGTCTGCCCAAGTCCATGGGCCACCTGGTGAAGGAAGACAGTCCACTGGGTTTTCTACCAAAGTCCATTGGCCACCTTGTGAAAGGAGACAGTCTGTCGGGTGGTCTGTCAGAGTCCATAGACCGCCTGGCGTAGAACTACAGTTTAGTCCATTTTCCACTAGTACCTACTTAGCCCTACTCGCCTCAACTTGGGGAGCTTTGTAGGCTTTTCCATTAGTACCTGGTACCTGCTTCCAAGGTCTTTTTTCGTACCCGTCTAGTGGAGGCTCCAAGCGAGCTGAGTCAAGCTGAAAATGTGATGTTAACAGACTGCAGTCCACTGATTGGTCAGGGTGTAACATCATGAGAGCGCTGTCTTCGGCAGAATCTTCACCCGCCATTTGTAAAAATTCTTCAGCGAGTAAACACTAAAATGGTAGAGATGACTTCGCAGAAATCTACACCGTGGTCCAACGAGGAGGTGCAGACTTTGTGTGCTTAGTGGCCGACGATATAATCCGGAGAGAGTTAGACGGAGTGGCCCGCAAGGAAAAAGTTTACCAGGAGGTCTCCAAACAGATTGCCGCACACGGATACAACTGGACATTAGAACAATGTAGGGAGAAGCTAAGGAAATTGAAAAGCGATTACCGGGCCATCAAGGACCACAACGGTCGAAGTGGGATGAACACTGCACTGGAAGTGATTCAATCAAATGGAAGCCATTTACGGCCATCGGCCAGCCAGCAATGGCAGGGAGATCGAGGTCACGGCCATGTTATTGTTGCAAACCATGGATGGTGAGTGTTTTGTGATATTATGCATTTTTTTTTGCTTTTTTTTAATCTTATCGGTGGCAAGCTTACTTTTTTCAGCAATAATAACACCGTTCTCTCCTGGCTAATGAATATTAGCTCATCGCTAGCTAGGGCTAGCTAGCTAGTAGCCAACTCTGCTGATTCGCATTTGCTGTGTTTGAAGTATTTGCTTATGAAAGCAAAACAACGAAATAAGCTAATCCTGGTTTAAAAGTTTTGTGTATGAGTTGCACTTTTGTGCTGTGCATTTGTGCTGTGCATTAAGCTGTGTGTGTATTTTCTTTCTAGAATCTGGTTTCCACAAGCGAGGGGTCCGCATCTCTCAGCATGAATCCCTCAAGCTCTCCTGTGTCTGTTGCAGCACCAGCATCGGATTTGAAACTGGTACCAGCCCCATCACCAGCTCCAGCTCCATCACCGTCTGGCACAACACGTGCAAGTGCTGGTAAGGCACAATAAACAAGATTAACACCCTGTTGTGTTTATGGATACAGGTCACGTGGACCCCAGGATCCAAAATCTCTACATATACAAGTGCATTTTCAAACCAGTGATAGATAAAGTGATTTATATAATTTCTTAAAGCCTCATAATAGTCCCACATACCTATTCTGTGGATTTTCCAACAACAGTGTTGGAACAGTGCTGTCGTGCTCTTTCTTTTCCACCATAAATCACTGGATTGAAAATGTACTTGTACATGGACAGATTGGATCCTGGAGTGCTCACTTGTCAGGGGTCCACAACCTGGTCCTGTTTTTAGCTGTGGTGGAAGAAGTACCCATAAAATCCTTGCTTTTGAAAAAACTGATGTAGCACAAGAACTCACTTTCGAATGTACTTGCAATATAATAGTCAGTGTGCTTCATTCAAATGATTCAAGTCAACTGACTGTATTAACTCATTCAAATTTCTGAGGCCACAATAAAAACAAATTAATTTAAACATAACCTGACGCTTGCAAAATCTGCTTTGCTGAGGTGCAGCAACATGAAAATTGTGCTTAAATACAACAACGGAGCATTTTTGTCACATCCCACCACTGGCTTTCACAAGTGTATTTTCCAAATATATGTTTTGAACTTGCTTTAACTAACCACCACCCATTTCTGTCTTTCGTCTAGGCAAGAGGAAAAGAAGCCACTCCACAATGGACTTTGCCACTGTGTTTGCCCAGATGCAAGTTGATGCGATGTGGCACCATGAACAGCAGCGTGAACAACTTGACCAGCATGAGCGGCACATCCAGCGCATCCACTTGCTTGTTTATGAAGCACATGAAGCAAGGAAACAAGAAACCGCCTTCTGAAGAGAGGAGACTACTCAAACTGCTGCCTTCAATCAGGCTTTCCTGGCTGTACTGAGCAACCTTGTGAACGCGATGAGTCGCATGTGTGACCCAGTTCCCACCCCAAATTTTTTTTTTTTTTTTTTTTTTAACTTGTGTACATGAGAAACAAAATAATCAGTAATTGGGCTGCTACTTCTAATAAACCATAGTCACTGTGTTTGCATCATGATAGTGTTTTTTCTGTTATGACACTGGTGGGAAAAGAGTCAGTAATTATGTACACATCCTCTCTTCTGACCAAATTCAGTTGTAAATCAGGTTATGTGTCTGTTGTACATTACCAATTTTCTCCAAAGTTTTACAAAAAAACAAGGGTTGCTGTACAATTTTGAGTTTATTATGGAGTCTAATAATTACTTAAACATTGTCTCTTCTGACCAAATTCAGCTTAGAGTGTGAACTCCTACTTGAACAAATTGAAAACTACTAGTACATACCCATGCATACCCATCCATGCCCGTAGAAACCAAGTATAAGCAAATATTTCTGCATGGCCGTTGCTGAAGGGTCTCCTCCTGTCTGAGACTGCTGTGTTGTTCACAGTCATGCCTGTGGCATACTGCTCGAGCCTGAGGTGTTTCAGCTTCACGACATCTTTTCTGACTTGCAGCAGTTGTCTCACTCTATTGCTCTCCATCTGGTGGTTCTTCTTCTTCTTCTTCTTCTTCTTCTTCTTCTTCTTCTTCTTCTTCTTCTTCTTCTTCTTCTTCTTCTTCTTTTTCTTCTTCCTCTTCTTCTTCTTCTTCTTCGTCGTCGTTCAGACCACTGGTTGAGGGAGAGGTGAGTTGTAATTCTAGCTCATGGACAGGATCATGAAAAGAGATCTGCGCAAAAAGTGGCTTTCGACCCTGTTCAGGAAGACCCATGCATGCCCGTCGAAACCCCGAAACTAGATCACCCAGAGAAAATCAGCACTTTGCTTGGCATTTTACAGATTTGTAGTGTAGACTGCCATTCTTCATGGGTACTGCTTCAAATGGGTGTGGTTTAAAGTAGTATGTCCTATTCTTAATGGGGTGACAGACTGACACACTGACAGAGATTTCTTGAATTTATAGAGTGCCTTCTGCCTTACTGAGTGAGATTTCCAGATTTACTGCTTCGAATGGGTGTGGTTTAAAGTAGTGTGTCCCATTCAGTGTCAGCCTCTCTGTGCCTTGCCTGGCGTGCAGCGTTGCTCACTTTGGGGGGCATTTTGGGCTTCAAGTGACTCAGCACGTGCATGGCCCACTGACACACTTTTTCTGTCTGTCTGCATCCATTTTCTGTTGTACCCTATGACGTGCTCGAACCTCAGGTGTTTCAACTTCACAGCATCTTTTCTGACGAACGACACAGTCATGCCTGGGAGGTACTGCTCGAACCTCAGCTGTGTCATCTTCACGGGAGCTTTCCTGATGTGCAGCAGTTCTTCTCTTCTTCTTCTTCTCTCGGTTACTGGCAGATAGCAAACAACTGAAAGGTGCATACTGCCACCTAGTATACAAGAGTGTGTAACATTATGTCACCTGAGCCAGACCCCTAAATTCTATGACTTAATCCTGTTATTTAAAACAGAGAAAAGAGCCCTTCTCGTGATTCTTATTGCCTCTCCATCTCCATCTGTTCCCAGAATCCCAGTTAAATCCCATTCACTACCGGCCTCTTGAACTTCATTTTCCATTATCTGTCTTTCATTTCCGTATTTGTGACAGTGTAATAAGATGTGGGCAATATAAGCTGCGGCTTCAGCCATCACCCATTTTGGATAACTTATGTTGAATTGTATAATCCGAGGAGTTATTGTTTAATTTGACCTTGGTGTTTTTTTTTTCCATTGTTATATTATTCTGTTCCTTTCTTTTAATCTTTTAATCTATCTGAAATAAAGATTCATTCATGTGCTTGACATTTTCTTTTACTCCACATTCTTTACATTTGTCACTTTCGCTTTTCCCATGGTGAATGAAGTGCCCTTTAAACCTGTGTGATCCAGTCTGAGTCTTGCCATAATGATGTCTTTCCTCCTTTTAGTTGTTATCCATCCATCCATCCATCCATCTTCTTCCGCTTAATCCTTTTCGGGTCGCGGGGGGGCTGGAATCTATCCCAGCATCTTTGGGCGAGAGGCAGGGTACACCCTGGATGTATTTCTTTATTGCAATAGATTTTTGTATTCTGTAATACGATCTACCTTGATGATCTTCATCCCATCTTTTTTGCCATAGCTCAGTTCCTTTTTTCTTGATAACTGCTTTCCCTTCACCTTTTCCAAGAGACAATGGAATAGTTATCTCTTTTCCAAGAGCGCTTTTTGCAAATTTGTCTGCACAGACATTCCCTTTCAACCTTTCTTGTGCAGGAACCCAACAAAACTGAACTTCTCCACCACCCCTGTGTACCCTAAATAAATTGTGATATAGCTCAATCACCAAGTCTTCCCTTGTAGATTTTAGTGTCTGTATGGTTTTTAACACTGCAAGTGAGTCCGTGCACACCACCACCCGGTCCGGTCTGACCTCCTCCACCCACTGCAAAGCAATAATTATTGCCACCATCTCTGCTGTAAACACGGATGTATTGTTGGAGAGTCTTTTTGCGATGGTCACTTTAAACTCTGGAATGTATACTCCAACTCCAACAGAGCCCTCTTTGTTCTTTGAACCATCAGTATAGAGCTGTAAGAAGTTATAGTAATTGTTCCTGAGGTAAATGCTTGTTTTAACACCAACTTCACTCATATGCCAATCCTTTTTACTCATTAGCAGACTAGTGTCTACTTCTACTCCTGGAAACAGAGATTTCTTGAATTTATAGAGTGATGATAGAGTGATGATGATGATAGAGTGATAAATAAAAGTCAGTAGTAGATCAAGGGCAGGTTGTAGGTTGTGGGAGCAGTTTTGGACCAAAAAATATTGTGATGCAGTGAATCATTACATTGTAGTTAAAAAATATTTAGATACATTTTGGTAAGCCAGCCATGCAACGTTTTCCTGTTATCCGTGTGTAATGGTGAATAATGAAAACTCTTTTTTCTTAGCCAAAATTCTAATTTCCCACCCAGGAAAATTGGCAGGAAGTCCAAAGGGGTTAAGAAAAAGTAACCACAGCATTTAAGTATTTCATTATAATGGGATAGGGTTAAATGGGAATTAACATATTCGAACACAATTCATAATTCTGTTAACAGACTTGCATCAAACTTAAAGTGATTTATCTAACTGCTAGATTATTCGTAGAAGGCTTCCCTGTCTTTTAGCATTTAATCACTTTTACCTTCACAAAGAACCCTTATAAACAAAAGAGGAGACATATCTGAAAAGGGTTCAAAATTTTATTTTCAAAATACAAAAGTTGGACGTGTGTAGGCACATGTCAAGAGCTCCTAGCCTTTAAGTTGGCCCTGGAGAAGTCAGATGCGAGCTCCAGGATGAGGGGTTCTTGGCTGCTACGCATCTGAGGGCGGCCTCCAGGGACTGGTTGGTATGCTCAGCCTGCCTGTTGCTCTGAGGGTGGTATCCTGACATGAAACTGACAGTGGTTCCAAGCGACCGGCAGAAAGACCTCCAAACCTGAGAAGTGAATTGTGGGCCTCGGTCAGACACGATATCCATAGGAATACCATGGAGACGGATGACATGAGTTGTGAGGAGGTTGGTGGTTTCAGAGGCAGAAGGTAATTTGGGGAGGGGCACCAAATGAGTATCTTTAGAAAATCGGTCGACGATGGTGAGGATGACAGTCTTGCCATTGGGGAGGGGGGGTCCAGTGACGAAGTCCAATGCGATATGAGACCAAGGTCGACTGAGGATGGGCAAGAGGTGCAGAAGGCCAGCAGGGGGTGAAAAGTTAGATTTGTTACGAGCACAGGTTTGGCATGCCTTGACATAGTCCTGCACGTCCCACCACAGGGTGGGCCACCAAAACACCTGTTGGATCAGGTCTATTGTCTGAACCATTCTAGGATGACAGGCGAAGTGACTGGAGTGGCCCCACTGAATGACGTCACTGCGGAGGGCCACAAGCACAAACAGACAATCTCTAGGGCACCCTGCTGGTTTGGGCTCCAAGGACTGGGCTTGTCGGACCCTCTGCTCGATCTCCCAGGTAAGGTCTCCGAGGACACATGAAGGTGGAATAATAGGCTGGGAGAGGGATGGGGGTGGGCAGAAGGGTCAGAGCTCAACTGGCGGGAGAGAGTGTCCGGCTTGGTGTTGCGTGAACCAGGCCTGTATGTGATAATGAAATTAAATCTGAAGAAGAATAAGGGCCAGCAGGCCTGCCTGGCAATAAGTCAGCAGGCTGACCGCAGATACTCAAGGTTCTTGTGGTCGGTCCACACAATAACAGGATGGATCGCCTCCTCCAACCAGTGACTCCACTCCTCCAGGGCCAACTTAATGGCTAGGAGCTCTTGGTCCCCAATGTAGTAATTCCTCTCGGCTGGGGTGAGCCGCTGAGAGAAAAACACACATGGGTGGAGCTTCTGGTCGGTGGTCGAGCGCTGTGAGAGGACAGCGCCCACCCCCGAGTCAGAAGCGTCCACCTCCAGGGTAAACTGGAGCTGAGAGTCGACCTGGGGCAAGATGGGCATATTAAAGAACTGTCTCTTCAATTTGGAAAAGGCCAGTTCGGCTGCCTTGGACCAGAAAAATGGCACCTTAATGGAGATCAGCTGTGTAAGAGGCTGTGCTACCCCACTGTAGTGCCTGATGAACCTGCGATAAAAGTTCACGAACTCCAAGAAGTGTTGGAGCTCCTTGCGGGAGTGAGGTGTAGGCCAATCCAGCACAGCCTTCACCTTAGCCGGGTCGGCTCTCAGCTTCCCCTCCGCCACAATAAATCCAAGGAAGGAAGTGGAGCTGGTGGAAAACTCCCACAAAAAGTCCTTCACAAAAAGTTGGTTTTCCAGGAGTCGTTGTAACACAGCCCTGACATGGACCTTGTGTTCTTCTGGTGTGCAGGAAAAAATCAGAATATCGTCCAAATATACAAAGACAAATTGATTCACCATATCGCGGAGGACATCATTAATGAGGCGTTGGAAGATGGCAGGGGCGTTGGTAAGCCCAAAGGGCATAACTAGATATTCAAACTGCCCCAGATGTGTCTTAAAAGCCATCTTCCACTCGTCCCCCTCGCGAATACGGATGAGATGATACGCATTGCATAGATCGAGTTTGGAGAACACACATGCGCGTTGAAGGAGCTCGAACGCAGAGTTAATCGGGGTCAAAGCATATTTGTCTTTGATGGTGATGACATTCAGTTCTCGGTAATCAATACACGGATGCAGGGATCCGTCTTTCTTTCCAACAAAAAAGAAACCAGTTGAATGAGACCGGCATTCAGTGAGTCTTTAATATAGCTCTCCATTGCCTCCCTCTCTGGCCCGGAAATGCTATAAAGGCGGCTGCACAGCAGTGGTGCACCCGGGAGGAGGTCTATGGCACAGTTGTAAGAGTGATGAGGTGGAAGAGAAAGCACTCTCGATTTGCTAAAAACCTCCCCAAGGTCATGATAGACCTCGGGTATGAGGCTGAGGTCCGGCGGCTCCACCAGAGGGGAGGAAATGGGTAGAAACAGTGAACACTCACCCGAACTTAAACAGGATGCCAACCATTATGGACTCCAGGAGGAAATGGAGTTTTGTGCCCAATTAAGAATAGGATTGTGCCTCCGGAGCCACAGGTACCCCAGCACCACCGGGGAAGACGGATATGGGAAAATGAGGAACAATAACTCCTAACGGTGGTTCCCTGAAAGAAGGACAGAAATCAACGCCGTGCATTGCGATACTGAAGTCACGTTCTGGCCCAATAAAGTGGTGACATTTAGAGGGGTGGACAATTTAGTGGTGGAAATGCCCATCTCCCAAATGAGTTGGGAGGAAATGAAATTCTGTTCTGCCCCTGAATCGATCAATGCCATAACCTCCTCTCGACCCCCAGTAATTGGATCAGGGCGGAAATAGAGAGATTACCAGGGGGATGAAGAAGAGTCCCGTCCTTCAGAACCCACACAGCTACTGACGGGCCATGTCTTTTTGCTTCAGGTGGCAGTCGTTCAGTTTGTGCTTTAAAGATCCACAATACATGCATGCGCCAACCCTCCTCCACCATTGGTGCTCCTTCGGAGTCAGTTGATGATGATCGGTAACCATATTCAGCTGCTGCGTAATGGATTGCAGCTGTTGCGTGAGCACATCCACCTGCCTCTCAGTGGCATTGAGGCAGTGGAGAGTGGAGTGTTCCGTTGATGCAGCACCTGCTGAGCTTACGTCTTGGCTGACTCGTTCTGTTATAGTGACTGAATGATCAGCTCAAGTGCTGGATGCTACACCAGAGAAAGACACTCTGACACAGAAGAACACGTTTGACAGTTTATTAATTTCAAAGAGGATCACTACTAGGGAAAACATCACTCGCCAGAGGAAAACTCAGCCTGTGGAGAGAGACGAGGGGAATTAGCAGGAGAAGGGGGTAGGAAGTGGAAAACACAAATTTGCCACTTATGTGGGCTGAGCAGAGAACCCGACAGAGTACGCAGCGAGAATAGATGAACCAGCAGGATGACGCTGGTGAGGAGAAGGAAGGGAGAAGGGCTGAGCAGAGTCTGACCGGGTGGAGAGTGAAAGCTGCAGCGGAGTGAGGATGATGAGGCAGGTGAGCTCACAGCAATCCCCGGAGACGCACCGCACGATGGCAGCAACCTGAAAGAGAAAAAGGAGAGAGGATTGTGAGAAGAAATAATCCTCAGGATTCGAATTATACTTGCTTGTTGGTAGCTTTGACAGTATACCCAAAGAGCCAGCGCTGAATCTTCCGCTTGATGGTCCTTATAAGCGCTGGCGAGGAAGATGCGGCAGGTGCGTCCAATCACGCAGGTGTGAAGATTACCTGCGGAGCCGAGGAATCAGGAAGGAAGGAGCACGCGCTCACCTGGATATGACACTCATGAGAATTGGTGTCTTATAAGGCTCCTACCTTTTCTTATTGTGTTCTGAGGGTGTCACTGTGTTCCTGAGGGTGACAACACCTGGGAAATTCTCATGCTTCTGAAAGACATCATTGAGCTAGCTGTGGCACCATGGCATTCTGAAGAGACACTGCATTTCCTAGAATGCAAGATATCAGAACACAGACATCTACTTCAGTCAACATTTCCAGATTTCCGTTTAAGACCAAAACATGCACCAGCTGCATCGACTTGATGTTGCAGTCAACGGTGGTAAACATGGAAAGTACACTACAAAAGGTGACCCTCCCAACAAAGACATAAAGAAGCTAAGGAAAGGTGAAATAAATTTCCTCCCAGAATATCCAGAAGGGATCGATGACCATGATATGGAAGAAGCTCACCAGGACCTTGTCAGCGAAATGAAGAAATCAAAACCAGATGGGTCTGTTCTTAAGAACCTGATGAATGTGACATTTGCTCTTCGCAGAAAAGAAGTTGTCAAAGATAAGTCAGCCATCAGCCAGATAATACAGCGATGGCCAGCTCTTTTCACAGAAAGCCAGGTTTGTATTACTATTAAAAAAGTATGGTATTCTGTGCTGTATCTTGTATTGCTCTGGATAGGCTTTACAGGTGTATCAAGGTGCAGCAAAAAGAGACATCAGACAGTAAATCAAATGCAAGCTTAATAAATTATTTGATAATTCATTTTGCTCCTTTCAGTTATGTGAATCAGAATAAGAATCAGAAATCAGAATCAGAAAAAGATTTATTGCCAAGTACATTAACAGATCACTGATAACATACGAGAGAATTTGACTTGACACAGAAAATGAACCTGCATTTCCGTGCCGTGGCGCATCTGAAACGCGCCTGTCAGCAGGAGGGTACAGGTAGCATAAGAAATAATACAATAGGAAGGAGCAAAAAAATCATTGATTCAGAATACTGGTCACATGATCAATATTATGATTACAAGGGGAAAAAAAGCCCTCAATGCACATCAGCGGACCAAGATTTCACAGGACACAAAGAGAGCAGTGAGTGGATCTTATTTGTCAGTTCGTGGATCAATATGAGTGCACTGTTGAAGCAAGTGTTGTATCAGTAAGAACAACAAGGACACTTTGGCAGGAGATGTTTTGTCTGGCTACTCGCAATCGTCCTTGCAATTATCCGAGCAGCTGCTGTCCAAGGCCTTGTGCTCAATGTTTTGAAAAAAACAGACTGCAGACAATCAGGAGGAATTTTTGTAGGGAAATTGAGCCAAATAGAACTGATCACAGAGAAGGAACTTTATTTTCTTCTGTAGATTCAGTACTTAATCCTTCATTGCGGGGCGTTGAGTCCGTCGTGGATAGACCTAAGCGTAATCATGATGTAATCCACCTTCCGAGACAGTTCTCCATTTGTCGCTATCAGGGTCTTCTCCAATTTTTCAATTTGATGGATGCACCTCGCCTGGCCAGCATTTTGATAGGTTGTATCCATCTTCAGCAATTTGCGGTACACCAGGACAATCCCAGTTCCAATCAGAACGATCCCAATCACCATTATTACGACGACATACAAATCTTCAATATCTTCGATAGAGAGATTAGTCAGGCACAAGATCCTCCAATTACTTGTGTCCCGTAAATAGCCCGCTGGAGCCGTCCCTGCGGGGCAAACAGCTTCCCCCGGAGCACTTTTCCTTGTTGAAAAAATAGTGTCAATTGTGTTCAAAGCCCAGCTTATTAATTCCATAATTTCTTTCGACGGTCAGCAGTTAGACGCAGACAGACAACAGCAAGCTGGGATCCAGTTAGTTGGGGGGGAAGGAAAAAAAGTCAGAAGCAAGAGAGAAGAAAAAGGCGTCTGCTCCCTTTGGAGGCGGAAGCTTGAAGGACTGCATTATGGGTATCCCATATGCACCAAAAACATACCCTTTTAAATGGGTATATACTGCATATACATAACTAGCCATCTCAGTTTGGTTAATGCTGTTTGACCCAAAGTGTTGTGGGTCCCAGATTGGATAATTTTCACCATACATACTGTATATAGTTTGCTTTGTTTCGTTTCAGGTTTTTCTTGAGTTCAGCAGAGTGGTGGGGAAAAATCTGAGAGGAATTCTTTGGTGCACTTGACCGTTTGTGTGCGAGCCTGATAAACATCTTTAAGAAGAAGAGCGGCCCCTCTGGGCAGCTTTTGGATTTTTTTTACAGCAGTCAAAGGTGGGGTGTCATACTACCAGTCTTACTCTTTCTGATCGCTGGTCTCCTTTCTTCTTACTTTTTAATTACTCTCATTTTCTTGCCTCTCTCCTTCACCCCTTTTATTTCCCTTTCGATTAATTAATCTTCTCCTTTTTGTGATCTTAGCCAGCATGCCCGTTTGGCCCCCACCACAGGTTAAAACTGGGCTGTTTTATGGGTCCCATTGGTTTTGTCCATGTTTTCCATGTGGGCCCCACCTTTGTTTGCTCAAATGGACTTTACCTGTGGCACAGGTAAGAAGGTAGTCTGCTTACACACTTTACACCCATCTCGGTCCCTCATATGAAGAGTTTGTTTGCAAAAACCGATAAACGCCACTTCCAAGAAAATTTCCCTGTATACAACAAGCAACTGTTCACATTACCTACTTATAGAAGTTCAAATAGTTTTTTTTCTAAAAATCTGATATATCCACTGTTATATACACTATGAAGTTCATGTTGTTCCATCCATCCATCCATCCATCTTCTACCGCTTTTCCGGAGGTCCGGGTCGCGGAGGCAGCAGTTCAAGCAGAGAAGCCCAGACTTCCCTCTCCCCAGCCACCTGCTCCAGCTCTTCAGAGGGGATACCAAGGCGTTCCCAGACCAGCTGGGAGACATAGTCTCTCCACCGAGTCCTGGGTCTGCCCCGGGGTCTCCTCCCAGTGGGACGTACCTGAAACACCTCAAGTGGGAGGCGTCCAGGAGGCATCCTAATCAGATGCCCATACCACCTCAATTGACTTCTTTCAATGTGGAGGAGCAGCGGTTCTACTCTGAGCCTCTCCCGGATGACTGAGCTCCTCACCCTATCTCTGAGGGTGAGTCCAGCAATCCTACGGAGAAAGCTCATTTCAGCCGCTTGTATCCGCGATCTCGTTCTTTCGGTCATTACCCAAAGCTCGTGACCATAGGTGAGAGTAGGAACGTAGATTGACTGGTAAATCGACAACCTTGCCTTAGAACTAAGCTCCCTCTTCACCACAACAGACCGGTACAACGTCCGCATCACTGCAGATGCTGCTCCAATCCGTCTGTCAATCTCTCGCTCCATTTTCCCCTCACTCGTGAACAAGACCCCAAGATACTTAAACTCCTCCACTTGGGGCAGGAGCCTGTCCCCAACCCGGAGAGGACAATCCACCTTTTTCCGGCTGAGGACCATGGACTCGGACTTGGAGGTGCTGATTCTCATCCCAGCCGCTTCACACTCAGCGGCAAACCATCCCAGCAAGAGCTGTAGGTCATTGCTGGATGAAGCCAACAGGACAACATCATCTGCAAACAACAGAGATGAGATCCTGTGGTCACCAAGCATGACACCCTCCATTCCCTGGCTGCGCCTAGAAATCCTGTCCATAAAAATTATGAACAGGATCGGTGACAAAGGGCAGCCCTGGCGGAGTCCAACTCTCACTGGGAATGACTCCCAGTTCATGTTGTTCATGTTGTTGTTTTGGGTTTTTTTTCAAAAGCCGATAAACGCCAGGACCCTGTTTTTACAAAGCCAGATAACTCCCCACACAGCAAATCAGCACTAGGTATTTGGGTGACGTGACTCAATGGTGCGGCGAGGATCAGCCAATCATGTGTCTAGATGCTGAGACCAGTCAATCATGTGTCTATCTGCTGCGGCAGTGTTCTGCAGAGACCCCTATTTGGGTCTGCTTGCTTTGCATGATTTCCCTGCCAGTTTTTTTTTTTTTTTTTTTTTTTTTTTTTTTACAATTTTGTTGCATTTTATGTCAAATATGGATAATTTTGATGAAGCAGATGAATCAGTGATGCGTTCACCAGACAAACTAGCATGGTTTTCAGGACGTCTGTTTTTGCAAAAGTATGTGTTGTGGACTTATCTGTTTTTGTGGCAAGAAGGTCTCAAAAATATCCAAAAAATAACAATGAGTTGATGTTCAACTTTTGGCTTTATTTTGTCTGAGATATTCATATTTCAAGTGACCATGTCCTAGAAGCTGAATTGGAAATACAAACACATATAAACCAACAGATGAAAAGTTGTTTTTTTCATTGTTAAAACAATTGGACTAATATGTTTTTGCAAACAAAGTCTTCATATGTTTAAAGCGGGTAAAACCCATGTAGGCAAACACAGGTGGGGCCCACATGGAAATAGCGGACAAACCCACATGGGGCCCATAAAACAGTCCAGTTTTAATCTATGCTGGTGCCTACATGGGCATGCTGGCTGTTTCTCCTCTTGTCTTCTGGCCCCTCTGTCTTGCCCCCCCCCCCCATCTCTCCTCTCCTCTTCTGTTCTGATTTGGTCTGCTCTCCATTCTCTCCTCTTTTCTCCTATCTTGCCTTTGCTCTTTTTTGCTTCATCTTTCCTCTTCTATCCTGCCCTTTGCTTTCTCCCTTTCCTCCCTCATTTTTTCCTCCCTTGCCTCCCCTATTTTCCCCCATGTCATCACTTGTTGACTACCTTCATATCATTCATATACCTTCATAAATATAAGTGTGCAGTTAGGTCAGTAACTGGGGGGAAAGTACTGGTAGTTATTTGATAAATACATGTGAATTCTTAACTATTCTATATTCTGTCCAATGTCTTTCAGACCACTGAGCCAACAGCCTTGAAGTCCTTGTGTCTTCTGGGTCTGCCGGTCATTTTGGGGGATGATCCTTCAGCTTTCTTTTACACTTGGACTATAAGTCACTTACACTTCTACCTTTAAATGTTGCAGATGAATAGTTATTTTTCCATGTTTCCCCATAAGTGAAAAGTGTGTCCTACTAATTTTTAGAAGTTTTGTTTTATGGCCAAAATAATTTTTGACAAGTTTGTTATAGGATTTTTGAATGTCTGCCTCATTTGACATAAATTGAATTGGTTTGACAAACATAATAAGAAGGGTTTTTTTTTTAATTTTTTTTTTCCATAACTGGATCTGTGCATCACAAGTATTAATTGCAAAACTGCTTAATATGCCTTTGTGAGTTGATAGTTTGGGACACACTTACCACTTCCGGTCCCACTCATGATGAAAATATGTGGGAAAAAAAATCCAAGCAGAAACCTTAGGTTTACTTGTTTTACATTCCCCAAATATTTTTTACATTACTTCTCTTAGTAATATAATATAATCTGAATGATGTTATAAACTCAAACAGGAGTTTTGAATGCATTCATTGTTAAAACCTGTCAGTTACAAGTACACTTAAAATCCCTGTGTGAATTTGTGAGCCAAATACATCTGCATATTTTTCAAATGGTGACAGTAAAGCAGTTAAGGAGAATGTAAAGGTGATGTACGGAGAATGTCATCGTAATAGTTCCAGCAAAATGTCCACAATATTCAGCATGACTGGGCCTGAAAGTGTGGAAGAAGAATTTTCATTGAACAGTACTTGTAATGTACAGATTCCATTGTCTAAGGTACTTTTTTGTTGGCTACACAGAATTACCTCACAAGCATAATTACCTTATTTATATCAATCTGTATCCTTAGGATGGAGCTGACAAGGAAGCCTTCTGTCAAACTGCAGTGGGAATCCTGTGTGAGGGTAATCTGCTGCTAAACCCAAAATCATCTACAGCTGGAATCATCTTGGAAGGGAATGTGGTAATGAGTGAACTGGCTATCCTTCCGCAAGCCTTCTGTGTCCTTTTTGAACTTATTTACGCCCTGCACCTGGACTACCCAAAGTCCTTGAAACACACTTTCAACTTTGTTCAGCAGGTAATGCTCAAACTGGGTAAAAGTGAGCTGTCATCCAAAATTCAGACACTGAAGAATCAGCTTTCAGTGTAAGAAGGTGTTCTGTATAGTTCATGTGTTCAAGTGGTTAGTTCATTTTAAAGCATTTACATCACTGTATTTGCTGTTTTGCACTGTATGTTTTATCATGTTTCTGTGCAATGACAGTTCAGCTGACCACAATGACAGGACTGATTTAATGATTTTATAAATAATGTTTTGCTTAAACCTTCAAAGATCCACTGAAAAAAAAATACCTGTTATTCAATAGGTAGTATTTTAACCAGCCATAGGAATAAGTAGAGTAAACACTATGCTGTCAATATTGCGAACTCTTGACATGAATGTGAAGATACCGTTTGCTACAGTTTAAAGCTGATTATTAGATATATTCAGTAATTACAGAAGATTGCTATATTAATGGGAACATTCCAAGAAACACAGTGTATAATCCAGTACACCATGTATTTTTAATATAATTTTTCTGAGATACTTACTGTAATAATGCTCACTGTTTCAGTACCAAGAAGTGCATTTGTTGAAACAACAGAAACCTGATGTTTCTACATTGTTTTGTATTTTAAAAAAGTTCTCAGACTACATTTGTATGTCTTTACTACTGTTCTTAGTGTTGAAATAAAAAAGAAAAACACATACTTTTGTTGTTTTCTTAATTTTCTGTTTCATTTATTGGAAAAAATACATATAAAAACTTAAATTATTTAGTAGGGTAACCGGGAAAAGTAATTGAACCTAAAAAAGATTTAAGATTAAATCAACTTGAAAGTTAGTATCTTTAAGTTCAATACACTAAGTGTAATAACTAATTAAAATAACTGGTACTACAGAGAATTTTAAGTTTAATCACCTTGGCAGATAGTGTATAGACTTGCAAGCTTTTAAGTTGGATTCACTCATGTTTTCATAATACATTACTTAATTTTTTTAAGGCAACTGGCTTCCTCAATTTTTTTTTTTTTTTGAGTAAAGTGCACTTATTCGGGCTTACAGTGTTGTGGGGGTGTTTTGCCAAAGGAGAGACTGGTGCAAATTACAAAGTAGATGGTATAATGAGGAAAGAACATTATGTGGAAATATTGAAGCAACATCTCAAGACATCAGCCAGGAAGTTAAAACTTGGACACAAATGGGTCTTCCAAATGGACAATGACCCTAAGCATACTGCCAAATTAGTTACAAAGTGGCTTAAGGACAGGTTTTGGAGTGGCTGTCACAAAACCCTGATCTCAATCCCAAATTAAATTTGTGGGCAGAGCTGAAAAGACGTGTGCAAGATGGCCTTCAAACCTGACACAGTTACACCAGTTCTGTCAGGAGGAATGGGCCAAAATTCCAGCAAAGTATTGTGAGAAGATTGTGGAAGGATACCCAAAATATTTTAACCCAAGTCATACAGTTTCAAGGCAATGCTACCAAATACTAAGGAAACATATGTAAACTTCTGACCTTGAAGAAAGTACTGAAACATTCTCCAAAAATTATTAAAGAAATAGAAAAAATATTTAGCAGATAGAAATTCTAATTTTGGTAATCCTGATTGATTTGAAATGGAAAAAAGTTTTGTCCGATTTAATGTCAGATAGTGAGAAAAATAAAAGGTTTTGTCTTTTTTTTTTTATAGTGTATGTAAATTGTCATGGCGGCCTCTGGGCCGTCATCTGTCTCATCAGTCCCAGCTGCGCACAGACCAACAGGTGCCAATCAGCGGCTGTTAAAAGCCAGTGTTGCTGACAGCCCGGCACGGAGTCGTCTGTCCTCCTCATCAGAGCATGAACCAGAACTTCGTTCCCAAGCTCAGTCAAGAACGTCTCGTCAGGAACTGCCACGTAAGAGAACAGTTTGTTATTCTACCCCTTGCCTTTACCCCTGTGCACAGGTGGACCTCCCAGGCGGCGGACCAACTTTCCCAGCCGACGGGGCGTTGCCACCTCAGCCACGTAGCTCCTCGCTACCACCTCAGCTACGGGTACGTCTATCACCACAGCTGCAAGAGCTGTTATTGTTTCAGCTACAGGAACTGTCATCGTCACGGTCTGTGGAATCACTGCCATCACCATCACAAGAACTGTCATCGTCACAGCAACAGGTGTATTCACCACCACGGCCACGAGCACATTCACCTCCACGCTGCACGGCCGCTGGAAGTCAGCAGGACGCTACCTGTGGATCACCCAAGTAAGCCCCATCATCTACAATTACTCACGAGTACTGAACAGCGGTAATTGTATCTGCTTGTGTGTTACAGGGTTGCCAGGTCACCATCCGGACTGCTCAGTTCCAGCGACCAGAATACCATACTTGCACTCACTCACGCACTACACTCTCTCACATTACAATAAAGGGATTATTGTCACTATCTACTCGTGTCAGTGTCTGTCTCCTGGGTCCTGAAACATGTCAGTACGACTCCATCACGTTGACCCAGCGGACAGTTCACTGCCGCGCAAATTGAACACACTTAGCGCTCGGGTAGACATGTTATCACACCAGCAGACAGTAATCCTAAATCAACTAACCCAAATAAACAGTCGGCTGGATCGTCTGGAAGGACGCCAGACGTTCTCCCCGACCGCAAGTGTTTCAGCCCCTGCAGGCTTAGCGTCAGGTCAAGCTAACATCTCATCGACCCCTCGCCTCACCCCTGTTCCCACGCCTGCCCGGTTCAGCGGAAAACTCGGGGAAGCCCAAGGATTCATCTTACAATGTGAATCAGTTTTTCTCCGCGTTCCGGGAGATTTTGCCATAGACTCTAATAGGATTGGTTATGTCATCAACTTGTTGGGGGGAAGAGCTTTAGATTGGGCATATTCCGTCATGGCTAAACCAAGGTACCCCATGTTAACTTACCAGGAGTTTGTGGCAGAATTCATGTCCGTGTTTGATCATACAGATAGGGGTGAGGTGTTGACAGAACGGCTGTTGAGTCTGCAGCAGGGTAATAGATCAGCTGCTGACTACGCTATTGACTTCCGGGTCCTGGCCGCAGAGATTGGGTGGGGGGAGCCGTCACTGTGTGGTATCTTCCTCCGCAGTCTTAATGATGAGTTAAAGGATGAATTAGCGGCACGGGACAAACCGGACAATTTGCGTGAATTAATTGCCTTAACTGTTAGCCTAGATAGTAGATTAAGGGAGCGGGCGGCTGAACGGCGAGCTACTTCCCGTTCAGTTAAACCCTGCCCCCGCGTCACTAGCTCTCCTCTGCTCGCTCTACCCGCGTCAGAGGAATCCCCGGATCAAGAGGCTATGGTTGTAGGTCAGTCTAAAGTGTCAGCGGCTGAGAGACAGCGCCGCAGAGATCTTGGCCTTTGTTTCTACTGTGGGAAAGAGTCACATGGGGTTTTCGAATGTCCCAGCCGGTTAAAAGGGAAGGCCCATGGATCGCAGTAGGGGGATTCACGAGCAAGAACTCAGAAAAGCCCCTTACCAGTTGCTGTTTACCCATTAGATTGATCCATGCACATACAGAACACTCCACATTGGCATTAATAGACTCAGGAGCTGAGCAGAATTTTGTTTCTAGGGACCTGGCAACCCGGATGGGCCTCAGCTGTCAGACTCTAGATCCCCCTGTCAAACTCATCACCCTGTCCAAAGCGTCACTGACCACCGTCGCCCATCAGACGGCCCCAGTTTCTGTAATTGTGTCAGGAAATCACAGGGAGGAGATTAGGTTCCTGGTCCTGCCCGTCTCTTCTTCGCCCGTCATCCTGGGGTACCCCTGGCTTCGGCTGCATAATCCCACCATTGACTGGCAAGCGGGGAGCATTTCAGCATGGAGTACGTTCTGTTTGAGTACCTGTCTCCAATCTGCGGCATGCGCCCCATCTGTCAAGGTGCCTCCACCCTCTTCATCACCACCGGACCTGTCCAAGGTACCAGAGGTTTACCATGACTTGGGGTTAGCCTTCAGCAAGTCACGGGCGTTGTCTCTACCCCCCCATCGCCCTTACGACTGCGCTATCAATCTGAAGGCTGGGGCCCCTCTTCCTGCTAGCCGCCTGTATAGCCTATCAGCCCCGGAGCGCGAGGCTATGGACGCTTACATCAAGGAGTCCCTGGCCTCTGGAATCATCCGCCCGTCGTCTTCGGCTGTGGGTGCCGGGTTCTTCTTTGTCGGGAAGAAGGACGGCTCATTACGCCCCTGCATCGACTTCCGGGGTCTCAACGAGATTACGGTAAAAGACAAATACACTCTGCCCTTGATGAACACAACCTTTGACTCCCTCCAGGGGGCATCCTGGTTTACTAAGCTAGATCTCAGGAATGCTTATCACCTAGTGCGCATTAGAGAAGGTGACTAGTGGAAGACGGCGTTCCGGACCCCAAGCGGGCATTTTGAGTACCTAGTAATGCCGTTTGGGTTAACCAACGCTCCGGCCGTCTTCCAGCAGTTAATAAACGACGTTTTACGGGACTTCCTGAACTCGTTTGTGTTTGTATATCTTGATGACATACTTCTCTTCTCTCGCACACTAGAAGAGCACCAGGTGCATGTCCGCAAAGTGCTACAGCGCCTCCTGGAGAATCAACTGTTCGTCAAGGCAGAGAAATGTGAGTTCCATACTGACTAGACCTCTTTCCTAGGGTTCATAATAGCCCGGAACCAGGTGCTTCCTGACCCGGCCAAGGTCAAGGCAGTAGTGGATTGGCCCGCACCCTCCTCTAGGAAGCAGCTTCAGGGATTCTTGGGTTTTGCTAATTTCTATCGGAGGTTTGTGCCCAACTTTGGTAATATTGCTCGCCCTCTGACTTTGCTCACCTCCCCTAAGACCCCGTTTTGCTGGAGTAAGGAGGCAGCAGGGGCGTTTGAGAGGTTGAAGAAGGAGTTTGCTTCGGCCCGTGTCCTGACTCAGGTGGATCCGAAGCTGCAGTGCTTGGTGGAAGTGGACGCCTCTGATTCAGGGGTAGGAGCGGTGCTCTCTCAACGCTCTCCCGAGGATGGTAAGATTCGCCCATGTGCTTACTTCTCTCATCGTCTGTCCCCAGCAGAGAGAAATTACAGCATAGGAGACAGGGAGCTGCTGGCAGTGAAGCTCGCTTTGGAGGAATGGAGACACTGGCTGGAGGGGGCTGCTCAGCCGTTCGTGGAATGGACTGATCACCGTAACCTGGAGTACCTCAGGACGGCGAAGCGCCTGAATGCACGCCAGGCTCATTGGTCCCTCTTCTTCGGCTGGTTCAATTTTTCCATCACTTACCGGCCGGGAAGCAAGAACGGTAAGCCGGATGCCCTCTCGCGGCAGTTTGATGCACCATCCTCTGAGGATCAGGAAACTCCCATCTTGCCGCCCTCCTGTGTCGTGGGCGCTCTGTCCTGGGGTATTTGTAAAACAGTTCGTAGAGCTCTGAGGACGGAGCCGGACCCGGGAGGGGGTCCCCCGGGCCGCCTGTTTGTTCCACGCGCCATTCGGGGCTAAGTGATTGAGTGGGATCACGCCTCCAAGTTGGCTTGTCATCCAGGGGTGGGTCGGACTGTGGACCTTCTCCAGAGGACTTTCTGGTGGCCAGGGCTACGGAAGGACATGGTGGGCTACATCCGGGCTTGCGCTCAGTGCGCCACTGGGAAGACGACATCATACCCCCCGGCGGGCCTGTTACATCCGTTGCCGGTCCCTTCTCGCCCCTGGTCCCATGTTGCTATGGATTTTGTGACTGGTTTGCCCCCCTCAGATAACTTCACCACAGTTTTGACCATAGTGGACCGTTTCTCGAAGACAGCCCATTTTGTGCCTCTTCGGGGTTTGCCTTCAGCTCAGGAAACAGCGGACCTCTTCGTTCAGCATGTGGTCCGTCTCCACAGCATCCCCGCCGACATAGTGTCGGACCGGGGACCACAGTTTGTCTCGCAGGTCTGGAAGGCGTTCTGCGCGGCGCTGGGAGCCACAGCCAGCCTCTCCTCTGGTTATCATCCCCAGAGTAATGGCCAGTGTGAGCGGGCGAACTAAGAGCTTGAGGCCGCATTGCGCTGTGTCATCTCCTCCTGCTCATCCTCCTGGAGCAAGCATCTTCCTTGGATTGAGTAGGCTCATAACACCACGGTCTCTACGGCTACGGGCGTCTCCCCTTTCAAGGCGTCATCTGGTTTTGATCCACCGCTGTTCCCGGAGGAGGAGAGGGAGGTAGCGGTTCCATCGGTCCAAGCTCACATCAAGCGCTGTCGGCGAGTTTGGCTCATCGCCCGCCGAGCCCTGTTAAGGACTACGAAACACAACATCCAGGTGGCCAACCAGCATAGGAGACCCGCCCCGGACTACAAGGTGGGTCAGAAGGTTTGGTTGTCTACCCGGAATATTGGTGTACCGGCTGAGAAGCGTAAGCTTACTAAGCGCTTCATTGGTCCTTGCACCATCTCTCGTATTATTAATCCTGTGTCTGTGCGCCTGTCTCTCCCCTCTTCGATGCGCATCTGCCCCACCTTTCATGTCTCCCAGGTCAAACCGTACATCTCTGATCCCCTGTGCCCGCCTCCCGCGGCCCCCGCCCCCCCGAGGATGATCGATGGCCATCCGGCCTGGGGGGTGACTGCCATCCTGGACGTTCGCAGGCGAGGTCGTGGTCTTCAGTATTTGGTGGACTGGGAGGGCTTTGGACCGGAGGATCGTTCTTGGATTCGCCCAGCGTTGATCCTGGATAAGCAGCTAATCCGCGACTTCCATCGGGCGAATCCAGGTAGAATTGGGCAGGTGCCTGGAGGCACTGCTAGAGGGGGGAGTACTGTCATGGCGGCCTCTGGGCCGTCATCTGTCTCATCAGTCCCAGCTGCGCACAGACCAACAGGTGCCAATCAGCGGCTGTTAAAAGCCAGTGTTGCTGACAGCCCGGCACGGAGTCGTCTGTCCTCCTCATCGGAGCATGAACCAGAACTTCGTTCCCAAGCTCAGTCAAGAACGTCTCGTCAGGAACTGCCACGTAAGAGAACAGTTTGTTATTCTACCCCTTGCCTTTACCCCTGTGCACAGATGGACCTCCCAGGCGGTGGACCAACTTCCCCAGCCGACGGGGCGTTGCCACCTCAGCCACATAGCTCCTCGCTACCACCTCAGCTACGGGTACGTCTATCACCACAGCTGCAAGAGCTGTTATTGTTTCAGCTACAGGAACTGTCATCGTCACGGTCTGTGGAATCACTGCCATCACCATCACAAGAACTGTCATCGTCACAGCAACAGGTGTATTCACCACCACGGCCACGAGCACATTCACCTCCACGCTGCACGGCCGCTGGAAGTCAGCAGGACGCTACCTGTGGATCACCCAAGTAAGCCCCATCATCTACAATTACTCACGAGTACTGAACAGCGGTAATTGTATCTGCTTGTGTGTTACAGGGTTGCCAGGTCACCATCCGGACTGCTCAGTTCCAGCGACCAGAATACCATACTTGCACTCACTCACGCACTACACTCTCTCACATTACAATAAAGGGATTATTGTCACTATCTACTCGTGTCAGTGTCTGTCTCCTGGGTCCTGAAACATGTCATAAATTTCTGGTTTAGTTGCATATACAAGGACTTCAAACTTGGCTTGGACTTGGACTCAAAAAGATGTGAGACTTCACTTGGACTCGTGATTTGAGACTTGTGAACAATCTTATTTTATTGTTTTTGTCAAAAACATCCAAAACAAGTCAGGGGATTTTCGCTGTGACCAACACAGATAATTGGATCCATGAAACATGACTGTTTCTCAAAAAAAGAAGTCTTTTTTTTTTTTTTGAAAAATGTAGATCTTAAATCTGTAAGGGAAACTTCCATTGTTTTTATTGCATTTCATCAGCCTGTTTAAAGTAATGATATCCAACTCCTGACCAGTTCTGTTACTAAATACTAATAGACAAAACATATTTTAAATTCCTTAGATATTACAACCTAATGTTACCTGAGACTTGCGTTGAGCTAATTAGAGCACACAGCACACATCAGTTTCAGATGCAGATTCGTTGTGAATAATGACAAAAAAACTGAGTGCTCTAAGGGTTGAAGTTTAGGATGCAATTGTGGTCACAAAACTGTAGCCGTTCCACTGTCTCAAACACACACAAAAAATGAAGAGAAAATGCACGCATGGACAAATAGTTCACTAATTGTTGTTGTTATCTGCTGCATTTTTGGCTGCAAATTGATCAAACATGGCACGGTGCCACTCCCAAGACTGTGTCTCAGTCTGCATCAGGGGAGATATCAAACATAACTGACAATGAATTAGCTGATTGGAAATATAGAGCATTCTGCTCCTAATGTTTCGAGGAAAAAGTTTCTGGTCCTGCTCCTACCTTCAAACCCACAATCTGGCCAGACACAGTCAGCTACAGCCAGACACCGGTAGTAAACAGCATTTGTAATGGGAAATTAGCCTGAGCTGTTCCCTTATTTGGAGTGCCTGTCTCATTTCATGGCTGACATCTGAGAGATCCAGAAGTGTATTTCCAGGCAGTGAGCATCCACCTAAATCCGCTGGATCTAATCACTCCTGCCATCTGTCAGTCACACTTTGATAATGAGGGGCAGCATCTGGTCTGAATACAGGTAATGGCTGATGTAAATGACCACAGTGCAACCTTTAACCCACTTGACAACCACTAAAAGCGCTGTGAGATGGTGTAGAGGACTTTGTAATGGTATTCACAGATACTCAAACAGTAATGGACTTTTTATATGCTGACAGCAGCTGTCACACAGCTCTTTCACAGCTAAAGCCAGCTTTTGAAATTTATGCATGAATATTAAATGAACAAACACCCTATCTAAAGAATCAGCAATGAATTCCTAATGATTTGTTTACACCTACAGTAAATTAAAAGTGGGTTTGAGGAAAATAAAGATGTAGAGAAAAAACCCAACCTTAAAAGGGGATATATGATGAAAATTTCCCATTTTCAATGCTTTTGTAATTCTGGTTTGGTATCTGGAGTAGCTGCAGCATGGTGGTGCAGTGGATTGCACTGTTGCCTAACAGCTAGAAGGTTCTGGTTTAAATCCCAATGCTGGCAGGGGTAGAAACCTTTCTGTGTGGAGTTTGCATGTTCTCCCTGTGTTGTGTGGGTTTACTCTGGGTGCTCTGATTTCCTCCCACAATCCAAAGACATGCATGTTAGGGTAACTGGTGATTTTAAATTGTCCCTAGCTATCTGTCTATGATAGGTCTTTAGAACAGAGGGTGAAGCGCTTTGAGTGGTTTTGAAGACTAGAAAAGCACTATACAAGGAAAGGTCCTTATCCCTTACCAATGGAAAAACACAACCTTGTCACTTTGTAAGGACCAGCATTTGTCTCAGGACCTACTGGTCCTAGGAGGTCGTCTTCTTTGGGTTTTAATGGCAGCTTGGATCCAAGTTGTTGCGCTACTGCCAACTTCTGGCTAATTAGGTCCAATGCTTTGTCCAGCTCCCAGCTTCCTATGTCAGTCTGGCTCCTCCTCCTCCTTTAAATTCCTTTGCAGTCCTCCTAGAGATGGGTGATACCAGCATTTTTCCTTTTGATATACTATTAATTTATGGGCCTTTTTCTTTGATACCGATACTGACACTTTTTGCCCCTTAAAGGAAAATCACATGATTGCAGTTTCGTTAACAACCTTATTGCAAGGTCAAATAATCAAACTTTATTTGTATAATACTTTTCAAACATTGGATCCTGTGCAAAGTGCTTTACATATATAAAGACTGTAGACAAATTTAGTTACATACATTTGCACGATACATCCCACCCCTTCCAACCCACCCATAAACATACCCACAGAACACACACACACACACACACACACACACACACACACAGAGGCACATACACTACCCCCTACTTCTTTTCTTCTTTTACACACATATAAAATAAAAGAGCCATTGTTCTGCACCGAGGCACTATGTGAAGGAGCAACCATCCTGTGGAGCCCCCCCACGCCAGGAGATCACACAGCCCATAACCACAAGGCATGCCACAAAAGCCAACCCAACCAGGACAGGCCGGGGCCCACACCACAGCTTTAGGCAGTGGCATAAAGCCCCCACCCACCCATGCTAGAGTGATCCACGAGACCAACACCCCTGCAGATGGGCCAAGCAGCATCCTGCATGAGGGGCTCCACTGAGGAAACACTGGAGCTAAAACACATAAAATGCAAGATAAAACTAAGGACACATAAAACAAAGGGAACTAAAAACCCATACTTATAAATTGAGCTAAAAACACATCAAAATAAAAAGAGATGAGAAAATCTAAAGGCAAATGGAGCAAAGAAGAACATAAAACAATGGAACATAAATGACTACTTCAATAATAGTTAAAGGTGCAAAAGAAATGATTCTGACCTCCTGGCCAGGAGGTGTCTCACACACTGTTGACTCACTATAATCTCGTACTGGTTGCCAGATAGAGAGATAAAAAGCACTTCTTGGAGGCTAACATCAATATACTGCAGACTGCTAACATCTTAGACTTTTGGTTATTATGAGCCAGACAGCGTGCCAAGCGAGGACTCTTGTGGTATAGAATTCTGAATTTAACATAATTCTCTCTGAACTGTATCTCCGGTAAACATTTTTTAAATAACTATATCGTATAGTGTTATTGACAGTAATGCTAATGTAGCACAGCAGTGATCGAACAGGATAGCTCTCTAGTTTTGACAACGTAATTATGACAACACTTTAGATCAGATTGTAAGGACTTTTACTGCTGTTAGTTTTTCTGTGCTTTTGTAAATATGCTGAATCACACTTTTATGGTCTGTTTAAGTTCATCCCTTTTAGCTATGCATGCTTAAAAAAACAAAAAACAGTTGTTGCTATTAAGCTCCAGCAGTTATTTGTGTCAGTTACAGTTCATTTTAGGTTGTAAATGTGTTTTGTTTTTATTGTTTTAAAATATATAAATAAATGTTGTGAAACGTTGGATGCCTGAATTCATTTGTGCCCTTTCAGGTACCTGCAGAAGATGAAATCTATTGTTTATTCTGTGAGACAGATTCACAAAGTAATGGTTTACCTCACCTTACCTTCTGGCAAACTGTTCGGCGGCTCAGGAGGGGAAAGCAGCTCCCCGTCCACACTGTGTATGGTGCGGATGGGACACTGTTGACTTCAACTGGGGATATCGTCGGGCGGTGGAAGGAATACTTCGAGGATCTCCTCAATCCCACTGATACGCCTTCCACAGAGGAAGCAGGGTTTGGGGACGAGGGGGATGACTCGCCTATCACAGGGGCTGAGGTCGCCAAGGTGGTTAAAAATCTCCTTGGTGGCCGGGCCCCGGGGGTGGACGAGATTCGCCCCGAGTACCTCAAGGCCCTGGATGTTGTTGGGTTGTCATGGTTGACACGCCTCTGCAACATTGCGTGGAGGTCGGGGGCAGTGCCTTTGGCATGGCAAACCGGGGTGGTGGTTCCTCTCTTCAAAAAAGGGGACCGGAGGGTGTGCTCCAACTTTAGAGGGATCACACTCCTCAGCCTCCCTGGGAAGGTCTATGCCAAGGTACTGGAGAGGAGAGTCCGGCCGTTGGTCGAACCTCGGATTCAGGAGGAGCAATGTGGTTTTCGTCCTGGCCGTGGCACATCGGACCAGCTCTTTACCCTCTCGAGAATTCTTGAGGGTTCGTGGGAGTTTGCCCAACCAGTTTACATGTGTTTTGTGGACTTGGAGAAGGCATTTGACCGCGTCCCTCGTGGATTTTTGTGGGGGGTGCTTCGGGAGTATGGGGTATCGGGCTTGTTGTTACGAGCTATTCGGTCTCTGTACGACCGTTGTGAGAGTTTAGTTCGCATTGCCAACACTCGGTCGGAGTCATTCCCAGTGAGAGTTGGACTCCGCCAGGGCTGCCCTTTGTCACCGGTCCTGTTCATAATTTTTATGGACAGGATTTCTAGGCGCAGCCAGGGAATGGAGGGTGTCATGCTTGGTGACCACAGGATCTCATCTCTGTTGTTTGCAGATGATGTTATCCTGTTGGCTTCATCCAGCAATGACCTACAGTTCTTGCTGGGACGGTTTGCCGCTGAGTGTGAAGCGGCTGGGATGAGAATCAGCACCTCCAAGTCCGAGTCCATGGTCCTCAGCCGGAAAAAGGTGGATTGTCCTCTCCGGGTTGGGGACAGGCTCCTGCCCCAAGTGGAGGAGTTTAAGTATCTTGGGGTCTTGTTCACGAGTGAGGGGAAAATGGAGCGAGAGATCGACAGACGGATTGGAGCAGCATCTGCAGTGATGCGGACGTTGTACCGGTCTGTTGTGGTGAAGAGGGAGCTTAGTTCTAAGGCAAAGCTGTCGATTTACCAGTCAATCTACGTTCCTACTCTCACCTATGGTCACGAGCTTTGGGTAATGACCGAAAGAACGAGATCGCGGATACAAGCGGCTGAAATGAGCTTTCTCCGTAGGATTGCTGGACTCACCCTCAGAGATAGGGTGAGGAGCTCAGTCATCCGGGAGAGGCTCAGAGTAGAACCGCTGCTCCTCCACATTGAAAGGAGTCAGTTGAGGTGGTATGGGCATCTGATTAGGATGCCTCCTGGACGCCTCCCACTTGAGGTGTTTCAGGCACGTCCCACTGGGAGGAGACCCCGGGGCAGACCCAGGACTCGGTGGAGAGACTATGTCTCCCAGCTAGTCTGGGAACGCCTTGGTATCCTCTCTGAAGAGCTGGAGCAGGTGGCTGGGGAGAGGGAAGTCTGGGCTTCTCTGCTTGAACTGCTGCCTCCGCGACCCGGACCTCCGGAAAAGCGGTAGAAGATGGATGGATGGATGGATGGATGGTTTACCTCACCTCTGCAAAACTTAAGTATTTTCAACCTTTATATAATGTAGTGATAAACAAGAACCTAAAATATACTGTTGTGGAGGTAATAGAGCAGGCGAGATGCGACAAGCTGGAAGGGTACAAGGTTTTATTTCCTCCAACATATTGAAACGCGCTTTGTAGCTCGGTGAGCTACTGCGTTGCTGAGACATGTATAGCAAGCTCTTTTATACATGTTATACAGACAGAGAGAATGCATGGCACATTAGCATAGTGATATACATATCAGTCAATACATATCATTAGCATGACCAACTGGCGCCCGGATGTCCTCTCCGTCGTCCAGGGACGTATACATAACGGTCCATTGTTCTGATTGCCCCCTGGGGCTCTCTGTCTGTATGTAAATGGTCCTCCGTTTACCCCAGCCCTGCTGAGTGTAAAATAGTGTCCGTCTGCAGTGTAATAGAACAGACGAGATGTGATGAGCTGGAAGGGTACAAGGTTTTATTTCCTCCAACATATTGAAATGCGCTTTGTAGCTCGGTGAGCTACTGCGTTGCTGAGGCATGTATAGCAAGCTCTTTTATACACGTTATACAGACAGAGAGAATGCATGGCACATTAGCATGGTGATATACATATCATTAGCGTGACCAACTGGCGCCCGGATGTCTTCTCCATCGTCCAGGGACGTATACATAACAGTCCATTGTTCTAATTGCCCCCTGGGGCTCTCTGTCCGTATGTAAATTGTCCTCCGTTTCCTCTAGCCCTGCTGAGTGTGAAATAGTGTCCGTCTGCAGTGTGCTGGGTCACCACACAGCTCCCCCCAGAACACTCAGAAGGGGCTGTCGGAGGGCATGTCAGTCCGTGGGGGGGACGGGGGAGGGGTGGAAAAGACAGTGCGCTCCGCTCCAAGTTCCAGCACATTGAACGGCCGTGGATCGTGGGCGCACGGGGCTGGTGCGCGTCGTGCGTAATGGAACAAACTGGCGATCAGCTGGCTTTAGGGAGTGAGGTGCGGGAAGAGCGTTGTGGAGGAGGAAGGGGAGGGGGGTGGGAGTAAGTGAGTGCTGGCCCGGGACGTCAAAGGTTTCTGGGCCATGCAAAAATTGCGTGTGGATCCGCCATGGTGAGGGACTTTCCCAGTAAACCTGGCGGTGATCCACAGCGGCTGTGAAAAAAATTAAGTCTCTGACTCCTCTTGCGGCTCAGTCCTGAGAGGATGTGGGGAAGGCGAACGGCAAAATTCCCCGAGGATGCGTAGCGGCTGTGAAAAAAAAAACTGAAGCTGTGTGAGTGACTTGGCGGTTTGGCTTTAGGTGCGGAAGCAGCCCTAAAGTCACCGGGGAAAGCAATCGGGTAAATTCCCGTTGTGCGCCGTGGCTGAGGAACCCATACAAAGTCCTGTGTGCAGGCTGCATGTCTGCTTCAGGTGCATGAGCAGCACTAAAGGTTCCGAGGATGGCGATCAGCCGTGTTTCTCAGGCATGTGCAGTGGCGGAGGACGATGTATAAGTCTGGAGCCGGTTTGTCCCTGGTGAGTGGCGCAGGCCTGGCACAGTGACCACATAGCTGGAAACTGCACTGTCCTCATAATCCTGCGGTGTGCACGCGGGGCTTCTGTGCGCAGAAAGTCCACTGTCGGGAGGTGAGTCAGAGTCAGGGAGCTTGGTGGAAATCAACGCAGACGGCGCCGATGATCTTCCCCTTTCAAGTTGCTTCCTTCGGTTCGCTCGTGTCGCTGTTCATGGTGCGTGTCGGTCCTAGCACCGCCTGCTCCGGAGAGCGCGCTCCGGTGTGGATGAAGAGGATGTAGGCATTCTCTGGTCCTCTGGAATCCACAGCGCGGTGAGAGGGAGTAGATGGTCATTCTGTCTCGTCAGGTCACCAGTGTGGAGAAAATGGCATAGTCGAGAGACGCGCCATGCACGTCCAGGGTCACCAATGTGGAGGTAATAGAACAGGCAAGATGTGACGAGCTGGAAGGGTACAAGGTTTTCTCCAACATATTCAAATCAAATCAAATCAACATTTATTGTCATATTGCTGTACATACAACTGTAGTGCAGGCAAGATGAAATTGCGTTTCTCTCGGCATCCATATAAGTAAAAAGAACATGATTTAAGACACACTCACACATACCCTCACCCCCCACCCCACCACAGCCATTCAAACTTCCCTGAGACATACTTGAAAACTAACCAGAAATATAATATACAAATAATATACATAATGTCCGTAGGTGCAGTAGTATGTATGAGAGATTCCGGATCAACTGTTCAGCATTCTAACAGCTTGTGGAAGGAAGCTGTTAATCAGTCTGGTGGTTCTGCCTCTGATGCTCCAGAATCGTTTGCCAGATGGCAGAAGTTCAAAGTGTTTACATACACAGGTAGGGTGGAGGAGAAGCTTCTGCTGACATCATCAAAATGTGGTTGTTAAATGTTGATCTATGAGAACACAGTCATATTCATAGTCCTTTTTGTGACATTTTACATGTAAAACTTCACATCATACTCACCTAAAGGTCAGATACTGATGTTCTGTCCTAAACCCCCACTGGTCCATCACATCAGTGAGGGCTTCAGAAGCTGTTGACTCTCTCTCCATCAGTGTTTGGTGGAGCTCTTCTCTGCTGTATCATGAAGGCATTGTCCAAACACCCATCTGTCCTTATTCACCTCATGATGAAGGAAGTCCTCACAGAGGGTGAAAAAATGTTGTGGTTTATTACTTGATATGTCAAAAATCTGACATAAATTTCTGCATATACATACTGTAATTACAGGTACTTCAAGTACTCAAGAAATCCCATGGTTAATGCTGCGCAGTAACATTAGTTAGTAAGAAAATAAACCTGTTTATTATTATTATTATTATTATTATTATTATTATTATTATTATTATTATTATTTATCAAGACCTGTTTATTCTACTATTAGAACTTAAACTATTTTAACCTCAATTTCCACCATAGTGATCAATAAAGCTCTACATTATTATCTTAATCTGTAACAATAAACAACTGTAACTTTCACTGTACACCAAATTATAAGACTGACCAGCTGCAAAGATTTAAAGTGCATCAATTTACCTGAAATCCCCCAAAAATTAAATCCTTATTTAAACTATAAACATTTTTTGACCTACTAATTGAACCATTTGATACTGAAAAATAAAATTAAATAAATAAATAAATGATAATACATTTAAATTGATCAGCAACATTAACTCAGGAGCACAATATATAAAACTTTAACCTACAAAACAAAAATGAATAAAACAATTTGTGCTGATTTTTTTTTTTTTATCAAAATGAGGAAGCCAGAATTAATGGCTACAATGAGCACGTTTTGCAGTGCACAGCTTTTTGAAGCGGGGTTTGAAGCATGATACTGCAACTCTCATGTTTAGTTGGGACTTGCACTTGGTCTTCAGTGCAGCAACAGCAGAGAAGCCAGTCTCACAAAGATAAGATGTTGCAAAAGGATGAAGAATGCCCATAGCCCTCTGCCCTAAGAGTGGATACTGCCTCTACACCCAGCCAGAATTCACTCAGTGTCTGTGATGTGAACCTCAGTCTCAATGTGGAGTCAGACGTCATGTCAATGAACTGGTCCTCCTCTGCAGAGCTGAAACCAGGTGGAGCTTGTGCATTGAAAGGATCTCTCACCCAGTCATACTGGGAACTGTTTTCAGGGAAGTACTTTTTAAAGAATCCCATCAGTGATGAAATATGCTGCTTAATATATGGAATCACTGAGGTGGCATCATAGCCAGTAGTGTCAACAAATTCATGCAGGTTCTCGAATGAATCAATATTTCCATCATCAAGTCGCCTGCCCCACATTGCAAGCTTTCGGGTGAAAGAGCTGATCTTCTCTGTGACCTGAGGGAGGTGTTTATCTTTCCCTTGAAGCTGTAGATTTAGTTCGTTTAGCTTTCCGAATATGTCACTTAGGTAGGCCAGTTTCACCAGAAAGTTCTCATCACTAAATTTTTCTGCTACTTCAAACTTGTGCTCCTGCTCCAAAAACATTCTTATCTGCTCTCTGAGCTCAAAAACTCGGGATAAGACTTTTCCTCGTGACAGCCACCTTGCTTCACTGTGAAACAGCACAGCTTGATGTTCAGTTCCCATCTCCTCACAGATAGCAGAGAAGACTCTTGTTTTTAGTGGTCTGATCTTTATAAAATTGACTACACCTACAATGTCAGTCATAACCCCACTTAATTCAGAGGAAAGGTGCCTTGATGCCAGTGCTTCTCTATGTATAACACTGTGTCCACTCAGCATTAGGCGAGGCCTTCTTGATAAGTGCCCGAAGTCCTTTTCTCATCCCTGCCATGGTCTGTGCACCATCACTGCAAACACCAATGCAGTTCTCCCACTTTAGCCCATTCTCAGTCAGGAAGCAGTCCAGCATTTTGAATAGCTCTTCAGCTGTGGCTCTGTCTCTGACATGTTTACAAAAAAGTAGATCCTCACACAGGGAGTTTGTCAAGTCAAAATGTACATAAGCAATAAACAGTCTTTGTTGCTGTCAGTTGCTTCATCAAATTGTAAGGCAAAACGTTTGTCTTTGAGTTTATCTACCAGCTGTTCTTGAAGATCGTTAGCAATGTCATTTATACGTCTGGCAACAGTGTCATTGGACAGAGGGATAGTTTCTATTTTTGCAGCACTTGCGTCATCCAGCATGACAGAGACCATGTCTAATGCTGCAGGCAGTACCAGCTACTCTGCTATGGTGCGGGGTTTTTTGCACTGAGCTATTTGGTACGCCGCCTTATATGATGCTAACTGTGCTCACTGGTTTACTGAAGTAGCATTCACAAAGCGGGATGATTGTTGGCAATATTCGGCACGTTTTCGCTGAAAAAACTCAAGTGGCTTATCAGCGTGACTGGGGTGTAATGTCTTTAAGTGACACCTTAATTTATTTGACTTCATGCTGTCCGCTGCCAACATTTTTAGACACAGTACACCGGTCTTTCCTCGTCTCCCACCGTAGTCACAGTGAAGCCAAGCGCTACATACGCTTTGTCATATTTCCTCGTCTTAGCTTTCGGGAGACTTTCGTTTGTCTCATTATCTCCGTCTCTCTCCGCCTTTCTTTTCATCACTGTTAAATATTCTTCCATAGTGTCTCTTGAGGGTTTGTTCACTGCACTTCATATCTCCTGCTCTGTGCTGTGTGTGTGCGCATACACGGTGCAAAAAACCCTTCACCACAGAGCTAATACTCCCTGCGCACACTCTGACAATGAGAGCGCCACTGCCACCTATTGTAGTGGATGTGCAATTACACTTTATTGTAGTCCGGCAAAAAAAAGCATGTTTCCCGGGGTCACACGTGTCCCCCCCCCCCCCCCCCCGGCATCGCACCGCCCCACTATTTGAGAAGGAATGCTTTAGACTCAGGTATTTAGCTGATTAATTCACTACCTGGCAACCCAACAACCCAAAAACAAGACATGGCACATAACATCAAGCTAGCAATGCTATTGGCTGTGACATCCTCACTGGACTTCCGTGTTTGGCTTTCTCCAGCTGCTGGATGTAAATATTTATATTATTGTCGACCCACCAAAAATTGCAAAATATTTTTTTTATCAATGTACTAATTTTTACAGGAACATTAAGACTTACATTGTGTACGTTTCTAAACACTTTGTTGATGTATTTTTTTAAATCTTTATTTTCATGAAAATGCTCCCCTCTGCACCTTTAAACAGGTTTGTTAAAAGCCAAGTTAAAAAGGTACAAAATGAAACTAAGAACACAAAACAAGAGGAACTAAAAACCCATATTTAAAAAAAAAAAAACTGAACTAAAAACATATCAATAAGAAAAGATGAGAAAATCTACGAACAAATGGCACCAAGACAAACATAAAACAATGGAACATAAATGACTACTTCAATAATAGTTAAACAGGTTTTTTAAAAACCAAATTAAAAAGGCGGGTCTTGAGTCTGTTCTTAAAAAAAAACATCTATTGACTCTGCAGCCCTGAGGCTCTCTGGCAGGCTGTTCTACAGACGAGGACCATAATAGTGAAAGGAGGCTTCATCAAAGGTCTTGATTTTGACTACGGGAACAATTCAAAGGCCAGTACTACAATACCTCAGGGTCCGCAAGGGCTCATAAGGTAAAAGTAGCTCAGATAGATAAGAAGGCCCAAGACCATTGAGGCATTTAAAAACTACTAAGAGAACCTTAAAACCGATCCTGAAACACACCGGGAGCCAATGCAGTGATTTTAAAACCAGTGTAATATGCGCCCATCCCCCGGTCCTCATCAACACTCATGCTACTGAATTCTGGAGCAGTTGGCGATGTGATATCCTTTTTTAGGGAAGACCAGAGAGCAGGGCATTACAATAGTCTATACGACTAGTAATAAAAGCATGCATCAAGACCTCCGTGTTGGCAAGAGAGAGAAAAGGGCGGACTCTGGCTATATTCCTAAAATGGTAAAATCCAATTTTTATTATATTTTTAATGTGTGGAATAAAATTAAAGTCAGAGTCTAGAAGAGCACGCAGGCTCTTGACACAATATGTAGGTTTTAAACCTGACAATTTGGGTAAAGGTTTCTCTCTCTTGTCTTCAGGACCAATGATTAAAACTTCTGTTTTCTCCTGGCTAAGTTGTAGGAAGTTCTCTGCCATCCATAACTTTATATCTAAAATACAGTTCAAAAGGGCATTAATTGGTTTTGTGTCATCAGGAGACGTAGTGATGTACAGCTGTGTATCATCAGCATTGCTATGAAAATTGATTCCGTGTCTCCTGACAAAATCCCCAAGTGGTAACATATAAAGATTAAGCAGACTCAAACACCTGGTGGGCATCTCAGGTACCATTCTTAAATGGTTTCATTCTTATCTCACAGATCGTTGCTATTTTGTAAGTATGGATACATGTTCTTCGGGAATCCATGAAATCAAGTGTGAGGTACCCCAACGTTCAATTTTAGGCCCAATACTTTTTAATAAAATGTGGTGATCTACTGTATCAAAGGCAGTTCTGAGATCCAGCAGTACCAGGACTGAGTTTGTGGGAGTCCATATTACACCTGATATCATTAACAATTTTTAAAAGGGCTGTCTCGGTGCTCTGGTTTGTCCTAAAACCAGACTGAAATTTTCAAAAATGCTGTGGTCAATAAGACAATTGTTTAACTGGATAAAAAAACAATTTTTTCTAAAACTTTATTTAAAAATGGTAAGTTGGATCCAGGTCAGTAGTTACTGAGAATATCAGGATCATTTTAAAGGCTGTGGGAAAAACACCAGTCCGAAGGGAGCAATTTACAATATTAAAATCTCGTGTTCGAAGAATACATAAAATGTTTCAAAAAGTGAAGCAGGAATCGGATCTAAAAGGCAGGAGGTCAAGTTTATCTGGGAAAAAAATCTACCAAGTATCTTAGCATCAACCAGGGCAAAACAGTCAAGTGTTTCCTCAGCTAAAAGCGAGTCTAACATTCCATTAAAAACAGTCAGATAAAATGTTGGATCAAATAGAATCAACCTTGCACCTGAAGTGGTCTGCAAAACTCTCACATGAAGAGTTGGATGGCAAGTTTGTGTGTTTATTAAAATCTGGGTTGATTAAATGATCAATGGTTGCAAAATGGACTTTGGGGTTATTGTTATGGTTGAGAATATGTTGGCAAAGTACTCTGTTCTCGATTTTTTGACTGCATTATTGTATATTTTTAATTTACTCTGTAGTATTTGGTAATTTATAGTTAATTTGTTTTTCCTCCATTTCCTCTCAGCCATTCTGCACTTTCTTTTCAATTGTTGGATTTGGTTATTTCTCCATGGAGGCTTTGGTTTACTCCTAACTGTCCTTGAGATTATTGGGGCAACTCTGTCAATGGTAGATCTTAATTTACTGTTAAAATGATCAACAATAAAATCACAGGACACAGATAAAATAACTGGGGGAGTGTTGCATAAGAGTTTGATAAAATCAGCGGCAACATCAGGTGTCAGATGGCGCTTCCTCACAGTTCGCACAGAGGTCTCCCGTTGCATAAAACCAGTGATGTTAAAAAACACACAGTAATGGTCAGATACAGCCAAATCAACAACAGAGGACACACTAGTGGGCAGGCCATGGCTAATGACAAGATCCAGAGTGCGTCCCCTGTTGTGAGTTGGCTGCATGACATGTTGAGTAAAATTCATGGACGTGAGCAGGTCATTAAAATCTTCTGACATATGGCCACCCTGCTTATCAATGTGTTCATTAAAATCATCGGAAATGAAAATAAAATTATATGAGGAGTGGATTATGGATAATAATTCAGAGAACTCATTAATACAAACAGGGTAGTATTTGGGTGGTCTGTAAACTGTGATGCATAAAATTGCGGGGTTGCTAAAGATAAAAGTGTGATGCTGAAATGTGGTACATTGAACGGGTTAGATTGCTTTAGCGCAAGTGAGGAATTAAAAATAGATGCAGTACACCCACCCTTCCTGCCTTTTCTTATGGAAAATCTGAACTAAAACTTGGTACTGTCATGGGTGGCCCTCGCGAGCCACCATAAGATGCCACGAGTCACCGATGAGTTTGCAATGATGTTTATTAAGCACAAAGGATAACACAAAGTAACAAAGTAATGAGCCACGATGGGCTAACACACTACACAGAAACAGAGGCTGTAAGGCTGAAAAAGCTCACTTACGAAGATTGTAGACATGGAATCATAAAGGAATATCGACGTCTGACAAAGGGATGCTCACGAGACTGCCGCATTGGGCTGCATTCAGCGTCCGCTTAAATGTTGGCCACTGATGAGCCGCGAATGCAGCACAGCTGTTCGATTTTGACAGCAGGAAGCTCCTCCGAGCGCTGTCACAATAAGAGCTCGGGGAGTCAAAAGGTAACTCTGCTGTCAAACCTGGTGGAGAAGATGTATGGCCCGAGCGCGGACAAGATCGGCGCTCAGACCGTGACAGTACCTCCCCCACCGAGGGTGGGCTCTGAACGCCCAGGGACACCCAAACCAGTGACCCAACAAGTGACCCAACACCCAGGGACACCCACGGGCCTGGAGGGAGAGGCCCAGCCATAAACCAAAAGACATAATGAGAACAGAGCATGGGGACAACCAGAAAAAAAAGACAAAACTCCCAAATACATGAATCACACAGGGCACGAAAACAGAAAATACAATGTTCCCAAACACAAAACCACGATTAAGGCAGACACAAATGAAACAATTACAGGGCATGATAACAGAAAACACAATGTTCCCAAAAGCAAAAATCAAGGTTAAGGCGGGCTACGAACGAAACAATTACAGGGCAAGATAACAGAAAATACCACATTCCTCAAGGGTACAAAAACACACAGGACGACCAAGACAGAAGAAAAAAAAAACCCAAAACACATTAACACAGGCAACACATAGAAGATTATCACCCCGCATGACCTTCAATCCAGACAGTACAGGGAAGTGGTGACAGGCAGGGACCAAAAACCCACGGGGACAGTTCCGGTGGTCTCCCTGTGTCCCAAGGCCAACAGGAGAATAAGTGGATCAGAACGTGCTCGGGCAGCCTACCCCAGTCCCAGGCCCGGAGAGTCCAAATCTCTGGCGGCCGAACCAGGTCGCCCCGCAGCAAACACAGAATGTCGGGTGGCCGACCCAAGGCACCGAACCGGCGAAACAGTTTCTCGGGCGGCCGACCCGAGTCCCTCAGCCACCAGAACCGTGGAAAAACAGCCCGAGGCGGCCTCCCTGGCGGGGAAACAACGTGGGAGAGCCGGGCCAAGCGTAGAAGGCTCCCAACGGCCCCTGGCGACGATGAGCAGGGCCGGTGACTTGGATGAGGGGAGAGAAGAAGATGACGAGCCCGTCCAGTGTCAGGTAGCAGGGGATCTGCAGCTCCCTCACCGACTTTGAACCCTACTGGCGCTGCACCCGTGATGGACCGCGATTGGGTCTCGGCTGCACCCGTGATGGACCCTGATTGGGTCTCGGCTGCACCCGTGATGGACCCCGATTGGGTCACGGCTGCACCTGCGTCGGACCCCGACTGGGTCGGCGCAGCTCCAGTACCGACCTCCAACCCCGAACCCGGAACCTCCGGCACAGCGATCGGAACCAGCTCCGCACCGGTGAACCCTGGGAGAAGGCTCAGGAGAAAGAAAAGAACCGGGATCAGGATCACCGGTAGCGACAGAGCCCAGCGAGACGAGTTCGGGCACAGCGGATGGCTGCTCCTGGCTCATCTCACCGAGAGACAGACAAAAGTGCTCCAGAATAGAGAGGAGAAAAACAAAGTAGAGCACTTGCCTGTACTCGGGTTCTGCCGCTGTCCAGGACTCCGACGATCCGGGCTCAGACGGAAGGAGATCGTCTTCCGGCTCCCACTCAGCTACGTCGGGCTCCGCAGCTGGCATGATGGTTTCCGCAGCCTGAGGACCCTCCGGCACTGAAGTCCACGCGGACAACCCGCATGGCGTGGTGGCAGGGGACCCTCGACCCGCTGGATCGAACCGCTCTCTGTGGAGACCCGGGGACGCTTCGTCGGCGGCGCAGGCTCCACGCTGCAGTCCGCTGCAGTCTGCTCTTCTCCTCTGCCCATGACGTGGCTGCGAGGCTGGAACCAAGCTCTCCAGAGCCACAGGCCCCCTCCTCATCCAGCGATGTTGGCCTGGCGTCGAGGACCGCTCCGCGGAGGGAGACACGGAGGCAGCAGGTTTAATAATCAGGGCTACAGCAGGTGGTGGGAGCTTGGGGGACTGCGAACCCCGAACTCTGCCCCCAGGAGTCAGACAAGACAAATCACAACTTTTGTGAGAAGAAGGAACTTGCACTTGCCTGTCTCCCAGAGGGAGGATGGTGCCTGCTGTAGGGGACGTTGCTCCTCTCTTTCCACGCCGGATGGTGACAGAGGGCTCCCTGGAAGGACGAGGGGGGGGACGCTCACGACGGTCCATGAACGGGCTTCGCTGGGGCAGGACTCAGTACTCTCTCTGCTGCTGGAGGTGACGTCACAGAGGAGGGCACGACGAGCTGACGGGACAACGGGAACTGGTGACCTGGGGGGGAGAGGCTGCGGGGATTCCCTCCTGACGTGACGCCGAAGTAGCAGCTGGCTGGGAGGCAGAGTTCCTCTGACGACCCGGAACAGGATCTGGATGGGGTTCTTGCTGAGGTTTATCTTTGCCGGGGCGCTGACGTCTTCGACGACCCCCGGGTGGCGCGAACTCCTGGGGTGGCTCAAGGACAGGAACGGGATCCCAAGGCGGGGAGCGGGGATGCCTTCTCCTCTACTTCTCGCCGTAGTCCCCCTCTACCATATGGAGAATCTCGCATTGTACAGCGATGTCGGCCCTCCTAACATCGACTTCAGGATGGTCGGCGTACTGAGGGAGATGATTAAGCACATCCTCAGCAAGGTCCAGGTACCAGCGTACGTCGCTGTGATAGTCGAGGAGGGAGGCAGCGATGAGTGTTTCGTCCACGTATTCCAAAGCCTCCGCCAGCCCATAGTCCCGACTCGAGCATGGCCCCTCCGCGACGGCATTCTATCAGCACGCAGTACCCAGACAGGAAAAGAGAAAATGTCCACTTTATGCAAACTCACCGGGAACGGCGTCTCGGTTTGGCGCCTCCGTTTAGGCGCCCTGGCAGCAGTCTACTGTCATGGGTGGCCCTCGCGAGCCACCATAAGACGCCACGAGTCACTGATGAGTTTGCAATGATGTTTATTAAGCACAAAGGATAACACAAAGTAACAAAGTAATGAGCCACGATGGGCTAACACACTACACAGAAACAGAGGCTGTAAGGCTGAACAAGCTCACTTACGATACCAGATAAGGACGAGGGAAGATCGTAGACGTGGCATCATAAAGGAATATTGATGTCTGACAAAGGGATGTTCGACGACACTGCCGCATTGGGCTGCATTCAGCGTCCGCTTAAATGCCGGCCACTGATGAGCCGCGAATGCAGCACAGCTGTTCGGTTTTGACAGCAGGAAGCTCCTCCGAGCGCTGTCACAATAAGAGCTCGGGGAGTCAAAAGGTAACTCTGCTGTCAAACCTGGTGGAGAAGATGTATGGCCCGAGTGCGGACAAGATCGGCGCTCGGACCATGACAGGTAGGGAGACTTCAGTGAGAACCGATGGTGCATCTGTGCCAAGCCACGTCTCTGTTAAAAATAAACAGTCAATCTTATTATCTAAAATCAGGTCCTTGATGAAAAAAGTCTTATTGGCAAGTGACCGTATATTCAAAAGAGCCATATGTAGGGTAGATGGTGAGTTATTTATGGATGGGTAATTTGTTTTCTGTGGATTACTGCTAGGTGGCTGATCCAGAGAATGTAGGCAGCGTGGGCGTGAGTTCTTGTGAACTGTATGTTTTATGGATGGAGGTCTGTCGGTGATGAATGTCCTAATGGGGAAAGTGGGTAGTGAATGAATTTCCAGACCAGATGGTGGAGGCTGACAAAAAAGGGTACTAGTGCTTGATAGTGGTCTTCCTAGAGGTCAGAGATTGAGTGGATCTGGGGGAGAGGGGTCGTAGGATGTAAACAGTCAATCGCATGTTGTGGTTTGAATGACATGCATCAGGTTTGCTGCTAAAAGCTGGCTACCTGACACATTTCAATGTATGCCGTCAAATTTATTGACAGTGTGGTGGGTCCAAACAAGTTAAAATTGTCAATAAAACCAGTGTTGTTGCTCCTGCAAGTGGACTTGAGCCAAGTTGAGAGGACACAAACACGGCTAAAATGATCTGATCCCCTGCGCAGTGTAGGAATGGGGCCAGAAATAAAACAGACTTTCCGCTGTTTGATAAAATATTTAAAAGTTTGCAGAAGTCATTTTTTGTGATTTCAGACTGTCTGTGGGCGGTGTTGGTCCCTGCATGAATAATAATCCATGTAATGGAGGGGGGTTGTTACTGCAGCAAATCCGGGAGCTTTTACTAACAGGTTGGGGGACAGTAGCTCCTGGGAAACAGTGAATGATAGAGTTAAAATACCTGATGTTCCTTATGATGGAGTCACAGATGATAATCGTGGTTGGGGGAAAAAGCAGGTGGGAGGTTGATAGTTGCAGGGTTTCTCGGCGACAGTCAGTGCGGTGACATGGCGGCAGAGTGGGGGTCCCATCTCTGAGAGAGGTAGGGCCTCATACCTCACCAGCCGACAAGCAGGGCAGCGAAGCAGCACCAGAACCAATCAATCTGAAACATGAATAAAACTCATGAACATAAATACTTGAAAGAAATGCTTATAAAATGATAATAAAATAGAACAATGAGCAAAGCAAGAAAAATGAAATATAATTAAATTACAATGAAAATAATAAAGACTTAAACCAACAAATGCTTAGCGTGTTGCCAATATTCACAACTTATGCACAACAATAATCTAACTTATGCATATCTGATCCAAACTTCTGCATAGTGCAGTCATGTCAAACTGCCATTGCCTCCTGATTCATGTATCCTAGGTATGCGAGAGATCATCTGTGCTCAACCAAGATGATTCTCCCCTCCAAAGACCACGGTGGGGGGTGTGACTAACCTGACAGAGCTGTCAAATCTGTCAGGTCAGTCATGCCTAAAACAGCTGATGTGACACGTCAGGAACGTGAGATGACAGTTGTCACAACCTGGCTAAAAGGCATGCAAATTGATGTCGATAAAAAAAACCCAAAAACTTATTTTCAATAAAGTGTAAAAAAACAACAAGATAATGCATGGAGTGTGCTTTTGCAGGGAGCCGCAGCCAACAGCAAAATGTGATTTATCATGGAAAACAGCTGAGCTCTGTGCTTCAGCGATGAGCTGAGAGAGCAGACGCTTTTTTCTTCTCTCCTGCTCTGACTTATCTCCTCCTCCCCTAACTAACTGGATCCCAGCTTGCTGTCGTCTGTCTGCGTCTTTACTGCTGATTATCGAAAGAAATTATGGAATTAATAAGCTGGGCTTTGAACGCAATTGACACTATCTTTTCAACGAGGAAAAGTGCCCCGGGGGAGGTTGTTTGCCCCGCAGGAACGGCTGCTGCGGGCTATTTACGGGAAACAAGTAATTGGAAACTCTTATGCCTGACTGATCTTTCCATCGAAGATGTAGAAGATCTGTACGTCTTCGTAGTAATGGTGATTGGGATCGTTCTGATTGGATCTGGGATTGTCCTGGTGTACCGCAAATTGTTGAAGATGGATACAACCTATCAAAATGCTGGCCAGGCGAGGTGCATCCATCAAATTGAAAAAATGGAGAGGACTCTGATAGCGGCAAATGGAGAACTGTCTCGGAAGGTGGATTACATCATGATTACGCTTAGAGCCATCCACGATGGATTCAACGTCCAGCAATGAAGGATTAAGTACTGAATCTGTAAGAGAATATAAAGTTTTTTTTCTCTCTGTGATCAGTACTATTCGACAAAATCTGACTCCCACACAAAAATCCTCCTGATCATCTGCAGTCTTTGTTTTCAAAACATTGAGCTCATGGCCTTCGGACAGGCAGCTGCATGGCCCAAGGACAATGCCAGCAGCCAGACAAAACATCTCCTGCCAAGAGTCCTTGTTGTTCTTAACTGATACAAACACCTACTTTCAACATTACGCTCATACTGATTCACAAAACTGATGATAAAGATGATTCACTCACTGCTCTCTCTGTGTCCTTGTGAACTTTTTTGTCTGCTGACTGTGCATTGAGGGCTTTTTTTTCTTGTAATCATAATATTGATCATATATGACCACTATTCTGAAATCAATGATTTTTTTGCTCCTTCCTATTGTATTATCCTTTCTTCCCATGCTTCCTGTACCCTTCTGTTGGCAGGCGCGTTCACAGATGCAGCCGTGTCACCGGGAATGCAGGTCGTTTTCTGTGTCAAGTCAAATCCCTCGTATGTTATCAGTGATCTGTTATCAGTTATCTGTTAATGTACTTGGCAATAAATCTTTTCTGAGTTCTGAGTTCTGATTGGATCCACCTCCTCTGGTGTTCTGACATTTTGGCATATCTATCAGAACAACACTGGACAGATGATGGTACAGACTGCAGTCAAAGATAAAAAAAAACATGGGGGGGAGGGCTAAACAGTGATTCGGATCTTTAACCTATAGCTTGAAAGTGCTCAGACTCATTCCCGACAGGTCCTGTTATACGAACAAGTATGTGTGTTTAGCTCTCTTTGTGTGTATGCACTGCAGGCAGCAGCTGAGCTGAGCTCTTTATGGGCTTTTCCTGTGAACCAACGCTGCAAATCCACCATTATAGGGTAGCTGTAAGTTAGAAACCCATTCAATAAGTTACACATAGGTTCAAAGAGTGTTACTCATATACTTCTTCCACCAGCAACGCTGCTGAGCTCACTCTCACTCTGCTCTGCACCGGAGTCTTCTTCTTCTTTTAGATTTGATAGGTGGTTGGCAACCGGCTTACAGATGCATTACCGCCACGTACTTCACTCTGTATCATAACTCTATTTATCTCCTGCACCGGAGTCACCGTGACTGCTTGACTGGAAGCTGCTAGTGCGCAGTGAGTCTTCAGCTCTGACATTGATAGGCTGTCATAATCATGTGACATGGGAGACCATCTCTAAAACATGCCTGGGCTGGTTTTTCACCAGTTTTCACACATAAATTTAATGCCTAAAACTCTCAGAAGTGAAAACAAATTGAACTTTTTGTATTAAGCTGGTATTGTGATATTTAAAAAAAAGTATCGACTCCAGAGTATCAACAAGCTGGCATCGAAGTATCCATACTTGAGTATCGATATGCCCATCCCTATGTCCTTCTCCATATTTCTTTAAATCCATTTGATCAATCCTGTCACCATCAAAGACCCAGACAACCCTCTTCTTTCTCATGTAGTTTCTCCACCCTCCAATATCCCTTTTCCCTGGAGGTCTTGGCCCCATCCCAGGGATGTGCGTCGATCCGAATGAACCAGTTTGGACACTTCCACCAGTATGGAATGCCCTTCTTCTCTTCTGTCTGTGTAGACCTGCCACAGATCAGTATATCGCAAACTCTGTCTCACCAAGAAGGTGATGTCTAAAATATTTGATACCATCTTTTTGCCACAACTGTGCAATAATTTGAACATTTCTTTTCCCCAATTGATTATTTTATTATTGTTTTATGCAACTTCATTTTATTTCAGATCTTAAATTATGTTGAAATATTAAAGATGCACTGTGTAGAATTTTGAATAATCTTTTAGCAAAAATTAAGAATCATCTATAAACATGTTTTCAGTGGTGTACAATCATAAAAAGTAAAAATCTGTTTAATTTTTGTTACCTTAGAATAAGCCATTTATATCTACATGGTGCTGGACTCATGCCTCCTTGTTTCTACAGTAGCTCAGAATGGTGAAACAGCGCTGTACCAAGCTTCACCTGAGTGGCGCTAGTGTGGTGATTGAGAGGAATTCCACTCTAATGCCTCTTTTTCACTAGTACCCATTCGGCCTTACTGTACTCTACTCTACTCTGCTCTACTCTACTCTACTCGGTTCACTTCTGTTTCCTTTGCAGCTGGGTACGTCTAGGGTGGGTGGGATTTTTTTTACAGCAAAGCGGCGTCACACTCCCGTGACTTAAAACACGCGACCCAAGTAAAATATAACATGGCGGCTGTACAAGGCGACTCCTCAGTCTCTGGCTTTTTGGCACCGTAAAGGCCAAAAAGGAGGGCCAGAGAAGAGGACAGGCAGCGAGACGAAACACTCTGGAAAAGTACTGGAGTGTTTAGGAAGCCATAGAGCAGAAGATGTGAGGATACGAACTAGATCACATATGATGGTAAGCTAATGATTGCTAATGCTAGTTTGCTTTAAGTTTGTCGTACTACATTGTAATGTCTGCAAGTTATCGCTATTAGGTACTAAAATATGTACGCTGTGTATGTGTGTGTGTGCGTTTCAGATGGCTCTGTTGTGGGAAAATTACCACTTTAAACCGTTGGTCTGGGCGTTCAAGACAGCCTCTCACTGATGTCACCCCAGCCTCACAAACAATCAGTGGTTATGGAGCTTAAGAATGTCTGTAGAAATGTTTAACTTCCTGTGCAACAAAACTGCTCTGATCTGCGTGAAAATCATGGCCAGACTGTTGAGACATTATGTCATGTACCTGCTCCAGCAGCACTGAGCCTGTGGTGGTGTCATGGAAAAAAACTGCTCAGCTGACACAACTTGATCGCCTGGTTGTAGTTATGGGGTTATACAGGGTGTCCCAAAAAATTTGACATCATTTGAGATGTCCATATTGGAGTGACTACATGGTCAGGAGAAATGATACTTAATAGGATTTATTTTGGACATAAAATGTTTTATTCTACAAATTTCAAATGAAAAAACTGAAAAAAAAAATCCAGTCTGAGTCTTGCCATAATGATGTCTAACCAAAAGGAGGGAAGACATCATAGCAAGAATCAGACTGGATTTTTTTTTTCATTTTTTTTCTTTTTTTTTGAAACAGCATGACAACACTGTTCCAAGACTGTTTTTTTTTTTTTTTAATCCACAGAATAGGCATGTGGGTCTATTATGAGGCTTTAGAAAATTATATGAATCACTTTATAAATCACTGGTTTGAAAATGCACTTGAATATGTTGAGATTTTGGAGCCTGGGGTCCTCTTGACCTGTATCCATATAAACAACATGCTGAGGGCGGCTAACCCCTGGCATATGGAAACACATTCTAGAAATAAATTACACACAACTTAATGCACAGCACCAAAGTGCAACACCTACACAAACCAGGATTAACATATTTCATTGTTTTGCTCCCACAAGAGAATACTTTGGACAAAGCAAGCACGAATCAGCAGAGTTGGCTACTAGCTAGCTAGCTACTAGCTAACACTCGTTAGCCAGCACAGGATGGCGTTGTATTGCTCAAAAAAAGTGAGCTTACCATCAACAGGATAAATAAGCGAAAAGATGCACAATATCACAAATCATTCACCATTGAGGGTTCTCTCACTTTCATCTTCAGCTTGTCCGTGGTCCAGTTCTATGCTGGGCTGCCATCTGTTTTGTTGCGGGGTCGCTCTGGATACTGCCACCAAGCACAGAAAACTCTGCACCTCTTCGTTGGACCACGGTGTAGATTTCCACAAAACCTGCGAAGCCATCTCTATTAATATCGTGTTTACTCGGTGACCGTGTTACTCCGTGAACTTTTGTAAATGGCGGTTTGGAGATTCTTCAGAACACGGACGCTTTCATGACGTTACGCACTGACCAAAAAGTGGCCTGCAGTCTGTTGACGTCATATTTTCGGCCCTACTCAGCGCGACTGTACCCTGGCCTTGAATAGTACTAAAAAAGTACCTGGTACCAGGTACTAATGGAAAAGGGTACAAAGCGAGCCAAGTAGAGTAGAGTAAGGCCGAGTGGGTACTAATGGAAGGAGTAGAAGAAAGTGGAAGATCCATTTTTTTAGGAAACTTTTCATCCTAAATATTTTGAGAAACTGGGATGAACATGGATAAAAAACCCATCAATTACTGGTGTGGCTTTTTCTACATGGACATCACTGATGAAGATCACGGATCTATGCTGAAGTTTAACGTTTGCTCCTCAACAGGTAATGTTGATGACCCATCACGTTACCCCCATAAGCTTACATAATGAACGCAGCTTGATGGTAGATCGTTATATACAGTGAATCCGGAAAGTATTCACAGCGCTTCATTTTTTCTACATTTTGTTTTGTTACAGCCTTATTCCAAAATGGATTAAATTAATTTTTCCCCAAAATTCTACACATGAAGAGTTCTTTTGCAAAAACAAATAAGTCCAATTGGCGACCCGGAAAGGATTAAGCGGAAGAAGATGGATGGATGGATGGATGGATGGTTTAATATTGAGAAAAACAACATTTTCATCTGTTGGTTTACAGGTGTTAGTATTTCCAGTTCAGCTTCTAGATATGGTCACTTGAAATATGAGTATCCCAGACATAATAAAGCAAATAAATAAATAAATAAATAAATAAATAAATCGAGCATCAACTCATAGTTACTTTTTGGCAATTTATTAGTACATTTTTTTTGCAAAAACAGATAAATCCACAAGCCATTCTTTTGGAAAAACAGACATGTCTCGAAAACCATGCTAGTTTTTCTGGAACATACTTGAATGTCTTTAAGCGTCAGTGTAATATGACTGACACACTGATTTAGGCATTTCCACTCAGTAAAATGGTATAATAAAGCTATAATTCAAAATTCAAAGATTTTATTATCAATACTACAATACGTACAAGACATACAGGAAAACTGAAACAGTATTTCTCTCTCTCTTCATTGGTGTGCACAGTATAAAAAGAAAAGGAATAAAGCTGGAAAAAAGAAAACAACAACAGCAGTCTAAAATACAATATGTACAGTAATGCAACCCATGGTGCAAATGGCGACAAGAAAGACCCAGACCTCCCATAGTGCAAAATTGAGATAAACGATTAACGATGATAAAACCCAGCAAACCTATATACAGACAACTAGAGATGTAATACCTGTAGTTGCAGTTCAGTGTGATAGAGTAAGTGCAGATAGTTACAGATAGGACTGCACGTGATCAGAATTGCAGTGATAGACAGACGGCAGCAGATATGGCATTTGTGCAAATGGTTGTGGTTCATGTTAATGTGCAGAGACATACAGCAGCACAGTAGCAAGAATTCTGATAATAGTAGAAAGAATTGTGAATATTGTTCGCTGTTCAAACCTCGTTTGTGCCCTACTGGTGAACACATCATTGGTTCATCTGCTTCACCAAAATTCTCCCTATTTGACATAAAATGCAACAAAACTGTAAAAAAAAAAAAAAAAAAAAAACTGTCCAGGAAATCACTCACAGCAAGCAGGTTGTCATGGGCAGCGAGAGCATGCCCCCTCCTTCCAGTTTATCTCTCCTCAGGTCATCAATGCATCTGAGTGAGAAGACGCATCTGCTCCCTCTCATCAGCCAGCATTTATAAGGAAGCGCGCTTCAGTGACTCAACGCTGGCTCGTCTGGGTATACTGTACGTTATTAGGACAAGCAAGTATAATCGTTCACACAGATGGAAATGTTACTCACTTGTTTATTCTCTTCTCCCTTCAGGTTGCTGCCATCGTGTGGGTGTGTCTCCTGGATTGCGCGCGCTCTCCTGCCACCTTGTCACCAATCTATGGCACTCAACCTCCACTCGGTCAGGCACCACCAGCTCCATTCCCTTCACCCTGCTGGGGCCCTGCCGGTTCTCCCTTGGAGCTCATGTAAGTGGTAATTTGGCCAGCCCATTTTCCCTTACTCTGTTTCTCCATTTACAGCTCTCATCTTCTCTCCACAGGCCTTTTCTTTTGGCGAGTGACTGTTTCAGTAGCTGTGCATCTATTTTGACATTTAATAAAGATCTCAAACGTGTGTTGTGGTTTGATTGCACTTTCTTGTTGCTGCATCGCACACGTGAGCTGATTGTTAATTACAATCATGACAGAATGAGCCAGCCTTGATCTCAGCTCAGCAGGTGCAGCAGCATCGGGGCAATCACCTCTGCATCGCTTAGATGCGACCAAGCATCAGATAGCCCAGCAGCTGCAAACTATGATACAGCAATTGGTCATGGTCACGCAACATTTGGGCAATGCAGCTCCCCTGGCTCCTCCTCCCCAGCCTGCTCCTGTTGTTCAACCTCCAGTACGCCGTACCACCTCTGTTCCCACACCTGCCATGTATGCGGGGGAGGTGGGGAAGTGTAAGGAGTTTCTTCATCAGGTGCGGATGTATTTGGAGCAGGTTGGGGGGAGTACCTGGGGGATGTCGCAAAAATTCATTTTTTTACCCTACTGCTACGGGACCAAGCCCTTAGTTGGGCTTGGGCCGTGGCAGACAGCCCTGAGGGGCGGGTATACACATTTGAGCAATTTGTGGTCGCCTTCTCTCGCGCGTTTGACCATACAGAGAGTGAAGGGAACATCATGAGCAGCCTTATGACTCTCCGTCAGGGTGCGCCGTCAGTGGCCGAGTACTCGGTGGAGTTTCGGGTCAAAGCTGCGGACTTGAGGTAGAATGAAGTTGCCTTTCGCAACGCGTTCCTCCACAGTTTGAACGCTCACCTCCATGACGACCTGGCAGTTTATGCAGTTCCCGACACCCTCGATAGTCTTATTGATCAGGCTGTTGGTTTAGACAACCGCTACCGTGAGCGCGCGAAGGAGCGACAGTTCTCCTCTCGCCCGTCTGCCGAGTGGGTGCCTGCCGCGGGGACTGACTCTGGTGGTGCTGGTCCTCCTCCCGAGCCGATGGAGCTCAGTCGGTACCAGTTGACTGACGATGAGCGCCGGAGAAGGAGGAGGGCTAGTGTGTGCATGTACTGTAGTTTGGTGAAGCACAGTCGGGATGAGTGCCACCAGCGGCCAAAAGACGCGGCCCGTCAGTAACCATGGGGGGTCTGGCCGGCGGGACCAAATCTACTCCCCCTGGTAATTTCTCTATTTCGGCCCTCGTGCAATTGCCGGTGGTCGAGAGGAGGATGATGGTGTTAGTGGGTTCAGGGGCAGAGGGCAATTTTGTGTCAGCCCGGTTCGTTCAGGACATGGTTATTCCCACACTCAAATTGCCCCAACACCAAAGAATTACCACCATATCTGGCCGGGAGGTTGCGATAGTCACCGAACGCATGGCGCAGATCGCCATCCTTCTTTCTGCGAACCATTGGGAGGAACTCTTGTTACTAGTTCTCCCAATTTCATCTTTCCCGATGGTCCTAGGTTATCCTAGCCCATTCTGTTTGGCAAATTGTTTATGTTCAGCAGAGTCTTCAACGTCTCTCCCCGTTTTCTCTTCCTCCGGCTGAGCCACCGAACCTCAGCCTCCTTCCCCGGGTTTACCACGATTTGGGAGAGGTCTTCAGCAAGTCGAGAGTGCTGTGGCTTCCGCCTCATTACTCTTACGACTGTACTGTGGACCTCATCCCGGGGGCGAGGCTGCCGTCCAGTTGGCTCTATAGTATTTCTGGGCTGGAGAGGGAGGCGATGGAGAAATATATTAAGGAATCGCTGAACGCTGGCCTTATTCGGCCATCTTTGGCTCCTTTTGGGGCTGGGTTCTCCTTCGTGGGTTAGAAGGATGGCTCACTGCGCCTGTGTATTGACTACCGGGAACTCAGCACTATTACAGTCAAGGAAAAATATCCCCTGCCCTTGGTCAATTCCACATTTGAACTCCTTCAGCGCTCACAGGTGTTCACCAAATTAGACTTGAGCAACGCTTACCATCTCATCCGCATCTGCGAGGGGGACGAGTGCAAGACAGTGTTTAAAACTGACCAAGGGCAATTTGAATATTTGGTGATGCCGTTTGGGCTCACCAACGCCCTCTTCGTCTTCCAATGGCTTATTAATAATGTTCTCCGTGATATGCTGTATCAGTTTGTGTTTGTCTATTTGGATGATATCTTGATTTTCTCCCGCTCGCCAGAGGAACATGAGGTCCATGTGAGAGCCATCCTACAACGGCTCTTGGAGAACCAGCTCTACGTTAAGGACAAGAAGTGTGAGTTCTCCACCAGATCCCCCACCTTCTTGGACTTCATAGTGGCTGAAGGGAGACTGATTGCCGATCCGGCCAAGGTGAGGTCAGTGCTTGATTGGCCAACTCCCCACTCCCGCAGGGAGCTTCAACGCTTCCTCAGGTTTGCGAACTTTTATCGCAGGTTCATTCGGAACTATAGTGGGGTAGCACTGCCCTTAACACAGCTGACCTCCATTAAGGTTCTCTTTCATTGGACCGAGGCAGCTAAACAGGCCTTTTTCCAAATTAAAAGGGCTGTTCACTGACACACCAATCTTGGCTCAGGTCGACACACAGCTCCAGTTTGTCCTCGAGGTGGATATGTCTGATTCGGGGGTTGGCGCTGTCCTCTCACAGCACACACCCTCTGACCAGAAGCTCCACCCGTGCGTGTTTTTCTCTCGTTGGCTTACGCCGGCTGAGAGGAATTACAACATAGGGGACAGAGAGCTGCTCGTCATTAAGTTGATGTTACAGGAATGGAGGCACTGGTTAGAGGGGGCTATTCACCCCATTGTCGTGTGGACCAACCACAAAAACCTAGAGTATTTGTGGTCAGCCCGCCGATTCAATGCCAGGCAGGCTCACTGGGCACTGTTTTTTCAGTGGTTCAACTTTACCATCACCTACCGGTCTTGCTCTCAGAATACCAAACCCGACGCGCTATCACACCAGTTTGATTCCAAGGAGATAGCACCCCCATCCCACCCCCAACCCATTCTTCCCTCTTCCTGCGCCCTCGGAGCCCTTACATGGGACATCGAGCGGAGGGTGTGTCAGGCCCAGTCTCGGGAGCCTGTACCAGCAGGATGTTCCCGGAACCGCCTGTATGTCCCGGCCGCTCTCCGCAGTGATGCCATTCAGTGGGGCCGCACCAGCCGCTTCGCCTGCCACCCTGGGATCACTCGCACCACTGACCTAATTCGGCGGGTGTTCTGGTGGCCCACGCTGCGGCGGGACATGCCGGAATATGTGCGGGCCAGCCAGACCTGTGTCCGGGGCAAATCGGACTCCTTCCCCCCGGCTGGACTCCTCCATCCCCTGCCCATCCCTGATCACCTGTGGTCTCACATCACCCTAGACTTCGTGACTGAGCTTCCCCCCTCCCATAGAAAGACTGTCATCCTGACTATTGTGGACCGCTTCTCCAAGGCTGTGCACCTGGTGACTCTCCCCAAACTTCCCTCGGCTTTGGAGACGGCCACCCTGCTCACCAAACACTTGATCCTCCGTCATGGCATCCCATTGGACATTGTGTCTGACCGGGGTCCACAGTTCATGTCCCAGGTTTGGAGGGTCTTCTGCCGGACTCTGGGTACCACCGTGAGCCTCTCCTCTGGCAACCATCCCCAGAGCAATGGGCAGGTGGATCGTGCCATCCAGTCCTTGGAGGCCACTCTCCTATGTGTAACGGCCAAGAATCCTTCTGCCTGGAGCACACACCTGACTTGGGTGGAATACGCCATGAACTCTGCCGTCTCCACAGCTACCGGACTCACCTCTTTTGAGGCGTCATTGGGGTATACTCCTCTGGAGGTCCACGCCCGCTCTACCGAGTGCAACCGAGCCATGGCCGACAGGAAACGGGTGCCTGCCCCCAAGTATACCATGGGGCAGCAGGTCTGGCTGGTGGCTAATCAGATTCCTCTGAAGGTGAAGTACAAGAAACTGTCTCCTCACTTCTTAGGACCTTACACGATCTCAAGAGTGGTCAACAACGCTTCAGTACAGCTAAAGCTACCACCGACCCTACGGGTCAGCCTTCCATGTGTCGTACATTAGACCCTTTTCGGTCAGCCCCCTCTGCCCCGCCCTGAAGCTGCCTCCTCCTCTCCAGATGATCGATGGCCACACCGCCTTCACGGTTCATCGGATCCTGGATGTTCGCCGTCGAGGCCGGAGCCTGCAATACTTGGTCGATAGGGAGGGCTACAGCCCAGAGGAACGCCCCTGGGTTCCCACGTCCCATGTTCTGGACAAGGAAGTGCCCCGGGCCTACCACCAAGCCCATCCCAAAAAGCCCTGTGGACCGCCAGGAGGCGCTCCTAGAAGGGGGGGCCCTGTCATGGGTGGCGAGAGCGCGCCCCCTCCTTCCCGTTTATTTCTCCTCAGGTCATTAACGCACCTAAGTGAGAAGACACACCTGCTCCCTCTCATCAGCCAGCATTTATAAGGAAGCGCGCATCAGTGACTCAAAGCTGGCTCATCTGGGTATACTGCCTGTTATTAGTACAAGCAAGTATAATCGTTTACACAGGTGGAAACGTTACTCACCTGTTTATTCTCTTCTCCCTTCAGGTTGCTGCCATCGTGCGGGTGTGTCTCCGGGACCGCGTGTGCTCTCCTGCCACCTCGTCCCCAATCTACGGCACTCAACCTCTACCCGGTCAGTCACCACCAGCTCCATTCCCTTCACCCTGCTGGCTCGTTTATTCCCCACTGGGGCCCTGCCGGTTCTCCCTTGGAGCTCACATAAGTGGTAATTTGGCCAGCCCATTTTCCCTTACTCTGTTCCTCCATTTACAGCTCTTGTCTTCTCTCCACAGGTCGTTTCCTCTGGCGAGTGACTGTTTCAGTAGCTGTGTGTCTATTTTGACATTTAATAAAGATCTCAAACATGTGTTATGGTTTGATTGCACTTTCTTGTTGCTGCATCGCGCACGTGAGCTGATTGTTAATGACAATCATGACACAGGTGCTGTGTTCAAAATGCTGACTCCTTCCCCACATAGTGTACGATACAGTATAGTGAATGCGCAGCCAACGGAGCAGTGAGAGATCTTCACATCACAGCATAAACTACCTTAAGGTATTTATATTTAATAATTCAGCAAAAATGATTTGATTTAATACATATTTACTACAAATTAAATGCAGGTATTCATTTTTTTTACCACCGTTAGTCTGTTACATTTTACTGTCTCACGTGATGACGTCATTAACCGTGCCGCGAAAACAAGCCCAGTAGTGTCCGAAAGCAGTTAATTTTATTGTTTTATTGAGTTTACTGTATAGTCCACTAGATCTAAATTCACTATATAGCGTGTAAGGAGTGAGTGAGTGAACATTTCGAACACAGCCAGGGAAATCAGTCAGAGCAAGCAGACCAGGAAGGCAGCCAAGATGACTCACGTGACCCAAATACCAAGCACTTATTTGCTTTTTGCAATAGCTTATTTGCTATCTGCTTTTGTAAAAAAAGAAAAAAAAATGCTCCTGGCATTTATCGGCTTTTGAAAAACAACCATGAATTTGTATTGTCTATAACATAGGTCATATCGGATTTTGAGAAAAAAAAAACAATTTGAACTTCAATAAGTAGGTAATGTTAACAGTTGTTTGATGTAAAGAGGGAAATTTTCTTGGAAGTGGCGTTTATCGGTTTTTGCAAACAAACTCTTCACACAATACCCTATAATGACAACATGAAAAAAGTTTTTTTTTTTTTAGATTTTTGCAAATTTATTAAAAATCAAAAACTAAGAAATCACATGTACATAAGCATTCACAGCCTTTGCCATGTGTCATATCCGCTGCCTAATTGCGCAGCGAACAAATGAATTAGTTCAAGCCCAACATGCAGTAATGTAACCTGTTTATTGACAGAAGGGAAAGTAACACAAAATGTCTGTGTAACAGTCACCGATAGATGATTAGACAACCAGCTACTAGCTTCGTTGGTGAGAAAGGAATGCCAAGCGCGCTCCACACTGAGCAGGAGCGGAGAGTAAGGCATTAATAAAAGAGGACATACTGTACATACGCGCTGGAGCGAAAAGGCTTTGGAGTAACAACACAGTTCAGTCCAAGGAAGGGAGCCAACAATCCACGAGCCAGGAAGTCCAAAGCTGACTAAGCCGCCATACTGATCACACTGCCTCCCACAAGTACACAAATCACTAATGAAGGCAAGTGGACACAGCAGTGTGGCAAGCAAGTGCATGACTGCAAATGTGTGTGTGTGCATGTGTGTGTGTGCGTGCGTGCATATGTGTGCATGTGGTGATAAGACACAGCCGGTGAATGTCTGGCGAGGGAAAACGAGAGGAGGAGGAGTGGCTGAAGGACTGGCAGAGCGCCAGGCCCAAATAATCTGCCAGCTGAAAATAATAAGCACAATCAAAGATCTACAGCCACAGATCATGGATGGGGTGACACATGACACCATGAAGCTCAAAATTGAGCACAGGTGAATCCTGTTTCCACTGATCATCCTTGAGATGTTTGTACAGTTAATTGGAGTCCACTTGTGGTAAATTCAGTTTATTGGACATGATTTGGAAAGGTACACATTTGTCTATATAAGGGCCCAGAGTTCACAGTTCATGTCAGAGCACAAACCAAACATGAAGACAAAGGAATTGTCTGCAGACCTCCGAGACAGGAATGTCTTGAGGCACAAATCTGGGGAAGGGTACAGAAAAATTTCTGCTGCTTTGAAGGTCCCAATGAGCACAGTGGCCTCCATCATCCGTAAATGGAAGAAGTTCAGAACCACCAGGACTCTTGCTAGAGCTGGCCGGCCATCTAAACTGAGTGACTGGGGGAGAAAGGCCTTAGTCGGGAAGATGACCAAGAACCCGATGGTCACTCTGTCATAGCTCCAGCATTCCTCTGTGGAGAGAGGAGAACCTTCCAGAAGGACAACCATCTCTGCAGGAAACCACTAATAAGGCATGTATGGTACAGTGGCGAGACGGAAGCCACTCCTTAGTAAAAAGCACATGGCAGCCCGCCTGTAGTTTGCCAAAAGGCACCTGAAGGACTCTTAGACCATGAAAAACTAAATTCTCTGGTCTGATGAGACAAAGATTGAATTATTTGGCATGAATACCAGGCGTCATGTTTGGAGGAAATCAGGCACCACTCATAACCACGCCAATGGTGGTGGCAGCATCATGCTGTGGGGATGTTTTTCAGTGACAGGAACTGGGAGACTAATCAAGATAGAGGGAAAGATGAATGCAGCAATGTACAGAGACATCCTGGTTGAAGACCTGCTCCAGAGCACTCTTGACCTCAGACTGGGGCAACGGTTAATCTTTCAGCAGGACAATGACCCTAAGCACACAGCCAAGATATCAAAGGAGTGACTTCAGGACAACTCTGTGAATTTCCTTGAGTGCCCCAGCCAGAGCCTAGACTTGAATCCAATTGAACATCTCTTGAGAGATCTGAAAATGGCTGTGCACCAACGCTTCCCATCCAATGTGATGGAGCTTGAAAGGTGCTGCAAAGAGGAATAGGCAAAACTGCCCAAAGATAGGTGTGCCAAGCTTGTGGCATCATATTCAAAAAGACTTGAGGCTCTAATTGCTGCCAAAGTGTGCACCAACAAAGTATTGAGCAAAGGCCGTGAATACTTATGTACATGTGATTTCTTAGTTTTTATTTTCAATAAATTTGCAAAAATCTCAAAAAAAAACTTTTTTTCACGTTGTCATTAATGGGGTATTGTGTGTAGAATTTTGAGGAAAAAAATGAATTTAATCCATTGTGGAATAAGGCTGTAACACAACAAAGTGTCAAAAAAGTGAAGCGCTGTGAAGACTTTCCAGATGCACTGCAACTACGGTCTCTGTAGATTATGTGAAAAATTGCATTACTAGTAAACATTAATGCATCATTACTTTTTATATCACATTGAAAAACTGTAAATGTGCAAACATCTGGGTACCCTACTCACTTAAATGCATAATAATTAAAAAAAAAATCACCAATTATGTTATTTGTCAGGGATGGTCAAATTTTCACTTGTATCACTGTCAGACTTTTTAATCACTGGTCTGCTGTGTAAATAAACTGCTCAGTTTGAGATCCAAATCACAAACAAAGTCACCATGATAATTAACATTAAGTCACAGTGTATATAACACAGTTATGGCTTAAAAATGAAAACACATGACAGTAAATTTCTAAACATTTTTACCTGTTTGTCACTCCACACTTTCATGTACATTGATCCATCCGTGAAGTCACTACCATACCTGTGTACAGTGGTGTGAAAAAGTTTCCCCCTTCCTGATTTCTCATTTTTTTGTATGTTTTGCATGTTTCACACAGGGCCATATAGGTTTGGATTTTTTCCCCATTAATAATAAACACTCATTTAAAACTGCATTTTGTGTTTACTTGTGTTATCTTTGTCATGGGCAGCGAGAGCGCGCCCCCTCCGTCCTGTTCATCTCTCCCCAGCTCATCATTACACCTGAAGGAGAGGACACACCTGCGCCCTCTCATCAGCCAGCGTACTTAAGGAAGCATCCTTCAGTGATTCAATGCTGGCTTGTCTGGGTGACTTATAGCCACTATCCATCCAATATCCACCGGATATTGGACGTTCGCCGTTGAGGCCGAGGCCTCCAGTATTTGGTTGACTGGGAGGGCTGCAACCCGGAGAAAAGGTCCTGGATTCCCTCGTCCCTAATACTGGACAAGGAGATGCTCCGGTCCTATCATCGTGCTCATCACAACAAGCTGTATGGACCGCCAGGAGGCGCTCCTAGAAGGGGGGAGCCATGTCATGGGCAGCGAGAGCGCATCCCCTCTGTCCTGTTCATCTCTCCCCAGCTCATCATCATACCTGAGGGAAAGGACACACCTGCGCCCTCTCATCAGCTAGCTTACTTACCTTACCTTCACTTACCTTCAGTGATTTGCTCTACCAACTAGGACACCACCGGAGTGGTGGCCTAGTTGGTAGAGCATCCACCCCACAACCGGGAGGCTGGGGTTCAAATCTCAGCCGGGTCATACCAAAGACCAGGAAAAAATGGTACTTTCTGCCCTCTAGCTTGGTGCTCAGCATGATAGAATGGGGAACGGCGGGCAGAGAGGAGTGGCGACCCCTGTCCTGTATAAACTATAGAAAGGAACACTTGTTCCCGAGGAGACTCGAGACTTCAGTGATTCAAATCTGACTCGTCTGGGTATACTGCCATAAAGACAGCAAGTCATATACACTGGTGAAAGAAACTATTAACCTGTGTGCTTTATTCCCTTTGTTCAGGTTGCTGCCATCGTGCGGGTGTGTCACTGGGACTGCGTGTGCTCTCCTGCCATACCATCCCTCACCAACAGTAACCTCCATCCGGTCAGGCACTACCAGCTCAATCCCTGCCCTGCTGGCTTGCCTATTCCCCGCTGGAGTCCTGACGGTGCTCCCTTGGAGCCTACGTAAGTGGTAATTTGGCTCGCCAATTATCCCTTACTCCATTCCCCCTCTTACAGCTCTTGTCTTCTCTCCACAGGCTCCTTCCTCTGCCGAGTGACTATTCTGTAGCTATGCGGAGTTTTTGCTATTTAATAAAGATTCTCAAATGTGTATTATTGTTTTATTGTCTCTCTTTTGCTGCATCTTGCACGTGGGCTGAATTATCTAATCAGTCATGACAATCTTTGTCTAATATTTAAATTTGTTTGATGATCTGAAACATTTAAGTGTGACAAACATGCGCAAAAATGAGAATTCAGGAAGGGGGCAAACACTTTTTCACACCACTATATATTTCCATCATACTGGTGCTATTTTATTCAATCGTGTGTTCTGTAAATCTTTTATTTATATCCTTCTCTCATACGTAATTGCACAGTAGCCTTGTGGAGCAGCCACATTTTCATTGTACTGTATAATTGTACAACGATCATAAAAGCCTATTCTATTTCTTTAATGCCATTATTGTCCCAACATGAATATTTCACTACAATAAACAAAAGCATGAAAATTTTGTGACTTATTTTTACACTGACTGAAACAGAAAATCAAAACCAATAAATAAATTATCTTGATAAAGAGCATAAAAAATGCATTTTAAACTATAAATGTGTTCCAGGATTAAGTAGAAAAGGTTAGTTCTTCTGTGTCAGAGATAAAATGTATAAGTTTCACAAAGTAGTCCTGACTGTCTTTTTCCAACTGTGTGGTCAGCTTCTCCAGGATCATGATTAGACTTGGCCTCTAAAGAAATAAAACAGAAGAAAAAGGCTTTGTAAATTATATGAAATTATACTGATAAGAGTAAGACCACTGAACATAAGGATTTAGAGGCTCTCCAGCTTTTAAAAACATACACACACACACACAATGATTCAGTAGCATTACTGCAGTTTTTTCTGACAGTAACAGTAAATTTCAGTAACACGGATACAATAGCACTGCTGCATATAGACCACCGAGTGGCTGTGTAAATATCAGGGATGAGCCAATACCACTCTTTCAAGTCCAATACTGATACTGACTTTTTGAATGAATGAATTCTTCTTCTTCGTCGATCGCTAGATGGTCACACCAGCTGCCCTGACGTATGCCGCCATCCTGTGGAGGTCCCCGAGGTCCCCGTGCAGCTTTTGGTTCAGCGATGTGGGGTCAGGCCACGTAGCTCATCTGAGTGCAGCGTGGTCTGGGCAGTCTTGGAGGAGGTGTTCGCTGGTCATTTGGGCAGTACCACATGGGCATCTGTCCGATTGTCCAACTTTAAGTTTCTGGTGCATGTGAGCATGCATTCTGTTATGTACAGTTCGGAGTCTGAACAGAACGACTTGGTCAGCCCTGCTCAGACTATAGTAGTTGTCATCCTTGCAGAAGTTTGGGTGTTGCTGCTGCCACTTCTTGTGAGACAGGGCCTTAATAATGGTTTTCTCCTCACTGTAAGAGACCTGCCTGTCTTCCTGGTCTTGCTGCCCACTCTCCTTAGCAAGTCTGTCAGCCGTCTCATTTCCATAGATTCCACAGTGGGCAGGAATCCATTGGAATGAATGAATGAATCTTTATTTCGGATAGTACAGGTTAAAAGAAACTGAATAATTTAACAAAGGGGGAAAGAAAATCCAACAAGGTCAAATTAGACAATAACTCCTCTGATTATACAATTCAACGCAAGTTATCCGAAATGGGTGATGGCTGAAGCCGCAGCTTATATTGTCCACCCATATTCCATCCAAGAATTCAAAAGAAAAAAAAAAAAACAAGACAAGAGCGATTACAATTCAAAAACGAAGCTAAGCCAAAATGTGACAGAAAAAAAAAAACAACTAAGCTACAACACAACACAGGCTGGATATGACAATCCTTATGTGATTTTACATGTCATCTTGTATATATGTTTGGAGTATTTCTTCCTTTAGTTTTTGTTTAAATTGTCCAAGCGTTGTACATGATTTTAATTCAGGTCCAAAATCGTTCCATAATCTGACTCCTTGCACTGAAACACAGTGTTGCTTGGTGGTAGTTCTCACTGAAGGTTTTTGAAATATACATGTTCCTCTAAAATGATATTGTTTCTCCCTTATTTGGAACAACTTTTGGATATTTGCGGGCAGTGATAGATTCTTCACTTTAAACATTATTGCAGTTTTAAAGTTAACCAGATCTTTCAACTTGAGAGCTTTTAATTTAAGAAAAAGTGGGTTTGTTGGTTCCCTGTAAGCTGCTTTGTTTATTATTCTAATAGCTCTCTTCTGAAGCATAAAGAGTGGATATATGTTTGTTTTATATGTATTTCCCCATACTTCATTACAATATGTCATGTATGGGAGTATTAATGAATGATACAAGGTATATAGTGTGGGTTGATTCAGCAAATATTTCACTCTGTGTAATATTGCAGTTGATTTGGATATTTTACCTTTAATATAATTAATATGTGACTTCCAACACAGTTTATTATCAATTATTACTCCAAGAAATTTAGTTTCAGATACCCTTTCAATCTCTACACCATTTACACTGAGTTTAGATACTGAGTTGTTGTGATGGTTGTTAAAGACTATAAATTTTGTCTTACTTAAATTGAGCGTTAATTTGATTGAATCAAACCTCAGTTTAAGCTTTCCTAATTCCTTTCCGAGTGCATCCAGAAGTTTGTTCCAAATTGCTTCCACTGCATAATAGATTAGTGTCATTGGCAAACAATATTAAGTCCATTTTTTCTGAAATTTTACATATATCATTTATATACATATTGAATAATAATGGCCCCAATACTGAACCCTGTGGGACTCCACAAGTAACCTTCAGTAACTGTGAGTTTTTGTTACCAACACATACATACTGATATCTATTCTTTAAGTAACTACTTAACCAGGACAGTGCTACCCCTCTAATACCACAATTTTGTAGTTTCTTTAATAATAAATTATGATCCACTGTATCAAATGCTTTTTTAAGATCCAGGAATACCCCAACTGAATACTCTTTATTTTCAATGGCAGTTGATATTTTTTCTATAAATTCCATTAGAGCAAATGCAGTAGGCCTCTTGTGTCTGAACCCATATTGCTGCTCACACAATAAATTATTCTTCAGTATGAAGTTGTCAATTCTCTCATAGAATATTTTTTCAAGTATCTTGGAAAATTGCGGCAATAGTGAAATTGGTCTATAGTTTGAGAATTCCCCTCTGTCACCCGTCTTGTATATCAGAATTACTTTAGCTATTTTCATTGCATTGGGAAATATACCTGTTTGGAGAGACAGGTTACAGATATACGTCACTGGTTTCACTAAGCATTCAATAATAGTTTTGACTAAGAGCATGTCAATACCATCACAGTCCGTAGATGTTTTACTTTTAAACGATTTAACAATTTCAATGACCTCTCGTCTGTGTTCTTTATGAAAATGGAGTCTTTTATAGCAGTGTTATTGCTTATTGTATCATCTGTAGGTGCCGTAATGGGTATTTCTCGAGCCAAATTAGGACCAATGTTAACAAAAAAAGTTATTAAATTCATCTGCAGGTGAAGCTGCATTCACACTCTGAGTCGTTTTATTATTTTTTGAAAAATCGGTTGGGTAGCTTGTATTTCTGCTTTTATTTCCAAGAATACTGTTAAGTATTGTCCATGTATTTTTAATATTGTCTCTGTTTTTCTCCAGTTCTTTACTGTAATAGTCTCTCTTACTACATCTTATTATATATGTTAACTTATTTTTGTATGTTTTATACCGCTGCTCTGCTTCTTTTGTCCTTTTCTTTAGGAAAGCTTTATATAATAAATTTTTCTTTTGACACGCCTTTTGTAATCCTTTGGTTAACCATGGCTTATCGGCAAATTTATGTTTAAGCTTTTTTTTTTACTAATGGACAGTTTTTTTTCATAAAGAGTGGTTACAATGTTTATAAATGCGTCATAGGCTTCATTTACATCTGATACATAGACTTCTGTCCAGTCTTGCTTCAGCAAGTCCTCTTTAAAAGAACTGATTGCATTTGGTGATTTGTATCTGAACGATTTTAAAATTTTTTCTGTATTGGCCCCTGTGTGGCCATGGATAAGTGCAAAGGTTGGCAAGTGGTCACTTATTTATCAATAATCCACTTTCTATTTTCTTATCAATAATATTAACAAACAGGTTGTCAATAAGTGTAGCAGTGTGAACTGTGATTCTACTGGGATGTGTTATTGTGGGATATAGACTCATGCTGTACATAGAGTTCATGAACTCTGTAATTACATTTTGTTGATGTGGATTTAGTAAATCAATATTGAAATCTCCACAAATTACTACCATTTTCTTACTAGTAATATTATTGTACAGCTCGACTAATTTATCTCTGAATGTCTCAATGCAAGTTCCCGGCGTCCTATATATACAACTTATAATTAGATTTTTTGTTTTATCTTGGTCAATCTCAACAGTAACACATTCCAAAATCCCTGGTAGTGCAAAGGACATTCCATTTACAAGCTTACACCTATACAGGTCATCGATATACAGTGCAACACCACCACCCTTTTTTTGATATCTGTTAATGTTAAACATCTGATATCCCTCTATTGCCATCAGGGGAGCCTGCTCTTCATTAAGCCAGGTTTCAGAGACTGCAATAGCTGTAAATTTTCTGTCTAGCTGTTTTAAATAGTCCTGAATCTGTGGAAAGTTTTTGTTAAGACTTCTGCTGTTGAAGTGTATTATTGATAGTTTACCATCTAGTTGCACTTGACTTTTGAATTGCTTTTCAGTGTAATATTCACAATGGTTATGAATATTATTGAAAAAGTGGTTATCAGGATCAATATCATTCTCCATCTCTTGTAGTTTATGTTCAGCATAATGGCATATTTTCAGAGTTTGAGTATCCTTACTCTGTGTCAAATGACTTCCTCCAACTGGGGATAATTGATGTCTACTCAAGTCAGTCATAAGTTTTTGTTTGTATTGCTTTTTTTTTTAAAGTACTTTGACATGGTATATCAAAAGAACTATTCTTACCGTGTGTGTGACTATGGATTATCATTGTCTCTTAATTTTCTTAATCAGTGTTCATCTGTATTTATCTAAGTCAGTAACATCTCTGATCATTATACTCTTTGCTTGCTCAGGTGTTCCATTTAGTTTGATCCAAATTCTACAATTTCTTGTCCATGTTGCCTGTATCTTATTTTGTCTTTTCAGCATCCGTGCTTGCCGTGCTATTTCAGCATTTGTTTTAGCTAGGTGTTCATTTAGGTAAACTTCTGTTCCCCGTAGCTTTCTGGCCTGCCTCAGTATGTCATTCTTTACCCTTCTGTTCACAAAGCGCATCACAATTGATTTCTTTGATTTATTATCTTTCCTGGGTAAAGCGTAACAGGCTGAAATTGCATTTGCTTCCACCTTTATATCTTCACTGCCAAGGAACTGAAGCACCTGGTTTTCTAGGGAGACTGATTCACTCAGGGGAGCCTCCTCACCTCTCAGTCCTGTTGTAGCATGAGCGTATGACTGATATTTGATGTCTAGTCCACTTATAACTAGGTCATCCATACGAGAACCTTGCTCAAGATCCTCGACGCGTCGCTCCAAGTCCGTAATTTTTTTGTCTTTTTCCTGAATTGTTAATTTTAAGTCTCGTACATCTTCCATTAGGCCTATTATTTTGACCTGCTGGCTAACCATTTTGGCCACTTCTTCTGACAAGAAGTTCAGAGATTTTTTGATCTCTTCCATCTCCTCCTCCTTTGGTGGCATTTTTACTGACCTGTGGATAGTAAAAACAATCTCTGCTTGTGTCACCGGTATCCGATCCGACCGACCTTGAATCCAGCTGGGCCTCAGTTAGCCCCCTCCGCTGCTAGTCCCGCTGCTTACCTCCGCCGTAACCGAGGTCCTGTCCAGCTCCTCCACCGAGTCCTGCCGCACACCGCGGCTGCAGCCGAGCTCCGCTGGGGCCCCGGTAGATCCTCCACTGAGCACCGCCGCCTACCGCCGTCTGCCTGGGTAATTCCTCCGCTGGGCCTCGCAACTGGGCTCCGACTCAGGCTATTGTCTGGCTGGGTCCCGGTGGTCCTCCACTGGTCTCCGTCTCCCATCACCGCCACCCCCGAACTCCGATCCGGCTCACTTCCAACTGCCACCTCGGTTAGTTCCTCCGGCGAGCCCTCACCGGGTACTGAGTCGCTTCGTGTCGGTGTTAGGCGGCACGACTGGCGCCAGCGTTAAGCTAACTAGTGTTAGCTTAGCAAACGCTTCGAGTAGAGCGCAGCAGCGAACCACAAAGAAACGCTAGTCAGTTTACTCACAGTGGCCGGTGAAAGGCGATTAAAGGGGTATTCCAACGGAGGTGGAAATTCAGCCCGTGCGTGTGCGTCACAAGCGCCGATCGCTGTTGGTTAGTTATTTTTAATGGCAAAATCAACAGCTTTGTCTCAGCACTGAAAAAGTGTGACCATCCCGGTCGCCATCTTGTTAATGATGACTTTGGCCGATAACGATCCAAACCCGATACCGTCTTTCTTATTTAAAAGAATAAAAGTACAGAACATACTTTGTTAATGACTGGTTGCATTTTGTACACATATAAAAACAGAAATCTAAAAGTCAAAGAATATATTACACATTTGACTCAGTTCAACAATGCTGCTACTTTTTTTTAATTTTAAACTTTGCAACATTGGCAGCATTTCACTGGTAAGCGCTATGCACAGTAAATGTGCATTCTGAAGTTTTAAGTGTAAGTTTATACAAAACTTTGAAGCTGAGTATTTCAGTAAACATTCAGATGAAATTCAAAGTGCCACTTTATTCATGAAGTAAAAAACGCTGTAGAACTGAAAATAAAGGAACTAACCCTTTAAAGTTGTATTTTTGTCATACATTATTATGATCATAAGTATTCTCGTGGTCCTCGGTTTATTTAGTAGTGTTTCTGATATTATTCTCTGTCCATTCTTAGATTTTAGGTTGGCTCTTATTTTGAAGTCATTCCTGTTCCATTCCATGTAGCCATGCACCCTCTGGGATTAATAAAGTATACAAAATACAAACAAAATACAAAAATACCCCAAAACATTGCCATTTATATTTCTGTCATCTACCTCTCATTAACTATTAACTCTCCCCTGAAAGGTCTGCTCCAGTCTGGTTTTTACTTTCAGTTTTGTTCTTTTCAAGTTTTACTTTTAGCGTCTAGCCTCCCGAGCTGAAAAAGAAGCAGCTGCTGCTGCACGACACATGTCCTTCTGCTCGGTTCTTGGCAGAATTAAGCCTACTCCTTTGCTGTGATACTTTTTCAAGTGTTTTATCAAGTTGGTGGTGTAAAATTGTAAATGCTGGTACGACACAGTAACATACTGAGGTGAGTCCCACAGACAGGCTCCAGTGATGTGACACTCGTTGCTTGTGCTTACAGAAGCTGTACACAGCGCGGCTGAGAACATGATTGCCCCTTTATTTTATTATTATTAATGTATCGGACTGGTAAGTTACTTTTATTCCTTATCAATACTGATCCAGCCATTTTGCCTGGATCGACACCGATATGGAAGATTGGATCGGCTTATCCCTAGTAAATATCACCAGTTTTATAGTCCGTTTTGTTAACCTCTTCAAATTCTGTGGCACAATGATGCACCCATCAGGGCCCGCCCCCCCCCCCCCCCCCAGTGGCCAGTTTTTTTTTGAAGAAAATATAAGATAAGATAAGCCTTTATTAGTCCCACAACGGGGAAATTCCAGGATTGCAACAGCACAGGGATAGCAACACTCAGAGCAACAATCAGAAGGCAAGAAAAAAACAAGCAAGCAAGAGCAGCTAATATACATATGTACGTATTACTATAAAATATATATATATACACACACACACAGACACACAGTGCAGAGCATTGTAGCTGGATGGAATAAATATATGAATATATGAACACACAGTGCAGAGCATTGTAGCTAGATGGAATAAATATGTAAATATATAAATATATAAATATATATATTGTATATATTATATTATATATATATATAATATTATAATTATATTATATATATATATATATATATATATATATATATTAAAATATATATTGAGTTTGGATATCAGATATTCCAAAGGCTGTAACTTGAAAGTGGTAAGAGATAATGGCTTACTGTCAGTTAGAAAGATGTAGAATATGATCCAAAGTTTGAGATAGGAGTAAATTCAACATTTAATTTGCATACTGCGATGGCAGCCATATCAAATTACATAACTTTCGGTCAAAAATGGACTTTGGAAATATTTACACAAAGGATGGTTTTAGGGTTTTTTTTGTCTTTGTTTTTTGTTATTTTACCTTCAAAGTATATGAACCTGGAAATCAGTAGAATGTACACAAATCAATAAAAAATACTGTCAGACCTACCACTCGTGTCTTCATTCGTCCATTTTTGTCATCCATGGTCCTGATTTTGTCTTCTACCAGTCATTTTCACTTTCTCTCCCACATCCAGAAACTGTCACATATATGTTATTAATTAGTCCACCTCAATTTTGGCAACATTATGCTGCTGAACCGGTGTTATTGTTCTCTGTCGTCACGTGCAGCTCCGCCGATGGCAGACGAAAGTCTACACACTCCACACCATCTTCTCCTGTCACAAAAGGTAAATATTTCCCTTCAGAAGCTAAATAATCTTGTTTTAGAATCATAGTTGGCGAAATTTGGAGCAAACGCTTCCTTCGTGTGGAAATGTATGTTGGGATGGACCCTTTGTTTACAATCTCTTCTTTGCGTTACTGGAAATGATGGTTGCAGATGGTTCATTGAGTGAAGTTCTCCAGTCCTCCAGTAAAGAGCAGCAAGCTATATGTGTGACAGCTTGTGATGTGAACTGCTTGTTACAACTGGGTTTTTGTGCTTTTGGGACAGATCACGTGACAAGCACAGCACTGCGCCAGGGGCTGCAGGTGACGATGTCTTATGAAAGCGTAACGTGAAAGAGTTAATATCAACCAGCTCATTATAAACATGCTATCTAGAAACTCCATCATTTATCAGCTTCTGTTTGAATATCTGCTAACTCTGCCTCACCGCTCCCCTGGCCTCCACTGTGTAACGTAAAATATGGGAATATTAATAAATAATAAATATGATCAGGTATGAATTATTTAATTTATATTGATGTATTGGAATCTGAGCTCAAATCTCATTTCATATACATCAGAAAAGTTAATAACACTCGTAAGGGGCACCAGCTTCTATCTTTAAGAAGCAATTTGATCTTTAATTTCACTTTATACCCGTTTGATCACTCAATAAATTAATCAATAATCAGTCTCAAAAATTTTTCGTGAATTCGATACCTGGGCTTGAAACAGACTCAGAATGAAATAAATTCCCAACAACTTCTCATTTTTAAATATTTATTAAACGAAATGATTAATAGACATTGAAATAATTTCATTAATCATAAAATCAATCTTGTAAATGATAGATTAACAATGTCAATATTTTCGGAACCAGGGTTAAACAGAAACGAATTTCTATCAGTTTGAGTTAACAGATTATTAAAAACAACGCAAATTTATGGAGAAAGTTTGCTAATTATGAAAAAGTCCTAAATTAATCTTAAGAAAATAAAAACGGAATTTTAATGAAAAGAAGAGTTATGTTAAGGGCTTCTTAATTTGCATCTGATTAGATATATAAATTATTAGCGAACCTCAGAAGTTAATTCAGCAGTGGAATTAAAGTTTTTTTGCAGCTCACGTGCTCTCCTGTGATGATAGTTCTGTCGTCCGTCTTTTTGTGGATGTTAGGGAAATATCTGCCAGCAGATACTTCAGGGTCCCAGTTCGACCTTTGGATTCAAGCGGTCGAAGGGGGCTGGATTCTGGACTGTATGACCCAGAGTTGTAACTGGGTTCTAGCCAGACGGTGACGATGCTTCTTCAGCGTGTGATGAACAGCTGCACGTTGATTCCTCAGCTGCGTCTTTTCTTCCTGGTAGACAAACGGCTGCAGAGGTCTTTGATAATAATTCAAAGATATCTAATCCGATTTCAAATTAGAAAAGAAAACTTTCGGACTTTAGATAAAAATTATAGCTTCTGGTGGGTGCTTGGTCAAGAAAAATATAAAATTAAAGTCAAGATTAAAGTTTACATTAAAATTAAACAAACGGCGGTTTTACAGAAAGTTTAACAAAGGAAAGTGATGAATAAAAATTGGAGTTTGACTTCGATTAAGAATTGAGCTCAAAGAAATAGGAATTCCTAGGTGTTTAAGAGAAAAAGAAGATACAAAGTTACATAAATTACAAGTTATCTGCTCTGTGTTCAGAAAAGCGACATGTGGTCGAAGTCCTTTGTTCTCCCTTGCTGTGTGTAGACAATGGAGAAGATCAGAAAAAAACGAGCAGCCGGAAAGAAATCCGGGGAGGAAAGAGGTCCGGAGCAGAAGAGTGACGAAAAGAGGCTGAAACCGGAGTCTCTCTCCTTTTTATAAGCTCTGTTGAGTTTCGCGGGATTCTGGCCTGACCGGAATCTCAGCCAATGAGAGTCCTTCGTGGGCGGGCTCGATGAACCTTTAGTCCAATAACAGGCCTTGTCTGTGAGAGACCAATAGGATGAAGAAGCTGGGGTTCTATGAAGACTGGTGACACATGATATCAGTCCACAGGAATACACAGTTTTAAATACATTGGAATGTACTGTTACACACTTATGTATAACTAAACTAACCTTAGGGTATCTTATAAGCAGTGCTTCTAAATCAACATGCAGGAATAAACATTCATATAAACATTAGCATATATATAAAATCACAGATTAATGCATTTCACACATATTTTCCACATCAAAAACATCAGAGTCCATCTGCATTTTCATAGTTCTGAAAAGAATGAAGGTTTAGAATTGAGTTTGTAATAATGTACTTTAACGTTGTTTAAATCCAGCATGTCCACAGTTTAAGGAAATTAGCTGAGTGTGGATCTGTTGCATGTTTTATGGGGGCAATAAAAGTGAAGCCGGACATTGGGGGAAATTCCTTAGGCTGGTTTTAACAAAAAGGGAATTTCAGCTGTGGCCTGGGGGAAGAGAATCCATTTATTTGCGTTATTCCTGGATGAAACAAAAATGTCTTTAAGCAGAAAAATAATTGTTGCTGAGCCAAAGTGAGATGATGCTACAACTGGGAGGAAAAATGAAGTGACCTTATAAAGTGATCCTAACTTTTATTTATTGTTAATGTTATTATTTATCAGTATACACAACAGGGGACTAACCTGAACTATGAATTAACTACCACAGTATCCATGAGGGCTGCCCCTCATAGATCGTCAACTTATCGTGGTCGGGGGGTTTGTGTGCCCTAGTGATCCCAGGAGCTATGTTGTCTGGGGCAATTTGCCTCTGGTAGAGTCACCCAAGACAAACTGGTCCTGGATGAAGAGCCAGACTAAGACTAATCCAATAGACTCTCATGATGAACGCTAGAACAGGGATCCAGTGTACCCTGCCAGGTATGGGGTTACCAGGGCCCCACCCTGGAGCCAGGCCTGGGGGAGGGGCTTGATGGCTAGTGTCTGGTGGCCCGGTTTCCACCCATGGGACCCGGCCAGGCTCAGCCTGAAGGAGTTATATGGGTCTGCCCTCCAGTGGGCTCACCACCTGCAGGAGGGACCATGGGGGTCCAGTGCTGTGTGGATCAGGTGGCAGTCAAAGGTGGAGACCTTGGTGGTCTGATCTCAGGCTTCCTAAACTGGCTTTTGGGACATGGAATGTAACCTCTCTGGTGGGGAAGGAGTCTGAGCTGGTGCATGAGTTTGAGAGATACCAGCTAGATATAGTCGCCCTCACCTCAACACACAGCTCTGGTTTCGGAACCAGTAGCCTGGAGAGGGGTTGGAGCTTGTCCTACTCTGGAGTTGCCCCAGGCGAGAGGCAATGAGCATGGGGGGGGGGGGTATTCTTGTATCGCCCCACCTTGCTGCCTCTATATTACAGTTTTCCCTGGTCGATGAAAGGGTTGTTTCCCTGCGCCTTCGGGTTGGGAAACGGGTCCTGACCATCACTTGTGCCTATGCACCAAATGATGGCTCAGAGTACCCATCCCTTTTGGTCTCTGACTGGAGTGCTGGAGGGTGCTCCTCTTGGAGACTCCATTGTCCTTCTGGGTGACTTCAATGCACACGTGGGCAATGACAGTGAAACCTGGAGGGGGGTGATTGGGAGGAACGGCCTGCCCTATCTGAACCCGAGTGGTGTTCAGTTATTGGACTTCTGTGCTAACCGTAGTTTGTCCATAACAAATGCCATGTTCAAGCATAAGGGTGTCCAGATGTGCACCTGGCACCAGGATAACCTAGGTTGCAGGTCGATGATCAATTCTGTTATTGTGTCATCAGACCTGCGACCATATGTCTTGGAAACCTGGGTAAAGAGAGGTGCAGAGCTGTCAACTAATCACCACCTGGTGGTGAGTTGGATCCAATGGCAGGGGAGGATGCCATTCAGACCTGGTAGACCCAAATGTATAGTGAGGGTGTGCTGGGAATGTCTGGCTGAGGCCCCTGTCCGGGAGGTCTTCAACTCCCACCTCCGGAAGAACTTCAACCACATTCTGAGGGAGTCTGGAGATAATGGAGTCTGAATGGGCCATGTTCTCCACCTCTGTTGTTGAAGCGGCGGCCCAGAGCTGCGGCCGCAAGGTGGTTGGTGCATCGCGTGGTGGCAACCCCCGAACCAAGTGGTGGACACCAGTGGTGAGGGGGGCCATTAAGCTGAAGAAGGAGTCCTATCAAGCTTGGTTGGCTTGTGGGACTCCCGAAGCAGCTGAGGTGTACCGGCAGGCCAAGCAGAGTGCAGTTCGGGTGGTTGCTGAAGCAAAAACCCGGGTATGGGAGGAGTTCGGTGAGGCCATGGAACAAGACTTTCGGTCGGCCTCAAAGAGATTCCGGCAAACTGTCCGGCGGCTCAGGAGGGGAAAGCAGATCCCCGTCCACACGGTGTATGATGCGGATGGGGCACTGTTGACTTCGACTGGGGACATCGTCGGGCGGTGGAAGGAATACGTTGAGGATCTCCTCAATCCCACTGATACACCTTCCACAGTGGAAGCAGGGTTTGGGGACGAGGGGGATGACTCGCCTATCACAGGGGCTGAGGTCGCCAAGGTGGTTAAAAATCTCCTTGGTGGCCGGGCCCCGGGGGTGGACAAGATTTGCCCTGATGTTGTTGGGTTGTCATGGTTGACACGCCTCTGCAACATTGCGTGGAGGTCGGGGGCAGTGCCTTTGGCATGGCAAACCGGGGTGGTGGTTCCTCTCTTTAAAAAAGGGGACCGGAGGGTGTGCTCCAACTTTAGAGGGATCACACTCCTCAGCCTCCCTGGGAAGGTCTATGCCAAGGTACTGGAGAGGAGAGTCCGGCCGTTGGTCGAACCTCGGATTCAGGAGGAGCAATGTGGTTTTCGTCCTGGCCGTGGCACATCGGACCAGCTCTTTACCCTCTCGAGAATTCTCGAGGGTTCGTGGGAGTTTGCCCAATCAGTTTACATGTGTTTTGTGGACTTGGAGAAGGCATTTGACCGCGTCCCTCGTGGATTTTTGTGGGGGGTGCTTCGGGAGTATGGGGTATCAGGCTTGTTGTTACGAGCTATTCGGTATCTGTACGACCGTTGTGAGTGTTTGGTTCATATTGCCAACACTCGGTCGGAGTCATTCCCAGTGAGAGTTGGACTCCACCAGGGCTGCTCTTTGTCACCGATCCTGTTCATAATTTTTATGGACAGGATTTCTAGGCGCAGCCAGGGAATGGAGGGTGTCATGCTTGGTGACCACAGGATCTCATCTCTGTTGTTTGCAGATGATGTTGTCCTATTGGCTTCATTCAGCAATGACCTACAGCTCTTGCTGGGACGGTTTGCCGCTGAGTGTGAAGCGGCTGGGATGAGAATCAGCACCTCCAAGTCCGAGTCCATGGTCCTCAGCCAGAAAAAGGTGGATTGTCCTCTCCGGGTTGGGGACAGGCTCCTGCCCCAAGTGGAGGAGTTTAAGTATCTTGGGGTCTTGTTCACGAGTGAGGGGAAAATGGAGCGAGAGATCGACAGACGGATTGGAGCAGCATCTGCAGTGATGCGGACGTTGTACCGGTCTGTTGTGGTGAAGAGGGAGCTTAGTTCTAAGGCAAAGCTGTCGATTTACCAATCTACGTTCCTACTCTCACCTATGGTCACGAGCTTTGGGTAATGACCGAAAGAAGGAGATCGCGGATACAAGCGGCTGAAATGAGCTTTCTCCGTAGGATTGCTGGATTCACCCTCAGAGACAGGGTGAGAAGCTCAGTCATCCGGGAGAGGCTCAGAGTAGAACCGCTGCTCCTCCACATTGAAAGGAGTCAGTTGAGGTGGTATGGGCATCTGATTAGGATGCCTCCTGGACACCTCCCACTTGAGGTGTTTCAGGCACGTCCCACTGGGAGGAGACCCCGGGGCAGACCCAGGACTCGGTGGAGAGACTATGTCTCCCAGCTGGTCTGGGAACGCCTTGGTATCCCCTCTGAAGAGCTGGAGCAGGTGGCTGGGGAGAGGGAAGTCTGGGCTTCTCTGCTTGAACTGCTGCCTCCGCGACCCGGACCTCCGGAAAAGCGGTAGAAGATGGATGGTAGTCCTAATGCCGGTAATGCAGTATGGTGCAAAGTGTCTGACGCCTTCAAGAACCAGCCAAAGACCCGAGGTAATTCTTTTAAAAAGTTCATAGTAACTGAGATATGATGCTGCGTGTTAGCATTAGTTCTTTTTCGTTGTTTTTTAACTGTAGAGTTGTGTTGATTCTTAGGATGTGGTAGACATGGCCCGCTAAACATTTCTCCCAAAAAGCAGGAAGGAATAAACACTGATGTTCTGACCTCAGATTTCTCTGAACGAATGACATGTCTTTGAAAGCAAATCTTGTGACATTTGAGTTGCAGGCAGAGAAAAAAGTTTGCAACTTCAGGAGCCGAAAATGCCAACTTCATGGTCGGAAGTACTAGAAATACAGTCCTAAATCAGATTTGCCTCTACAAAATGAATGCACTATATGAGTAGAATGAATGGGGTTACAGCCCGCTGAGTGAAAAACAAGATATCACTAAAAGCCAAAGTTTCCAAATCTTCCACAGAGTACCTTTAGTCTTCAGCGTCATTTCAAGTACACGATGATAATAGCCACAGTAGTAGCATTTGGTGAAAAATTGGCCTTTATTTTCTTTTGATATATTTCTTTTACGTGTAACACTGATACAAACAATAATTTCCCCCCTTGCAGGACGACAAACATTAGGATGAGACTTATGTTACACCCAGGAGGGGCGAAGGGGAGGAAGGATGATTGAGCCAAGCTGTTAGACTTTGCAGCGACTGTTTATTAACTTCTCCCAGCTCACACGGCACGGCACACACTTTCACAGCACATCGTTAGACACCATCTTGTCTCATAACACTCTCTCGAACATTCTCTGGAACACACACACTAGAACACATACTACTCTTCCTCTATTGTTCTCTAACACTATACAGTGTTTTGTTGCTACTGAGCGCCACCTCTGGCGTAGAAACGCTACTGCTTTGTCTAACAGTTTATATCCAACAGTCCACACTGTTTTCTGGGGGTTTACTAAAGATTGTCCAAAATTGACTTTTTCCTACACTCACCCCTCAAAAAGTTAATGTCATCCCGACATTACACCTTTCTTAAAAAAAAAAAAATGTTTTTTTTTCTCTTTTCTTCTTTCAGTCCACATTTGGTAACCATGTATTACATGTAAGTAGGGTATCACTACACAGGAGTCAGAGTTCATTAAAGTCTATAAAGATGCAACTGGTAATTGTCCATAGTACAGCATGTATCTCCTATTCCATGCCATACATTTGCAGAAGAGGTCTTTGTGCACGATAACCTTCAACCGCTCCATCCATCATGGTGGGTATCTGCATCTTTCCTGAGAGTAAGGGTACTCAATCTAGTCATAGCCTACCAAATAAACCTTGGTGTGATGCCTGTGCCTAAGTAACACACTGCAAGTCTCTTTTTGTGTTTTTAAATTTTTTTGTTCTTTTTTCAATTTTTAATCAACCATCACAGTAACTACCAAGTTACTTTTCAAAACATTTATGTCTGACCAATGGTTATCTTTAGCTTCTACATCTTTGTTCTAGACAGATGAAGTGCAATGAAGTGCAAGGTTGGCCTAACTTATCATAAGTCAATTTCAATGGCTGTTTTCTTATTCTTGAAGGATACGTTTTAGCAGGAATCTTTGTCGGGTCCCTCCTGGTCACTGGAACTGGACTCCGACACCTCATCACCCTGGTCCTGGTCTGCCTCAGCTGGATCTGGAACCACCGGATTGTCGACCTCTGGTGCCAGCTGCACCTGCGTGACGTCATCTGGGTCCTGGTCCTCATCCTCCGGAGTAGTATCATCATGCGGGTAGAACTCCGGTGCATCGGCTCTCAGTGGACGGTGATTTTGATCCTTCCCAGCTCGTAATCCGATTATGGCATTCCAACCCTCTTCATCTTCATCATCCGTGTTGCTTTGTCTGTCCACATGCCTTTGTCTTTTAGAGTCTCTTTCTCTCATTTTCTTAGAGGCATGCTCCACTGTTTCCATGGGAAGAAAGTCACAAGGTAGCAAAAGGTTTCTGTGCATGACCTGAGTGCGTCCCTTGCCATTTGCAGGTCTAATTTCATATACTGGACTGTCTGGGTACTTCTTTTGGGTCACGACATACACCTTGTCTTCCCAGTATGATCTTAATTTTCCTGGCCCACCTTTTTCGGTCAAGTTTTGAACCAATACTCTGGATCCAGGGAGTAACTCAGCACCATGAACCTTTTTATCATAAAGTGCTTTACTTCTCATCCCTTCTTTGTTTGCTGTTTTAGAAGCGAGTTTGTAAGCTTCAGTCATTGTAGCTCTCCACTTTTCAGCATAGTCCTGCTGAGAAACACTCTGTTCTCTTGTTGTGAGGCCAAACATTAAATCAATAGGCAACTTTGGACTACGGCCAAACAACAGAAAATATGGTGCGTACCCCGTAGCCTCACTACGCGTACAATTATAGGCATGAACCACTTTTGCCAGAGAGGACTTCCAGTCTTCCTTAGCTGCTTCAGGCAAATTTCTGAGCATTGCCAACAGTGTACAATTAAATCGTTCCACCTGCCCATTCCCTTGGGGATGGTAGGGCATTGTTCGGGACCCCTGCACACCACTGTACTCTTGGAGTTTTGCAAAAAGTTTATTTTGGAACTCTCTACCCTGATCATGATGGAGTCGTGTGGGGAAGCCAAACTTGAGGGCAAAATCTCCAAAGATCTTCTCAGCAGCGGTGTGGGCAGCTTTGTTACGACATGGGTAAGCCTGGGCAAAACGAGTGAAATGGTCCATTACAACCAGGATATACTCATATCCTCCTTTGCACTTCTCCAAATGCAGGAAATCCACTGACACTAATTCAAATGGGTACGTGGTGACAATGTTAGTCAGTGGTGCCCTTGTTACCTCCGCCAGGCCGAAAAGGCCAGGAGGAGGTTATGTTTTTGCCGGGGTTTGTCTGTCTGTCTGTCTGTCTGTCTGTCTGTCTGTCTGTCTGTCGGTTAGCAAGATAACTCAAAAAATCTTGGACGGATTTCCATGAAACTTTCAGGCGTTGTTGGAAATGGTACAAGGAAGAACTGATTAAATTTTGGGGGTGATCCGGTTCACCGTCTGGATACAGGAATTTTTAAAGCATTTTTCATTCAACACTGTTACATACAGCCATTTTCAACATGTGCGCAGGCGCAATGGAGGGCGCTGGTCGTCGTGTCTGCAACACAAACTCTGCGTTCTTCAAGGTTTTAGGCACAAAAGGACGCGGAAAACACTGCTGGCCTGGGCCCGCCAGCGTGCCTGTGTTTGCGCGCAACTGCAAAACCTCACACGGGCAGCTGTCCACCGACGGATTCTTTGGCAGAAATTCCCCGGCCAGCCATAGGAGCTGCGCATTTGGCAAAAATTCACCGGCCAGCCATAGGCGCGGCGCAAAAACGAGCTCTCTGCCGGCGAAGCTTCTAAATTCTCGTTTGCCGCGGAGCGCAACCCCCCAAAAAATAATATTGTAGCGAACTCAATATGAGCACCCTACTTGGCTTGCCAAGTGGGTTGACCCTATTGGCGACACAGGTAGAGTGCGGGACTCCGGAGCGGGAGGCGTGAGTTCGAACCTCCCGGTGGGACGTCGCCATGTCGAGCAGCACGTTACAATATAATATAGAACCCACGGCAACCTGTCTACCCAATTTGCATCCGTCAGTGGAGGAGATGGACACAACAGCAACACTTCAGTTTATTACCTCCGCCAAGGAGGCAATGCTTTTACTACTGAACCACTAATCCTATCACTATCAGATTGATTGTCATTGATTAATTGTGTGTTTATTGCACTGTCCCTGTCAAATAAACAAATAATCATTGTGAATCCAATTGCTAGTCATATGTTTACATGCTCAAGGAATCTGAAAACGTACACACAAACACTGTATGGGGGGAATTGTGGCGCTTGGCGGAGGTCTGCGCTCTCCGAGTGCTTTTCTAGTTATCTTATTGGGACGTTTGTTCTTCAAACAACTGCAAACTTTAGTGATGTAGTGCTCCACATCTCTTTGCATATGAGCCCAATAAAAACGCTCTCTTATCAAGTTCCTCACTCTCTCTACCCCTAAATGGCCCATGTTTTCATGGAGCTCTTTGAACACGAGCTTGTGAAACTTCTGGGGTAGGAGTAGCTGGTCATGTGTTGCCGTTCTCCTATAAAGCAGTTCATCATCTCCCAAGTACAGCTTGTGTTTCTGCCTGACTAAAGCTGCAATTTTACTGTTCTGCTGCTTTCCACTTCTTGGCCACTGTTTTGACAACACAGCGCAACACCTCTCCAATCACGGAGTCTTCTTCTTGAGCTCTTTTTAGATCAATCTTTGATATTTCAGCTATAGAGCTGGTTTCTTGGTCTGCTTCACTAATGAGAGTAGAAATGGTGACTGGGCAGAGCCATGGTTCATTTTCTTGTGACTTCACCTTGACTGCCTGTGCCACACAATTCATCACATCAGGATCAGCATTCTGGGTGCATTTGTTCATGTACTGCTCCATATCTAGGGGCATACGTGAAAGTCCGTCTGCATCTCTGTTTGCTTTTCCAGGGCGATACTTAATCACAAACTGGAAATCAGCTAGTTCTGCTACCCACCTCTGTGTGGTTGCATTTAACTTTGCGGTGGTGAGCACATACGTTAGGGGATTATTGTCCGTATAGACAGTGAATGGTGGAGAATAGTACAGATAATCCCAAAACTTCTCACAGATGGCCCACTTCATGGCAAGAAACTCCAGCTTCCCTCAATGAAGGTGGTAGTTCTTCTCTGAATTTGACAGTGTCCTAGAGCCATATGCTATCATCACCAGTTTGTCTTGTTGTCGCTGGTATAACACCGCCCCAAGCCCCTCCTGTGAAGCGTCACAGTGTAAAATGAAGGGTTCTTCAAAGTTTGGGTAACCTAACACTGGGGGTTGGGTAAGAAGGTCAACAAGCTGACAAACTACTGCTTGATGCTCTGGGCGCCACCTGATCACATGGGATGAGGGTAAGTGGCCACCATCGTTCTTTTTGACATGTTTCTTTGAGTTTTTCTTTGCTTTGTCTGTGTGATCGTTAGCCAGAAGGTCGTAAAGAGGCTTTGCTATACGAGAGAAATTTGGAATATAGCTGCGGTAATATGAAATAAAACCTAGCAATTTCCTTAGCTCTCCAACAGTGGAAGGTTGCTGCTGTTTAAGTGTCTGCACTGGGGCAATGTCCGCAGGGTCCATGGTGTAGCCCTGTCCTGTTACCATTTTACCAAGAAAACGTACCTGCTGCTTGAATAACTCACATTTCCGGGGAGTCAACTTCACCCCATGGCTTTGATAGCGGTGCAGGACGCTTCTCAGGTCTCGCAAGTGATCTTCAAAAGTCTGTGAATGAACAAGGTTATCATCGAGGTAAGGCAGACAAACATCATCTCTCAACCCCCACAAGCACTCCTCCATAGATCTTTGGAATGCTGCTGGTGCTGAGGACAAACCAAATGGAATTCTTACCCACTCGAACAAACCCCAGGGAGTGATAAATGCAGTGAGGGGCCTACTTGACTCTTCCAGGAAACCCTGATGATACGCCTTCCCTTGGTCGAGGACTGAAAACCACACACTCCCATTTAGACTGTTTAGCATATCTTGTATGCGGGGAATTGGGTGTCTGTCTGGGATAGACTTCTTGTTAAATTCTCTAAAGTCGCAGCACAAACGCAGACCTCCATCTTTCTTTCGCACACAGACGATTGGACTGGAATACGATGACTTGGATTTGGTGATCCAGCCCCTGTTAAGCAGGTCTTCTAAATACTCCTTTACTTCTTTATGAAATGGTTTGGGAACAGAAACATAAGTCTTTTTGACAGGATCGTGATCTTTGAGTCGGATCTTCAACTGTAAAGAGGGAATTGTCCCTACATCATACTCATCACGGGAAAACGCTTGCCGTTCCTCCCGTAGTAGCTGTTTTACTTGCACTTGCTGTATGGGCGAGAGATGATCAAGGGGAACTGGAGGGTCCCACATGTCCATAGTCTCTTTGACAGCACAGTTCATCTTGGTCTCTTTATTTCTTCCTGTTTCACTCGTCGTCGGGTCGACGGTCGCTTGGTGTACAGCAGGGGGTCTAATATCTGCCGGATAAGCAGTTTTAACTCTCTGCGTTTCCCCCGAAATGGTCTTAGCGGGCAGCTGGATATCACGGGACATACTGTTTGTTATAGGTATTTTGAGCATAGATCGCTTCCCTTTCCATAACTGCACCAACCCACTTTGTATCTGCAAACCCTCTGGTAACTGGGTGTACTGACTTGGCTCAAATAAGACGTCTTGTGTGTCTGGAAGTGAGCCTGCTCTGACACAACCTTTGACTGTTTTGGTTTGGCCAGCAGGGATGGTAACCAACTCACTGCCAACTTTTACCATTCCTTCCCCCAGCCTATCCTCCTCACTTTGCATCACTTTCAAAAACACCTCTGTTTTCTTACAGTCAAATGAGAAGGCTGCACTAACAGCTTCACTGATGGCACAAGGGGGTTTAATGCCCATCTTCAGGACATGGTCAATCACGTTGAACCCAATGATAGACGGCTCTGCTACTCCATCCTCCTTCACCACTAGCACAGGAACTAAGAGTTCCACCGGTGGGCGACTAACTGTTGGCAGCTTAAATGTGACTTCGACCCACCCTGAGAATGGAATCGGTGTCTGGTTCACTGCCCTCCCACTCAGGATATTTGGACCCAACAACTCGGCTAAGTCTCTGACGGTGGTGTGTGGCAGGTGTTCCTGTTTCCAGGTGTCATTCATTAAACAAACCTGTGACCCTGTGTCCCACAATGCTTGTGTCTCCTTGTCATCGAGGAAGCAGGTGATGACATATTTTTTTCCAACCAAATTGAGTAACTGTAATTGGTGATTAGGGGACAGTAGATTAACACGGACCGTTTCTTCAGGAAGTGCCTCGGCCTTAGCTACCAGCCTTGCTTCCAACCTCCGAATACTGTCAGTAATGAGCTCATACAGTTCTTGTGTGTTAGCTTGTTCTGATGTGATTGCGACCGTATTGGCCGCCGTGTCTACTTGCCCTGTTCCTCTTCCGAGTCTCCTCCCTATTCGACATTCCCTTGACATGTGGCCACTAACTCCACACCGGAAGCAGTGGTTGCATTGTTCGCCATTGCTGGTGGACTGACATCTCTTGCAGCCACGTGTCCTCCTGGCTCTTTGAGCGCGAGGTGCTCTGGGAGACTCACGTATGGCCTTTTTGATCTCCTCCATGTCACTCTTCAGCTGGACATAGGTCCAGGAGCTCAGATTCCGTACGGGTCACTGTGCTTTGGGACTTAAGGATTTTTCCTTTTGTTGATGGTAGGGGGCGCTCTTGGCCATCCACTTCTGTCTCGGTTGCATACTGACCCGTCAGATTTTCCACTTGGCATTCTCGAACTTTTGGTTCTTTTGTGCGCCTTTTAAATTTCTGATGCCGTTCCCATTCAAGACTGGCTGCTACATTCGTCTTTGAAATCAGTAGCTCGTCAGTGACGGCAGGATCCTCCAAATAACACTTCAGTTGATATTTCACATCAACACTGATCAGTCCTGTTTCCACCGCCCTCAGAAACTTCCTCTGAATAAGATCAGAACTAAACTGCTCTTCAGTGCCAGGCTCTCTGGATGCTGCTAAAAGTCTTTCCTTTAGCTCAATGGCATGAAACAGGAAGTTCTGAGGTGACTCATTACTGTCTTGTGTGAGATTTATCAGACGATGATACAAGTCAGTGGAACTATCTTCTTTATAATGTCCTCGCAGGATTATGTGCAGCTGTGGCAGTGTGAGATCTGACTTAATCTCCAGCATAGCGCGCAAACTCAATCCAGGACTCACTGCTCTGACAACAGCCTCAATTATCTCAGCCTCACTGTGCTTTTTCTTTAAGCCCATATCGATCTGGTGAGTGAGATTGGAATAAGACAACTTGTCTTTTTGGCCCCTCTCCCCTATCTGCCCATTTATCTTAAACTCCCGTTTAATGATCACTTCTGGCGGTAGGGGCGCTGTGGGGACCGCGGGCTGTATCACAAAATGGCGGCCCGGTGGCGGCGCGGCCTCATCATCCGTCAGCCTTATTTCCTCTTCAACCCTTTTAGCTGAATCAATGATACTTTCATGCAGAGCGGCATACTGGCTCTGTAAACTGGCGAGTGCCTCCGCCTCGCGGCTCGTGCTGGCCGCTGTCGCTGCCTGCGTCAACGGTTCACTTAGCTTAGCTTCGTTAGCATATGCTATTAGCTTTAGCAGAAACTCGCGGGCTACATCTAACTAACTACTAACTAACCTGCACTTATATAGCGCTTTTCTAGTCACAAAGACCACTCAAAGCGCCTTCATCAACACTAACCCTCCATTCCAAGGGCCTATAGGAAACAAATATCTAGGGACAATTTAGAACAGCCAATTAACCTAACACGCATGTTTTTGGCATGTGGGAGGAAACCGGAGAAATCCCGGAGTAAACCCACGCAACACGGGGAGAACATGCAAACTCCACACAGATCACTGTTGGTCGGGGGCTGGGATCGAACCCACGATCCCACGATCCCCACAATCCCCCGGCCAAGGGTAAACTGTGCTGCCGCAGTGCTAACCACTGCGCCACCGTGCAGCCCCATACATCCTCCTCTTCGCGTTCAATGGCTTTTTCAACCTCCTCGATTAACAGTCGTATCAGCGTGTACTTCTTAGACGGTTCGACTGGGCTTATCTTTGCAAATAAACAGACCTCATTTAGCTTTTCGGCCCGTAACGGCACCAAGGCCTCGGTTAGCCTAGCTTGTAGCTGCTCCAGCTCCATTGTTATGGCCTGTTTTTTTTCCCTTTATTTGCACTGACTCACCGTCTCAGACACGACTGAACCATCCTCTGCTACCAAGTTTTGTTACACCCAGGTGGGGCGAAGGGGAGGAAGGATGATTAAGCCAAGCTGTTAGACTTTGCAGCGACTGTTTATTAACTTCTCCCAGCTCACACGGCACGGCACACACTTTCACAGCACATCGTTAGACACCATCTTGTCTCATAACACTCTCTCGAACATTCTCTGGAACACACACACTAGAACACATACTACTCTTCCTCTATTGTTCTCTAACACTATACAGTGTTTTGTTGCTACTGAGCGCCACCTCTGGCGTAGAAACGCTACTGCTTTGTCTAACAGTTTATATCTAACAGTCCACACTGTTTTCAGGGGGTTTACTAAAGATTGTCCAAAATTGACTTTTTCCTACACTTAGACCGTAACAAAAAACCCTTAATACTGGAATGGGCCTTAGGTCCCCAGTCTGAGAAACTGCTGAACCCGAGATAGAGACAGTGTTGGTCGTGCAATATTTATTTTTGTAGAAAACCCCCCAACAAACTATAAACACAATGCCCAATCTAAAAGCTAAATTTACCACATTTTGTTGTTTTCTTTAAAAAAAAACTACTTAAGGTTCACGCAGATGCATTTTTTTGTACACTTGAGGCTTTGACTGCATATGCCCATCAGTAAAATACTGTGAGTTTGTTGTTTTGTATTAAAAATTGTTTGGGTGTTTTGTTTTTTTTTTTCTTCTCTTTTTTTTTGTGAGAATGAACATTGTTTCGAAGTATTAACCGGAAACTACTCTGGAGCTTGGTGGCTGACCAAAAAATCCATGTTGTCTGTGCGGGCAACTTAATTGAATCGCGTGCTGTGATAGACGCAAGTTGCAAGTTTTGCTTTTGTACAAAATCAAAAAAGAAATCTACATTGCAAAGCTTAGTCCTTTGTGAAATGTGGTGTTGTCAGAGTAAACATATTGTGTGGATCATCGGGAAAAAAAAAAAATTAAATAGCATGAAACTGTTTGAATGACTGACCAACGCTGAAAAATGCAAGTGGCCTGACTCCAGGAGACATGATCCTGCTGAGGGAGCTGTGGACTGTTTATTGCTTTGTAAGGGGGTAAGCTTACACATTCAGCGGGGGATCAAATAATTATTTTCCCCACTGAAGAAAACCTCTGGGATAGCCTTCAAAACTATATTTAATGATTCAAAGGCTTATTTTTTCCTCCCATGATTTTGGCATGTTTCTTTTTAACCTCAGTACATTTCACCCCTGACACAGCTGTTTCGAGGGACAGTGTGTTTGTGTGTGTGTGTGTGTGGGGGGGCTTTGTAATGTGAATGGCCACTGTGACTGATATGTGTTTGCTTGTGTGTGTGTGTGTGTGTGTGTGTGTGTGTGTGTGTGTGTGTGTGTGTGTGTGTGTGTGTGTGTGAGTGAAAGAGAAAGGGGAGGTGTCAGCCAGAGGAATGTTAAATTTGCTAGGTGATATCAAACACACATATAAACACATGCTGGCTGTTTCAAATATTGAATACAAATAATTTAACTGTTGGTAAATATCATGTACAAGTTATGGAGAGTTTTACAGAAATGTGCTTGTTGAGTTTGAAGTCTTTGAACCATACAACTTTGCTCCTTTTCTCCTACTGACTCAGCAAACAGTTAATCCTCAACTCATCTGTTTTGACTGAGAGAATGGCTGCGTCTGATTTTCTGACTAATGTGGGTGCGTTCTTTCGCCAGAATCTTATTCTTTTGGTCACTGCTAACTTTGTGGCTATAGGTTGATAAAAGATGGCAAATTGGGAGCCTAAACTCCATGCTTAACTATTTATTTACCAATATATTCATTCTCAGTTTGTGGTATTGTCACACAAAAGTCTGCCTTAAGTCCTTCAGAGACACCCTGACTAATGTAGGTGCGTGCTTTCATGTTAAGATCAAAGAGCCCACCTGTTTTGGCCGCCATCACTTCAAATGAGAAATTCAAAGCACTTGACTGACAACCTCATTACGCGAAGTCACATGTGGACAATAGATTAGAAACAAAGCTGTCGGTTTGACGAAAAGATCAAAGCACTTGATTGACAACCTCATTATGCGAGGTCACAGTGGCCGGGGTCAGGGTCAGGTCAGGTCTAAGGGGGCGTGGTACCTGTCAAAATGAGATTAGGGGTGTGTTAAAGTATAACCCTTCTCTCTCCTGATTCTGGTACTGCTTCTCTCTGCATGTTGTCTTGTCCTTTTTTCTTCTGTTTGCAGGCTGGCTCTGGGATTCCCTCCACGGATGTCTGTCTCTGGGTCCAGTAAGCATTCCTGTGCCCACCACTTCCAGTCCCATCGTGGAAGCGCTCGGGTGTCCAGGCTGCGTTTCTCCGCGATCAGTTCTGCCTGATGCGCTTTGAGTCCCCTGGACTTACTCACTGTCGAGCTGAGGAGCGTCTCGTGAGCTTCCCAGAGCCTCCTCACCATTTTGGCATTTTCTGTTGTTGATGAACTGTTTGCCTTTTGTTTTTTGGTACAATAAATTGCACACAACGCCTCCTGTGAGTGGATTTGTCTCTTTCCTCCGTGCACTGCGTAAAAGCGCACGGGGATTCATAACAGAATAATCCGTCCAGGTTAAAATCCAGCGGAGGCATTGTGTGCGTGTGTTTATTCACCTTTTGTATTTTTTCTCACCTGCCAGTAGTCCCTAAATCATGGACGTCACTTTTTGGACTCAACCCAGAGGAGTGTACAGTGGCCGAGCGAGTGGTTAACTTCGCTTCCTAGGCTTATGCCATCCACTCTCCGGAGATGAATTTTTATTTAGTGGAGGTTGCTGTTGGGCTGATGCAGATGTGTCCCAGCCTTTGGAAGTATCCAGGGCTGGTGCCGCTGCTTACCAAAATTTGTGATGCACAGCAGCGCTTTGAGGAAGTGGTGAGTGGGTCCTCCGCATTACCACCGAGGCAGCCAACGAAGCGCTCCCGGAAGCTGAAAACCCATCACTCGCCTCCCAAGCCTGTGTCCTCTTCTCCCCGCCAGACCTCCTGTCCTGCTCCCGAGGAGACGGAGTGAGACATCGATACAGCAGCTGACGTCATCACCAGTCAGGAACTCAGGCAAGTGCTTCTTCAATCTTTTGCATTTTCGCCTGATGCCAGATTTCCATGGAGGAGCTCCAGATCTTACAGCCTGCCGGAGCTCCCCAGTCGGCTGCTGCCCCCGCTCCTCAATCTTCTCCCTCTGTCTCCCTTAATTCCCTGCCGGTCCTGGGAAGGAGCCAGAGGTCAGTAAGGAGCCCACACCACGGCGAGTGGATCACTCTGCGTCGACATGCTGTAAGAAGTCCATCACCTCGTCGGCGGCCGAACTTCAGACATCAGGCCCGACTACTGTGGTGATCAAGCCTCCCTCTGAGCCAGCTGGCACTTCAGTCTGTGCCCCCTCTGCTTCAGCCGCAGCCTATGAATCATCAGAGAACAACAACCAGGCTTGATCTGTTAAATTTTGTTAAGGACTTAAACCTTCTACAACAGTTCAAGATTTGTGGTTTAGTGTAGCTATAGGAATGTTTTAACATTCAGCAGATCCAGGAGGACTGGTGAAGAAAAAAAATGGAGAAAGACTGAAACAAACTGAAAGGGTTTTAAACTTTGTTTATTCATGATTTTTTGTAATTTACTCATGATTTGAGCCTGTTATTTACAAGCAGCCTGAGGATGAGTGTTGTTGTAGAAACAGCTACTAAACCCTAATGGGAAGTCCTTTTTCCCAAATCTATTGTAGTCCATTATCTTTGAACTGATCACTGAAACTAAATAAACTGTGGTCATTCAAATAGTAATGAACTTATTTTTTCTCCTGTAAGACAAACATAATGGGTTTTAATTATTTTCTCTCTCTGTTCTTCAAATTTTTAAATTTGTTGTGTGGAGATGTGTTGAAAGGACGAGACTGAGTTTATTCCTCAGGTTCAGCTTTATTCACAATCACATACTCCAACATTCCAAAGCAGAAAAAGAGGATGAATCTTCTCACATCTGTCCTTTTATACCCAGGACATCAAACCTACAGTAACATGGTGTTTAATCAAACATACAGTCACATGGTACTTAATCCCAGTCACAATGCAACTTCCCCCGATCTTAACGCCATCCACCCCCTATTCTCCGGTGGTCAGGAAATCTCTCAAGGCCATCTCCTTGAAACAAAAGGCCAAATCTCACACCCTCCCGTTACCCCTAGGAGGCTCAGTCCCTTTGTTCCCCTGAGATGTGAAGCACACAATAAACATACAGTAATATATCTGTGGAGCATATGAAACCAACATATGTGCCCCACATGACCCCCCCCCCCCAAACGTCTAAGATGGAACCATCATAACTAAAGATGCATGTCATAATAAAATCACTACATATCAGTCCACATGCCGCTTAGGCTTTAGTCTTCTGCTGTATTTGCTGTAAGCTGGCTTCACTGCCTCCGCAGTGTCCTCCTGCTGTGGGGCTGCTGCCTGTGGGTTAGAACTGTTAGTCAATCTCTGTGGGTGTTCTGGGGAATGCCTTCTAGGGGGTCTGCCGCGCCAGGAGGCCCTCGCCAACTGCACAGCCTCGTCAGCCATCACAAAAGCGTGTTTGAGCCTGTTTATGCCAATCACTTCCTTTCTGCCTCCCAAATCCAGCAAAAAATGCTTCTCTCCTGTTTCCAGCACTCTAAATGGTCCATCATAAGGCGGGCGCAAGTTTGGGCGATGGGCATCATGTCTGACAAAAACAAACTCCGCATCTTTTAAAGCTTTAGGCACAAAAACGCACGGGAAGCTGTGATGAACTGGGCCAGGAAGCGTGCTCGATCCCGTGTCGCTCTGCAACCGCTGAGCGGGGGGGCACTCTGGCACAGGATTATCCAGGAGAAACTCGCCGGGCAGCCGGAGCGGCTGCGCAAAAACTAACTCAGCTGGGGAGGCTTTTAAATCCTCTTTAGGTGCAGAACGCAACCCCAATAAAACCCATGGTAGCCTGTCCACCCAATTTGTATCCGTAAGCGACGCTCTGAGGGCTGCTTTCAATGACCTGTGGAAACGTTCGCATAAACCGTTAGCCTGCGGGTTGTACGCGGTAGTGCGGTGGATCATTACCCCCAGGCTGCAGGCCATCGCTGACCAAAGCTCGGAAACAAATTGAGGACCTCTGTCGGACGTAATGTCCGACGGAACTCCGAAACGCGCTACCCATGCTGTTAAAAACGCGCGCGCCACCACCTCGGCTGTGGTTGATGCCAGTGAGACCACTTCCGGCCAACGCGTGGTGCGGTCCACCATTGTCAAAAGGTGTGTGCACCCCTGTGACGGCGGGAGGGGACCTACGAGGTCGACATGCACATGATCGAACCGCTTAGCCGGGATGTGAAAAGGCTCCAAGGGAGCTCTCGTGTGTTTGTGTATTTTGGCCCGCTGACAAGCGACGCATGCTGCTGCCCACTCCTTGACTTGCTTGCGCAGGCTCTGCCATACAAGCTTCTCTCCTACCATTTTGATCAACGCGCGCACTCCCGGGTGCACCAGAGAATGGATCGAGTCAAAAACGCGGCGGCGCCACGCGGCTGGCACCACCAGACGCGGTCGTCCCGTGGAGACATCGCAGATTGGGGGGGGGCATACCGTCTTGCAGCACCCTGTTCTCCAGCCTTAATCCTGTTGGTCCAGACTGGAGCGCACGCACATCCGCGTCGCTAACCTGCTCCGCGGCCATGGCTGCATAATCTATACCTACGCGGACCGGGGCCACGCACGCTTCCGCGTTGCTACCCTGCTCCGCGGCCATGGCTGCAGAGTCTGCCCCCACGGGGCCTGGAGCCGCCACAGCACGTGAGAGGCAGTCTGCCACTACATAATATTTACCCGCCACATGCTGAATATCGGTAGTAAACTCCGATATCGCGGCCAGCTGTCTCTGCTGCCGGCCCGACCAAGGTTCTGAAATCTTGGCCATCGCGAAAGTCAGCGGTTTGTGGTCCACGCACGCGGTGAAACGGCGTCCTTCCAGCCAGAACTGGAAGTGGCGGATGGCCAAGTGTAGAGCTAACAACTCCCTGTCGAACGCGTTGTATTTTCGCTCGCTATCGCGCAAGGTCTTGCTGAAAAATGCGAGCGGTTGCCAGGCTCCAGCCACATACTGTTCAACGACCGCCCCTATGGCTACATCTGACGCGTCAGTAGTGAGCGCCATGCAGGCCGTTGGGACTGGGTGTGCCAACAACGCAGCGTTTGCCAGGGCTGATTTGACTTGAGAGAATGTGCGCTCCCGCTCGGGAGACCATTCGATTTTATTTGTGGGTTTTTTCTTTTTTAGTGCAGCATACAATGGTTGCATGAGCTGCGCTGTGTGGGGGAGGAAACGGTTATAAAAATTAACCATTCCCAAAAACTCCTGTAACGCTTTGACCGTTTGTGGTTGGGGAAAATTTGTTATTGCGCGCACTTTATTGGGCAGAGGGATCGCTCCTTCTGGCGAGATGCGATGCCCCAAAAAAATCAATCTGCGCCACCCCGAACTGACACTTCGCTGGGTTGATTATTAACCCGTGCTCTGCCAACCTCCGGAAAACTGCTGTGAGGTGGCTTTCGTGTTCATCTTCAGACGCGCTGGCTACCAATATATCGTCCAGGTAGACGAACACGAAAGGGAGATTGCGCAGGACCACGTCCATCATGCGTTGGAATGTCTGCGCCGTGCCCTTAAGCCCAAATGGCATGCACAAAAACTCAAAAAGCCCGAAAGGAGTTATTACCGCTGTTTTGGGTATGTCCTCAGTGCGCACTGGAACCTGGTGGTAACCGCGTACCAAGTCTATTTTAGAAAAAATGCGCGCCCCCGCCAAATGAACCGAAAAATCTTGGATGTGCGGGATCGGGTAGCGGTCGTGCGCTGTGGCGTTATTCAACCTGTGGAAATCACCGCAAGGTCGCCACAAGCCATCAGCCTTTGGGACCATGTGCAGCGGTGAAGCCCAAGGGCTCTTCGAACGCCTGATGATGCCCAGTCTTTCCAGGTTGGCGAACTCCTCGCACGCTGTGGTCAGTTTAGCTGAGTCCAAGCGCCGAGCTTTTGCAAAAACGGGTGGGCCGGTGGTAGTAATAAAATGTTCCACCCCATGTTTAGCCACTGTCGCCAAAAACGTTGGGACCGTGAGTGCTGGGAACTGAGTGAGGAGTGTGCGGAACTTACCACCTGCAGCTGTGACGTTGGCTTGTGCAGTTGGCGGGGCCACTCGAGCTGTGCAGGGAATAGAGTGAAAGGAGAGTGCATTAACCAGACGTCTGTTAGCAAGATCAACCAATAAACCATGTGAGCACAAAAAATCAGCCCCTAACATTTTGAAATTGACTGCCGCTACAACAAAAGTCCACTCAAATGCACGGCCCTGCAAAGACAGAAGCAGAGTCCTCTCACCGAAGGTCTTAATCGCTGAGCCGTTCGCTGCTGACACCCGGGGACCACTGGAAGGTGCCAGCTGGTCCGCGTAGGAAGGCGTGATGAAGCTCAGCTGGGAGCCTGTGTCCACGAGGAAATGCCTCCCCGAGCGTGCATCTTTCAGGTAGAGCAGCTTGTTCTCCTCCCCGAGGGCCGCAGCTGCTACCGACCCCCAGTCTTGGCATTTCCCGAGCACTTGAAATGGCACGGTGGAATGCACTTGCGTGCCCTCTCTGCAAAGCGGCGATGGTAGAAGCAAAGGATGTCATCCCCTCCGTGTCGCCTGGCCCTTGCTGCTGCCGTCGTCGGTGAGTCTGGTGCTGCAGCCTCTGGCACCATGCCGTCTCCGGACGTTGCGCCTAGCTCTGCTGCCGCAGCCGAAGACCCGCTCCTTTTGTGGGCATCGACGAGTCGTTGCGCCTCCTGGCTCAGCTCGTGGTGGTCTCGTCGGGCCAACAGAGGTGAGCCGGCCAGGGTCACTCTCACCGCTGGCAGTAGGGTCCTGAGGAAAAGGTGGGTGAAGATAAAGCTGTCATCTTCGGAGTCTCTCAACCTCAGCATTTTCCCCATCAGGTCTGCGGGTCTGTCGTTCTCAAACTCCGTCAACGCCAAGAGCCCCTCTGCTCGCTGTTGCACCGAGGGGGTGAAGTGGCTGATCAGCGCAGCCTTTAATGCGCTGTACTTGTCGCTGTCCGGTGGGTGGTTGACCAGGTTCTCCACCCTCTGGACTGTGTGGTTGTTCAGCTTCGCCACCACATGGTAGAACATTGTGTCGTCTCTCGAGATTCTCCGGAGGTTGAACTGCGCCTTGACCGCGCTAAACCAGGAGCGCGGACTGTTCTGCCGGAAGTCCGGCAGCTGGAACGTGGCGGCATTCGTCAGGCTGGCTTCTGACGAGCCCGGCTCGGGAGAATTACTTCTGCTCATGCTTTGTCGTAAGGTCACCAGTGTGGAGATGTGTTGAAAGGACGAGACTGAGTTTATTCCTCAGGTTCAGCTTTATTCACAATCACATACTCCAACATTCCAAAGCAGAAAAAGAGGATGAATCTTCTCACATCTGTCCTTTTATACCCAGGACATCAAACCAACAGTCACATGGTGTTTAATCAAACATACAGTCACATGGTACTTAATCCCAGTCACAATGTAACTTCCCCCGATCTTAACGCCATCCACCCCCTATTCTCCGGTGGTCAGGAAATCTCTCAAGGCCATCTCCTTGAAACAAAAGGCCAAATCTCACACCCTCCCATTACCCCTAGGAGGCTCAGTCCCTTTGTTCCCCTGAGATGTGAAGCACACAATAAACATACAGTAATACGTATATTTGTGGAGCATATGAAACCAACATATGTGCCCCACAGTTGTATATTTTATTTTCACTTTCAAATATTTTAAGCTTTCCATTGTCATGTTCAGTCCTGCAATTTTTGTGTGCTAGTCTTTCAATTGTATACATCAATAAAGTAACTGATTTGTGTTCTTGGTAAACTGGCTTTAGTTGAAGTATTTTTTAATTAACTATTGTATACCTGTGTATGGCCATGCATACCTGTAGAAACCAAGTATAATTTGTGCATGTTTGTAGAATGCAGGTAGGTGTAAGCAAGCACGTCACCACTCATTCAGTAATGCCTGCCTTTGATCACTCTAGGAACATCAGTCCTATGGTCTATATGACTTCATATAGACATCATAGGAACATCATAGGTGGTCCTACGATCTTTGACATCATAGGAACATCATAGGCAGTCCTATGATCTTTTAGCGAGTCCTATGATCGTGACAGACACACAGGCACCCACACAGACAGAGATTTCTTGAATTTATAGCGTGAGAGTGATTCATTTATCTAGATGGAGTAAAATCCAAGTTCCTGTTAAATTAATCAGTGGGAGAAAAAGAGCTCGGCAGCTCCATCATTTCAGTGCAGACGTCAGTCAGCTATTAAAGATGTCATAAATTAAAGAAAGTGATCTCTCCTCGTTTTGACCACATAAAATATACTACTACAGTCAGGGTAATATAATAATGACCGCCCTAACATCTGTTTTTAGATTTGGTCTAATAATCATCCATTAACCTGGTGTTTGTAAAAACTCTCCACAGTAGCTAATGGGGACCTCTGAGCACTAACCAACCTAGTGATGTCACAGAAAAATATGGCAATTTTCAAATGTGTAAAATGTTATTTCAATTCGATTTTATCCACCTTATTCCTGAGGGTGCCGCTGTAGGAACGATTATGGACGGAGCTTCCGGCTTCGGCTGACCTAGTGCTAAATCAGTCAGTAAGAGTGCAGTAGCAGGGGCATTTAAAATAGTGTTTTTAAAAGGTTTTCAAATTCATTTTAATGTATAGTCCACATATGTGTTTTGCATTCAAGTGGAAGCTAATTTCAGCACTTGAAGTTTTTGTATTTTTGAATGTTTTTGTGTAGTTCTGGTACTTGCTGCCGTTTTTGGTGTGAGGCTCCTCACAGATTAGCACAGCTAAATCTGTGGCTTCACCAGCAATGAGTAGATCATGCTGTGAAAACTAAAGGATTGTTCATGTGATTGGTGGTACAGACACTGCAGGTATGTTTTCACTTTTATGAATGTCACATATCTGACATTTTACCCAGAATTTAAAACACCCAAGCATGGTGTTGTGGTTCTTTGTAGCTCTGACTAGACTATGTCTGCTCTGAGGTAAATTTGATTATATCCAACATATTTTAACAAAATGCAGCCGTCTTTATTGCGGTGGAAACATTGATATATCTCAGAGCTTTTATTTGTTTGCAGCATTAGCATGTTAGCAGCAGAGCTAACTAACGGAGCTACTGTCCACGGAGCTACTGGCCACTTTTTAAGGTCATCTTCTCATCCCTCCATAGTTGTGGGATGTGGTATGATTATATTACTGTTTGAGGGGTAAAAGGCCGTGTTCCTGCATTTTTGATGCCGAAGTCATTGTTTTTTTAACAAGGAAAAGTGTCCTGTTTCAGTGACAACAATACGTTCTAAACTAGTACTGGAAGTTGCTACCATAATTCACGCAAGGCATCATGGGGCCTAGGAATAAGGTGGATTCAAATACTGTTAGTCTTAAAATATTTTTCCTAGTTTGACCCTGTAAGTCTAAGTGTCCATAATATTTTGATTTTACAATTATTGTATAGATTGTTTCATGTCTTTTTTAAGCTTATTGTCCAAGATCCATGGAAAGCCCCTTTGTGGTCATTTACATAACAAAATTAAGTCTTTGCTAAGGAAGTGGTGACCTCACTTTTCCTAGAGAAATGAGAGCATGACAAATTCAAGCAATCAAATCAGACCTAGATTAGCTATAATCAAACTTTAAGGTTAAACAAACAGAGATCCCCCAGGACAGGCACACAATCAGGTGAGAAAATCTTTCCTACAGAAGAGGAAGTGGAGACCGGGTATGCAATCCGATGAAAATAGTTTACAGCGTATCGTTATAATTTAGGCCCGTTACCACTTCTGGTCATTGGTTTGCTGGGAAAATGTCAGTGAGATTATCCCGGTGAGTAAGGCAGGTTTTCAGTTTGTAACAAGTTCAGTGGAGTGGGCAGGCAGGTTACCTTGCTGCTGGCGGGGAGCCCGGCAGCAGTAAGGTAGGGGTGACAGTGGAGGAGTTTTGTGGGGAGGACACAGAAGGTAATTAAAATGCGTCAACAAAGGTCATAATTAGTCTCTTCTTGTAGATTGTTGTGAGGCATGCTGGCGGGAGTTACCACACCACTGCATTCCTTAAAAGAAATGAGGGGGAAAGTCACTTCACATGGGGGGGGGGGGGGGGTCTTTATCAGCCAAAGGTTAGAACATTTGTGCAGCTGCTGGTCATCAACTCCCCAGGATGTCCTGCATGAAGAGGTGGGGAAGAAAAAAAAAAAAAAAAAACACAATACACAAGGTACACCCCCCCCCCCCACAAAAAAAAAAGTATGGCACTTACAGAGAGATGTACTTTATTGATCCCAAACTGGAAAATTACATTATGTAGCATAATGACAATTGAATGAAATGGCTCAACCAAAATCAAAGTTTACTTATTTTAGATATCATCCTTATCATTCTACATTCTTAAAATTATATTCTTTTGATTTCTTTCACGTACTTCCAAATAATCTTAGTAGTTGGCTACTTCTCCCTGAGCCTGGTTCCGCTGAAGTTTTCCTTACTGATATAAACAGGAGTGCTTGCTCACAGCAGATCACCTGTTTGTTGGGGCCTCTTTCTGGGATTGTAGTATCTTGACCCTACAATTTCACGTGCTATTTAGACAACTACTGTTGTGAATTGTATATGTGATTAAGGAGAGCAAAGCCCAATTGGTGGTGTCTAAATGGGGGACTGAACCCATAACTTCCCTCACTGGAGTCACATCCTTCTTCTTCTTCTCCTCTCGGTTACTGGCAGATAGCAAACAACTGAAAGGTGCATACCATCTGCTATACAAGAGTGTGTAACATTATGTCATTTGAGCCCAACCCCTAAATTCTATGACTTAATCCTGTATTATTTAAAAAGAGAAAAAAGAGCCCTTCTCGTGATTCTTATTGCCAATCCATCTCCGTCTGTTCCCAGAATCCCAGTTAAATCCCATTCCCTACCTGCCTCTCAGACTTCATTTTCCATCCTCTCGCTTTCATTTCCATACTTGTGACAGTGCAATAAGATGTGCTCGAGATTTTCTTTTACTCCATATTCTCTACATTTGTCACTTTCGCTTTTCCCCATGATGAATAAAGTGCTGTTTAAACCTGTGTGATCCAATCTGAGTCTTGCCATAATGATGTCTTCCCTCCTGTTTGTTCTTTTATAATTCTTTATTGTAATAGATTTTTGTATTTTGTAATACGATCTACCTTTGTGATCTTCATCCCATCTTTTTTCCATAGCTCAACTCCTTTTTTCTTGATTACAGTTTTCCCTTCTCCTTTTCCAAGAGACAATGGTATAGTTATTTCTTTCCCAAGTACACTTTGTTATTTTTTTCTGCAGTCATTCCCTTTCAACCCTTCATGTGCAGGAACCCAACAAAACTGAACATCTCCACCACCCCTGTGTATCCTAAATAAACTATGATATAGCTCAATCACCAAGTCTTCCCTTGTAGATTTTAGTGTCTGTATGGTTTTTAAAGCTGCAAGTCAATCTGTGCACACCACCAGCCTGTCCGGTCTGACCTTGTCGACCCACTGCAAACCAATAATTTTTGCCACCATCTCTACTGTATACACTGATGTATTGTTGGAGAGTCTTTTTGAGATGGTCACTTTAAACTCTTGAATGTATATTCCAACTGCAACAGAGCCCTCTTTGTTTTTTGAACCATGAGTATAGAGCTGTAAGTAGTTATAATTATTCCTGAGGTAAATGCTTGTTTTAATACCAACTTCACTCATATGCCAATCCTTTTTCTTCATTAGCAGACTAATGTCTACTTCTTTTCCAGGAAACAGCCAAGGGGGAATATTACTCACTGGACTGGTGTTAGCTACACTACCGTTCAAAAGTTTGGGGTCACCCAGACAATTATTTTGTGTTTTCCATGAAAAGTCACACTTATTTACCACCATGAGTTGTAAAATGAATAGAAAATATAGTCAAGACATTGACAAGGTTGGAAATAATGATTTGTATTTGAAATAATTTTTTCATTCAAACTTTGCTTTCGTCAAATAATCCTCCATTTGCAGCAATTACAGCATTGCAGACCTAACATGATCGCACAAGGGTTTTCTAATCATCCATTAGCCTTCTGACACAATGAGCAAACACATTGTACCATTAGAACACTGGAGTGATAGTTGCTGGAAATGGGCCTCTATACACCTATGTAGATATTGCACCAAAAACCAGACATTTGCAGCTACAATAGTCATTTACCACATTAGCAATGTATAGAGTGTATTTCTGATTAGTTTAAAGTTATCTTCATTGAAAAAAAGTGCTTTTCTTTCAAAAATAAGGAAATTTCTAAGTGACCCCAAACTTTTGAACGGTAGTGTATATCAATACTGTCTAGTTCATACATTCTGGCTTTTCTTTCAATTGTCCACCCAAACCCGTATCCTTGGAAGTTAGTATATTCCCAGCAGTCTTGTTTTTTTGAAATCTTTGCTTCCTCACTTCCTTTCAGCTTGACCCAGTATGTTAATGTGAGTTTATCACTTCTCAAATCCATTGGTATTTCTCCTGCTTCTATTAAAACTGCATTGTTTGGTGTTGTTTTGATGGCTCCAATGCACAGGTGAAGTGCTCTATGCTGCATTCTGTCTATTTTTTCCAGAGTCGTCTTTGCTGCTGCTCCATAAATCATGCATCCATAGCCGATTGTCAATCTCATTAGGGCTCTGCAAATGTCAATTAATGCCTGTTTATCTGCACCCCATTCATATCCAGCTACAGCTTTTATGAGATTAATGACTTTTTGCACTTTGTCTCCAGATTTTCAACATGAACTCTCCATGTGTATGCACTGTCAAACCACAATCACAGATATTTGAACTCACTCACTTTTTCTATTGGTTGTTTGAATAATGTTAATGGTTCTGTACCAGTTGTACGTTTTTTGTGAAAATCACATAGCAGGTTTTACTGTTTGAAAATTTAAATCCCCAGTCATATGACCACTTTTCCACTTTCTCCATTGCTTTCCTGATGTTTTTGAACACAAATATCTCATTTCTTCCCCTCATCCATATGGCTCCATCATCTGCATATAGTGTTGTTTTGATGTATCCCTCTTGATTCCCAAACATGTCATTAATCATTATGTTGAATAAAACTGGGCGTATCACACTCCCCTGAGGAACACCATTTTCTATTTCAAAGTCATTAGAAACTTCTGGTCCTACTTTAACCCTAATTTTCCTGCTTGTTAAAAAAAAAAAAAAAAAAAAAAATCCATTATCCAATTATGCATCCTACCACCAATGCCCATTTTATTCAATTTGATAAGAAGTCCATCCCTCCACAGCGAGTCATAAGCCTTTTCAATATCCAGATAAACTATAACCGTCACTTCCTTCATTTTGAGAGTCTTTTCAATGTCATTACTTACCCTAACTAGAGCATCCACTGTGGACCCTCCTCTTCTAAAACCATTGTGATAGTTGTTGATTAATCGTCTTTGCTCTAGTACATATCACAGTCTGCAAACTAACACCTTCTCCATCCATTTCCCTAAGTGTGTTGTTAATGCTATTGGCCTGTAGTTGCCTGGATGAGCTGGATCTTTCCCTGGCTTATTAAAAGATAAAATTACAGCCTTTTTCCACCCACTTGGGATAACCCCCTCCTTCCATATTCTGTTAAACAATTTCAGCACTAGTTTCATTGATTGCATAGGTTACTGCCGGAACAAAGCATAGCTTAACTGATCATATCCTGGAGCTGTGTATCCACTATCTTGCAAATCTCTCTCAAGTTCTGACATTGTGAGCTCAAGGTCTAACGCAGGCATATCCTCTTTCATTTCCTTTTTTAAGTTTCCACTTTTTCTAAGTTTATGCTCTCTTTGCTGTCTATGACTCTCACCAAGACGTTCTCCTCTATGCTCTGCTGCAAATGCTGTACCTAGGACTTCTGCTTTTTCTTTGATACAGCCATCTTGTCTCCATCCACTAGAGCTGGAATTTTAACTGATACCCTTTTCCCACTCATTTTTTTAAACATACCCCAGACATCACCTAATTCCGTTTTCCTACAAAGGGTTGAAAAAAATTCTCTCCATGTTGACCTTTTCCTGTTTTTTTTTTTTTTTTTTTTTAATTTAAGTTTTTGTAAAGGGTATACAGGTCGTTACAGCAGTGCATTGTTTACATTTTCATCACATGTTCCCTTATTTTCTGATATCTGACAACATTGGAAGATTAATTCTTACAACACCCCCTTTTTTTTTAAAGTGAAAGAAAAAGTGAAATTAAAGAGAAAAAAAAGAAACAAACAAACAAACAAACAAACCAGCAAAAAACAAACAAAAAGAAAAAGTAAGTAAATAAAGGTAAAAGAGCATCTGAGTAGCGTTGGAACAAAGAGCGGAACCATTATTGAAATGGTATTTGTCAAAGATTAGATCTAATGGAAGACACATATGCGATCCAGGGTTGCCAAAAGTTCATGAACCCATCCTTGTCCTGTCTCAGTGCGAATGTCAACTTTTCCATCGAGTAAATGTCTTGGATCACGTTAATCCAATCTTCAGGTGTAGGACAGTCCTTCAACATCCATTTTTTAGTTAGAGCTTTTTTGCTTGCCAATATTAAAACATTGAATAAGTATTTTTCTCCTCGTCTTTCCAGTGAGTCCGGTAGTAAACCCAAATACAAAGTTACAAAAGAAAAGGGAACTGTTATTTTGAATATTTTCCCCAATATTGTCTGTACATTGGTCCAATATTGGTGGATAACTGGGCATGACCAAAACACATGAAAATGATTTGCAGTCTTTTCACCACACAAGCGCCAACAGTTCAACCCCTTATGGGTAAATTTGTTTTGTGCAGGTGTTCTGAAAAATCTTACCAAGTTTTTCCATCCAAATTCTCTCCACTGCAGGGATGAGGTACTTTTCCATTGCTGTTTATTTAGCTTTCCCCATATTTCCAGTTGTAAAGTGAAATTCCCCTCTTTTTCCCATCTCTCTTTTATATAAGATGTGTTGTCTCCTTTTAAGTCTTGAAGACCTTGGTATATTTTAGAAATGTATCTGATCCCTGGGATCCCTTTATATGCCATTAAGAAGACCTTCAGAACACCTGACTGGGCCCTTTCCAAATCCTCCTTTTTAAGTATATTGTTTATGTGGTGTCTAAGCTGGAAGAACCTGTAAAGGTCTTGATTTATTAGGCCTTGTTTTTTCAAATCTTCAAAACTTCTTAAGATTTGCCCTTTAAAAAAATCGTAATATTTTATCAGCCCTTTCTCCTTCCACTTTTTAAATCTGGAGTCTGTTTTATTAGGAGTAAAGTCTTGATCATAGGCAATCCATTGCAGAAGTCGATAGGGCTCTTTAGTTTGATTCTCTCTGACTATCTTAAACCAAATTTTTAGCGGGGTCTCTATTCACGGGTTAGTGTTATTCAAAAGCTTAGGTAAGGCATTGTTCCCTATTATCGCCTGTAGGGGGATGTCACTTATTTGGCATTCGATCTCCTTCCATTGTGCAGTGTAGACTGGGTTACATATCTCTAAAGTTTTAATTTGTGCGGCTTTAAAGTAGTCCCTGATATTTGGCAGCGCGAGCCCACCTTTGTCTTTGTTTAGCTGTAGGGTTCTATATCTGATTCTAGGTCTCTTGCCCTGCCATATGAATCCAGAGATCCTTCTGTCCAGTTCCTGCCATGTTTTTTTGGGAGGTTCTACCGGTATTGTTTGGAAAAGGTATAGAAGACGTGGAAGTATATTCATTTTGACTGCTTCAATTCTTTGTGCAGTATACAAGAATGGTATCATATTCCATCTTGTTAGGTCAGATTTTATTTTTGTCACCAGTGGATCATAGTTTAGTGATATAATTTTGTTGAGTTGTTTCGGGATATTGACCCCCAGATATTTCATAGATTCCGACTCCCAGTTAGTTTTGAGTTTGCTTAGTGAATAATGATTTGGGTCATAGTTGAATGTTAAAATTTGGGTTTTATGCATGTTTAATTTGTACCCCGATAAATCTCCATACTTTGAAAAAATTGAGGTTAGTTCTGGTAAAGAAGTGTCCGGCTGCCCTAGGTATATTAAAATGTCATCAGCAAAGAGTGCTATTTTATGTTCCTTCTGGCCAAGTGTAATACCTTGAATTTTTTGATTTTGTCTTATCCATTGGCTCAGAGGTTCTATGAAGATTGCAAAGAGCAGTGGAGACAGGGGGCAGCCCTGACGACATCCTCTTTCCAGTTCAAAAGATGATAAATTACCGTTAATCCTTATTTTAGCTGTTGGTTTCTTATATAATGCCTGTATAGTTCTAATGAAGTTATGAAAATTGAAACTGGATAAGATTCTGTATAGAAAAGACCAGTCAACCGAATCGAATGCTTTTTCAGCATCTAATCCCAATATGACTGCATTTAAGTTATATTTTTTTATATGATGAATTATGTGTAAAGTGCGTCGAATGTTGTCTTGTGTCTGTCTTTGTCTTATAAAACCTGTTTGGTCTAAATGAATTAGGTCTGTCAGTATATTTTCTAGCCTTTTGGCAAGGATAATGGTAAAAAGCTTATAGTCCTGATTTAGTACACTGGTCTGTAGTTGGAGCACTCTAGTTTATCCTTTTCAGGTTTAGGTATAACTGCAATGACCCCTTCTCTCCAGGAGGGGGGGATTTCCCCTGTGTGGAGGACATAATTAAATGTTTTCAGGAGGAGAGGAGATAGTTGCTGTTTAAAGGTTTTGTACCACTCTGCTGTATAGCCATCAGCTCCTGGGGATTTGTTAGCTTTAAGTTTCATAATTGCTTTTTCCAATTCTTTAGGATGTATTTCTGACAGTAGTGTTTTATTTTGTGACTCCGTAAGTTGGGGAAGGTTTAATGTGTTTAGGAATGCCTCGGATGCGTTATGTTTTTTGTGGGAGTATAAGTTCTTATAGTAATTCTCGAAGCTTTTAAGAATATCCTGAATTCTGAATTTTATTTCCTTTGATACTGGGTCTCTGATTTTGTAGATTGCTCTGTTTGATGTTTCCTCAATTTATAGGCTAGCAATTTTGCCGATTTACTGCCTGCTTCATAGTATTTTTGTTTCAAAAATGTAAGTTTCTTCTGGATTTCTATTGTGTAGATCTCATTTATTTGGTTTTTAATTTCCTTAATCTTGAGCGAGTCAGTAGAATGAGTGTTGCCTTTGTGTTCTTTTTCTAGGTTCCTAAGTTCTGACTCTAATGTCGATAGTTTTTCTTGTCTTAGTTTCTTTGGGTTGCCAGTTTTGCAATAATCTTTCCTCTTATTACAGCTTTGCATGCATCCCACAGTATTAAAGGGGATACTTCTCCATTATCGTTTTCTTCCAAATATCTGAGAATATCTGATTCCAATTCATCTTTCAATGGTCCTTTCAGGACATTTGAATTTAACCTCCAAGAAAATGTATTATTTGTGTATTTTTGGATATTTAAGTCCATGTAGATCGGACTGTGGTCGGAGAGATCCATCAGTCCTATTTTACATGTTTTTACTCTTCCAATGTCTCTATTAAACATAAAAAATAGTCAATCCTTGAGTAAGATGAATGTGGAGTTGAGTAAAATGTATAGTCTTTTACACTGGGGTTGAGTTCCCTCCACACGTAACAGATTCCCATTTCTTTTAGTAGCATCCGAGTCTTCCTGTTTTGGGTGTTATTTTGATGTGGAGAATTACCAGAAGCATCCCAGTATGGATTCAGTCTAAGATTGAAGTCCCCACCACATATCACTAAACCTTGAGCTTTAGTTATCATTAGGTCGAATACATTTTTATAAAATTTCCAGTTAGCCCCTGGGGGAGCATACACATTCAGCAGGGTGATATCTTCTCCCTCTAGCCGCCCAGTTACCAAACTGCATCTCCCTTCTTTATCTTTGTGTTCTGATTTTTTTTCCAAATGTAATTTTGGTTGATATCAATGTCGCTACTCCCCTCCTCCTCCCTGACTTATATGAAGATGAAGAGATCATTTTAAACCCTTGTCTACTGAGTTTATTGTGTTCCACGTCTGTTAGGTGGGTTTCTTGTAAAAATATTATTCCTGCTTTGTCTTTTTTCATTTTGCCTAGAATCTTGGATCTTTTAACTGGATTCAGGATTCCTTTTACATTATATGAAATTATTTTGGTTACACCCTGTTTCTCTATTGTGTTGTTTTGTTTAGTATAACTGTGTGGTGGCCGTCTTTTGTGCTACTCAGAAACTGAAAGAACATTAAAAACAAGAAAAACATTAAGAACATAGTGTATAAAACTTTAAAACAAAAAGCTGTCAGAAGAACTTCCTGAGCTGAGGTCTTTTTAAAGACCCTGGAAGAGCCTTGATGGAGTGAAGGCCCTGAGGGAAATTCCTCAAACTCTGTTACGTGTTGAGGGCCCTCTCTTACCCCTGTAAGTTGTCCCATGCTTTTAACGTGAGTTTCAGAACCCAATCCAAACTTGTAATGATTTTTTTTTTTTCCTTTTATGCCTAAACCCTGTGAAATTGTGTGCACCCTCCCACCCCCATCACATCAAACATTCACGCAAAAACAGTATTTGTTAGTATGAGGAGAACATGTGGATTATTGTCACATTATTTTAACAAGTTTTTTTTTTTTTTGTTTTTGTTTTTTTAATTAAAAAGACTTATTTGTTTCAAATATTATGACTGTTCCATGAAATGTTTTATCACATGCTGAATATGCATCTCCTTTAATGTTTGTTACCTTGTATGAGGGGGGTTGGATGTGCGGATTGATTCAAGAGAGAAAAAAAAAAAGGTCGCTATTCCAACCTGAAAACGGACAGTTTATCCGCGACGCTCTGGCGCTGGGTTTCCCGCTGCTGGTCCGTGGATTTTGAAGGTCTTTGTGTTGTCCATGTTTGCGCTTTGATCTTCTCACTCGGGTCTGCTGCGGGTTTAAATACCGTTACCGGGAGCCCTCTTCTCGCCATGTCAGCTGTTGCTTCTTCCGCCGAATTATAGAGACATGTTTCTTCGCCGTAGAAGACCCTTAACTTCGCAGGAAATGGAGTCTGAAAGCGCAATTTCTTCTCTCAACACCTTTTTCGCGTCATTGTATTCCCTGCGCTTTTTAAGGACCTCCGGGGCGTAATCGTGTTCCACGAAGACTTTTCTCTCCTGGTGCATAAATCCTTTTTTCTGCCAGGCCAGTCTTACAACCTCTTGTTTTATTTTGAAATTGGAAAATCTTACCAACACCGAACGTGGGGGCGCTTCCGCCGCCGGCCTAGCGGCTAATGAACGATGTGCCTTTTCTATCTTCAAGTCGGTGGTTTGTGGAATATCCAATTTCTCTCTTAGTAAGGATTCCACGCATTCTGCCATTGAGTTAAAACCGTTTTCGGCTCCTTCTATCAGACCATGAATTCTTATGTTGTCTCTTCTTTGTCTTCCTTCTTGGTTGGCTAGCTTAGCCTCTATAGATGCTTGTCTTTTGCCTAGGTCCAGCACAGAATCTTCGAGCACTTTTATTCGTTCCTCTGTTTCCAAGATTCGGTTCTCGGCCTGGTCCACTCTGCTGTTTGTCCTTTTCAATTCTTCTCTGAATTCCCGAAATTCGGCCGTAACTTCTCGGCGAAATCGTCGTAGCTCTTCAAATAGTGATTTCAGGCTAACCTTTTTGTTAGCCATCACCAGTTCCTCGTCTTCTGAACGGAGATCTTCCAGTTCAGATTCTCCGGCCGATACGTGTCCTGGCCTGGAGAATTTCAGTTTCTTCTGTTTTCCTTTAGACATGATGATTTTGTCTTTTGATTTTCACTCCTCCAAAAATCCGTTAAGTTTGATTTTCAAGGTGTTATCTTGGATTGGGTCTGAGAGCTTCAGAGTTAAGCTGCAGTCGCCATGGCGTCCAGACCGGAAGTCCCTTTTCCTGTTTTTAATAATCCTTTGAACTACTGCCCTTTTCTTTTTATAATCTATTAAATTTTCACTATTCATATTCTTCCTCAGCTCTCTGAATGCCTTGTTTTGCTCTTTTACTGCAATACTACATTCCTCATTCCACCAGGGTACGACCTTCCTACCCTGTGTAGTTTTCTTAGGTATACTTGCTATTGCAGCATTCAGAATATGATTAGTTACCTTACTTGAACATTCTTCTATGCTACCTTCTAATTTTACCAAATGACATGATTGTACACAATATTGCCTAAATTTTCCCCAATCTGCCTTGTCAAAACACCATCTAGTAAAACATCCTCCCTCTTGTATACATACTTCAGTTTTAATGACTGCAAGTATTGGGCAATGATCACTTCCAGTAGTTGCACTGTTCATAACAGTCCATTCACAGGCGCACACTAAAGAATCAGATACCAGGGTCAGGTCAATACATGATGATGTGCCCCTGTGCAGATCCACCCTGGTACCCTCACCACTGTTGAGACAAATTAAAGGTCTTTCATCTAACATCTCTTCCACAACATTTCCATTGTTATCTGTATGTGTGCTTCCCCACAAGCTATTATGGGCATTAAAGTCCCAACGCCACACCTCTTTCATATGCACTTCCCCTGCCATAACACTGAATATATCTGCTGTTAACTTCCTACATGGGTTGTAAAAATTAATCAGCTTAATGTTTCTTTTTTCATTTGGCCTACATATTTCAATAACATTATACTCTATATCCTCAGGGGATGGAATCACCCTATATGCCAGGCCATCTGTAATGAAAGCGGCACATCCTCCTCCATTTACAGTGTTAATCCTGTCCTTTCTGATTGAACTATATCCTGGAATAACCAAATCTAAGTGAGGTTGAAGCCATGTCTCCTGTACACACACTACCTCTGGAACAACTTCTAGTTTATAAAGATACTTCTTGAGTTCTTGTCCGTTTGCTATAAGACTCCTTGCATTCCACTGTAGTATGTATAGTACCATAATTAAGATCTTAAGTTTCACCATGTGCATTTTCCCCAGTTTCAGCTGTCAATAAAACAAATTTGGTCGGCTTTGACGTCTTTCATATCTAGGAATCTTCCTGCTGCTTCCACAATGGTTTTGATTCTGTCACTTTTCTTCTAAAGCTGTGCTGCAACATTAATGGTGTGGTAGATAAAAGCTACAAAGTTTGTTTTTTTTAACTATCAATGTGTCATCATCTAGTTTGCATTTGTGAATACAAAAATTCCTTGCAGCGGCATGATCTTGTGTTTGTGTGGGATTTCTAGATGGATGTGCTTCCCTTTGAACTGAACTTCTTTGAGGAAGGCCTATTGTGTTTCTGACCATTCCTGCCTCTCTAACTTTCTTTAGAGCTTTAGCATATAAGATTTTCTTGCTTATTCTAATTCCCTGGGCTTCTCTAGATTCCCTCTGTACAACACATCCTCCATATACAGCACTGTGCTCACCCCCGCAGTTGCAACACTTTACTTTGGCATCTTTTTCACATTTACCATATTTGTGCTCCCCTCCACATCTAGCAGATCTTAACTTTCCCTTACACTGCTGAACAGTGTGACCCATCTTTTGACATTTGTAGCACCTGAGTGGCTTTGGGATGTATTCTTTGACACTGTAATACAGGTATCCTATTTGAACTGATTTAAGGAGTGTTTCCTCAAACTGAATCATTGCAGACAGTGTATCCTTCAGGGAACCTTCTCGTTTACTCTTTAGCCTTTTCACATCATTCACTTTTCCTCTTTGTATCTCGATTTTCACTTCTTCCATAGACATGCTCAAAAGGACACCTGATATGACTCCCCTTAATTTTGCTGTTGCACCAGGAACATGAGCCTTCATTTTTTTTTTCCTTTTAGACATGCCATTCTCAGTATTTCCTCTTGCTGTTGTTTACTTGGTGCGTGTATTAATACCCGGTTATTATTCAAAAACTTTGCAAACTTAACTCTCCCAATTTCTTCCTCAATTGCTTTTGTCACCTGAACAGCTGGAACAACTTTTGGATACACTCGGAAAGGAATTAGGAAAGCTTAAACTGTGGTTTGATTCAAACAAATTAATGTTCAATTTAAGTAAGACAAAATTTATAGTTTTTAACAACCATCACAACAACTTAGCATCTAAACTCAGTGTAAATGTTGTAGAGATTGAAAGGGTATCTGAAACTAAATTTCTTGGAATAATAATTGATAATAAACTGTGTTGGAAGTCACATATTAATTATATTAAAGGTAAAATATCTAAATCAATGGCAATACTACACAGAGCGAAATATTTGCTGAATCAACCCACATTATATACTCTGTATCACTCATTAATACTCCCATACATGACAGATTGTACTGAAGTATGGGGAAATACATATAAAACAAATATATATCCAGTCTTTATGCTTCAGAAGAGAGCTATTAGAATAATAAACAAAGCTGCTTACAGGGAATCAACAAACCCACTTTTTCTTAAATTAAAAGGTCTCAAGTTGAAAGATCTGGTTGACTTTAAAACTGCAGTAATAATGTTTAAAGTGAAGAATCTATCACTGCCCACAAATATCCAAAAGTTGTTCCAAATAAGGGAGAAACAATACCATTTCAGAGGAACATGTATATTTCAAAAACCTTTAGTGAGAACTACCACCAAGCAACAGTGTGTTTCAGTGCAAGGAGTAAGATTATGGAACGATTTTGGACCTGAATTAAAATCATGTACAACGTTTGGACAATTTAAACAAAAACTAAAGGAAGAAATACTCCAAACATACACTACCGTTCAAAAGTTTGGGGTCACCCAAACAATTATTTTGTGTTTTCCATGAAAAGTCACACTTATTTACCACCATGAGTTGTAAAATGAATAGAAAATATAGTCAAAACATTGACAAGGTTAGAAATAATGATTTGTATTTGAAATAATAATTTTTTCCTTCAAACTTTGCTTTCGTCAAAGAATCCTCCATTTGCAGCAATTACAGCATTGCAGACCTAACATGATTGCACAAGGGTTTTCTAATCATCCATTAGCCTTCTGACGCAATGAGCAAACACATTGTACCATTAGAACACTGGAGTGATAGGTGTATAGAGGCCCATTTTCAGCAACTATCTAGATATTGCACCAAAAACCAGACATTTGCAGCTAGAATAGTCATTTACCACATTAGCAATGTATAGAGTGTATTTCTGATTAGTTTAAAGTTATCTTCATTGAAAAAAAGTGTTTTTCTTTCAAAAATAAGGAAATTTCTAAGTGACCCCAAACTTTTGAACGGTAGTGTATATACAAGATGACATGTAAAATCACATAAGGATTGTCATATCCAGTCTGTGTTGTGTTGTTGCTTAGTTTTTTTTTTTTTTTGTCACGTTTTGTCTTAGCTTTGTTCCGAATTGTAATCACTCTTGTTTTGTTTTTCTTTTGAATTCTTTGATGGAATATGGGTGGGCAATATAAGCTGCGGCTTCAGCCATCACCCATTTCGGATAACTTATGTTGAACTATATAATCAGAGGAGTTATTGTTTAATTTGACCTTGTTGGATTTTTTCCCCTTTGTTATATTATTCTGTTTCTTTTTAATCTTTACTTTTAATCTATCCAAAATAAAGATTCATTCATTCATTCAACAGGGTGATAGTGCCCCCCACCCAGCTTGAACTCAGTGATAACCTTCCACTCATTTCCTGCATCATCAAACTGCCATCCATGTTGACTGGTTCGTGTTTTCTTAACATTGTTATTCCTTCCCACGTCACTCATCTGACCAGCTTCTAGCTCTTGCTACTCTTTCTGCTTCCCTAACTGCTCTTTTCTGCCTCACAGACCTGTATACCATCCACTCCATCTCATTTTTATTGAGTCTGTCATAGCTAGATGACATAATGTTACAGTCAAAGTACAATTTATGCTATCCACCACAAACAAATCAATCCTACCACCAACCAAACACAGACGTAAGTGCCGTCTCAACCGTCCACCTGTCAAAGCCCGTCCACAGCTCCCTCGAGTCAAACATCCTTCCTATGTCTGTGGTATTTCAGGTTTGAGCACACACACTCACTTTCTCTCTAACTGATGACCTAATCCTGTGCAGCTGCACTAATCATCTCACCTGTGCCTCATCATCCCTGCCGATAAAGAGAGGCTCATTCCCCATTCTCATTGTAGGGCCTTTGGACAAGGTGAAAGTTTTCAACTTTCTTGGAGTTATGGTTGATTCGAAACTAACATGGTCTGAGAACATAAATAAAATAGCTGGGAAATGTAAAAAAAAGGAAAAAAAGTATTGAATATTATGAGGTGTTTAAGTGGGGTGGAATGGGGTGCCAGCTCTTCTTCACTGAAAATGCTCTATGTTGCCATAATTAGGTCTGTACTTGATTATGGTAGTGTATGGGTCTGCTTCAACGTCATTGTAGAGAAACTTGATAAGATTAAAGCCCAAGCCTTACAACTCTGTCCTGGTGCAGTTAAGTCAACCCCCATCCCTGCCCTGCAAATTCTTGGAGGAGAAATGCCTTTAAGGATGAGACAGAAACAGCTTATGATAAACTACTGGGAAAATCTCCAAGGTCACAATTGTCAGCATCCAACAAAGAGGATCACACAAGAATGTTGGGAAGGGAGTACAGGGTGCAAGGCAAGCTTTGGGTGGACAATCAGGACTTGTGCACAGGAGATGAGTTTACATGCCATCAGTATTAGTCCATCAGTGGTTAGTCAAGACACTAAACCATGGACCTTAGTTACACCAAAGGTTGATTTGTATTTGCTTCAAGTGGATGCTGCAAAGAGGATCAGCAGGTCTGTTAACTGCATTTTCATTCCATGTTAATGAAGTATACAGTATCTCCATCATTTACATATTCATACTGATGGCTCCAAAGATCCTGATCAGCAGACTATGGGAGATGCGTTTTCAGTACCAGATAAGAATGTGGTGGTAGTGAAATGGACATCAAATAGTTTGAGTGTGTATTCAGTAGAGATGATGGTGGTATTGTTAGTGCTGCAGTGGCTAGAAGTACATAAGCAAATAAATGTGTTTATTTGTTCTGATTCTGTCTCAGTTCTTAGGAGTTTGACTTCAGTCAAGTAAAGCCGTCAAGATATAAGGTTATGCAAAGCTACTCTAACCTCACCCATCAAGGTATGGCACCCAGTTTCATGTGGGTTCCAGCTAATGTAGGATTATGGGGAAATGAGAAAGTTGATTATTTAGCAAAACAAGCATTACATAAAAACAGTACTGACCTCCATTTTCCATTAAGTAAATCAGAAATCAAAGCAATAATCTGGACGAAGGTAGTAGAAGAGTGGCAAAGTGAGTGGAACACAGAAAGAAAGGATAGATTTTGCACCATCTTAAAAATAAACTTAACTCATCTTTTAAAAATATTGTAAGGACTATGAAAGAAGAAGTGATATGTAACCGTATATGGTTGGGACACTCAAATTTAAATTGCACTCTGAAAATTATAGGAAAACATCCAAATGGCTTATACGAGTATTGTTAGGGTGAAGAATCCATCACACATGCAATAATTTACTGCCCGTGATAAAATGCTGAAAGGACACATTTGATAGAGGAGCTAAGGAAGTTAGGAAAACAGGATCATAACATTAAAGCCCTGATGAACTTAAGGCATAAGACAACCATTACAGCCTTCTTTTAAGTTTCTTGGAAAGTCTGGCTTAAGAAATAGATTATAGCCTCTGTTCCACACTCTGGAGCAGCAGGTGGTGGTAATGCACTTATTTTGCTGGTGGCCAACCGCCTTTTAAAAACAAGAGAAGACTCATTGGTCAAAAATCATTCTCCTCCCTTGCAGATTCGTTGACTTAGGCACTGACATAATGTCCGGCTCAGGAGACACACACGCAGGCTCAGAATAGATTTAACAGCTTTATTTAACAGACAGGTATGAATGAATGCGTGTGTGGGATATGTATATGTATTGAGGGAGAACTTCAGTGCACAGGCAGCAGAGCAGACCGTCGTACAGCCGGGCAACCCTATAACGATAGAGCAGAGGGACAAGGTAAAGGGCACCACACCTATACAGGACTGAGAGAATGACTGCTGCTTACTTGGAATGACAGGTGGCTGGCGTCGGCAAGGAAAGAGCCCAGGAGACAGCGGCCTGCGGAGCCTGTGGCAACGGCGTGGATGAAGTGGCGAAGACGAGGGTCCGCCGCCGAGGGATCCACCTGTGCACAGGGGAGAGGACTGTAGAGGAAAGGTAAGATGCTTATGAATGAGCGTTGTCTTGCTGGTAATGGGGGTTCCAACAGCGAAGACGAGCCGAAGGGAACAGACGGCTTCAGGCCGAAGCACAGGGCTGAGTGGGTTAAATAGTTCACCGCTGACGAGGCACAGGTGTGCGCGCAGCAGGGGCCAATGATGAGTGGCGAGTCATAACAGGCACATTCAGGTGAAGTGAAGGACTGTCCCAATCTGAAATTAGGAAGTGGCTGACTGCTCACTTGCTGACTTCATGAGCCCCTAAATGAGCCCTTATCTCAAGTCAGTATAGCATGGTAAGGGGATTACCCACAGTTCAGAGTGCCACGCTGGGGTTTCGCAAGGAAAAGCTCCTGATTGGTCACCTGTTCATCACCCCCCCCCCCCACACACACACACAACAAACACAGAAGCATGGAAGGAACAACTCCAAACATCATTAAAAAGATGTTTACATCTAAGTAGAATGTAGCTCACTGGTCTTCAGTGTGTCTCTAGTTGCATAATATTTTTTTTTTTAAATTTACAAACAGGGAGTAATGAACAAACATTAGTTTATTGAGCTTCGTACTGAATGCAATATTGAATGCCATGTGTCAACACAACGGAGATAGGCTATGGAGAGCTTGCTCCTTCTGTAATTGATAGCATGGTAGATAGTGTGACAGCTTCTCTGCATCAGACTCTAGACATGGTGGCCCCTTGAAAAAAGAAAAAGTCTAATCAGAGATTTCTAACTTCTTGGTTCAACACAGAAACTCGTAGCTTAAAACAGAAGACTCATCAGTTAGAAAGAAAATGGTGCTCCACTAAATTAGATGAAATCTATTTAGCTTGGAGAAATCAACTTCTAATTAAAAAAAAAAAAATCTCTTAGGAAAGCTAGAACAAGCTACTATTCCGCATTAATAGAAGAGAACAAGAAAAATCCCAGGTTTCTTTTCAGCACTGTAGCCAGGCTGACAAAGAGTCAGGACTCTGTCAATCCTAGCATTCCCTTAAAGCTTACTAGTCAGGACTTTATGAACTTCTTCAATAATAACATTTCATCTATCATAGATAAAATCAGTCAGATTCTTCCCACCATTAACTAAAATACAGTAACTACTACACCTCTTTCAACTGATATCTGTTTGGATGTGTTTACGCCAACTGACCTTTTCGAGTTAGATAAAATGATTTCCTCATCCAAGCCTTCAACTTGTCTTTTAGACCCTATTCCTACCAGGTTATTTAAAGAAGTCTTCCCATTCACTGGTAACACTATTCTTCAAATAATCAATTCTTCATTAACATTAGGCCATGTACTGCAGGCTTTTAGAACTGCTGTAATTAAACCCTTACTTAAAAAGCCAAGGCTGGATCTAGGAGTTTTAGCTAATGATAGACCAATCTTTAATCTGCCTTTTATTTCAAAAATCTTAGAGTTGTTGCTACGCAATTATTTGACCACTTGCAGGGAAATGGTTTATTTGAAGAGTTTCAATCTGGGTTTAGAATCCATCACAGTACTGAAACAGCTTTAGTGAAGGTCACTAATCACCTCCTTATTACATCTGATAAATGACTTGTTTCTGCACTTGTCCGCTTGGACCTTAGTGCAGCTTTTGATACCATCAATCGTAATATTTTACTTGATAGACTAGAGCACCTTGTTGGACTTAATGGAACTTTGTTCCAGTGGTTTAAATCTTATTTATCTGATAGGTTCCAGGTTGTTCATGTCAATAATGAATTTTCTTCCAACTCAGTGCTCAGTTACGGCGTTCCACAGGGATCTGTGCTAGGCCCTATTTTTTTAGTTCATATTTGCTTCCACTAGGCAACATTATTAGAAAACACTATATACATTTTCATTGTTATGCAGATGACACACAATTACACTTATCAATGAAGCCAGATGATAGTAATCAATTAGCCAAATTAGAGGCTTGTCTCAAGGAAATCAAAGCTTAGATGACTTGTAATTTCTTGCTATTAATATTCAGGTAAGACTGAAGTCATTCTAGTTGGTCCAAAAAACCTTAGAAATACCTTTCCAAATCAAACTCTTAGTTTGGATGTGATTACTTTCTCTGTTAATAGTTCTGTGAGGAACTTTGGAGTTATTTTTGATCAAGATCTGTTCTTTATTTCACATATTAAACTTGTTTCTAGGACTGCCTTCTATTATTTGCATAATATTGCAAAGAAGATTAGGAGCATTCTGTCTCAGAGTGATGCTGAGAAACTAATTCATGCTTTTGTTAGCTCTAGATTAGATTATTGTAACTCTTTATTATCAGGCTGTCCTAAAACATCTTTAAAAAGTCTTCAGCTGATCCAGAATGCTGCAGCAAGAGTTTTAACAGGTACTAGAAAGAGAGATTGCATCTCTCCAGTTCTGGCCTCCCTTCAATGGCTTCCAATAGAATTTAAAATTAAGTTTAAAATCCTTCTTCTGACTTACAAAGCTCTAAATAATCAGGCCCCTTTTCATTTAAAATATCTGATACTACCCTATCATCCTAACAGAGCACTACACTTTCAAAATGCAGGATTACTTGTAATACCTAGAATCTCGTAAAGTACAATGGGAGGCAGAGTCTTCAGTTATCAAGCTCCTCTCTTTTGGAACCAGCTGCCAATCTGGATTCAGTAGTCAGATTTGATCTCTGTTTTTAAGACTAGGGTTAAAACCTTCCTTTTTGATATAGCCTATAATTAGGGTGGGATCAGCTGCCCCTTGACCCACCCTTAGTTATGTTGCTAATAAGTTTAGACAGCCAGGGGACCTTCAATAATGCAGTGGGCTTCACTCCTTTCTTCATTCTTAATGAAATATTTTCGCTGGTCATTATCTGTTTGTTCTCTCCCATAGATTGAGTCCCCATCATGGTGTTTGCTCTCTACACGTCTGTTCTTTTTTCTTCTTCTCTATCCCCCAAGCTAGTCGCAGCAGATGACTGCCCCTCTCTGAGCTTGGATCTGCTGGAGGTTTCTTCCTGCTAAAAGGGAGTTTTAACTCTCCACCGTCACCAAGTGCTTCTTCTTCTTCTTTTAGATTTGATTGGCGGTTGGAAACCAGCTAACAGGTGCATTACCGCCACTGACTTGATTATCATCACTCCATGTCTTTGCATAAGGAGTTCTTATAAGGAGTTCTGAACAACTCCTTATGTGTGGAAAAAATTATCCGTCCTTGAACTGGACTGTGTCCTCCACTGCAATCGCTGGCCTGCTGCTCACAGGGATCACCTGATTGCTGGGGTCTTGAATGAATGAATTTATTTCGGATAGTACATTACAGGTTAAAAGAAACTGTATAATATAACAACAAGGTCAAATTAGACAAAGACTCCTTCTACTATACAATTCCACGTGAGTTATCCGAAATGGGTGATGGCTGAAGCCGCAGCTTATATTGCCCACCCATATTCCATCCAAGAATTCAAAGGAGAAAAAAGAGAAAACAAGACAAGAGCGATTACAATTTAAAACAAGGCTAAGACAAAATATGACTGAGAGAAAAAGAAAACTGAGCTAGTCTAAGTTAAGCGGTTACTATTCAAAAACAAATCTAAGACATAGTGTCACAGAGAAAAAAGAAAAACTAAGCTATAACACAACACAGGCTGGAAATGTCAATCCTTATGTGAGTTTACATGTCGTCTTGTAAATATGTTTGGAGTATTTCTTCCTTTAGTTTTTGTTTAAATTGTCCAAGCTTTGTACATGATTTTAATTCAGGTCCAAAATCGTTCCATAATCTGACACCTTGCACTGAAATACAGTGTTGCTTGGTAGTTGTTCTCACTGTAGGCTTTTGAAATATACATGTTCCTCTGAAGTGATATCGTTTCTCCCTTGTTTGGAACAACTTTTGGATATTTGCGGGCAGTGATAGATTCTTCACTTTGAACATTATTATTGCGGTTTTAAAGTCGATCAGATCTTTCAACTTGAGAGTTTTTTGTTTAAGAAAAAGTGGGTTTGTTGGTTCCCTGTAAGCTGCTTTGTTGATTATTCTAATAGCTCTCTTTTGAAGCATAAAGAGTGGATATATGTTTGTTTTATATGTATTTCCCCATACTTCATTACAATATGTCATGTATGGGAGTATTAATGAATGATACAAGGTGTATAGTGTGGGTTGATTCAGCAAATTTTTCACTCTGTGTAATATTGCAATTGATTTGGATACTTTACCTTTTATATAATTAATATGTGGCTTCCAACACAGTTTGTTATCAATTATTACTCCAAGGAATTTAGTTTCGGATACCCTTTCAATCTCTACACCATTTACACTGAGTTTGGGTACTGGGTAGTTGTGATGGTTGTTAAAGACTATAAATTTTGTCTTGCTTAAATTGAGCGTTAATTTGTTTGAATCAAACCACAGTTTCAGCTTTCCTAATTCCTTTCCGAATGTATCCAGAAGTTGTCCCAAGTTGTTTCCACTGCATAGCAGGTTAGTGTCATCAGCAAACAATATTAAGTCCATTTTTTCTGAAACTTTACATATATCATTTATATACATATTGAATAATAATGGTCCCAAAACTGAACCCTGTGGGACTCCACAGGTGACCTTCAGTAGCTCTGAGTTTTTGTTGTTAACACATACAAACTGATATCTATTCTTTAAGTAACTTCTTAACCAGGACAGTGCTACCCCTCTGATACCACAATTTTGTAGTTTCTTTAATAATAGATTGTGATCTACTGTATCAAATGCTTTTTTAAGATCCAGGAATACTCCAACTGAATACTCTTTATTTTCAATGGCTGTTGATATTTTTTCTGTAAATTCCATTAAGGCATATGCTGTTGTCCTTTTGTGTCTGAACCCATATTGCTGCTCACACAATAAATCATTCTTCAGTATGAAGTTGTCAATTCTCTCATAGAATATTTTTTCAAGTATCTTGGAAAATTGCGGTAATAGTGAAATTGGTCTGTAGTTGGAGAGTTCCCCTCTGTCGCCTGTCTTGTAAATCGGAATTACTTTAGCTATTTTCATTGCATTGGGAAATATACCTGATTGGAGAGACAGGTTACAGATATACGTCAGTGGTTTCACTATGCATTCGATAACAGTTTTGACTAGTAGCATATCAATACCATCGCAGTCAGTAGATGTTTTACTTTTGAACGATTTAACAATTTCAATGACCTCTCTTTCGTCTGTGTTCTTTATGAAGATGGTGTCTTTTACAGCAGTGTTATTGCATATTGAATCACCTGTTGGCACCGTAGTGGGTATTTCTCGGGCCAGTTTAGGTCCAATGTTAACAAAAAAAATTATTAAATTCATCTGCAGGTGAAGCTATATTCACATTCGGAGTCGATTTATTATTTTTTGGAGTGTTAGTTGGGTAGCTGGTATTTCTGCTTTTATTTCCAAGGATACTGTTGATTATTGTCCATGTATTTTTAATATTGTCTTTGTTTTTTTCCAGTTCTTTACTGTAATAGTCTCTTTTACTACATCTTATTATATATGTTAACTTATTTTTGTATGTTTTATACCGCTGCTCTGCTTCTTTTGTCCTTTTCTTTATGAAAGCTTTATATAATAAATTTTTCTTTTTACACGCCTTTTGTAGTCCTTTGGTTAGCCATGGTTTGTCAGTAAATTTGTGTTTAAGCTTTTTTTTAACTAATGGGCAGTTTTTTTCATAAAGAGTGGTTACAATGTTTGTAAATGTGTCATAGGCTTCATTTACATCTGATACATAGACTTCTGTCCAGTCTTGCTTCAGCAAGTCCTCTTTAAAAGAACTGATTGCGTTTGGTGATTTGTGTCTGAACGATTTTGAGATTTTTTCTGGGTTGGGCCCCGTGTGGCCATGGATAAGTGCAAAGATTGGCAAGTGGTCGCTTATATCATTTATCAATAATCCACTTTCTATTTTCTTGTCGAGAACATTGACAAACAGGTTGTCAATAAGTGTAGCAGAGTGAGCTGTGATTCTACTGGGATGTGTTATTGTGGGATATAGACTCATGCTGTACATAGAGTTCATGAACTCTGTAACTACATTTTGTTGATGTGGATTAAGTAGGTCAATATTGAAATCTCCACAAATTGCTACCATTTTCTTACTAGTAATATTATTGTACAGCTCGACTAATTTATCTCTGAATGTCTCAATGCAAGTTCCCGGCGTTCTGTATATGCAGCTTATGATTAGATTTTTTGTTTTGTCTAGGTCAATCTCAACAGTAACACATTCCAGAATCCCTGGTAGTGCTAAGGACATTTCATTTACAAGCTTACATCTATATAGGTCATCAATATACAGTGCAACACCACCACCCTTTTTTTGAGATCTGTTAATGTTAAACATCTGATATCCCTCTATTGCCATCAGGGGAGCCTGGTCTGCATTAAGCCAGGTTTCAGAGACTGCTATAGCTGTGAATTTTCTGTTTAGCTGTTTTAAATAGTCCTGAATCTGTGAGAAGTTTTTGTTAAGACTTCTGCTATTGAAGTGTATTATTGACAGTTTACCATCTAATTGCACTTGACTTTTGAATTGCTTTTCAGTGTAATATTCACAGTGGTTATGAATATTATTGAAAAAGTGGTTATCAGGATCAATATCATTCTCCATCTCTTGTGGTTTATGTTCAGCATAGTGGCATATTTTTAGAGTTTGAGTTTCCTCACTCTGTGTTTCATAGTCAGTGTTCATCTGTATTTATCTAAGTCAGTAGCATCTCTGATCATTATACTTTTTGCTTGCTCAGGTGTTCCATTTAGTTTAATCCAAATTCTACAATTTCTTGTCCAGGTTGACTGTATCTTATGTTTCTTTAGCATCCGTGCCTGCCGTGCTAATTCAGCGTTTTTTTTTTGTCAGGTGTTCATTTAGGTAAACTTGAGTTTCCTTTAGTTTTTTGGCCTGCCTCAGTATGTCATTTTTCACCCTCCTGTTCACAAAGCGCATCACAATTGATTTCTTTGTTTTGTTACCTTTCTTCGGTAAAGCATAACAGGCTGAGATCGCATTGGCTTCTACCTTAATGTCTTTATCATTAAGGAACTGAAGCACTTGGTTTTCTAAGGACATTGATTCACTTATGGAAGCATGTTCACCACTCAGTCCTGTAGCGGCATGGGCGTACGACTGATATCTGATGTCTAGTCCACTTATAACTATGTCATCAATGCGAGAACCTTGTTCAAGATCCTCAACGCGTTGCTCCAAAAGACGCCCGTGTTGCTCCAGGTCCATAATTTTTTGCTGGGGTCTTTCTGCAATTGTGGGGGTTTCCCCTACAGCTGAAAGTGCTATGAGATGAGTGTTGTTGTGAAATGGTGCTATATAAACAAAGTTGAACTGAATTGAATGACTCCAAATTCACGGGCCACAGAAACACATCTACTCAAGGTTTCAATTAAGTATTCAGCTGGTATATTGATTATGATTATTTAGTAAGCCAGTGGATGACTATAAATACAACAGTCTCTACTACCATTACGGTAAATGTGCTGCTTTGACATTAATGAGCCTTTCATCTCCCAATGCAAAAAGTGAAATCTTAAGTCAAATGAAACATCATAAATCAAGGCTATACTTGTTTTTATGTGACAAGAAATGTATTATTCACAGATAAATGTGCTTATTTTAAACAAAATTATATGCCGACAGAACGAGAAAAACAATGTATTATGCAAACTATAGTTAAAAATTGTTAAAATTATCTTGATGCAGGTTTAGTGCTTTTATATAAAACTGCATGGGAATAAGAATATCTTGTCAAATAAAATGCAAGCAGTAGCAGACTTGATTTAAGACATTTCATCATACTTTTTGCAGTGTAACACATATGGATCCCAAACTTTTTTTTTTTTTTTTTACAGTTTGATATTAAAAGAAATGTGACTGGAGAAGGAGATCACAACAGTCCAGGCATCCAAGAAATGGGAAAACTTAAAGTATAGGGTGAATAAATGATTATCAGAAATAATCTGGGCTACTGGATCACAAGGGGAATATTTCTCTTAAAGTTTTCTTTACACTAATGGTGAATCTTTACGAACTACCCACTTATCATTGGCTTCACTTCTCATTATGTTTGTTATAGATGTTATGTTTTACTTTGAGTTTCTTTTACATAGGATCTGATTTTACCATCCACTGGGTCAGGGACAGAGAATGGAGACGACACAGCAGCAAACTGGCCTTTCTTTGAGGTGATGCACAAGGCCCTGGGGCAGAGGGACTCCATCAGGCCTCTGAATATAACAGCCACAGCAGTGAATTCTGATAATGCAGAGGAGGCTGCTGTTGAAGGTGAGCGCCATGATGAGATACCCAATGCCTCTACCTTAGGACCATCCACTAGCTTTGGAAGTGTGCCCCCCTTCCCCTCAAAAAAAAAAAAAAAAAAAAAAAAAAAAGAAAATGAAATGTTTGCGTTCCTAAAAGAATACACAGAAAAGCAGGAGATGAGACAGAGAGAGATTAAAATGAAGAAAGAGAAAAGAAAAAACAGGAGCAGTTAGACAAACTAATTAATATATTTGGTAAAATGGTTGAAAAATGTCAATAAACTTTCAAGTGCTTTGATTTGAATACATGGCTATCAGTTTAAAGTTTTTTTGTTTTTTTTTAGTTTTGTTGTTTTAAGGATGGCATTATATTGATTTTTGTTTCCAGAAAGGACAATCCCTTGGTTATTGGATTATAATAAATATCAGTTCTTTGCATCTGTCTCACTGCAGTGTTGTTTGAATTAAGATTTTCATTATGAATACTGTAAGATTTTAAAGTGGATGTGTGGGTGCAAAACAGAACTGTGTGTTGAAATAAACAAGAATCACACAGGGCAGTAATATAGCTATTTTGAGCTGTATGACCACAAAATTTTTAAGGGAAAAAAGGTTGTGGTTCACTGATATTAATCTAAACTAAAGGAGATATCACTTGAGAAGTCATTAACTCCAAAGTACACAAACACAAAAATTATCTTATCTTTTTGCATAATCATGATCCATTAATGGGCCCTCAACTGACTGTGGTGCCGATACATGGGCACACAGCCGGTCCCTCATGTGGGATCCACCCTTCTCCTGGGTGTCCCGCAGTTCCAGTGGAGCAGGGAGACCAGGTTCTTCTGGTTGGACATCATCAAACTCTTCCACCACATTACCATAGGTAAGGCAGACATTGTGGAGGAAAGCACAGGCAAGGGCAACTTCAGAGCAGAATTTGGGCTTCACCTCCAGTGCCTTGAATAAGGTGGCCCTCCACCGTGCCTTCACTGCCCCAAATGCGTTCTCAATTACAGAACGGGCCTGGCTGTGCTTTTTGTTAAATCGCTCCTGCATTCTTTTTTGCACTGGATGTCTATATGGGTCTATAGCTATGTTTACATGGACACAAGTAACCGGATTAAAAGCCTGATCAGAATAAAAATGCTTCATGTAAACATGCCAGTCTGAATATTCTAACCCAATCACACTCATTCGGATCAAAATTTCATTCTGATTGAGAGGGGTGGGTTATGCCGATTGTTAATCCGAATGGTGCACATGAAAACACTTATTCCGAACATAGGGCAGAAAATATTTTTACTGTGCATGTCTGTACACCAGCCACACGTCAACATGACGTATTTCTGCCTTAGCAGCAGCTAGCGGAAAATATAGCGGGAGTAAAACAAAACTGGTCTGCATCGTCCTGCTGTCTCCCTCTGTTCATCATATGCAGAAGTATGTACACTACCGTTCAAAAGTTTTGGGTCACTTAGAAATTTCCTTATTTTTGAAAGAAAAGCACTGTTTTTTTTCAATGAAGATAACTTTAAACTAATCAGAAATACACTCTAATATCTAATATACATTGCTAATGTGGTAAATGACTATTCTAGCTGCAAATGCCTGGGTTTTGGTGTAATATCTACATAGGTGTATAGAGGCCCATTTCCAGCAACTATCGCTCCAGTGTTCTAATGGTACAATGTGTTTGCTCATTGCGTCAGAAGGCTAATGGATGATTAGAAAACCCTTGTGCAATCATGTTAACACAGCTGAAAACAGTTTAGCTGGTTAGAGAAGCTATAAAACTGACCTTCCTTTGAGCAGGTGGAGTATATGGAAAAAATTATTTCAAATACAAATCATTATTTCTAACCTTGTCAATGTCTTGACTATATTTTCTATTCATTTTACAACTCATGGTGGTAAATAAGTGTGACTTTTCACGGAAAACACAAAATAATTGTCTGGGTGACCCCAAACTTTTGAACGGTAGTGTACTTGTAGCTTCATTATGGAGACCAGCAGAAACAAAAGTACAGTCTGAATAACACAATACAGGTCCATTTCGACACGAAGCGGGGCTTGCTAACACCGGAAGTTGCTTCTTCTTCTATTATTTTTGGAATGTCGAAATGTCGACGTGCGCATGTCAAAATGATTTATTCCTTTCAAATATGTGACACATGGAAACACACGTCCTAATTGGATCAGCTTTTTCAGGATCCATGTAAACAGTAAAATTCTGATCTGAATTGTAATCAGATTGATGAAATTTTGCCCATGTAACCGTGGCTTATGATAGTTATGGGCAAGACAGGCGTAGCCTGCATCAGCCAACAGAAAAAAGGTGTGTGTGTGTGTGTGGGGGGGGGTACAATGAATTAAAATAAATTGGGCTGTTTCTCAAAATGCGTGTATCATGAGCAGAACCACCAAAACCATCAAAAATGTCCAGGAATTTACCAGATGAATCACAGATGGCTTGTATTGGAATAGAGTAGAATTGTTTGTGATTGAAATAATGTAACTGGTTGTGTTTTGGAGGTTTGATATGAATATGACAGCCATCTATGGCCCCCACAGCTTTATTGAAGGCCTCATGCTGTGCCAGTGGTCCAAATCCTTGACCTACATCCTCTAGAGTATTGGGACTGGGGAAGGAGATGACTTTAGACTTGCATATCTCCCGGGCAATCCTGTGTACAACTTCGAATACTGTTGATTTTGGCACAGCCAAAGCTCTTGCAGTTATTTGAAATGACACACCATGGGCAAGCCAGAACACAAAAATGAGAACTTCTAGGTGATGTCCCCAGCCATGATACCGCTCTTGTTGTAGGATTTGAAGAAGGCCATTGAACGCCTGTCTTGATGTCCTGAAGTTCGCTCTCATGTCTCGTTCCACGTCCATATAGATTTGGAGTATTGGCATGAGTGTGTTCAGTCTGGCATACTGGATGTGGTGGTGAGCCTAAAATTATAGGAAAACTAAGGATTTAAGATACTACATTTAACATACAGTATAATGTATAAATAAAGAATAAATAAACTATAGTGCAGACATTTATCAAGTGTTTTGTGTAATTTTCACAAAAGCAGTTTTTTTTTTTTCATAATTACCTCTCTTTCATGCTGTAAGGCTGGTGCCTGCAAGATATTTAGATTAAGCAAGTGATTCCTTCTGTTCCTTGGCCTTGAAGATAAAATCACTCTTAAAATAAAAAGTCTGAATCCCACAATACTAAGCAGCATGTTTGTCATACACTGTTGTCAAGGTAGGGTGACATGTTATAAAGTGTCCCTTTCCTTTTATACCATTTCAAGCCCTCGCAGACTCGCACACTCACACACTCACACACTACTAATGGCTGCCACCTAAGTCTACAAGGGCTCAGGGCTTGAGGGCTTAGGGAGGAGACTGAGATTCAGCCACTGTGGGATTGTTGGACTTGCTGTTAGCAGAGATTCCTTCCTGAGTGTGCTTGCCTGCAATGTTGCCTACCCCCTCCATGGGAATTTGTTCACTTAAGACTGTGCACTAATTCTGCCATGCAATATTCTCACCTCCTCAGTTTCCTCCCAGGACTTTTCCCAGTCCTTCGCTGAGGTGGAATCAGAATCCCTGCGGACAGACGTCTACTTACCACTGCTGCCTGGATCCTCTTCACCCCACTGTAAGTCTCAAGCAAAATAATTCAGTTATCCTCACCTTTAGTCCCTAGGCCTCTCTTTGGACCTACAGTGATCTCCAACCATAATCACCCTCAAGAACATCACAGGGAGTTGGCCGGAACTAGTCAATATTCACTGGAGACATCTCACCCTGTAATGGTAAGAAAACAACTCTCAGATTCATCCTGGTTACAAACTGCCAAAAACTCATCCATCTCTTTTTTTTTTTTTTTTTTTTTTTCCCCCCCCCCCAGGGGTACCAGCACAAGCCACTTTTTTCACAATAAAATACTTGCCTCTTTCACAAACCAGTTCTGCTCTTCATGTCTACATTTTGGGTCCATAATACCAGAAACATTCCAGTACAGTCCCACCAATATCAGAACCCAATGGACATGGTGTGGAGAACAGTTTGTGCACACCTAGATTTTGTCAAATGAATTGGAACAAATTTCCCAACAGCTTAACCGAGCCTTTGGGTAATTTAGGATCAAACTAAACATTTAACAGCTCAGGGTCAAATTCAGGGTGCCACACCCTCACCATCTCACGTCCGTGCCGCATCTCTTCTCCAGAGCGCTACGAGGGGTTCAACTTCAGAGTCGCCTGGTTTTCAAACACGAGCCAGAGGATTACTCCACTGAACACTGCAAGATCAGTTGCATAACAAATCTGTTGGACGTTCAGGTTCTCGCATCAGCATCCTCTATTGTTTGTTTTTTTATTATTGGTAGTGAGGGTCCCATCTACATTCCTTATACTTATTTACATTTTCTGCACAAATTTGAGAGGGTGTTTGATCATTCTGTTCTTAAATGTCCCCACAAGAATTGACCAACTAGGCAAGCCAAGTGGAAATGTTTTGTTGACACTATCACAACTACTGTATATTACCTAAATTTGAGTATAATAAATGTATCGGTAAACATGAATCAAATTGCACTGAATTGAAATTATCAGGAAAACTGACTGAATAAATTAAACTTGTAATTAAAAAAGTATTAAATTTGAATAAACAAATCAAGTCAGTGTATTGTTTTTGTCTTAAGTATTCATCTACACTTTTTCCTTCTGCTTTCCATCTTTGTCGCCTGAAATTCACACTGCTCCAGCTGGGACAATCAATCCTAAATCACCCCTCCCTACTGCATTCAGTAAGACAGCTCAATTGGCGCTAAGATATGCTAATCTTATTCCTCTAATGATTATGCCATGGAGTCAACATTGATCTTCGGTGACCTCAGAAAAACACAGGCCCCCTAGTCAAAAAGACTGATGGTGATGTCGCTGTGTGGGTGCTGTGCCGTGTGCTTGTAAAACTGCTGTGATCTATTTCAGAGCTGATGAGGCACGGAGTGGACAGGCACAAAGGACTGATAAAAGGCACTCAAATGAAGGATTTCTGATGTATTGCAGAGAAAATAAATTGTAAAACAAAATATTTTTAAAAGGAATTGATTTGAGTCAATGTGGAGAATCATTAAGTTTATCAAGGAACAAAGATAAGTTAGAGGTTTTTCCTTCTTGAGCATGCAGAATTACTAAGCACTTATCAGGATATCATATTTAGGTGGCCAGCATCTCTTATTAAAACTTTTAAGTGCTGCCAAGGAGGGTATTAAATTTGATTTTCTCCAAATAGAGCCCGTTCTTGCACCAGGTGCCTTATCTTTAGTTTATGCTTTCTATGTCTGCATGCATTGTAACCACTTAGGACCCTGTCGACATGCATGTGGCCATGTTTATACTTGATTTTGGCTCAGCTGCACCTACTGTTTCACCAGAGGGACCCCAGCAGACTGAAGAGGCTGAAATTTACGTCACACAGGCCTCACAGTTGAGGTTCTAGACATCATCGTATAAAGCGAAAAGTGTACTTTGGCTGCACAAAGAGATCCACTTAGCCTGTGGCATTATTAATGCACGACATGACAATGCAAAAGTGAATGAAAGGGAAATGAAAAAATGGGGGAGGGGAAAGCAATATCTCCTGCATAAGAGACCATAGCTTTATATTACCTCCACCACTCTAACCTACCAATAAGGTCTTTGTGGCTCTTTTAAAAGTGCGTATTACCTATTTGGTTCATAATTCTCAGTGTGATGCAGTGGCTGTGCAGTGTTGTGTATATTAAAGATCAAAAGCATTAACAGATAAGAATGCATTGAAGGTACTTGGCTCTTCTTTTTGCAGACTATGTGTCTATTGGCTTCATCAAGAAACAACGTCTCAACTACTAAGGAAAATTGGGGCCAAGTTTCTGAGCATGAGAATTAGCACCTCAAAATTCAATGCCATCGTCCTGAGCTTGATAAGGCTCTGAGTATGTGAACCTGCTCCAAGAAGTCAAGGTCCATTACCTTGGATTCTAGTTCATGAACGAAGGGAGAGTAAAGCATGGTAATGATAGATGAAGAGAAAGAATTTGGAGCAATTGCCATTATGTCTGTTCATGGTAGTGAAGAGAGGAGTGAGTGTAAAAGCAAAGCTCTCAATTTACTGGTCAGTCTACGTTCCGATACACACTATGGACAAACTGTGGGTGCTGAACTTAACAGTTTGGGTGATGAGTTTAAACATCCAGAATTAGAAGTCCTCTGCTTCAAAAAGAGCCCTCTGAAATGCCTTGACTGTATAGTTTGAAAGTTTGAAAAGGCCAAGCTCCAGCCCCTCTCCAGGAGACTGGTTCCGGAACCGGAGCTGTGTGTTGAGGTGAGGCTGACTATATCTAGCTGGTATCGCTCCACCTTATGCACCAGCTCAAGCTCCTTCCCCACCAGAGAGGTGACATTCCACATACTGAAAGCCAGTTTAGCAAGCCTGGGATCAGTCCGCCAAGATCTCCGCCTTTGACCGCCACCTAATCCACATAGCACCGGACCCCCATGATCCCTCCTGTGGGTGGTGAGCCCACTGGAGGGCGGACCCATGTAACTCCTTCGGGCTGAGCCTGGCCAAGTCCCATGGCTGGAAACCCGGCCACCAGACGCTAGCCATCAAGCCCCTCCCCCAGGCCTGGCTCCAGGGTGGGGCCCTGGTAACCCCATACCGGGCGGGGTACACTGAATCCTTTATCTAGAATTTATCATGAGAGTCTTAGTCTGGCCCTTCACCCGGGACCAGATTGTCTTGGGTGACCCTATCAGAGGCAAATTGCCCTGGACAACATAGCTCCTGAGATCACTGGGGCACGCAAACCCCCCACCATGATAAGGTGACGATCCATGAGGGTTGCTTCCCTGCGCCTTCAGGTTGGGAAAAGGGTCCTGACCATCATTTGTGCCTGTGCACCAAATGATGTTTCAGAGTACCCACCCTTTATGGAGGCTCTGACTGGGGTGCTGGAGGGTGATTCTCTTGGAGACTCCACAGTCCTACTGAGGGACTTCAATGCGCACGTGGGCAACGACAGTGAAACCTGGAAGGGGGTGATTGGGAGGAACGGCCTGCCCGATCTGAACCCAAGTGGTGTTCAGTTATTGGACTTCTGTGCTAACCGCAGTTTGTCCATAACGAACACCATGTTCAAGCATAAGGGTGTCCATATGTGCACCTGGCACCAGGACACCCTAGGTCGCAGGTCAATGATTGATTTTGTTATCGTGTCATCAGACCTGCGACCATATGTCTTGGACACTCAGGTAAAGAGAGGTGCAGAGCTGTCAACTGATCACCACCTGGTGGTGAGTTGGATCTGATGGCAGGGGAGGATGTCATTCAGACTTGGTAGACCCAAACATATAGTGAAGGTGTGCTGGGAAAGTCTGGCTGAGGCCCCTGTCTGGGAGGTCTTCAACTCCCACCTCCGGAAGAACTTCAACCACATTCTGAGGGAGTCTGGAGACATGGAGTCTGAATGGGCCATGTTCTCCAGCTCTATTGTTGATGCGGCGGCCCAGAGCTGCAGCCGCAAAGTGGTCGGTGCATCTTGTGGTGGCAACCCACGAACCAAGTGGTGGACACCAGTGGTGAGGGGGGCCATTAAGCTGAAGAAGGAGTTCTATCAGGTTTGGTTGGCTTGTGGGACTCCCGAAGCAGCTGAGTTGTACCGGCAGGCTAAGCGGAGTGCAGCTCAGGTGGTTGCTGAAGCAAAAACCCGGGTATGGGAGGAGTTTGGTGAGGCCATGGAACAAGACTTTCAGTCAGCCTCGAAGAGATTCTGGCAAACTGTCCGGCGGCTCAGGAGAGGGAAGCAGCTCCCTGTCCACACAGAGATATCATCGGGCGGTGGAAGGAATACTTTGAGGATCTCCTCAATCCCACTGATATGCCTTCCACAGAGGAAGCAGGGCTTGTGGACGAGGGGGATGACTCACCTATCACAGGGGCTGAGGTCACCAAGGTGGTTAAAAATCTCCTTGGTGGCCGGGCCCTGGGGGTGGACGAGATTCGCCCCGAGTACCTCAAGGCCCTGGATGTTGTAGGGCTGTCATGGTTGACACGCCTCTGCAACATTGCGCGGAGGTCGGGGACAGTGCCTTTGGCATGGCAAACCGGGGTGGTGGTTCCTCTTTTCAAAAAAAGGGGACCGGAGGGTGTGCTCCAACTTTAGAGGGATCACACTCCTCAACCTCCCTGGGAAGGTCTATGCCAAGGTACTGGAAAGGAGAGTCCGGCCGTTGGTCGAACCTCGGATTCAGGAGGAGCAATGTAGTTTTCGTCCTGGCCGTGGCATATCGGACCAGCTCTTTACCCTCTCGAGAGTTCTCGAGGGTTCATGGGAGTTTGCCCAACCAGTTTACATTTGTTTTGTGGATTTGGAGAAGACATTCGACTGCGTCCCTCGTGGTTTTTTGTAGGGGGTGCTTCGGGAGTATGGGGTATCGAGCTTGTTGTTACAAGCTATTCGGTCTCTGTACCACCATTGTGAGAGTTTGGTTCGTATTGCCAACACTCGGTCGGACTCATTCCCAGTGAGAGTTGGACTCCGCCAGGGCTGCCCTTTGTCACTGATCCTGTTCATAATTTTTATGGACAGAATTTCTAGGCGCAGCCAGGGAATGGAGGGTGTCATGCTTGGTGACAACAGGATCTCATCTCTGTTGTTTGCCGATGATGTTGTCCTGCTAGCTTCATCCAGCAATCACCTACAGTTCTTGCTGTGGCGGCTTGCAGCTGAGTGTGAAGTGGCTGGGATGAGAATCAGCACCTCCCAAGTCCGAGTCCATGGTCCTCAGCCTGAAAAAGGTGGATTGTCCTCTCTGGGTTGGGGACAGGCTCCTGCCCCAAGTGGAGGAGTTCAAGTATCTTCGGGTCTTATTCACGAGTGAGGGGAGAATGGAGCGAGAGATTGACAGACGGATTGGAGCAGCATCTGCAGTGATGTGGACATTATACCGGTCCGTTGTGGTGAAGAGGGAGCTGAGTTCTAAGGCAAAGCTGTCGATTTACCACTCAATCTACGTTCCTTCTCTCACCTATGGTCACGAGCTTTGGGTAATGACCGAAAGAACAAGATCGCGGATACAAGCGGCTGAAATAAGCTTTCTCCGTAGGATTGCTGGACTCACCCTCAGAGATAGGGTGAATTGCTCAGTCATCCGGGAGAGGCTCAGAGTAGAACCGCTGCTCCTCCACATTGAAAGGAGTCAGTTGAGGTGGTATGGGCATCTGATTAGGATACCTCCTAGACGGCTCCCACTTGAGGTATTTTGGGCACGCCCCACTGGGAGGAGACTCCAGGGCAGACCCAGGACTCGGTGGAGAGACTATATCTCCCAGCTAGTCCGGGAATGCCTTGGTATCCTCTCTGAAGAGCTGGAGCAGGTGGCTGGGGAGAGGGAAGTCTGGGCTTCTCTGCTTGAACTGCTGCCTCTGCGACCCAGACCTCCAGAAAAGCGGTAGAAGATGGATGGATGGATGTATAGTCTGATTTTGGTGAGCATGGGAAGTGCTTCAAGCATGGAGGAGACCCAAGGACAGATTGAGGATCCTCTGGTGAAGTTATTTCTCTCAGCTGATTTGGGAATGCTGGGGTTTCCTCACAGAGGAGCTGGAGGTTTTGGCCATAAAGATGTGATGTTGTATGAGCACTGACAGTAGGGAAAAAAAAATGATAAATGGAAGTAAAGCCAAAATTTACAAACCAATCAATCTACCCCTACAGAAAAAACAAAACAAAAAAACACTTTTCAAATGTGGAAAAAAAAAACCACTCCTGAAACACATGTGATACACATCCACTTGTTTATACAAGGAAAGATGGTTTTAGAACATTTGAAGGTGGCGGAGTGGTTAGCACTGCGGCAGCACAGCAACTCACCCTTGGCCGGGGGATCCTCGGTTCAATCCCAGCCCCCGACCGACAGTGATCTGTGTGGAGTTTGCATGTTCTCCCCGTGTCTGCGTGGGTTTACTCTGGAATTTATCCGGTTTCCTCCCACATGCCAAAAACATGCAAGTTAGGTTAATTGGCATCAAACTGGGGATTATAAATTGTCCTTAGATATGACTGTGAGAGTGAATGGTTGTCTGTCTCTCTGTGTTGGCCCTGCGATGGACTGGCGATCTGTCTAGGGCATACCCTGCCTCTCGCCCAAAGATGCTGGGATAGGCTCCAGCCCCCCCGCGATCCGAAAAGGATTAAGTGGAAGAAGATTAATGAATGAATGCGTTTCACATGTGAGCACCTGAATTTCATGCATTTTTGTCTGTAAGAGCATTCAGAGTCTAGAGATTGACAGATATTGATAATTTTACTTAGACATAAAGAAGTGGATGTTGGGGACAGGCTCCTACCCCAAGTAGAGGAGTTTAAGTTTCTTGGGGTCTTATTCACGAGTGAGGGGAAAATGGAGCGAGAGACTGACAGACGGATTGGAGCAGCATCTGCAGTGATGCGGAGGTTGTACCGGTCTGTTGTGGTGAAGAGGGAGCTGAGTTCTAAGGCAAAGCTGTCGATTTACCACTCAATCTACGTTCCTACTCTCATCTATGGTCACGAGCTTTGGGTAATGCCCGAAAGAACAAGATCGCGGATACAAACGGCTGAAATGAGCTTTCTCCGTAGGATTGCTGGACTTACCCTCAGAGATAGGGTGAGGAGCTCAGTCATCCGGGAGAGGCTCAGAGTAGAACCGCTGCTCCTCCACATTGAAAGATGTCAGTTGAGGTGGTATGGGCATCTAATTAGGATGCCTCCTGGACGCCTCCCACTTGAGGTGTTTCAGGCACGTCCCATTGGGAGGAGACCCCGGGGCAGACCCAGGACTCGTGGAGAGACTATGTCTCCTAGCTGGTCTAGGAACGCCTTGGTATCCTCTCTGAATAGCTGGAGCAGGTGGCTGGGGAGAGGGAAGTCTGGGCTTCTCTGCTTGAACTGCTGCCTCTGAGACCCGGACCTCTGGAAAAGCGGTAGAAGATGGATGGATGGATGGATGAATAAAGAAGTGGATACTATCTTTCTAGCACAGGAAAGCAGTGTGCTCATCACAGGGGAATTTTGGCGTAACTATATTTGACCAAGGGGATGGGCCAAGCCCAACTGGTAGTTCAAACTCAGAACCTCCTGCGCCGGAGTCCAGAACTCTGTCTCACCAAGAGGGTTGACCCACTTGGCAATCGAAGTAGGACTTGACTGTTACATCCCCCCCACCACCCAATTTTGACATGTCCCTATGTCAGAAATGCACTTAGTGACATTAAGAATTTCTGCATTCTGTCTGTCACCACCAGTGAGTCCTATTGACTACATCTCTTATGACTGGGACTACACACCACTCCTGGACCAACACTGGTGGCCTCTAGGGATGGGATTGATATGCCACCACCAAGTCCTACCAACAAACACCAATTGTGACCAAGGGGACAGGTGGTGAAGCCCATCTGGTGACATCCAACCAGAGGTTTGAACTCACAACTCCAGAGTCCGGCACTCTACCTGTGTCACCAAGAGTGTCGACCCACTTGGCAAGCCAAGTAGGAATGCTTTCTGTCATGGGCAGTGACAGCGCCCCCCTCCCCTCCTGCCGCAAGTTCACCAATTCATCACTGCACCTAAGGCAGAGGACACACCTGTACCCGCTCATCAGCCAGCGTACTTAAGGAGGGCTCCTCCACGCAGTCAATGCTGGCTCATCTGGGTATGCTGCCCTTAATTCAGGCAAGCAGGTCGTTTTTTGCTAGCTTTAGACATGTTGTCTAAACTGCTCTCTCTCATGTTGCTTCAGGTTGCTACCATCGTGCGGGTGTGTCTCGGGACTGCGTGCGCTCTCTTGCCACCTCATCACCTCCCCAGCAACAGATCTTCACCTGGGTCAGGCACTCCAAGCTCATTCCCCCTTCCCTACTAGTTCATCTATTCCCTGCTGGAGTCCTGCTGTCCTCCCTCAGAGTCCCGAGTAAGTGGCAATTTGGCTCGCCCATTTCCCTTTCTCTGCTTCTCTGCTGACAGCTCTCGCTTTTCTCTCCGCAGGTGGATTGAATCTTCTGGCGAGTGGCTGTTTTTCTAACGTTGCGCTTTTTCTACATTTAATAAATTATTGAACGTTCCCCCCTTGTGTGGTTTCGTCTTGTGCTCGCATCGTGCACGTGAGCTGTCAGCTATCATGACAGCTTTCATTGACTCAGATACATTACTATGTGAAACAAATAAAATTAATGTTGATCACTTGGATACCACAAAAACACCTTTCAACAGTGCAAGAAGGGGTTCTATCAGTGTTAAATTAATAAGTGTCAGCCTCCTTAGAAAGTTGAGCTCAGCTCATGCTCATAAAACCTGATATAGAAATCTTGACAATGAAAACGTCGTAATGTGATTCAGTAAATCCTTGATAGATTGCTGAATTCACATGTTATATGCTCTCACGAACTGCGATGAATAAACATGTAAAATTGAAAGCAGAGTTGACTGTTTTGTTTTTCTTATTAAAGACAAGAATAAAAAGATGTTTTTACCTTTATATGTTTCAACTGCCATTGCAGTCGTCTACGTGGATAATACGCAGTATCACGACCAGTCACCAGAGCACTCCACAAGCAAAACAAGAAAATGAAAAGCAACAAATTTGACCAGAAAAATTTGATATTGAAGATTTGATGCTTAAAAAAATTATACTATAATGTTGCCGTGATTGTGTAGCTCTAAAGGATAATTTGACATATGTGGAGAACACGAGGTGCGCGGGTGCACTTGGGGGGGGCGCCTTACCACAACCTGCCTGGTTAACAGGAGTCTCGGCTGCTGCTTTACCCGTGTGCCACCGCTGTCCTTTGCGGCACCACGGATTCAACATGGCACCCCTCCTGGTGCACGGCTATCTAAAAATTAAAAGTTAATAATAATACTGTGGAGGATGGAATCAGATGAGACAGCAAGCTGACGACACAGAACTTTATTCTCCTCCAACACAGAACAGACTAGATCTGAGTGCCAAAGCGGACTGCTTTATACATTTTCTTCCCGCCTCTGGCACTCAGGGTAAACACATTAACATAACAGTTACAAAGCGTGAACACATATCAGCATACACATTAACATACACATCACAGAGCAAGGCTTAGTACAATAGATTTGCGCCCCTGCGTCCTCAGGTGTGAGCCTGGCACAGCGGGGGCGAAAGGCGCATCTTTATTTACTTCATACCCCCCCAGCGCTCTGGCACCCTTGGCTGGCTCCCCCAACACCCCGAAGTACTGGGTGGAGTGTAATCTCCTTTGTGTCACCACAATACCACCATGATTGTGGACTGTAATTGTCACGGTGGCCCTCGCGAGCCACCATAAGACGCCACAAGTCACCGGTGAGTTCGCAATGATGTTTATTAAGGATAAAGGAACAGAAGGATATCGCTCAATGACAAAGTAAAGAGCCACGATGGGCTAAAACACACTACACGGGAACAGAGACAGTAAGGCTGAACAAGCTCACTTACAATACTGACCGTGGACGAGGGATGCTCGTTAACGATGAGAAGACGAGGAATGAAAAGGGTTGTTTGACGGGGACTGCTGCCACGAGCTGCATTCAGCATCCGCTTTTTATGCCAGACGCTAATGAGCCCTGAATGCAGCACAGCTGTTCGGCTTTGACAGCAGGAAGCTCCCCCGAGCGATGTCACAATAAGAGCCCGGGGAGCCAGAGGGGAAACACTGCTGTCAAAGCCTGAAGGGGATGATGTATGACCCGAGCGCTGATGAGATCGGCGCTCGGATCATAACAGTAATGGTCAGATCAGTTGCATATCATATGCAGACACATATGCACGCTCGTGATGACCCACCACAATCTACAGGGACATTCATCCTCACACTCAAAAGGTCCGGAACACAATTTGCATGCAGAGGACAATGCACAGACGGACAAAGAGCCAACCAATGTCATGCTAACCATGTGTATTGACTGTTATGTTAATGTGCCATGCATTCTCTCTTCCTGTATCACTGATAAAAGAGCTTGTGTGAGATGCCTCAAAAACTCTACACAGCAGAGCACAGCACAGTAGCGCACAGTGCTACAAGTGAGTCTCATTATGTTGGAAGAAATAAAGCTGCAACCTTCCAGCTCGTCTTATCTCGCCTGAACTAATTCCTTCACACACTTTGACTAAATGACGACCGTCACAAAAAACGCCCAAATAACAAAATAAATCTTTTTTTATTTACAGACAAATGGGAAACACTGATGCAACAGTTGCAGCCAAACGGATCATTCTGCTGTGTATAATAATGTTCAGTGTTTTGTACTTTAATATTGCTAAAATATAAACAGATGCACTGCAATGGGTCTCAAATATGTAATTGTGTCCCGTGATAGTACTGCATGAGTTTATTGACGATACACTATAAACTATACATACAGTGGTGTGAAAAAGTGTTTGCCCCCATTCCCGAGTTCTCATTTTTTTGTATGTTTGTCACACTTAAGTGTTTCATATCATCAACCGGATTTAAATATTAGACAAAGATAACACAAGTAAACACAAAATGTAGTTTTTCAATTAAGGTGTTTATTATTAAGGGTAAAAAAAAAAAATAAATCCAAACCTACATGGCCCTGTGTGAAAAAGTGATTACCCCCGCTGTTAAAACATAAAGTAACTGTGGTTTAGCACATCTTTGGAATGCTGAGTTCAAGTTCTCTAGCCACACCCAGGCCTGATTACTGCCACACCTGTACTCAATCAAAAAATCACTTAAATAGGACCTGCCTGACAAAGTGAAGTAGACCAAAAGATCTTCAAAAGCTAGACATCATGCTGCAATCCAAAGAAATTCAGGCCATTATGTTAATAATAAACACCTCATTTAAACACTTTTTCACACCACTGTAAACAAAAACATCTATAATGGTGACTGAACATCTCCTATTCCACAAAGTACAAGATACAGCACATATGAATATAAGATAAAAGATCACACAAATAATCCTGACAAACAAATAAACAAAAGTTCTTAAACAGGCACTAATTTTGGATGTCTGATCCATTTTCAATAATTCTGTAATTAATATCCCCACAATCAAATAAAACAGTGTCGTTCAATCCATTTTATATTTGTCAAAGTCTAACATGCATGATTGCTTACAAATAGCCTACACTTCTTTGTATTCCACTTTCAAACACGGCCTACAGTTGGGTCTGTAAAGTCTAATTGGGCTACTTGTTTTCACACAAGAATACTTTCTATTGGCATGCACTAGTAGTATTTGAAACACAATTTTCCACTCAACTCTTCCTCCTATCATCTCCATCTACAAGTTATGTGTGAATTGTTTGTCTCAGAATTATGCTAATACAGTAACTACTGCCAATTAATAATTTCAGGCATATTGTGATAGTGTGATTGCAGTCATAGACGTTTTCATGAATAAAGCTAAAAGAAAACAATTTGCCTTTCAAATACTACATTTTAAATGATATCCTAGATGGAGGAAACCTCTGATCATCCTGGTCAATGTGACACTGATGATTGGTACAATCAGTGTGATTACTGTAAACATATTAATGGTATGGTGGCACTCACGCACAATGCTGCTGTTATGGGCCGTTTCATTTGGGGACAACGTGACTGGCCGATCAGGCCTCATTATTAAGCATCGCAGTTCATGAGCTGCTTTGTAGTGACTGTTTATGGTAGAATGTGGGTGCTTGGTGTGAGGATATGAGGTTGATCTAGTTAATGATGAAAGTGTAGGGTTAGAAGATAAGTAAAACTATGTTCCGATCCACAGTGTACTTCAACTGTATTCCCTACTCCCTGTTCCGTTCTCAGGGAATATCACTTCAGTCAACTGCTCTTCACAAAATTTCTCCATTTGAAACACCCTTTAACCATTAGCTCCCTCCTCCATGCGTTACCACGGCAACCATGGAAACATACTGATACTATGGTGGATAATTAATATTTCTGAAATAAAATTTTAATCCATTATATTTTTTATTACTATTGGTTGATATAAACAACAACCAGCATCAGTTTAGCTTGTTAATAACGTTAGCAACAATAGTTTGTTTTACTCGTATTTGAGGCACAGTGGTTTATGGGTAATCTTGTCGATTTGCGGTGAAGTCATGTACCGTTGTTCACTTCTTCCCTGACTCAGTTCTCAGTTCCCTTTGAACTGAACATCTTTCGCTCCATTTGGTTTGGAATCTCACTTAATATGGCGGAATAGCCTGTGCAGTCCACTTTGGAGTACACTATTGGGTGATCAGAATGCACCTTAAGAGTACTTCATCAGCTAATGGAACAATTTTCCCAAGAGACTAATAGAGAAATGTGTGAACCAGTGTGAGCCTGGTTTCGTTAATTGTATTAAATACTATGATGTAATTCCTGTGTCTGATATCAACCAGACAAAATAATCTCTTCCTGAATGTGGGAAAAACCAAGGGGATTGTGGTAGACTTCAGAACGGGACACACACAGCATTCCCCTCTGATCATTCCTTGGGGTGCACATCTGTGAAGACCTCTCCTGGTCCGACAACACCGCATCGCTGGCCAAGAAGGCTCAAACTCGCCTCCATTTCCTCCGCAACCTGAGGAGAGCATGAGTCCCACCTCCCATCATGTGCTCATTCTACCGGGGTACTGTTGAGAGCATCCACACCAGCTGCATCACAGCGTGGTATGGAAGCTGCACCACCTCCTGCCAGAAGACACTACACCGCACAGTGAAAGCAGCAAGCAAGACCATTGGTGCCCCTCTGCCCCCTCTCTTGGGCATCTACCTCACCTGCCTCACCCACAGAGCCATCAACATTGCAGGCAACACCTCCCACCCCTCACACTCCCTCTTCAGCCCCCTGCCCTGGGGGAAAAGATACTGGAGCATCCGGGCCCACTCCACAAGACTGCTAAACAGCTTTGTTCATCAGGCCATCAGGACTCTGAACTCTGTCCACCCCCCTTCCCCATCCCGAACTGTAATGCACTCACCTGCACAATAACTACTTCAGCTGTTGGCACAGAAAGACTGGCACACCAGCAGTAATACATTTGCTGCTGTCTGTTATTACAATATTGATCATGTGCAGTCCCATCTGTCACTGTCTGCACCTACACTACAACAGACTTGAAAACAAGTATTACTGCTCTCCTTTTCTGTATATAGGATTGCTGGGTTTCATCGTTGAACTTTATTTGCACTATGGGTTGTCTAGGTTTATCTTTTGTTGCCACTTGCACTACGGGTAGCATTACTGTACATAAACTGCTGCTGTTTTTCCAACCTTATTCCTTTTTCTTTTTTTATATTGTGCACACCACTACAGAGAGAGAGAGATAAACACCATTTCAATTCTACTGTATGTCCTGTACGTATAGTAGTATTGGCAGATAAAATCTTTGAATCTTTTGAATCTTCTGAATCACCTTGTATTTTCCCCAAAACACATTTAAATTTCAGCAGTCTCTTGACTGAGTTTAAAACACCACAGGCACAGGATGCAAAAAACACTTCTGAGTTTCAGTGTATGCTGCTCTCAGCCTGCTGTGAGTGCATATTTTACTTTATGTTATGATTGCCCTTTTCAGGGCATGAATGAGGCACCATACGCCAGCAGTGAGTTTGCGTGTTTATTAACAAAAAAGTAACAAAATAATACGCCACGAGGGGCAAAATATAAACAACTATAAATACGCCCTCGAGGGGGAATAACGTGAGACATGCAAACGCTCAAAAGAACCATGAAAGGTAACTTACAAATAGCGCGAGAGTCCACAGTCCAAAAGTAGAAAGAAGACTGGAATCAGGGGTAGGGGATTCCAGCCTGAGTAGGTCGAGGTCGCAGCGAGGAATGAACCTTGCTAGCGTCCTTAAGTAGTACTCCAAAAACACAAATACAAACAGGTGTGGAGACAACGAAATCAATAAAGCACAAACAGCTGTGACAGGCCATTAACAGACTGACAGGAGGAAGTCATGCCGCGACGCTGTCAAAATAAAAACACAACCATAAAGACAGATAAACATTACTAGATACATATACAGAAAAAAGGAATAATAATCAGGAGACCGGAGCACGGTACAGAACTGCACTCGGGATCATGACACTTTAGTACTGAAATTGAGCTAGGGATTAATTAGTTCTACAATTTACTAAGATCATTGTGCATGTCCACTGGATCTGTCATTTCTCAACTTCGTATTTACCATGTATGTGAAATAGAACACAAAGCGTTGGCTCCGGTGCAGTGAGATCCGTGCTGTAGTGTGTTGAGTTGTCTGTACTTTTGATTTGCATAAAGATGAAATTTTGTAACTTTATGCAAATGAGGTCCTGGAACCTGGCATCCATTGGCTGTGCAATGTGTTGCTGAATGTTTCAGTGGTTTCTGATGTCAAATGATGACAGATTCATTAAGTGCACCTGCTATTTCTCACAGGAAGTGTTAGAAACACTTTGCTGGTTTGTTTTATAAGATATGAGACTCGTGATTCGTCTTGACATCAGGGAGCTTTAGTTCATGAAAGACAGCCCATTTGCCAGATCCGTCGACCAATCAGGTGCAGCCTGTGTGCTGTCAGTAGCAGGATGAATGAGAGTCTTTCACTGGGACAGAGCTTTTTGATTATTGGTTTTCCAAAAAGACAATTCTTTTCTGCCACTCCACCAGGTTACACCTATCCCTGCACTGCAACGCATCACCAGTGTGATGCCTTTCAACAAAAAAATGAAGCAGTGTCAGATATTGCATGTCATTAAGCTGCAATATCTGGACTCCCTGCGTGAGTGGAGTTTGTATTCCACTTGCACCGAGGAAAGGCTGTGAACTTATCTGTGTGAGCAGTTTGCTCATATCTGGATTGTCTGCTCGTCTTTGTGCTCAAGCTGCATTCTGCCTCACATGTGTGCAGACCTTGGCAACTGGGCCCACAGCTACAGCACATAGATCTAATCTTGTTTGCAAATGCATGGACATGCATGGATCATGTTGTTACCTGTTGATATCTGACCACACACTAGATGGCAGTATGACTCAAGCCAGGTCTCAATCTCCACCATTCCTCTTCACTCTCCTAATGCTCAGTCCCGTTCTCCTCCACCTGGAATCTGCAACCAGCTGCTTTAATGGAATGTCAAGAAAAGGCAGAATTGTGCCTGCCTGGAATACAGAAAGACTTGGAACAATCCAAAAGCTGAAGCATTACTGCAATCAAAGGATCCTCTCAGTTCACTTTTTTTTTGCTCAGTGGTTGCTGTTCCAGACTGCAACAGCACTCAGTCATCTCTAAAGCAATGACAACCATATATAGTAGCTCTAAAGAAAGAATTCCAAATTTTATGTAGCTGGATTTTCCAAGCAATCCCAGAAAACTCACTGGTGTGAACCTACACATTTTAATGATAATCCACATGAATACATTCCTTTTTATCCATTTCTATGCATTCTCAGAAAATGCATCTTGGTGCCATTTGCCGTTTCTCATCTATTCCGTTATGTTCCGTCTCTGCACCCTTGCCTTAGTGGACACAGAGTTTCTTGTGATTGAGTGTGACCTAGGATACCAGTGCTGTCACTGAAGCGAGCTGCATTGACATGCTTGCAGATGACAAGTATTTGAGAAATGATTAGGCACCATGTCATTCCATGCACACAGCACGGGGTACACATTATTGCTGTCAGTTTTCCTCTGTGTGCTTAAAGCAAGAATATCCTGGAAGTAACAATACTGCGAGAGACTGTCTCAAGCAGCAGAACTTGCATTTTTCTTTAGTTCACTTCAATGCCTTCATCGTTATTGCACAAATGTATCTCCAGTGGTAAAAGGCAAAAAAAAAGCAATATTACACAAGAGGCAGTATGGTATCATTGACTATATAACTGTAGTGATTCATTGTAGGCCCAATGGGAAGCGGCAGACTGAAGACATCACCACAGTTATATATTCATGATGCTTTACGACCTCGAGTGGGATATTGCTTTTATACAACAGTTCCACAAGTACACTTTATTAAATGACAGCAATGCTGGACAAATATGATGACTTTTTGTATGTTTATCTGGTTATTTTGCTCAACAGAGAAAAATAGTCTTTTCTAAATGGACCCAGTTAACTGTTGCTAAGCATTTCAATAAGCATAATCTAGAAAGAATAGGACTATTGTCAGTTTATACATGTAACAAAAATAATACTGCCCAGTGCAGAAGTCAGTGTTTAAAAACCTACGTTTTGTTGAGTTGCGGCAGTGGCTAGTTTGTTGTTAACTTGTTAATGATTTACCATGTCTTCTGTGCGCTTTGGTTGTGTTTTCTTGGCATTTTCAGAGGGAAAAAAAGAGTCCATCACAAAGTTGTTATGGTTGGCTATCTATTTGAGACAGTAAATCCAACTCTATTTCAATTCAATTCAATTCAACTTTATTTATATAGTGCCATTTCACAACAACAGTCATCTCATAGCACTATCAACTTTAGGGGGGACCCCCACAGTTGCAGAAAGACCCCAGCAATCAGGCGATCCCCTGTGAGCAAGCACTTGGCGACGGTGGAGAGGAAAAACTCCCTTTTAACAGGAAGAAACCTTCAGCAGAACCAGGCTCAGGGAGGGGCAGTCATCTGCTGCGACTGGCTGCGGGGTGAGGGGATAGAGAAGAAGAAAAGAACAGACATGTAGAGAGCAAACAGCACGATGGGGACTCAATCTATGGGAGAGAACAAACAAATGTTAATGACCAGCAAAAAAAAAAATATTTCATAGAGAGTGAGGAAAGGAGTGAGGCCCAGTGCATTACTGGAGGTCCCCCGGCTGACTAAACCTATTAGCAGCATAACTAAGGGAGGGTTCAGAACGACATGATCCCTCCCTAATTGTAGGCTATATCAAAAAGGTAGGTTTTAGCCCTATTCTTAAAAACAGAGATCGAGTCTGACTCCCGAATCCAGATTGGCAGCTGATTCCACAGGAGAGGAGCTTGATAACTGAAGGCTCTGCCTCCCATTGTACTTTTGGAGATTCTAGGTATTACAAGTAATCCTGCATTTTGGGAGCGTAGTGCTCTGTTAGGATGATACGGTAGTATCAGATCTTTTAAATAAAAAGGAGCCTGATTGTTTAGAGCTTTGTAAGTAAGAAGAAGGATTTTAAACTTAATTCTAAACTCTATGGGAAGCCAATGAAGGGAGGCCAGAACCGGAGAGATATGATCTCTCTTTCTAGTACCTGTTAAAACTCTTGCTGCAGCATTTTGGATCAGCTGAAGACTTTTTAAAGATGTTTTAGGACAGCCTGATAATAAAGAATTACAATAATCTAATCTCGAGCTAACAAAAGCGTGGATCAGCTTCTCAGCATCACTCTGAGACAAGATGCTCCTAATCTTGGCAATATTACGCAAATGATAGAAGGCAGTCTTAGAAACAAATTTAATATGTGAATTGAAGGACAAATCCTGATCAAAAATAACTCCAAGGTTCCTCACAGAGCTATTAAGAGAAAGAGTAACTGCATCCAAACTGAAAGTTTGATTTGGAAAGGAATTTCTAAGGTTTTTTGGACCAACAAGAATGACTTCAGTCTTATCTGAATTTAATAGCAGGAAATTACAAGTCATCCAAGCTTTGATTTCCTTAAGACAGGCTTCTAACTTGGCTAATTGATTAGTATTGTAACGTCAGGGCCATTTTAAGGGAGCCAGGGATTTCCCGGCATGCTTTGCCAGTTTGAAACGTTACTGTGTGTGTTAAATGTGTTATTTCTGAGTTATACTGCCGTGTCATTATAACTGCATTATAATGACCCAGCAGTGTTTAGCAGGATTAGGGCAAGATGTACCATGTGTGTGTAACCATGATTCAAACAGGGGTCTGGGAGAATGATCTCCACTACTCTCTCTGCTCAGAAGCAAGTTGGGGTTGGGGTGTACAAAATAAATCTGGTTGATCACAGCCATCTGCTCCATTTTCTTTGTGTGAACCTTGCAAACGTCACAGTATCATCTGGCTTCATTGACAGGTATAATTGTGTGTCATCTGCATAACAATGAAAATGTATACAGTGCTTTCTAATAATGTTGCCTAACGGAAGCATATATAAACTAAAAAGAGTAGGGCCTAGCACAGATCCCTGTGGAACTCCATGACTAAGCTTTGAGCTGAAAGAAAACTCATCATTTACATGAACAAACTGGAACCTATCAGATAAATAAGATCTAAACCACTGCAACAAAGTTCCATTAAGTCCAACATAGTGTTCTAATCTATCAAGTAGAATATTATGATCAATAGTATCAAAAGCTGCACTAAGATCTAAAAGGACAAGTACAGAAACTAGTCCATTATCAGATGCAATGAGGAGGTCGTTAGTGACCTTCGCTAAGGCTGTTTCAGTACTATGATGGATTCTAAACCCAGATTGAAACTCTTCAAGTAAACCATTTCCCTGCAGGTGGTCAAATAATTGCGTAGCAACAACTCTTTCTAAGATTTTTGAAATGAAAGGGAGATTAGAGATTGGTCTATAGTTAGCTAAAGCTCCTGGATCTAGCGTTGGCTTTTTGAGTAAGGGTTTAATTACAGCCGTTTTAAAAGCCTGCGATATATGGCCTAAAGTTAATGAAGAATTGATTAATTGATCTAGCTCATCTGTTTTGTTTAAGCTGGTGTAAAATATCTTGCTGGATATTAATAAGGGCTGGACTTCTTTGTCACAGAGGTCTGGGTTGAGACCTCACTGTGGAAATTAAACACAACATTACAATTCTCACATACAGTTGAAACCAGAAGTTTACATACACTGTATAAAAAGACACATAACCTTTTTTTTTTTTCCTCACTGCCTGAAATTAAATCAGAAAAAACTTTTTCCTCTTTTAGGTCAGTTAGGATTACCAAAATTACTTCTATTCACTAATTTATTTTTTTTTTAGATTTTTTTTTATTGCTTTCTTGAAAGTCAGTTTATATACATTTCCTTAGGCATTAGATACATACAACATACAACATACATATTAGACACATTTTAATTTCATCAAACCACAGGACATGCCTCCAAAAATTAAGGTCTTTGTCCCTGTGTGAATTCCAAATTCTAATCTGACTTTTTTATGTTGCTTTTGGCATAATGGCATCTTCCTCACTGAGTGGCCTTTCAGCCCATGCTGGTACAGGACTCATTTCACTATGGATAATGACACCCTTTTAGCTTCAGACAGCATCTTCACAAGGTTTTTTGCTTTTGTGCTGGGATTGATATGCACATTTCACACCAAAACATTCATCTCTTGAACAGAGAACCTGTCTCCTTCCTGATCGGTAAGATGGCTGGACATTCCCATGGTGTTTAGATAATTGTTTGAATAGATGAACGTGGAACCTTCAGACATCTGGAAATTGGACCCAAGGATGAACCAGACTTGTGGCTGTCCACAATTCTTTTCCTGATGCCTTGGCTGATTTCTTTTGATTTTCCATGATGTCACACAAGGAAGCAGTGTGTCTGAGGTGTGCCTTAGAGTACATTCACAGGTCTGCCTCCAATTAACTCAATTATTGTCACTTTACCTATCAGAATCTTCCAAAGCCGTGACCATCATCTGAGCTTTCCCAAATTGCTTAAAGGCATAGTAATTAATCTTAGTGTATGTAAACTTCTGACTTTGAAGACCCCCCCGCCCCACAAAAACAAAACAAAAAAAATTAAATTAAAAAAATTTTAAAAAAAATTGCAAATACAGTATAAAAGTTATTTAGGTTTAAGGTTTAATGTTTATTTGAAAGGGACATTACATACTAATGAACATTAATACAAATGCAAGAATGCAAGATTTAGCAATATTGCTAATTTGAATCTGTAGTCCCTCTTCTATTTAGCAAATGGAAATAATTTTGGTAATCCTAACTGACCTAAAACAGGACAACAATTAGTCTGATTTAATTTCAGTGAGGGAAAAAAAAACTTATATGTCTTTATACAGTGTATGTAAAGTTTTGGTTTCAACTGTATAAGTAGCCACTGATATTAAATCTGACAATTACTAAAACACAGCTGAGTGAGTGATACATATTCAGTGAAATCCTCAAGTGCTATTAGAGGGGAATATAGTAGCTCCTGGAATTCCTATTGATTATCTGGTCAGAATTAACTGCTGTATAAAATAAAATATATGCACACTGCAGTCAACAGGTAGCTGCACCTTACAGGTTGTATGTCACAGATTTAAAATGCAGACTCAAAATGTTGAACAGTTAAAGGACAGAAATGACAACAATGGCATGTCATACCATTACTAAAATCTTGGTCCTTGAACTGCTTGGATGGAACTGGGATAAAAACATTTGATGACTCTGGAAGTGCACAGTTTCAGAGACCAGAATCACTTTCTGATGGACTGCAGGGTGACAACGTTGTGATCCTCTATACACATTGCTTCAGGAAATTGTCTTCTAGTCATGGTAGCCAATAGGTGTAAGGCTGCCATAGTTGGCAGGTTGGAGACGCTGGTCCCCCTTTTCAAGAAGGGGAACTGGTAGGTGTGCTCCACTCTTCAGCCTCCCTGGGATGGTCTCGAGTCCTGGAGGGAGAGTTACACATTACTAAAATCTCAGATTCAGGGGAACATTGTGGTTTTCTTCATTCTTCATTTCTTCATTGTGAAGAAATGAAGAATGAATGTTTACCCTCTAAATGAATGTTTACCCTCTAAACCCGTGAGTTTGCCCAACAAGACCACAGGTGCTTTGTGGACTTCCTTCCTTCCTTTAACCACTTAATCATTTTGGGTCATTGGTGGTGGGAGGTGAGGGCTGGACCTTATCCGAGGGTTGTTTTTTTTTTTTACTCTTTATTTAATATGGACATAACAAATTACATTAGTACAATCACAAGGAGAGACCAGATGTTTTGCATAGGTGTATATAGCACAAGTGCTAATTCTCAACACCAGTCCATAGGTGGCTTATATAGGTCATAAGTTAGCCTATACATACAAAATTTATAAGCTAATTAAAATTACAAATACATTACAAATTATAAATAGAGCAAGAGATCCATGATCACAACAAACATAATAATTCAGACTAGATATGTACACATTGCTGGTGGGATTTTAGCCAATCTTTAACGCCTCTGTCGAAGAGGTTGGCATTTGTCTCCAATTTTAAGTGAGCTGGCAGAGAGTTCCATAAGTTTGCCCCTTTTATGGAGAAAGCAGACTGACCAAATGAAGTTCTAGACATGGTGACAATGCAGTCACCGTTGATGGAAGCTCGTGTGCTTGCTCTGCTAGAGCTCGAGCGTCTAGCCACCAAACCAGAAAAAGGAGGTGAAACAAGATTGTATAGACATTTAAAAACCAGTCTGATATTACAGAAGATAATAAAATTTTCAAAAGTAAAAAGATTGTGCTTGACTAAAATACCACAGTGATGCCACCGCATTGGTTTGCGGTCTAAGATTTTTATAGCCTGTTTATATATTGCAGTTATGGGTTTTAGTGTAATTTGAAATGTTTGTGACCAAGATGTGATACAGTATGACAGATGTGAAAGAATCATCGCGTGCATATATGTATGAGCAGTTCTGAATGACAAATCCCTTCTAATGAGACGGAAGCAATTTAAATTGGGTTTGACCTTCTTACAAATGTAATGCACCTGCTTGTCGAATCGCAGGTTCCTGTCTAGAATGATCCCTAAATACTTGACCTCATTCACTTCAGTAAGCACCTCATTTCCAATTTTAACATCAAAAACATCATTCATGGGCCTGTTTCTAATAGAGATACACATAGCAACAGTTTTTTTGACATTCAAGGTTAAATGCGACAACACAAGCCATTTAGAGATGTTCTGTAAAACCTGGGTCAGGTGCTCAGCTGCCATGCTAGCCGTTTTGGCAGACAGATAGATTACGGTGTCATCAGCATACATCTGGCAGCTGGCACCTGGGCAACTATTGGGCAAGTTGTTGATGTATATTGTGAACAACAATGGCCCTAGTATAGATCCTTGTGGTACTCCCATGTTATTGGTGAGCAACCCAGATTTCTCCCCATTGACCTTGGCACATTGTTCTCTCCCCTCCAGGTATGACGACATGTTCTGTGGTCGTGAGGCAGGGTACACCCTGGACAGATCGCCAGTCCACCGCAGGGCCAACATTGCTAACAATCAGGTGAAAGTTAGGATTTGCCAGAGTAGCCCTTTGTCACTGATTTTGTTCATACATTTTATGGACAGAAATTCAAGGTGTACTCAAGAAGGGGAAGGTATCATGTACTGCATTCTCAGAATCTCACATGGATGATGTGGTTCAGCTTGAAAAATTATGCAGTGGCCTCCAACTTGCACTGGGACAATTTGCAGCTGAATGAGAATTAGTGCTTCCAATTGTCAGCATCTCAGTAAATTAGAATATCATAATTCATAATCCCCTGTGGATCACCACCTTATCATGGTGGAGGGGTTTGTATGCCATAATAATTCCAGGGTGTCCCAAGGCACATTGGTCCTGGATGAAGGGACAGACAAAGAGAGCTCCTATGGATCCACATTAAAAATCAGGATCCAGTGGACCCTGCCTGGTTGCCAGGCTGGGGGGAAGGACTCAATAGCAAGTGGCTGGTGACCAGGTTACTGATCATGGGACCCAGCTGGGCTCAGCCCCAACATGTGTGGGTCGGGTGACAGTCTGGGGTTCTTTGTTTAGACTACTGCCCCCATGGCCTTGACCCCCAGATAAGAGGAAGAAGATGTGTGGATGGATGATTGGTAATTTAATTTCAAAAACTGGTCAAAAAGGCTTGACATATTTCACATTATGTGCAATTAATATTAAATATGTAAAAGTGTCTTTTTGAACTATTTTAGAAAATTACAAATCCATCCATCCATCTTCTTCCGCTTAATCCTTTTCGGGTCGTGGGGGGGCTGGAGCCTATCCCAGCGTCTTTGGGCGAGAGAATATTAACTTCTTCCACGATGATTTACTGAGATGCACTAGTACACGCATGATTACACTTCACCAGTGCCACATGCAAAGCCTCATTCTGTTAGACACACTAAACACCTAGTAATTATAATGCAAAATGAATAAAAACATGTAAGATTACAGACAACATACATATGCGGTCCTTTCTTGAACAATATACTGTATATATACATATATTTCTTGTATTATTAGGTGACAAATTGGAAGATAAAATGACATGTTTATAACCGTTGTTGTTTTATTTTTTTCCCGGCAGTTGGAAGGTTCATTGTAGAGTCTTGACTTGGTGCAGCTGTTGCAGACCATTGTTTCTGTCTTTACAGCTGACAGTTAATGACAACACCACTGCTTGATGACAGAATTGGCTGCCTGTGTAGTCCCAACTTTATTGGACATTTCTCAGGTATAGTCAGTATAAACGTTAGAAATAGAAAGATGCTGCTTTTTTGCTTGCATTAATAGACACACATAATATTGAATCACAACTGTCCAATAAAGGCACATAAAGTAGAAAGTGATCACATTAGGAAATTGTATTCGATAAAACAAACAAAAAAAAACACAGTATCAAGCAAATAACTTTAGACTGCCTTTAACCAACACAATGAAAAAAAATCAGATTTTACATATAAACAATTTCTGAGCATCTTCCATCTCCTGTGCAGTTTTGGTCACATGGACCACAGGAGACTGTTCAGCTGCTGACAACGTGACTGTGACAGGTCCCAGTGGGAGAAAAGCTTAGTCTTTGGAGTTGTGTTAAATCGATACATGGCTTTGTGTCTCCCCGTTGTTATCGAGTTTCCGGTGTGCCGGACTGCTGCCTCCATTGTCTCCTTAACTAGCTGCACTCTGCAGTGGTTTAATGGAAGAGGCTCTACTGGAGAGCATTACTCGTGTCATACTTGACTTCTCCCTGTGCTACAAGTCTTTTGCCAGTGTTATTCAAAATGATTTAGTGCATTTATTTTATGCATCATTTTGAACAGGGGCTTACTGCTGCAAAACAGTAGCTTCTGTTTATAACAATATCTGTGTGGAGTTTGCATGTTCTCCCCATGTCTGCGTGGGTTTACTCCGGGAATTCTCTGGTTTCCTCCCACATGCCAAAAAACATGCAAGTTAGGTTAATTGGCATCAGCTGGAGATTCTAAATTGTCCTTAGATATGACTGTGAGAGTGAATGGTTGTCTGTCTCTCTGTGTTGGCCCTGCGATGGACTGGCGATCTGTCCAAGGTGTACCCTGCCTCTAGCCCAAAGATGCTGGGATAGGCTGCCCCCCGGCAACGCAAAAAGGATTAAGCAGAAGAAAATGGATGGATGGATGGATGGATGGCGATGGTGCAGGGTTTTTATTTTTGTTTTAATATGATGCCATAATGTGGGAAGTGGGAAGTTTTTTTTCTTCATAAAGCAAGCTGGATTTCAGATTTACATTTCTATTATACAGTTGTGCTTAAGAGTTTACATACTCTCGCGGTATGTAAACTTATAAGCACAACTCCATGAATTCCTCTAGTAGTTTTCATATCCAGGTGAGCGCGCGCCCCCTCCATCCTGCTTCCCCGGCTCTACAGGTGATTACAGCACCTGCATGAGTAGATGCACCTGCTATCTCCTCCTCATCAGCGCTTGTAAGGACCATCTAGTGGAAGCCTCTGCACTGGCTCATTGGGGTAACTGCCTTGAGTACAACAGGCAAGTATTGTTTGTTTAGAGAAGTTTTCTTGAAGTTAAAATCTTCACTCCGCTCTTCACTGCTTAGATGCCACTGAGAGGCAGGTGGCCATGATCACACAACAGCTGCAAACAATTACGCAGCAGCAGAGCATGGTCACCGATCATTTGGCTAATATGTCTCACTTGGGTTCCTCTGCTCCAACTGCCTCTCCAGCATCTTCTGTTGTTCGCCATATTACGTTTGCAAGGATTTTCTATATCAGGTACAGCTATATCTGGGCCAGGTGGGGAGGGAGTACCCGGATGACATGTCTAAAATCCATTTTCTGACCCTTCTGCTTCGGGACCGGACGCTTAGTTGGGCTCGGTCCATTCTCGATAGTCCGGGGGGCTCAGACTACACTTTTGATGAATTTGTGGCCGATTTCATCCACACTTTTGACTGTAGCGAGAGTGAGGGGAACATTATGAGCCACCTGTTGTCTCTCCGCCAGGGGAGTCGGTCTGTGGCCAACTTCTCGGTGGAGTTTCGGGTCAAAGTGGTGGACTCTGGCTGGAATAATGTTGCGTTACGCAACGCCTTACTCCATGGTTTAAACTCCCACCTCCGTGATGACCTGGCGGTTTATGCTGTTCCCTCATCTTTGGACGGTCTTATTGATCAGGCAGTCGGATTGGACAATTGGTACCGCGACCGCGCGGAGCTCAAATCCTCCTCTTGCCCTCCCTTCGTGCATGTGCCTGTTCCGGCTACTGACACTGGGGGCGCTGACCTCTCCTCCAAACCAATGGTGCTCGGCTAGTCTCGGTTGACTGCGGAGGAGCACCAGTGGCGGAGGAAGGCTGGCGCATGCATGTACTGTGGTTCTTTGAAACACAGACTGGACAACTGCCCTCTGAAGCCAAAAGACGCAGCTCGTCAGTATGAGTGGGGGGGTCTGACGGGTGGGACCCATCTTCACCCCCCGATAATTTCTCTATTTAGGTCCTTATTCAATTGCCGGGGGTCAAGAGGAGGGTTACGGCATTACTGGATTCAGGGGAGGAGCAGGATTTCATCTCCTCCCAACTCGTTTGGGAGATGGGTATTCCCACTTTCAAATTGCCCACTCCCGTAAATGTTACCACCCTATCGGGCCAAGTATTTGCGTCAGTGTCAGAACGCCTGGCCCAGATATCAGTTCTTCTTTCTGGGAACCACCAGGAGGAATTATCATTCCTCATTTTTCCAAATTCATCCTCCGTAGTGGTTCTGGGTTATCCCTGGCTCTGGAGGCATAATCCCATAATCAACTGGGCTCAAAACTCCATCTCCTCATGGAGCCCATTCTGTTCAGCATCTTGTTTAAGTTCGGCCGAGTGTTCATCATCTCTGCCCATTTCCTTCCCCCCTGTCAAGCTGCCGGACCTCACCCTCGCTCCCAAGGTCTATCATGACCTTGGGGAGGTCTTTAGCAAGCCAAGAGTGCTGTCTCTTCCTCCACACCGCTCTTATGACTGTGCAATAGACCTCCTCCCGGGTGCGCGGCTGCCATTGAGCCGGCTCTATAGTATTTCTGGTCCGGAGAGGGAGGCAATGGAGAGATTTATTAAAGACTCTCTGAATGCTGGTGTTATTCGGCCCACCTTGGCTCCTCTTGGATAAGATTTCTTTTTTATTGGAAAGAGGGACGGATCTCTGTGTCCGTGCATTGATTATCGTGAGCTTAATATGATTACTGTAAAAGACAAATATCATCTGCCCCGATAACCTCTGCGTTTGAGCTCCTTCGGCGCATGCAAGTTTTTTCCAAACTCAATTTGCGTAATGCTTATCATTTGATCCATATTTGCGAGGGGAACGAGTGGAAGACGGCCTTTAAGACTCATTTGGAGCAATGTGAGTATTTAGTTATGCCTTTTGGGCTCACCAGTGCCCCTGCCGACTTCTAGCGTCTCATTAATGACGTCCTCCGCAACATGGTGAACTAATTTGTTTTCGTCTACTTAGACGACATTCTAATTTTTTCCCGCATGCCAGAGGAACTCAAGGTCCATGTTAGAGTTGTGTTACAGCGGCTCTTGGAGAACCAACTTTATGTAAAAGTTGAAAAGGGTGAGTTCTCCACCAGCTCCAGCTCCTTCCTGGGGTTTATTGTGGCAGAGGGGGAGCTGAGAGCCGACCCGGCCAAGGTAAAGGCTGTGCTAGATTGGCCTACACCTCACTCCAGCAAGGCGCTTCAGCGCTTCTTGGGGTTTGCAAACTTTTATCGCAGGTTCATCAGGAACTATAGTGGGGTTGCACAGCCTGTCACACAGCTGACCTCCATTAAGGAACCATTCCGCTGCTCCGAGGCGGCAGAACAGGTTTTTTCCAAATTAAAGAGCCTGTTCTCTCAAACTCCAATCTCGACTCAGGTCGACCCCCAGCTGCAGTTCACCCTCGAAGTGGATGCTTCTGACTCGGGGTGAACACTGTCCTCTCGCAGTGCTCAGCCTCCGACCAGAAGCTCCACCCGTGTGCGTTGAGAGATTACAACGTAGAGGATCGAGAGCTTTTTGCCATTAAGTTGGCGTTGGAGGAGTGGAGACATTGGCTGGAGGGAGCAGCCCATCCTATAGTCATGTGGACCGACCATAAAAATTTAGAGTACTTCCAGTCGGCCCACTGACTAAACGCCAGGCAGGCCCGCTGGGCCTTATTTTTCCATAGGTTTAATTTTACCATCACATACCGGCCTGGCTCTTGTAACATCAAACCTGACACTCTCTCCTGCCAATTTAGCTCTGGTAATGCAGCCCCCCATCCGTCTCCCAGCCTATTTTCTTACATTCTTGTGTTGTCGGAGTCCTTGCCTGGGATATTGAGCAGAGGGTCCGACAGGCCCAGTCCCTGGAGCCTGAACCAGCAGGGTGCCCGAAGAACCACCTGTTTGTGCCTGCCGCCCTCTGCAGTGATGTCATCCAACGGGGCCACACCAGCCACTTCGCTTGTCACCCTGGGATTGTCCGCACCATCGACTTGGTCCGGCAAGTGTTCTGGTGGCCCACCCTGCGGAGGGACATGCAGGACTATGTCAAAGCATGCCAGACTGTGTTTGCAATAAGTCTGACTCTTCACCCCCTGCTGGCCTGCTCCATCCCCTACCTGTGCCTAGTCGTCCCTAGTCTCACATCTAATTCAATTCAACTTTATTTATATAGCACATTTCACAACAACAGTCATCTCATAGCACTTTCAACTGTAGGGGAAACCCCCACAATTGCAGAAAGACCCCAGCAATCAGGCGATCCCCTGTGAGCAAGCACCTGGTGACAGTGGAGAGGAAAAACTCCCTTTTAACAGGAAGAAACTTCCAGCAGAACCAGGCTTAGGGAGGGGCAGTCATCTGCTGCGACTGGCTGGGGGGGTGAGGGGATAGAGAAGATGAAAAGAACAGACATGTAGAGAGCAAACAGCACGATGTGGACTCAATCTATAGGAGAGAACAAACAGTTGTTAATGACCAGCAAAAATATTTCATTGAAAGTGAAGAAAGGAGTGAAGCCCAGTGCACTGTTGGAGGTCCCCCGGCTGTCTAAACCTATTAGCAGCATAACTAAGGGAGGGTTCAGAGACACATGATCCCTCCCTAATTGTAGGCTATATCAAAAAGGAAGGTTTTAACCCTATTCTTAAAAACAGAGATCGAGTCTGACTCCCAAATCCAGATTGGCAGCTGGTTTCACAGGAGAGGAGTGACATGATTGTAGGACCCAGGAGACAGACGCTGACACGAGTAGATTAATTTGTCAATTATTTATTGATTAGTGAAGAGTGTGGCGTGTGTGAATGAGTGAGTGAGTGCATAGCAGTCTGGCCACTGGAGCTGAGCGGTTCTTGCTGCGACCTGGCAACCCTGGAACACACAAGCACAGGATGTTATTACAGTTCATGTGAACGGGAAGCTGAGGCTTGTGCTGCTTACTTGCAGGTGCCGCTGCGAGAGTCCTGCTGGCTCTGTGTCCTGGTGTAGCGTGGTGCGTGTGGTGTTCGGTGCCGAAGAGGTGAGGAGGAGATCCGAGGAGGAGGAGATGACGTCCCGTTATCAAGTGAGGTGAGTCCGCCGCCAGGGAGGTCCACCTGTTCACAGGGGAAAACACTTTGACAAGGTGAATGATGCTGTAGCTTACGTGGCGTGGCTTGGCGTGATGACTTGGTTCCAACTCTGGCTTGAGGTCGTCTCCTTGACGCGTTGCGAAGCAAAGGCGACAGACAACTCCATGCAGAGCAGTCCGAGACACTGGCTTTTAAAGCCTGCTGATTACCAATGGCAGGTGTGTGCGCAGCTGAAGTTAATGACGGCCCAGCGGCCGCCATGACAGTACTCCCCCCTCTAGAGGTACCTCCAGGCACCTGCCCTATCCTACCTGGATGCGCCCGATGGAAATCGCGGATCAGCTGCTTGTCAAGGATCAACGCTGGGTGAATCCAGGAGTGATGCTCAGGGCCAAAACCCTCCCAGTCCACCAAATACTGAAGACCCCGGCCCCACCGGTGGACATCCAAGATGGCAGTTACCCCCCAAGCCGGGTGGCCGTCGATCATCCTCGGGGGGGAAGGAGCCACGGGGGGCGGGCACAGAGGATCGGAGATGTAGGGCTTGACCTGGGAGACGTGAAAGGTAGGGCAGATGCGCATAGAAGAGGGAAGAGCAAGGCGCACAGACACAGGGTTGATAATACGAGAAATCACATAAGGACCGATGAAGCGCTTAGTCAACTTGCGCTTCTCGGCTGGCACATTGATATTCTTGGTGGACAACCAGAGTTTCTGACCCACCTTATAGTCCGGGGCGGGCCTCCTGTGACGGTTGGCCACCTGGATATTACGTTCCGTGGTCCTGAGGATGGCTCTGCGGGTGATGGTCCAGATCCGCCGACAACGCCTAGCGTGAGCCTGCACCGAAGGGACAGCCACCTCCTTCTCCTCCTCCGGAAACAGCGGAGGATCATACCCCAGAGATGCTTTAAACGGGGAGACTCCAGTAGCTGAGGACACCGTGGTGTTGTGTGCGTACTCGATCCAGGGTAGGAACATGCTCCAGGAAGAGGAGCAGGAAGAGATGACACAACGGAGCGCAGCCTCCAGCTCCTGATTGGTCCATTCGCACTGGCTGTTGCTCTGCAGGTGGTACCCAGATGAGAGGCTTGCCGTGGCCCCCAGCGCCATGCAGAACGCCTTCCAAACCTGGGACACAAATTGTGGACCTCGATCCGATACGATATCAGCCGGGATACCATGAAGGTGGACCACATGCTGCACAAGAAGATCCGTCGTCTCCCGCGCTGAAGGCAACCCCCGGAGAGGCACAAAGTGTGCCGCCTTGGAGAAATGGTCCACTATCGTCAGGACTGACGTGAAGTGACCAGAGGGGGGCAGGCCGGTGACGAAGTCCAAAGCCACGTGGGACCAGGGGCGTGAAGGAACCGGTAGAGGGTGAAGAAGACCCGCCGGCGGGGAAGATTACGATTTCCCGGTGGCTCACTGGGCGCAGGCCCGGACATAGCTGGTAACATCCTTCCTCAATCCTGGCCACCAGAAGGCTCTCTGAAGCAGGTCAATGGTGTGGGCAATTCCCGGATGACACACCAGCTTAGATGCGTGACCCCATTGGATGACCTCACTCCTGACAGAAGGGGGAACGAACAAATGGCCCGGGGGTCCCCCACCCGGGTCGGGCTCAGTCTCCTGCGCTCTCCTGACCTTGTCCTGGATCTCCCACGACAGGGCGCCCACCACACAAGACGACAGCAGGATAGTCTCCTCCTGATCCCCAGTGGTCTTCGTGTCGAACTGTCTCAAGAGGGCATCAGCTTGCCATTCTTGCTCCCCGCCCGGTAGGTGATGGTAAAATTGAACCGGCCGAAAAAAAGAGACCAGCGGGCCTGGCGAGCATTCAACTGTTTGGCCATCCGGAGATACTCAAGGTTTTTATGATCCGTCCAGACGACAAACGGCTGGGCAGCCCCCTCCAGCCAGCGCCTCCATTCCTCCAGGGCAAGCTTCACGACAGCAGCTCCCTATCACCGATGCAGTAGTTCTTCTCTGCGGGCATCAGGTGGTGGGAGAAGAAAGCACACGGCCGGATCCTACCATCCACCGGGGAGAGTTGGGAGAGGACCGCTCCAACTCCCGAATCCAAGGCATCCACCTCCACTAGAGACTGCAGAGCCGGATCCACCTGGGTCAGGATGCGGGCCGAAGCGAACTCCACCTTCAACCTTCCGAACCTGCTCTTCATTGGAGCAGCCTCCTTGCTCCAATGAAAAGGGGTCTTGGGGGACGTGAGGGCGATCAGGGGCCGGGCGATGATCCCAAAGTTCGGCACAAACCGGCGATAGAAATTGGCAAAACCCAGGAACCCCTGCAACTGTTTCCTGGATGGGGGCGTGGGCCAATCCACCACCGCCTTGACCTTGGCCGGGTCGGGAAGCACCTGATTGCGGGCAATAATGAAACCAAGAAAGGAGGTCTTGTCGGTGTGAAACTCACACTTCTCGGCTTTGACAAACAGCTGGTTCTCCAGGAGGTGCTGCAGGACCCGTCGCACATGCACCTGGTGCTCCTCCAACGTGCGTGAGAAGATGAGGATGTCACCGAGAAGGACAAGCACGGAGTTAAGGAAATCCCGGAGGACGTCATTAATTAAACGCTGGAAGACGGCCGGAGCATTGGTTAACCCAAACGGCATCACCAGGTATTGAAAATGGCTGCTTGGGGTCCGGAACGCCGTCTTCCACTCATCACCCTCCTTGATGCGCACCAGGTGGTACGCGTTATGCAGGTCCAGCTTCGTGAACCAAGATGCCCCCTGGACGGAGTCAAAAGCCGAGTTCATGAGTGGCAGCGTGTACTTATCCTTGATGGTGATCTCATTAAGCCCTCGGAAGTTGATGCAGGGACACAGCGAGCCATCCTTCTTTCCAACAAAGAAGAAACACGCTCCCACCGCCGAGGAAGATGGACGAATAATCCCAGAGCTAAGGGACTCCTTAATATAAGTGTCCATGGCCTCGCGCTCCGGGGCAGACAGGCTGTATAGACGACTTGCCGGGAGAGGGGCCCCTTCCCTGAGGTTGATCGCACAATCGTAAGGACAGTGGAGGGGGGAGGGACAGCGCCCGTGACTTGCTGAACACCGCTCCTAGATCGTGGTAGACCTCTGGTACCATGTACAGGTCCGGGGGCGGCGTCGAAGGCGGGGACACCGATACTGAGGGAGCACATGCTGCAGACTGGAGGCAGGCACTAAGACAAAAAGAGCTCCACGCGGTGATACTTCCGGCTTGCCAATCAAATGAGGGATTGTGGAGACGAAGCCACGGGTACCCCAGGATCACAGGCGAAGAGGAGATGGGCAACACCAAGAAACAGATCTCCTCCCGATGATTTCCCGAGACTATCACTGACACGGGGGCCGTCTGGTGGGTGACAGAGGTCAGTGACGCCTTGGACAGTGTGACGAGATTAACAGGTGGGCGAAGAGGTTGACAGCTGAGGCAGGCTGGGTTGCCAGGTCTCTGGAGATGAAATTCTGCTCAGCTCCAGAATCAATAAGGGCGTGTGTTGTGTGTTCCTTGTGTTTATAAATTAGCCTAATGGGGACACGGCAGCTAGTGAGAGGCTTTTTCTGCTTAACGTCCGTGAATCCCCCTACTGTGATCCACGGACCTCCCCTTTTAACTGATTAGGACATTCAGCTACCCCGTGAGACCCATTGCCACAATAAAAACACAGGCCCAGATCCCTCCGGCGCTGTCTCTCAGCTGCCGAAACTCCTGATTGTCCGATAACCATATCCTCTTGCTCCGGAAGTTCTTCCGATGGGGGCAGAGCCAGGAGAGGCGACCTAGCGGAGCCGGTGCGTGGTTTACTCGAATGGCTAACAGCCCTCCGTTCGGCCGCTCGCTCCTTCAGTCTACTGTCCAAAATAATGGTGAGGGAAATTAATTCACCTAACCTGTCTGGTTTATCCCGTGCCGCTAGTTCATCCCTCAGCTCCGAACTAAGGCTGCGGAGGAAAATGCTGCAAAGCGCTGGCTCCCCTCACCTGACCTCAGCGGCTAGCACCCGGAAATCTATGGCGTAATCGGCGGCAGATCTACTGCCCTGCCGAAGGCTAAGCAGTCGATCAGTTAGCACCGCGCCCCGGTCTGTATGGTCAAACACCTCTAAAAATTCTGCCACGGACTGCTGGTAAGTTAAAAGGGAATAGTTGGGTTTAGCCATAACAGTGTAGGCCCAAGCTAATGCCCTTCCCTCTAGCAGGTTAGAGATATACCCAATTTTGCTGTGATCTGTGGGAAAATCTCCCGGGACGCGGTGAAACACTGTTTTGCATTGAAGCAAAAAGCCCCGTGCTTCCCCGAGTTTTCCGCTAAAATGGGCGGGGGTAGGCACGGAAGTGAGGCGAGGCAAAGATGGCTGGTGTTTGGGTAGCAGGTGAGACTACAGGGGCTGATGAAGCCCCAGCGGCCGGGGGGAACACCTGGCGTCCTTCCAGGCAATCCAGCCGGCTGTTAACCTGAGTTAGCTGGTTTAGAATAACTGTCTGCTGGTGAGCAATTAAGTCTACTTGAGTGCTAAGGGTGTTAATGCGGCACGCCAGCGCGCTGTCTGCTGGGTCATCTTGACGGAGTCGTACTGACATGATTGTAGGACCCAGGAGACAGACGCTGACACGAGTAGATTAATTTGACAATTATTTATTGATTAGTGAAGAGTGTGGCGTGTGTGAATGAGTGAGTGAGTGCGTAGCACTCTGGCCACTGGAGCTGAGCGGTTCTTGCTGCGACCTGGCAACCCTGGAACACACAAGCACAGGATGTTATTACAGTTCATGCAAACGGAAAGCTGAGGCTTGTGCTGCTTACTTGCAGGTGCCGCTGCGAGAGTCCTGCTGGCCCCGTGTCCTGGTGTAGCGTGGTGCGCGTGGTGTTCGGTGCCGAAGAGGTGAGGAGGAGATCCGAGGAGGAGAAGATGACGTCCCGTTATCAAGGGAGGTGAGTCCGCCGCCAGGGAGGTCCACCTGTTCACAGGGGAAAACACTTTGACAAGGTGAGTGATGCTGTAGCTTACGTGGCGTGGCTTGGCATGACGACTTGGTTCCAACTCTGGCTTGAGGTCGTATCCTTGACACGTTGCGAAGCAAAGGCGACAGACGATTCTGTGCAGAGCAGTCCGAGACACTGGCTTTTAAAGCCTGCTGATTACCAGTGGCAGGTGTGTGCGCAGCTGAAGTTAATGATGGCCCAGTGGCCGCCATGACAAGGAGCTTGATAACTGGAGGCTCTGCCTCCCATTGTACTTTTGGAGATTCTATGTATTACAAGTAATCCAGCATTTTGGGAGCATAGTGCTTTGTTAGGATAATAGGGTAGTATCAGTCTTTTAAATAAAAAGGAGCCTGATTGTTTAGAGCTTTGTAAGTGAGAAGAAGGATTTTAAACTTAATTCTAAACTCTATGGGAAGCCAATGAAGGGAGGCCAGAACTGGAGAGATATGATCTCTGTTTCTAGTACCTGTTAAAACTCTTGCTGCAGTATTTTGGATCAACTGAAGACTTTTTAAAGATGTTTTAGGACAACCTAATAATAAAGAATTACAATAATCTAATCTCGAGCTAACAAAAGCGTGGATCAGTTTCTCAGCATCACTCCGAGACAAGATGCTCCTAATCTCGGCAATATTACGTATACATATTACGTATTACGTATTACGAAGCAGAGGAAAGAACAAAAGGGCTGGAAGAAACCACACTGGAATTACTCAAACAACAGACAAGACTGGAGGCTAAGCTGACCGACCAGGAAGGAAGACTAAGAAGGGACAACATAAGAATTCATGGTCTGAAAGAAGGAGTCGAGGACGGTTTCACCACAATGGCTGCATGCGTGGAAACCATACTGAGAGAGAAGTTGGAAATTCCCCAATCCACCGATTTGAAAATAGAAAGGGCGCACCGTTCATTAGCCCCAAGGCCGTCGGCGGAAGCCCCCCTGCGATCGGTGGTGGTGAAGTTTTCCAACTTCAGAACAAAAGAAGAGGTTTTGAGACTGGCTTGGCAGAAAAAAAGGATTTATGCACCAAGAAAGAAAAGTTTTTGTGGAGCATGACTACACCCCGGAGGTCCTTAAAAAGCATCGGGAATACAATAACGCTAAAAAGGTACTAAGAGAGAAGAAACTGCGCTTTCAAACTCCATTTCCGGCGACGTTGCGGGTTTTTTACGGGGAAGAGACGTGTCTCTACAACTCGGCGGAAGAAGTAACCAGGGATATGGCGAGAAGAGGGCTCCCGGTAACGGTGTATAAACCCGCAGCAGACCCGATTGAAAGAATCAATGCTCAAACGTGGTCCACACAGGGACCCTCAAAATCCACGGGCCAGCAGCGGGAAACCCAGCACCAGGGCGATATGGCAAAACTGAACGCTTTCAGAAGGGAATAACAATATTTTTAATCAATCTGCGCATCTAAACCTCCTCCTACAAGGTAACAAACATTAAAGGAGATGCAGAATCAGCAAATATGAAGTGGTAAAACGTTTCATGGAACAGTCATAATATTAGAAACAAATAAGTCTTTAAAAAAAAAACTTGTTAAAATAGAAATGTGACAATGAACCACATGAACTCTCCACACTAACAAATACTGTATTAACGTGATTGTTTGCTGTGATGGTGGTGGGAGGTTGCGCACAATTTCATACGGTATAGGCATAAAAAAAAATCATTACAAGTTCGGATTGGGATCTGAAATTCACGTTAAAAACATGGGACAACTTACAGGGGCAAGAGAGGGCCCTCAACACGTAACAAAGTTTGAGGAATTTCCCTCAGAGCCAACGCACCATTAAGGCTCTTCTAAGGTTGCTAAAAAGACCTCAGTTCAGGAAGACGTTTTGACAGTTTTTTGTTTTAAAGTTTTATATACTATGTTCTTAATGGTTTTTTTTATGTTCTTAATGTTCTTTCAGTTTCTGAGTAGCATAAAAGAGGGCCACTACACTGTTAAACTAAATAAGACAATACAATGGAGAAACAGGGTGTAACCAAAATAATCTCATATAATGTAAAAGGGATCCTGAATCCAGTTAAAAGATCCAAGATTCTAGGCAAAATGAAAAAAGACAAAGCAGGAATAATATTTTTACAGGAAACCCACCTAACAGACTTGGAGCACACTAAACTTAATAGACAAGGGTTTAAACTGATCTCTTCATCTTCATATAAGTCAGGGAGGAGGAGGGGGGTAGCGACATTGATCTCAACCAAAATTATATTTGAAAAAAAAATCAGAACACAAAGATAAAGAAGGGAGATTTAGCATGGTACTTGGTCGGCTAGAGGGAGAAGATATCACCCTGCTGAATGTATATGCACCTCCAGGGGCCAACTGGAAATTTAAAAAAAAATGTATTTGACCTAATGATAACTAAAGCCCAAGGTTTAGTAATATGTGGTGGAGACTTCAATCTAAGACTGAATCCATACTGGGATGCATCAGGTAATTCTCCACATCAAAATAACACTCAAAGTAGAAAAACTCGGATGCTATTAAAATAAATGGGAATCTGTGACGTGTGTAGGGAATTCAACCCCAGTGTAAAAGATTATACATTTTACTCAGCACCACATTCATCATACTCAAGGATTGACTATTTTTTTATGTTTAATAGAGACATTGGAAGAGTAAAAACATGCAAAAATAAGACTGATGGATCTCTCTGACCACAGTCCGATCTATATGGACTTAAATATCCAAAAAATACACAAATAATACATTTTCTTGGAGGTTAAATTCAAATGTGCTGAAAGGACCACTGAAAGATGAATTGGAATAAGATATTCTCAGATATTTGGAAGAAAATGATAATGGAGAAGTATCCCCTTTAATACTGTGGGATGCATGCAAAGCTGTAATAAGGGGAAAGATTATCGCAAAACTGGCACTCCAAAAGAAACTGAGACAAGAAAAACTAATCACATTAGAGTCAGAACTTAAGAAACTAGAAAAAGAGCACAAAGACAACACTCATTCTAATGACTCGCTCAAAATGAAGGAAATTAAAAAACAAATAAACGAGATCTACACAATAGAAATCCAGAAGAAACTTACATTTCTGAAACAAAAATACTATGAAACAGGTAGCAAATCGGCAAACTTACTAGCCTATAAATTGAGGAAACAACAAACGGAGAGAGCAATCTACAAAATCAGAGACCCAGTATCAAAGGAAATAAAATTTAGAATTCAGGAAATTCTTAAAAGCTTCGAGAATTACTACAAGAACTTGTACTCCCGCAAAAAAACACAAAAACACACCCTTCCTAAATACATTAAATCTTCCCCAACTTACTGAGTCACAAAATAAAAAAACTACTGTCAGAAATACAACCTAAAGAATTAGAAAAAGCAATTATGAAACTTAAAGCTAACAAATCCCCAGGAGCAGATGGCTATACAGCAGAGTGGCACAAAGCCTTTAAACAGCAACTATCTCCTCTCCTCCTGAAAACATTTAACTATGTCCTCCACACAGGGGAAATCCCCCCCCCCCCCTCCTGGAGAGAAGGGGTCATTGCAGTCATACCTAAACCTGAAAAGGATAAACTAGACTGCTCCAACTACAGACCAATCAGTGTGTTAAATCAGGACTATAAACTTTTTACCACTATCCTTGCCAAAAGGTTAGAAAATATACTGACAGACTTAATTCATTTAGACCAAACAGGTTTTATAAGACAAAGACAGACACAAGATAACATTAGACGCACTTGACACATAATTCATCAAATTAAAAAAAATATAATTTAAATGCAGCCATACTGGGATTAGATGCTGAAAAAGCATTTGATTCAGTTGACTGGTCTTTCCTATATAGAATCTTATCCAGTTTCAATTTTCATAACAACTTCATTAGAACTATCCAGACATTATATAAAAAACCAACAGCTAAAATAAGGATTAATGGTAAATTATCATCATCTTTTGAACTGGAAAGAGGATGTCGTCAGGGCTGCCCCTTGTCTCCACTGCTCCTTGCAATCTTCATAGAACCTCTGAGCCAATGGATAAGACAGAATCAAAAAATTCAAGGTATTACACTTGGTCAGAAGGAACATAAAATAGCACTCTTTGCTGATGACATTTTAATATACCTGGGGCAGCTGGACACCTCTTTTCCAGAACTAATCTCAGTTTTTTCAGAGTATGGAGAGTTATCGGGGTACGAATTAAACATGCATAAAACCCAAATTTTAACATTCAACTATGACCCAAATCAATATTTACTAAGCAAATTCAAAACTAACTGGGACATGAAATCTATGAAATATTTGGGGGTCAACATCCCAAAACAACTCAACAAAATTATAACACTAAACTATGATCCACTGATGGCAAAAATAAAATCTGATCTAGCAAGATGGAATATGATACCATTCTTGGGTAGTGCACAAAGAACTGAAGCAGTCAAAATGAATATACTTCCACGTCTTCTATACCTTTTCTAAACAATACCGGTAGAACCTCCCAAAAAAACATGGCAAGAACTGGACAGAAGGATCTCAAGATTCATATGGCAGGGCAAGACACCTAGAATCAGATATAGAACCCTTCAGCTAAACAAAGACAAAGGTGGGCTCATGCTGCCAAATATCAGGGACTATTTTAAAGCCGCGCAAATTAAAACTTTAGTAGAGATATGTAACCCAGTCTACACTGCACAATGGAAGGAGATAGAATGCCAAATAACAAGTGACATTCCCCTACAGGCAATAATAGGGAACAATGCCTTACCTAAACTTTTGAATAACACTAACCCGTGGATAGAGACCCCGCTAAAAATTTGGTTTAAGATAGTCAGAGAGAATCAAACTAAAGAACCCTATCGATTATTGCAATGGATTTCCTATGATCAGGACTTTACTCCTAATAAAACAGACACTAGATTTAAAAAGTGGAAAGAGAACGGACTGATAAAATATTATGATTTTTTTTAAAGGGCAAACTTTAAGAAGTTTTGAAGATTTGAAAAAACAAGGTCTAGTAAATCAAGACCTTTACAGGTTCTTTCAGCTTAGACAGCACATAAACAAAGTACTTAAAAAAGAGGATTTGGAAAGGGCCCAGTCAGGTGTTCTGAAGGTTTTCTTAATGGCATATAAAGGGATCCCAGGGATCAGATACATTTCTAAAATATACCAAGGTCTTCAAGAATTAAAAGGAGACAACACATTATATATAAAAGAGAGATGGGAAAAATAGGGGAATTTCACTTTACAACTGGAAATATGGGAAAAGCTAAATAAACAACAATGGAAAAGTACTTCATCCCTGCTGTGGAGAGAATTTGGATGGAAAAATTTGGTAAGATTTTTCAGAACACCTGCACAAAACAAATTTACTCGTAAAGGGTTGAATTGTTGGCACTTGTGTGGTGAAAAGACTGCAAATCATTTTCATGTGTTTTGGTCATGCCCAGTTATCCTCCAATATTGGACCAATGTGCAGAGAATATTGGGGAAAATATTCAAAGTAATAGTTCCCTTTTCTTTTGTAACTTTGTATTTGGGTTTACTACCGGAATCACTGGAAAGACGAGGAGAAAAATACTTATTCACTGTTTTAATATTGGCAAGTAAAAAAAGCTCTAACAAAAAAAAAATGGATGTTGAAAGACTGTCCTACACCTGAAGATTGGATTAACGTGATTCAGGACATTTATTCGATGGAAAAGTTGACATTTGCACTGAGACAGGACATGGATGGGTTCTTGAACTTTTAGCAACCCTGAAACGCATATGTGTCTTCCATCCATCCATCCATCCATCTTCTACCGCTTTTCCGGAGGTCCGGGTCGCGGAGGCAGCAGTTCAAGCAGAGAAGCCCAGACTTTCCTCTCCCCAGCCACCTGCTCCAGCTCTTCAGAGGGGATACCAAGGCGTTCCCAGACCAGCTGGGAGACATAGTCTCTCCACCAAGTCCTGGGTCTGCCCCGGGGTCTCCTCCCAGTGGGACGTGCCTGAAACACCTCAAGTGGGAGGCGTCCAGGAGGCATCCTAATCAGATACCCATACCACCTCAACTGACTCCTTTCAATGTGGAGGAGCAGCGGTTCTACTCTGAGCCTCTCCCGGATGACTGAGCTCCTCACTCTATCTCTGAAGGTGAGTCCAGCAATCCTACAGAGAAAGCTCATTTCAGCCGCTTGTATCCGCGATCTCGTTCTTTCGGTCATTACCCAAAGCTCATGACCATAGGTGAGAGTAGGAACGTAGATTGACTGGTAAATCGACAGCTTTGCCTTAGAACTAAGCTCCCTCTTCACCACAACAGACCGGTACAACGTCCGCATCACTGCAGATGCTGCTCCAATCCGTCTGTCGATCTCTCCCTCCATTTTCCCTTCACTCGTGAACAAGACCCCAAGATACTTAAACTCCTCCACTTGGGGCAGGAGCCTGTCCCCAACCCGGAGAGGACAATCCACCTTTTTCCGGCTGAGGACCATGGACTCGGACTTGGAGGTGCTGATTCTCATCCCAGCCGCTACACACTCAGCGGCAAACCGTCCCAGCAAGAGCTGTAGGTCATTGCTGGATGAAGCCAACAGGACAACATCATCTGCAAACAACAGAGATGAGATCCTGTGGTCACCAAGCATGACACCGTCCATTCCCTGGCTGCGCCTAGAAATCCTGTCCATAAAAATTATGAACAGGATCAGTGACAAAGGGCAGCCCTGGCGGAGTCCAACTCTCACTGGGAATGACTCCGTCCGAGTGTTGGCAATACGAACTAAACTCTCACAACGGTCGTACAGGGACCCAATAGCTCGTAACAACAAGCCCGATACCCCATACTCCCGAAGCACCCCCCACAAAAATCCACGAGGGACGCAGTCGAATGTCTTCTCCAAGTCCACAAAACACATGTAAACTGGTTGGGCAAACTCCCACGAACCCTCAAGAATTCTCGAGAGGGTAAAGAGCTGGTCTGATGTGCCACGGCCAGGACGAAAACCACATTGCTCCTCCTGAATCCGAGGTTCGACCAACGGCCGAACTCTCCTCTCCAGTACCTTGGCATAGACCTTCCCAGGGAGGCTGAGGAGTGTGATCCCTCTAAAGTTGGAGCACACCCTCAGGTGTGCTCTCAACATCCAGGGCCTTGAGGTACTCGGGGCGAATCTCGTCCACCCCCGGGGCCCGGCCACCAAGGAGATTTTTAACCACCTTGGCGACCTCAGCCCCTGTGATAGGCGAGTCATCCCCCTCGTCCCCAAACCCTGCTTCCTCTGTGGAAGGCATATCAGTGGGATTGAGGAGATCCTCGAAGTATTCCTTCCACCGCCCGACGATATCCCCAGTTGAAGTCAACAGTGTCCCATCCGCACCATACACAGTGTGAACGGGGAGCTGCTTTCCCCTCCTGAGCCGCCGAACAGTTTGCCTAGAATCTCTTTGAAGCCGACCGAAAGTCTTGTTCCACGGCCTCACCGAACTCCTCCCATACCCGGGTTTTTGCTTCAGCAACCACCCGAGCTGCACTCCGCTTGGCCTGCCGGTACACCTCAGCTGCTTCGGGAGTCCCACAAGCCAACCAAGCTTGATAGGACTCCTTCTTCAGCTATGTGTCTTCCATCAGATCTAATCTTTGACAAACACCATTTCAATAATGGCACCTTCCTTTGTTCCAACGCTACTCAGATTCTCTTTTATTTTTTTGCTCTTTTGTTTTTTTTTTTGTTTTCTTTTGTTCTTTTTCTTTCACTTAAAAAAAGGGAGTTGTAATAATTTTTTTCCAATGTTGTCAAAAAACAAAAAAGGGGGAATATGTGATGAAAATGTAAACAATGCAATGCTGTAATGACATGCGTACCCTTTACAAAAACTTAAATTAAAAAAAGTTTATAAAACTGTTGTTGAACATATATTAAGTTAAGTAATTCATTATTAGATTAATTACATTAAGACATTTTGCTGTTGGAATGTGACTGAGTAACGAAATCCTGATAGGCACGAGTGGTAACCATTAATTGTCATGGACCGGGTGAGCAGAGCTTTAATTTTCTGTAATAATTATTTCATTCCCTTGGCAGTTTCTCTCTCCTCTGTCCCTCTGTCTGTGTAGCAGGGACAGAGCTGACTGGCAGCAGCTAGGTAATTAGCTACAGTGCATCTGAAAAGTATTCACAGCGCTTCAGTTTTTCCATATTTTGTTATGTTACAGCCTTATTCCAAAAGGGATTAAATTCATTTTTTCCTCAAAACTCTACACACAATATCCCAATAATGACAATGTGAACAAAGTTTTGAGATTTTTGCAAATTTATTAAAAATGAAAAACCAAGAAATCACATATATATAAGTATTCACAGCCTTTCCCATGAAACTCAAAACTGAGCTCAGGTGCATCCTGTTCCCACTGATCATTGAAATGTTTCTATAGCTTAAATGGAGTCCACCTGTGGTAAATTCAGTTGATTGGACATGATTTGGAAAGGCACACACCTGTCTATGTAAGGTCCCACAGTTGACAGTGCATGTCAGAGCACAAACCAAGCATGAAGACAAAGGAATTGTCTGTAGACCTCCAAGACAGGATTGTCTCAAGGTATAAATCTGAGGAAGGGAACAGAAAAACTTCTGCTGCCTTGAAGGTCCCAGTGAGCACAGTGGCCTCCATCATCTGTAAATGGAAGAAGTTCAGAACCACCAGGCTGTTATGTCCACAACTCACTCCCACAATAAGCAGGCCAGAGGTGAAGTCAAACGTACTTTATTAGTGAACCACACAAGTAATACAGCGCTCCTTACAGGCCAAGTGGTCAACGGCAAAAGAGACAATGTCCCTTCTGCCCTGGCCCTTTATACCCCGGGTGACACCACCACCGGAAAGGGCCGTCATCTCCCACTACACCCAGCGTGTCACAGCTACCATATTTCTACACAACATTTTCCCTCCCCTGTAGAAAAATGCAAGCATACTAATTAGGCCCACCCAAATTTGTAACCCGACTAATGCACTAATCAGCAAAACATATGTACAGAAATAAATATACAAACCTATCCATTTACCCAAAATAACTAAATTAGAGGGACCAGGTGGACTGCTGGCTCGCCCCTACATGGCCAGGCAGATTATTCTGCCGCCATAATTACCAAAGTCCCAAAAGAAAAAAAAAAAAAAAATGGCAGTGCTCCTAAAACTAAATTTATCCCAGAACGGTGTATATATACAATCGAACTTTTACAACAAACTTAAACTGATAATATGTACATTCACATTCCTAATGGCGGCCCCCCTCCCCAACACATCCACCCCACAACCTGGGCATACCACACAAAACACACACATTTATTTTTTTTTGAATATTAAACAAACAGTGTTGGGGCATTTTTATTTATTTATTTTTTTGAAACACAAGGCAACAACACCATGAGAAAATGTGAAACAAATGACTAACAAGACTTGGGGTCATGAACTAAAAACATTTATCAGAAGTTACCCCCCAGTCATTTTACTGACCCGGTGGATGGGCCACCCCTCGGACTTTCATCTGGTGGGTCCCGTCTGGAGTGCTTCCACTTCTTGGCCTCCGGGGATGGGCTGCATCGGTGTCCCCTCTTCCCCACGCTCTGCAGCTTGTTAGGGTGCCGCCACGAGTCATCAGATAGCCTCAGATAGCCATCTTCCCAGGCAGCCATTACTCTCAGCCGCCCCCTTCCATCACAACGTCTTCTCTTTTCATGGGCCCCCCTCAGCCGAGCCTCTCCCCTTGGCCGAACCTCATTCTCGACCTGTAGTGGTGTTTCAGATGCCCCCGACGTCCAATCCGGACTGCTTCTCTGGGTCGCACCGTTCCTTTGACCCGGTCTGCAGCTCCCTTTGTCCTCCAGTGTTGCTGGGTGGCGCATCATCCTACCACGCCAGCCGGTCCTGCCCCACTCTCTTTCATTTTACACGCCGGCAAAGCCACTGTAGCTTCTTGCTTCTCGTATTCCTCAGCCTCCACTATGGAAGCAGAGGGGGCTAGCATCTCCGCTCCATCTGTCCCTGCGGGTGTTCCACCCTGCCGTCCAGTTCCCACACCAAGGGCAACATGGACAATGGCACTGGAACCCTCCCGCAACGATCCATGGTGACTCTCATCCTGCTCCATTCCCAGACTACTAGGCCAGTCAGCGTCCCAAACCACTGTCCCCATACGGGGCAGGTCGGTCGCACAGACCACAGCCCGACCACTCCTCTCCAGCACTGCTGGTGATCTTGAAGCCCAGGCCGTAGAACATGTCACACTCCGTGATGTCCGACACTCAAGCTGTTACTACAAATTTTACGTTTGTCATCATTGCCGACTTGTACTGGGCTGTTAAGTCCAGCGAACCCACAATGGCTAGTTTGTTTCCACCATAGCCGTGGTACGACACCGACAGTGCTCTCACGCGGTAGTGCAGAAACAGACTCCTCACAGTAGGCCAGCTCAACACCAAAGCCACCACTCCTGTGTCCACTAACAATGGCATTTCCACACCATTCAGCAACACACTGCAACAAATGTACCCATCTGTGCTCGGAGAGACAGTATGAACAACCGTAGGAGTCATGGCAGAGGAATCCGCTCCACGTCTTTGGTCCTCCCACTCAAAATTCCTGCAGGCCCTGGCGAAGTGATGCAGGAGACCACACTTGCCACAATGCTGGCCTTTCGATGGACACTCTCTTGCCTGGTACCGGTGCCTCGTGGACCCACAGCCATAACACCTTGGCGAACCCGGGGCGGACCTAATTTTTATAGCGGCAGCATACTCTTCTTCATCCTCGCTGTCCTTGCTATCCGGGTCCACAGCCAGTACCTTCATCTGTTGTTCTGTGTGCCCCAGCGAACTTCTCTCTCCCAAATCTCTTGATAGCTTCTCCGCAGCCTCGAACTGTTGGGCTATCTCGACTGCTGTGGCTAACATCATCTCGCCCGTGTGTATCAGGAGCCTTGATCGTGCCACAGAACAGAGGACATGCTTCTCTAGTTGGTCACGGATCATTTCCTCTTCTAAAGCTCCAAAATGGCACTCCACCACCAGCTGGCGCAGATCTGCAACAAACTGTTGTACTGACTCCCCGGTCAGCTAGCGGCACTGCAAAAACCGAATCCTTTTTACCGTGACGTTTTCCGGGGCGCGGAAGTAGCGCGCCATCAGCCCCACCACGTCATCAAAGCTATCACTAGCACCTAACGTGCTGAAAATTTGCTGGCTCTCCATGCCAAGATTATGGACTTAAATGGCTCTTGCACACAGTTTTTCCAACTCACCAAGGTCCAAGGCCACCAGATAATGCACTTAATTATTCAGATGTATGTTTTGGGCATAATGTAAAATAATCCAATCGCTGTCTTTGCTCTCATTCCCTTTAATATCATAGGTGATTAGAGAGGGGATGCTATTGCCCTTGTTAGTAAAATGACACAAACAGATCCCCCTTGTTAATCTGCAATCCCCTCATCCCAACCCCCATTCTTAGATGCAAATCTAGAGGTGGACGGGGGGACATTGTCCCTCCCAACCTAGAAAAAGAGAGAATTGTCCCCCCAATATATCGTAAACATTCCTATATCATGCTATGTAACTGGATAACATGACTGAATGACCAGTTCTTAGCAGAAATAAAAAAAAAAAAAATAATTTTGCTTTAACTCATAGATTTGCAACTTTTCCCCCCTCATAAATCTACATTTTTATCTCATAAATTTGCCACTTTTTCTGTAAATTTCACATTTTTCTTGTAAATTCACAGTAATTTTCTTATACATTTTCATTTTTCTTAAACATTAGCATTTTTTACTATAAATTTTCAACAGTTGTTTTAAATAGTTGTGACTCAGTTTGCAACGTTCTCATAATTTGCACTTTTCCCTGTACATTTTCAGCATCTCAAAAATTTGTAACTTTTTCTTAAATATTTGTGACTTTGTCAATTTGACATTTTTTATTGTATCTTTTTCTTGTAAATTTGCAATTTTTTTCTGCAAATTTTCAACTTTTTCTCATAGGTTCGCAACTTTTCTCAAAGCTATGGGACTTTTTCCCTTTAAACATTTGCAATTTTTTTTTTCCCTGTAAACTTTCAGGTTTGTTTCCTCATAAATATTCAACTTTGTTCTCAGAAATTTTTGTCTTTTCCTCTATATTTTCATCTTTTCTCATGAATTTGCAAGTTTTTAAATTGTAAATTTTGAACTTTTACCTAATAAATCGACATTTTTTTTTTTTAAATTTAAAATTTGCAGTTTTTTTCCTGTAAATTTTCATTTTTTTTCCTCATAATTTGCAAAGCTCACCTGGATGCTGGTTACTTTTTAATTCTGTAATTAAATTGTAATTGGCAACTCTTTTTTTAATTTTTAAGATGACATTGTTTGATATCTTTGTACCCAATATACATTTATACAGCTGTAGCTCATGTTAAATTGGTGAATGCACCCATCCCCCTTGTTAAATATCAACTCAAATACCATCATAAGGTAACACTAATTTTCCTTGATATAACTTCTGACTACATTAGTCACCTCTGATTATATTCTAATTAGCTTTGCATGCATATGTTTAGTTAAATAGTATATGTAAGCCTTGTCTCCAAAAACACAGTATTCATTAAAAAGTTAGTAGCATGTTACAACTATACTCTCACTAATTTTAGAAAGAATTTTCTCTTACATTTGTGACTCTTTACTTTGATTTGCATTTTTTTCCCCCTGGTAAAATCTTGACATTTTACTCATATTTGCAAATGTCTAATAAATGTATGGGATTTTCTCTCAAATTCTGCACAGTTGTCTTGTAAATATTACTTTTTTGTTATAAATTATAGCATTCTTTGTGATAAATAAGTCCAGTATAGAGTCTAGGGGTGCTATACTGGGTCCTCTTTTATTTGCTGTTCATATGCTTCCCTTGGGTTTTATTTTAAACAAATTTAAAGGTATCTATCATTTTATTCAGATGATATCCAGCTGTACTTTTCTTTTAAACCAGACCACACTCTTAATTTGAAACTTATTTATGATTGCCTGTCTGAGATCAAGGAGCAGTTGAGTAACAATTTTCGACAACTTCTTCTTCTTCTTCTTCCGGCTGCTCCCTTCACCACAGCGGATCATCTACCTCCATCTAACCCTATCCCTTGTATCTTTCTCTGTAACACAAACCCTCTCCATGCCCTCCTTCACTACTTCCATGAATCTTCTCTGTGGTCTTCCTCTTTTCCTCCTGCCTGGCAGCTCCATCTTCAACATCCTTTGTCCAATATATCTACTGTCCCTCCTCTGCACGTCTAAACCATCTCATCCTGAGCTGTTCCTCTGATATACTCATTTCTACTCCTGTCCTTCCTAGTTACTCCCAATGAAAATCTGAGCATCTTCAACTCTGCCACCTCCAGCTCCACCGCCTGTCTTTTTGTCAGCGGCACCATCTCCAAACCATACATCATAGCAGGTCTCACTGCCATCTTGTAAATCTTCCCTTTCACTCTAGCTGTTATCCTTCCATCACAAATCACCCCTGACAATCGTCTCCACCCACTCTACCCTGCTTGCACTCTCTTCTTCACCTCTCTTGTGCATTTTCCATCACTTTGGATGGTTGACCCTAGGTATTTAAACTCATCTACTTTCACTACCTCTACTCCTTCCATCTTCACCATTACACTTGCCTCCCTCTCATTCACACTCATGCATTCTGTCTTGCTTCTACTAACTTTCATTCCTCTTGTCTTCAGAGCATACCGCTACGTCTCCAGGTTCTCTTCCACCTGATCCTTACTCTCACTACAGTGTATATTCAAAAGTATTAAGAATTCACAGTAAGATAAGTAAATGTGACATAAAATAGATTTCAAATCAGAAATTATGAGAATTAAAATAGGAAACTAATCAAAAGCAAGATTAAAATAGTAGGTCTTGAGCCTGCTTTTAAAAACATGAACATTCTCGGCAAGCCCTGATGTTCTCCAGCAGGCTGTTCCACATATGTGGGCTATAGTAATTAAAAGCTGCCTCACCATGGGTGCGGGTTCTAACAGTAGGGATAATTAAAAAGCCAGCACCAGAGGACCTCAGGGACTGCAGTGGCTCATATGCCAAAAGCAATGTTTATAAATAAGAAGGACCAAGACCATGCAGACATTTATAAAACAGTAAAGGAGCCTTCAAATCGATCCTGGAGGACACAGGGAGCAAATGGTGATTTTTAAACTGGAGTAATGTGAGCCTGCCATCTGGTCCTCGTTGGAACATGTGCAGCTGAATTCTGTAATAACTGCAGATTTGAAGTTGTCTTTTTAGGAAGACCAGCGAGCAGGGCATTACAATAATAAATACAGTGCATCTGAAAAGTATTCACAGCGCTTTATTTTTTCCACATTTTGTTATGTTACAGCCTTATTCCAAAAGGGATTCAATTACTTTTTTCTCTTAAAATTCTACACACAATACCCCATAACAGCAATGTGATATTTTTTTTTTAGATTTTTGCAAATTTATTAAAAAAAAAAAACTATGAAATCACATCTACACAAGTATTCACAGCCTTTCCCATGAAGCTCAAAATTGAGCTCACGTGCATCCTGTTTCCATTGCTCATCCTTGAAAAGTTTCAACAGCTTAACTGGAGTCCACCTGTAGTAAATTCAGTTGATTGGACATGATTTGGAAAGGCACACGCCTGTCTATAAAAGGTCCCACAGTTGACATTGCATGTAAGAGCACAAACCAAGCATGAAGTTAAAGGAATTGTCTGTAGACCTCCGAGACAGGATTGTCTCAAGGCACAGATCTGGGGAAGGATACAAAAAAATTTCTGCCACTTTTAAGGTCCCGATGAGCACAGTGGCCTCCATCATCTGTAAATGATAGAAGTTCGGAACCACCAGGAATCTTCCCAGAGCTGGCCAGCGGTCTAAACTGAGCGATCTGGGGAGAAGGGCCTTAGTCAGGGAGGTGACCAAGAACCTGATGGTCACTCTGTCAGAGTTCCAGTGTTCCTCTGTGGAGAAAGGAGAACCTTCCAGAAGGACAACCATCTCTGCTGCAATCCACCAATCAGGCCTGTATGGTAGAGTGGCAAGACGGAAGCCTCCTCATCCTCCTCCTCATAGCAGTCTGTCGGGGGCGACAATGACTGTTTCATTTGGTCTGAGCAGATTCCTCCACGCAGCTCCACTTCTTAGTAAAAGGCACCTGGCAGCCCACCTGGAGTTTGTCAAAAGGCACCTGAAAGACTCTAAGACCATGTAAGAGAAAATATAAAATTAATAAATATGATCAGGTATAAATTATTTAATTTATATTGATGTATTGGAATCTGAGATCAAATTTTGTTTCATATACACCAGAAAAGTTAATAACACTCGTGGGGCACCAGCTTCTATCTTTAAGAAGCAATTTTAATTTTAATTTCACTTTATACCTGTTTAATCACTCAATAAATTAATTGATAATCAGTCTCAAAAAATTTTTTCTTGAATTCGATACCTGGGCTTGAAACAGACTCAGAATGAAATAAATTCTCAAAAACTTCTCTCATTTTCACATATTTATTAAATGAAATGATTAACAGACATTGCAGTAATTTCATTAATCATAAAATCAATCTTGTAAATGATAGATTAACAATGGAACCAGGGTTAAACTGAGAAATAAATTTCTATCAGTTTGAGTTAAGATAAGATAAGATAAGATAAGATAAGCCTTTATTAGTCCCAAAATGGGGAAATTCCAGGATTGCAACAGCACAGGGATAGCAACACTCAGAGCAACAATCAGAAGGCAAGAAAAAAAGCAAGAGCAGCTAATATACATATGTACATATTACTATAAATATACTGTATATATATATATATATACAGTTAACGGATTATGGAAACAACGCAAATTTATGGAGAAAGTTTACTAATTATATGGAAAGTCCTGGATTAATGTTAAGAAAATAAAAACAGAATTTTAATGAAAAGAAGAGTTATGTTAATGGCTTCTTAATTTGCATCTGATTAGATATACAAATTATTACCGAACATCAGACGTTTAATTCAGCAGATGAATTAAAGTTTGCAGCTCACGTGATTCCTCGATGATTCCCCATTGATCTGGTTAATGTTCTTTCGTCGTCCTCAGCCCAAGATTTCATGGAAGTTAGGGGAAATATCTGCCCGCAGATATTTCAGGGTCCACAGTTCGACCTTTAAAGTCAAGCGGTCGAAGTGGCTGGATTTTGGCTGAATGACCCACAGTTGTAACATGGATTGGAGCCAGATGGTGCCAATGTTTCTTCAGCGTGTGATGAGAGCTGCACGTTTTCTCCTTCGTAGACAAGCGGCTCCAGAGGTTTTCGAGAATAATTAGATCTAATCAGATCTCAAATTAGAAAAAGACTTTCAGACTTTAGAAAAAAATAATAACTTCTGGTGTGTGATTGGTCAAGAAAAAATATTATAAAGATAAAGTCAAGATTAAAACTTACATTAAAATTAAAACAAACGGTGGTTTTACAGAAAGTTTAACAAAGAAAAAAGAGATAAATAAAAATTGGGAGTTTAACTCCGATTAAGAATTGAGCTCAAAGAAATAGGAATTCCTAGGCATTTAAGAGAAAAAGGAAAAACATTAAAATACAAAGTTACATAAACAAATTGCGAGTTATCTGCTCTGTGCTCGAAAAGCAACACGTGGGAGAAGTCTTTGTTTGTTCAGGCAGTCCTTTGTTTTTCCCAAAGTCCTTTCTTGCTGTGTGTAGACAATAGACAAAAGAGAGAGACGAACAGAGGCGAAAGAAGAGCCGAAAGAGAAAAGCCAAAAGAGAGCATCGAAAAAAGCGGTGAAAGAGCCAAAAGAGAGCGAAGCAGGGGGTCTTCCTCCCTTTATAAGTTCTGTTGAGCTTTCGTGGGCTTCCGGGTTGACTGGAATCTCAGCCAATGAGCGTCCTTTGTGGGCGGGCTTGACGAACTTTAGTCCAATGACAGGCTTTGTCTGCAAGGGACCAATAGGAGGGAGAAGCTGGGGCTCGGTGAAGACTGGGTGAAATTGGATATCGGTCCACATGAATACACACAATTTTAAATACATTGGAATATGCTTTTACACACTTATGTATAACTAAGCTAACTTTAATGTAACTTATAAGCAGTGCTTCTAAATCAACATGCAGGAATAAACACTCATTTAAACATTTTTAACATGCATATATATAAAATCACAGATTAATGTATTTCACACATATTATTGATTTTCCACATTAAAAACATCAGAGTCCATTTGCTTTTCATAGTCCTGAAAAGAAGAGAAGGTTTAGAATTGAGTTTGTAATAATGTACTTTAAAGTTCACTGGTTAAATCCAGCATGTCCCAGAGTTTAAGGAAATTAACTGAGTTGTGGATCTGTGTGGCCATGAGGACTCCAGGTCTGTTGCATGTTTATGGGGGCAATAAAGAGGCGCAGGAGGAAATAGGTTGAATTCTTTTAGACTGGTTTTAGCAAAGGAATGGGATTTCAGCTGTGGCCTGGGGGAGAAAATCAGTTCTTGACTGTCTTACTCCTGGGTGAAATAAAATGTCTTTAAGCAGAAGAATAATTATTGCTGAGCCAAAGTGAGATGATGCTACAACCATGAGAAACAAAATTCTCTGGTCTGATGAGACAAAGATTGAACTCTTTGGTGTGAATGCCCGGCATCATGTTTGGAGGAAACCAGGCACCGCTCATAACCATGCCAGTGGTGGTGGCAGCATCATGCTGTGGGGATGTTTTTCAGCAGCAGGAACTGGGAGACTAGTCAGGATAGAGGGAAATATGAATGCAGCAATCTACAGGCACATTCTGGATGAAAACCTGCTCCGGAGCGCTCTTGACTTCAGTCTGTGGCGATGGATCATCTTTCAGCAGGACAATGACCCTAAGCACACAGCCAAGCTATTGAAGGAGGGGCTTCAGGACAACTCTGTGAATGTCCTTCAGTGGCCCAGCCAGAGCCCAGACTTGAATTTATTGAACAACTCTGGAGAGATCTGAAAATGACCTGCTCCAGAGCACTCTTGACCTCAGACTGGGGTGATGGTTCATCTTTCAGCAGGACAACAACCCTAAGCACACAGCCAAGATATCAAAGGAGTAGCTTCAGGGCAGCTCTGTGAATGTCCTTGAGTGGCCCAGCCAGAGCTCAGACTTTAATCCAACTGAACATCTCTGGAGAGATCTGAAAAGGGTTGTGCACCAATGCTTCCCATCCAACCTGATGGAGCTTGAGAGGTACTGCAAAGAGGAATAGGAAAAACTGCCTAAAGATAGGCATGCCAAGCTTGTGGCATCATATTCAACAAATAAAACTTGAGGCTGTAATTGCTGCCAAAGGTGCATCAACAAGTATTGAGCAAAGGCTGTGAATACTTATGTACTTATGTGATTTCTTAGTCTTTTATTTTTAATAAATTTGCAAAAATCTCATTTTTTTTCACATTGCCATTATGGGGTATTCTGTGTAGAATTTTGAGGAAAAAAATGAAATTAATCCCTTTTGGAATAAGGCTGTAACATAAAATGTGGAAAAAGTAAAGCGCTGTGAATACTTTGTGGATGCACTGTATGACTGGTGATAAAAGCATGCGTCAGTATCTCAGTGTTTGCTCGAGAGAGAAGTGGGCAGACTCTGGCTATGGTCTTAAGATGGTAAAATCCTTTTCCTGTTATATTTTTAATCTGTGGAGTAAAAAACCAAATTCAGAGTCTAAAATGACACCCAAATTCTTAAATATATTGGGATGGGGCTAAGGACAGACTATGTAATTGTGGTAAAATGTTCTCTCTGAGCTTCAGGACCGATGACTAAAACTTCAGCTTTGCCCTTGTTAAGCTGAAGAAAGTTTGCTGCCATCCATGACTTGATGTCTAAAATACAATTAAAGGGTTCGAATTGGTTCCATCTCATCAGGAGACAGCGATATATAGTTGTGTATGATCAACATAATTATGGTAATTTATGGCATGTCTCCTGATAACATCCCCAGGGGCAACATGTACAGATACGTATTGTTCTCAGTCCCTTGTGTCTTCTGTAGTAATAGACACTTTCCCTCATGTATGTTGCTGTTTATCCCTGATTGTTTCCCAGATGTCTTACGTTTGAAATTATGTGTTCCCCTATATTTGTCAGTTGTCTCTGTGTCCTTGTCGCGTCATACCAGATATTCCCCTCTGGCTCCTCTCTTCTAGTCTGGTTCCATGTTTGTATGTTTAGCTTCCCGTGGTTCTGCTTGCGTTTCAACCCCCGAGCTGTTTTCATTTCGCTCAGTGTTTAATAAATTGTGTTGAGATCGGATTTCTACCTGCATCCTTAAGTCCATTATTCTTGCTTGCCAGAGGTCATGCCTGAAAGAGTGACGCCACCAGACACGTACTCAGTGGGTAGACGATCGTTCAGCATGTGTATGGGGTGGGAGCTTTGTTGCGTAGCGATCCAAATCAATTAGCTGGTGGTTGTGGCTTGCTCCACTTTCACCCTGAAGGACTCCCAGTGATATCTGGGGCTCACAGAAGCTGAGGTCCGCCGCCATCCGTGGCTGGAGGAGTTCCCAGAGCAATCAGAACTAATGTCCTCCATTGCCGAGCTGCAGCTCTCACTCCACGTACTGGGGAGGAGTTCACCAAGAAAGCCAGAGTCCGGGGTGATGAGATGTGTCCCCTGACTCTGACATCATTCCCTTCATCTTACCACCCTCCTGTGTCTGCACCAGCTCTAGTCTGCCTCTCCCCAGCTCTGCAGCCACTCCATGGGCTGGAGGAGAGTTCCCCATTAATGCCGAAGCCTGAGCTGATGGGGAAGCAACCCCTGGCTTCAGCATCTCTCTCTGCACCCAGCTTATACAACCTTTGTCCCTCGCCACTCACCAGTCCCAGCACCATGGAAGCTTTAGCCAATGGTGAAACGGCCCCTGGCTTCAACAATATCCACACCAAAGCCTGAGCAAACAAGAAAGTATCCCCTGGCTCTGACGCCTCTCTTCACACCAAGCTCTGGCTTCTTCACTTCAACCTCCGCTCCATCCCCAGAGGGCTCTTTAATGTTGACTCCCATGACAGCTGTTACACTGGCTCCCATGGCAACTGCAGTGCCAGCTCCCATGTCTGCAACGCTGGTTCCCTCACCCACTGCTGCACCTCAGACTGCCTTATCTGCTGTTCCGCCATCACGCCCACTTCTCTGGTGTCTCCTGAGGTCGTTATGCCGCCAGCAGCTTCACCAGAGACTGTCATCCCAGCAGCAGTGGACCAGGAGTTAAGGCAAGTGCTTTTACTTTTATTTTTAACATCCATTTTTGAAAAGACTTGTCTTGCTTCTGGTGGGGGGCCCAAGTGCATTTCCCATCTGCCTCTGGGTTCTCTTCACTAGTCTCTGCTGCAGACAATTATGGTGACTAGTCCTGTGTTTCTTCCTCCATGTTCGAGGTGGCTGCGGCAGAGATGGAGGAGGACACTTTAACTCCAGGTTCCCTTGAGGTGCATGCCACATCTCCTGGTATCTCCGAGGTGCACACTTCAACTCCACCTGGTTCGTCCGAGCAGTCCGCACCACATGGGTCGTCCAAGCAATCTGCTCCAATTTGATCTCCGTCAGAGCAGTCCGCTCCGCCTTCACCATCCAAGGTCATCACTCTTCAGCTGCTGTCACCCGAGCTCAGTGCTCTGCCACGCCGTGTTCCTCCATCTGGTGGACCATGGACCTTGGTAGGCCACCCGGCGAATCATATTCTTCTTTCTGGTGGTAGTGGGATTTTGGCCGACCACCCGATGAACATTTTTTCTTTTTGTTTTGTCCCCCTATAAGTACAGTGGTGTGAAAAAGTGTTTTCCCCCTTCCTGATTTTTCAGTTTTTGTATGTTTGTCACACTTAAATGTTTCAGATCATCGAACAAATTTAAATATTAGACAAAGAAAACACAAGTAAACACAAAATATAGTTTTTAAATGAAGGTGTTTATTATTAAGGGGAAAAAAAATCCAAACCCACATGGCCCTATGTGGAAATTGATTGCCCCCTAAACCTAATAACTGGTTGGGCCACCCTGAGAAGCAACAACTGCAATCAATTATTTGCGATAACTGGCAATGAGTCTTTTACAGCACTGTGGAGGAATGTTGGCCTACTCATCGTTACAGAATTGTTGTAATTCAGCCACATTGGAGGGTTTTCAAGCACGACCAGCCTTTTTAAGGTCATGCCACAGCATCTAAACAGGATTCAGGTCAGGACTTTGACTAGGCCACTCCAAAGTCTTCATTTTGTTTTTCTTAAGCCATTCAGAGGTGGACTTGCTGGTGTGTTTTGGATCACTGTCCTGCTGCAGAACCCAAGTGCGCTTCAGCTAGAGGTCACAAACAGATGACCAGAAATTCTCCTTCAGGATTTTTTGGTAGACAGCAGAATTCATGGTTCCATTTACCATAGCAAGTCTTCCGGGTCCTGAAGCAGCATAACAGCCCCAGACCATCACACTACCACCACCATATTTTACTGTTGATATGATGTTTCTTTTCTGAAATGCTGTTACTTTTATGCCAGATGTAATGGGACACACACCTTCCAAAAAGTTCAGCTTTTGTCTTGTTAGCCCAAAGAGTATTTTCCCAAAAGTCCTGGGTATTATCAAGATGTTTTCTGGCAAAACTGAGATGAGCCTTTATGTTCTTTTTGCTCAGCAGTGGTTTTTATCTTGGAACTCTGCCATGCAGGCCATTTTTGCCCACTCTCTTTCTTATGGTGGAGTCATGAACACTGACCTTAACTGAGGCAAGTGAGGCCTGCAATTCTTTGGATGTTGTTGTGGGGTCTTTTGTGACCTCTTGGATGAGTCGTTGCTGCACTCGTGGAGTAATTTTGGTTGGCCAGCCATTCCTGGGAAGGTTCACCACTGTTCCATGTTTTTGCCATTTCTGGATAATGATTCTCACTGTGGTTAGCTGGAGTCCCAAAGCTTTAGAAATGGCTTTAAAACCATTTCCAGACTGATAGATCTTAATTACTTTTACAATTTTACAATTACATTTGTTCCTGAATTTCTTTGGATCGCAGCATGATGTCTAGCTTTTGAGGACCTTTTGGTGTACTTCACTTTCAGGCATGTCCTATTTAAGTGATTTCTTGATTGAGAACAGGCTTTCCAAAGATGTGATAAACCACAGTTAATTCATGCTTTAATGGGATGGGGGTGCGGGGGTCACTTTTTCACACAGGGCCCTGTAGGTTTGGAATTTTTGTTTTTTACCCTTAACAATAACCTTCATTTAAAAACTGCATTTTGTATTTACTTGTGTTATCTTTGTCTAATATTTAAATTTGTTTCATCTGGAACATTTAAGTGTGACAAACATACAAAAAATAGACAAATCAGGAAGGGTGCAAACACTTTTTTACACCACTGTATGTTCATCTTCTCCCAGCTGATAGGGGTGCTCTTTGTTTTATTTGGAGGGCATCTGGAATTTGCCCTTGAGCGGGGGGGGGGGCTGTCATGACCTGGGCATGATCTTAGGGCCATGCCCACCCTTTGGGTTTGCTTTTGGTTTCTCTGTGATTATTTGATTGTCTATATATTGCTTTCTGTGTTTCCCCTTGGTCCTCTTTGATTGTTATGGTGTTCCCTGGTCCTTAGTCTGTCATGTCGTCCCCGTGATCCCAGTTGTTCTTGTCTGTGTCCCCCCTAGTCTTCTCTGCAAGTCTCATGGGTATCCCCTTCACTTATTTAGCTATTGTTCTCAGTCCATCGTGTCTTCTGTTGTCATAGCCACTTTCCCTCATGTGTGTTGCTGTTTAGCCATGATTGTTTCCCAGCTGTCTTACGTTTGAAATTATATGCTGTCTTATATTTGTCAGTCGTCTGTGTCCTTGTGGCATCATACTGAGTACTTCCCTCTAGCTCCTGTGTTCTAGTCTGGTTCCATGTTTGTATATTTAGCCTCCCACGGCTCTGTTTGTATTTCAGCTCCCAAACTGTTTTGATTTCGCTCAGTGTTTAATAAATCGTGTTGAAATCGGATTCCTACCTGCATCCTTGAGTGCATTATTCTTGTTTGCCAGAGGTCGCTCCTGACATAAATGTCTTTAGTCTGATGAAAATGAAATATAAACTATCTACATATAACCTCTGATATAATCTAAATCACATCATATAAAAAACTGAAAAATCAGAACAGAAAAACAATTATTTCAGTTTGATTAGAGTGACATGAAATGATAATTTAACCAAAATGGGTAAAGATGTCATAATTTCTGGTAACAGTTTATTCCACTGTCAAAAAGTTTATTGCACATTGTATTGTCATATAACAACCATGCATTTCTCTTAACTTCTGAGGGTAATTTTAATCCTTCGCAGAAAATATTGATACTGAACTTCTAACTTACATCTGAGTACCCCACCCTTTAGCTGGTGACACTCCTCAGGGAACTCTTCTCTGTTCTATTCATAAACTACACCTTTCTGTTATTGGGTTCTTTTTTAGCAATCTTAAACTTGCTTTTGTGCCTCACTTTGCGACTCGTACCAGTGCTTTTGTTTCTTTCAGTGCATTGTCGGGTTTGTCATCGAATTACAAAATACTGTGCAAGCAACTTGTGCTGGTAGGATGGAACTGATTTAAAGTGGAAGAGGTTTGGCGCATGGTTACAGCTCATTGGTATTACGTGCAATCTCTGTCAAATGTACCTTTGATTATCTGAGAGCAGGTCGAAAATCAACAGTATTATCAACCGCTATTTCAGCAGCGCATTTAGATGGCATGAACACGCACGTATGCCTGTTATTACACTGGGGCTAGAATTTCTATGCATCCATTGATTATGTAAAAATATGTCATAATCCCTTACTTAATTGTTGATTCATTCATTGGCAATCTGGGTGTACCTCACCTCTCTCTCAAAGGTGCTGGACAGGCTCCAGTCCCCGCAACCCATAAAGGATCATTTTATTTAACCTTTTTTTATTTATACAGGGGAGTTCCATAAAGAGACAACCTCTCTTTTTCAAGGATGCCCTGTTCACACTCACACAGTTAACAAAATGAACAATGAATTGTAAACTTAGAGACAAGTATACATATTAAGCATTCATTTATTTATGTATCCTCTCCTTAAGTGAACAAAATATGGGTCACTTTTTAAAAAAAAATAACTACTGGTCTTCTGTGCTGTCGTGAAGTGGGACCAGTCTGCACCTATACCAGGAAAAAGAGCTGTCACCTTGGTCAGAGAGTCGGCAGTCTTGTGCAAAACTTAGTCATGTGAAAAAATTTGGTCACCCCTTTAAATATTAAGAAATGTTCACATATCTATGTCTAACCTTATTTTTGTTTTTATTTGCATTTTTTTTAAATTTATTTTAGTCATTGTAAGTGGCAATGAATGTGGAGGTGTCCTACAAAAGATGGGGGTGCCCTAATTTATTCCTGACTATTTGTTTAGAATTACATTTTACAGAAAAGTTGAAGAAAAGTCTTTAATTTATTTTTAATTGTTTAGTTGTATTATGTGAATCTCCCACATTTTTAACATGGATATTATGTCCAAATATGTAAAAAGAAAACAAAACAAAACAGAGGCTTATGCAGGGTGTGCAACTTTTTCACATGACTGTATGACAGTTTTTGTTTTTGTTTTTTACTTTATTCACTGTCATTCTTTAAAAGAATCATTCAAAATGAATTATCACAACAGTTTCTTTTATTGGTTAATCACAACAATTTTGCATTCAGCAGAGGAGGGAACATTAACTGACCTCAGACAGAGATGATCGGCTCACTTTTATTTGGCTTAAAAGAGAAGTTAGGATGAAGTTTGTGAAAATAATTGAGGTAATTTTTGTAACTCTGTCAAAAGCATGTACAAAGAAAATTACTGCCATAATCTATGAATTGTACAGCACAGAATTGTGCATAATTATGACCAAGTCTCTGCAGTATGAGTGGGGCTGTGGAAAAGTTAATTTTAAGCTCCTTGCCCTGAAATGCATTGAACAAGCCCGTATTTTCCTCAGCGCAAAATGGATGTGTCCTCCCATTAAAACGCTTTCTTTGATACTGTTCCCCTTTTTATTAAATAATAAATTATACATTTTACAGTTTAAATCTTGTCAAACAAATGTTTGTTTCTTTTGAAGCTGCAACATAACAATTACTCTTCTTGTAGTTTTACTTTTAATTGCACTTAAAAATAGGTGCTTGTTTATTGTATTTTTATTCTAGTTACTATGCCATTCTATTTTATTTTTATGTTTGTATGTTTTTGGTTTTTTTTCCACTTTAAAGGGTCAGAACTAATCAACATCACAGTAACATGGGCTTCCAAACAAAATCATGCATTGAACCCCCAAAAAGCCAGAAACTGTCATGAGCGGCGAGAGCGCGCCCCCTCCTTCCTGTTCATCTCTCCTCAGGTCATCAGCACACCTGAGTGAAAGGACACACCTGCGCCCTCTCATCAGCCAGCATTCATAAGGAGGCATCCTTCAGTGATTCAACGCTGGCTTGTCTGGGTATACTGCCGATCAAGACAGCAAGTATTTGATTCACACTAGTTAAAAAGTTATTGTCCCATGTGCTTTTTCCCCTTCTAAGGTTGCTGCCATCGTGCGAGTGTGCCACCAGGACTGCGTGTGCTCTCCTGCCACATCTCCACTCATCCTGAGCAAACCTCCACCCAGTCAGGCACCACCAGCTCATCCCTCACCCTGCTGGTTCGTCTCTTCCCCGCTGGGGCCCTGCTGGTTCTCCCTCGGAGCTCCTGTAAGTGGCAGTTTGGCTAGCCCATTTTCCCTTACTCCATTCCTCCTCACTCAGTTCTCGTCTTCTCTCCACAGGCTCTTTCCTCTGGCGAGTGACTGTTTCTGTAGCTGTGCGAGGATTTTTTTTTTTTTTTTTTTGTTACTTATTTGTACCCGTAGGTAGACTTGGTTTGCAGTGTGGTGACAAGCCACCGGCTGCTGGTCGCTGCGTGCGCGAGCGCCCTAAACCTACATGTTTTTGGTGTGCGGGAGGAAACCGGAGAAATCCCGGAGTAAACCCGCGCAACACGGGGAGAACATGCAAACTCCACACAGCTCACTGTTGGTCGGGGGCTGGGATCGAACCCACGATCTCATGATCCCCGCGATCCCCCGGCCGAGGGTAAAACTGTGCTGCCACAGTGCTAAACCACTGCGCCACTGTGCAGCCCCACGAGGATTTTGCTATTGAATAACAGAACCTCAAATGTGTATTGTTGTTTGATTGTCCCTTTTATTGCTGCATTGCGCACGTGGGATGATTATTTATTTCAGTCATGACAGAACGAGCAAGCCTTGACCTTGGCTCAGCAGGTGCGGCAGCCGGACAATCAGCTCTGGATCGCTTAGAGGCAACCGAGCAACAGATAACTGTGACGGCCCAGCAGCTGAAAACCATGATGTGGCAATTGGACACTGTCACGCAGCATTTGTCCGGTGCGGCTCCCCCGGCTCCTCCTCCTCCTCAGCATGCTCCCATTGCTCTACCGCCGGTGCTCCGTGCCACCTCCGTTCCCACACCTGCCCCATATGCGGGGGAGGTGGGGAGGTGTAAGGAGTTTCTCCATTAGGTATGGATGTATTTGGAGCAGGTCGGGGGGGGGGGTACCCGGGGGATGTTTCGAAAATTCAGTTTTTCACCCTACTGCCACAGGCCCGAACCCTTAGTTGGGTCCAGGCCATGGCAGACAGCCCAGAGGGCAAAATTACATGTTTGAGCAATTTGTGGTCGCTTTTTCCCGTGCGTTCGACCACACCAAGAGTCAACGGAACATTATGAGCCACCTTCTGACTCTCTGGGAGGGTGTTCGGTCTGTGGCCGATTACTTGGTGGAGTTTCGGGTTGAAGCGGCAGACTCGGGGTGAAACAAGGTTGTGTTACGCAGCGCGTTCCTGCATAGGTTAAACACCTACCTCCGCGATGACCTGGCAATTTATGCGGTTCCCGACACTCTCGATGGTCTTATTGATCAGGCTGTGGGTTTGGATAACCGCTACTATGAGCGTGCGAAGGAGCGACAGGCCTCCTGTCTGCTGAGCGGGTGCCCGCTGCGGGAACCAACACTGGTGGCGGTGGTCCTCCTCCCGAGCCGATGGACCTCAGTCGGTTCCAACTAACCGACGATGAATTACCACCATATCTGGCCGTCAGGTTGCAGTAGTCACCGAACAGACGGTGCCGGTCACCATCCTCCTTTCCGGGAATCATCAGGAGGGACTCATTTTTCTAGTTCTCCCAATTTCATCTTCACCAATGATTCTCGGTTATCCTTGGCTCCAGAAGCACAACCCCATTATTAACTGTGTGCAAAATTCCATCTCCTCCTGGAGCTCATTTTGTTTGGCTAATTGTCTCTGTTCAGCTGAGTGTTCCCCATCCCTCCCTGTCTCTCTCCCTCCAGTTGAGCCGCCAGACCACAGCCTTGTTTTCCAGGCATACCACGATCTGGGAGAGGTCTTCAGTAAGTTGAGAGCACTGTCGCTTCTGCCTCGCGGCTCTTATGACTGTGCTATGGACCTCATCCCAGGAGTGAAGATGCCGTCCAGCCAGCTATACAGCATTTCTGGTCTGGAGAGGGAGGCAATGGAGAAGTATATTAAGGAATCCCTGAACGCCAGCCTTATTCAGCAATCTCCAGCCCCTCTCGGGGCCAGGCTCTTCTTTATGGGGAAGAAGGATGGCTCGCTGTACCCGTGTATCGACTACCGGGAGCTCAATGCTATTGCAGTGAAGGACAAATATCCCTTTCCCTTGATGAACTCCGCGTTTGAACTCCTTCAGCGCTCACGTGTGTTCACCAAATTAGACTTGCGCAATGCATACCATCTGATCCACATTCGTGAGGGGGACGAGTGGAAGACGGCATTTAAGACCCAACAGGAGCAGTTTGAGTATTTGGTGATGCCGTTTGGGCCCACCAATGCCCCCACTGTCTTCCAGTGGTTGATTAACGACGTCCTCCGCAATATGCTTTATCAATTTGTGTTTGTCTATTTGGATGATATTTTGATTTTCTCCCACTCGCAAGAGGAACATGAAGTTCATGTGAGAGCAGTCCTACAACAGCTCTTGGAAAACCAGCTCTTCATTAAGGCTGAGAAGTGTGAGTTCTCCACCAATTCCACCACCTTCTTGGGCTTAATAGTGGCTGAAGGGAGACTGATTACCGACCCGGCCAAGGTGAGGGCAGTGCTCGATTGGCCAACTCCCCTCTCCCGTAGAGAGCTTCAACGCTTCCTCGGGTTTGCAAACTTTTATCGCCAGTTCATTCAGAACTATAGTGGGGTGGCACTGCCCTTGACACAGCTGACCTCCGTTAAGGTCGCCTTTCGGTGGACCGAGGCAGCTGAACAGGCCTTTTCCAAATTAAAGGGCCTGTTCACTAATACACTGATCTTGGCTCAGGTCGATACGCAGCTCCAGTTCGTCCCCAAGGTGGATGCATCTGATTTGGGGGTGGGCGCTGTCCTCTCACAGTGCACATTCTCCGACCAAAAGCTCCACCCATGTGCGTATTTCTCTCGTTGGCTTAAGCCGGCCGAGAGGAATTACGACGTAGGGGACAGAGAGCTGCTCGCCATTAAGTTGGCACTGGAGGAATGGAGGCATTGGCTTGAGGGGGCTATTCACCCCATTGTCGTGTGGACCGACCACAAGAACCTAGAGTACTTGCGGTCGGCCCGCCGACTCAACACAAGAAAGGCTCGTTGGGTCCTGTTTTTTCAGCAGTTCAACTTCACCATCACCTACCACCCTGGCTCTCGGAACACCAAACCGGATGTGCTATCGTGCCAGTTTGATTCCAAGGAGATAGCGCCCCCATCCCACCCCCAACCTATTCTTCCCTCTTCATGGGTCCTCGGTGCCCTTACGTGGGATATCGAGCGGAGGGTCCATCAGGCCCAGTCTCGGGAGCCTGTGCCAGCAGGGTGCCCCCAGAAACGCCTGTACATCCCCGCTGCCCTCCGCAGTGATGTCATCCAGTGGGGTCACACCAACCGCTTCGCCTGTCACCCTGGGATCACTCGCACCACTGACCTCATTCGGCGGGTGTTCTGGTGGCCCATGCTGCGGCAGGATGTGCAGGAGTATGTGTGGGCCTGTCAGACCTGTGTCCATGGCAAGTAAGACTTGGCCCCCCCCGGTGGGACTTCTCCATCCTCTGCCCATCCCTTGTCGCCCGTGGTCCCACATCATGCTGGATTTGCTGACCGGATTTCCTCCCTCCCACAGAAAGATGGTCATCCTCACCATCATGGACCGCTTCTCCAAGGCTGTACATCTGGTGGCTCTCCCTAAAATCCCCTCAGCCTTGGAGATGGCCACCCTCCTTACCGATCACGTGATCCGCCTCCATGGGATCCCTTTGGACATTGTGTCTGACTGGGGCCCGCAGTTCACCTCACAGGTCTGGAGGGCCTTCTGCTGGACCCTGGGAATGATGGAGAGACTTTCCTCCGGGAATCACACCCAGAGCAATGGGCAGGCAGAGCGGGCCAACCAGTCCTTGGAGGCCACCCTGCGATGTGTAGCGGCTGAGCATCCCTCCTCCTAGAGCACGCATCTGACCTGGGTGGAGTATTCGATGAACACTGCCATCTCCGAGGCAACCAGTCTCACCCCGTTCAAGGTGTCACTGGGATACATGCCTCCTCTGCTACCGATGGCCGAGAGGGAGGTTGTGGTTCTCTCCGTGGGGGCTCACGCTCGCTGCTGCTGGGGCATCTGGAGGTCCACACACGCCGCCCTCACCCGCTCCGTCGAGTGCAACTGTGCCATGGCTGACAGATGACAGGTGCCTGCCCCTAAGTACACCGTGGGGCAGCAGGTCTTGTTGGCCGCCAGTCAGGTCCCTTTGAAGACTAAATCTAGGAAACTGTCTCCTTGCTTCCTAGGGCCCTTCGTGATCTCCAGAGTCATCAATGACACTTCGGTCCAGCTCAAGCTTCCACCGACCCTACAGGTGAACCCGACCTTCCATGTATCCCACATCAAGCCCCTCTCAGTCAGTCCCTTCTGCCCCCCCCCAGCTGCCTCCTCCTCCCCAGATAATCGACAGCCACCCTGTCCACACAGTCCTCTGGATTCTGGATGTTTGTCGTCGAGGCCGGGCCTCCAATATCTGGTTGATTGGGAGGGCTACAGCCCAGAGGAACGTTCCTGCGTTCCCACGTCACGGATCCTGGACAAAGAGATGCTCCGGTCCTACCACCGTGCCCATCCCAACAAGCCCTGTGAACCACCAGAAGGCACTCCTAGAAGGGGGGGCCCTGTCATGAGCGGCGAGAGCGTGCCCTCAACTTCCCATTCATCTCTTCTCAGGTCATCAGCGCACCAGAATGAGAGGACACACTTGTGCCCTCTCATCAGCCAGCATTCATAAGGAGGCATCCTTCAATGATTCAATGCTGTCTCGTCTGGGTACACTGCTGTAACAGTATATGAATTGATAATTATGATCAGGTATAAAATTTATTTAATTTACATTAACCTCTTGCACTCCGTTGTTCCGCGGGCGGGCAAGTCTCTGCGTCCTAGGGCGCACGAGGGTGCACGAGAGCGCACTCGTGCGCACTCGTGCGCCCTCGTGCGCATGACGCATGATAAGGATATTGATGGTGGTGGTGTAGGTGGTGTGGCCTCCAAGCGCCACTGAAAAAAAAAGCTGCAAACACAGCCGCGAACAGATTAGTTCATCTGATTGACCTCTCATTCGACTAATAAGAGCCTTGAATTGGGTTTCTGAAACCTTGAAGAGCCAATGAATGAAAACCTAGGAAGGAGGACCCGCCTCCCAACGCTTTGAATGCAGTGAGCCAATTGAAGCAGAGAAGTCCGTGAGGTGTTTTTTTTTAAGGCTGGGTGAAGACTGACTGCTGGAGCGGATCAAAAAAGGACCCGCAGGAAGAGCCCCACAGACCCAGCAGCATGGAGACCATCCACAAATGCAACCTGTGTGACAGGGAGTGCCATTCGTGGATCGGCATGTTTGGCCACAGGCGGTGTTTATTTTGTATTGGTTCCAGCAGAGTAGACGTTATGATTTCTTCCATGGTCATTATAGACCGACGGAGGCTGACGACGAAGGCTGAGTGACACACACGCCTTCACCAGTCTTTTTTTAATTACTACTGTTATTTGTTTTGAAAAATCGTTCGCCAAAAACCGCAATCATGGAAGCACAAAACCGCAATAATGGAATTATGTTTTGATCGAGTCGCGAGACCAGAACCAGAGCGGACCAGCGTCGCGTTCGTCTGACAATGAGGAAGACAAGTTCGCCAAGACTCCGCTGTGAAGAGGTAAGGTGTTATAAGCTAAATTATTCTCTATCCCTGAAAATTGTAATCCAAAATGACTTTTGACCGATCAGTAAATTACAGTTGTGCGATTCACGAAGTCTGAAGTTCGTGCGTCGCGGTACAAGGGGTTGCTCGCAGTGTACAGGCTGTGAACGCCCCCCCCCACCCCCACTATTCTTCTGCAGCGAGGGGGGGGGAGCCGCGGTGATTGCACTGCTGTCCTACATCACCACATAAGGCTAATCCGTTGTGTAGCGATGGCTGAAGTCCATCCTCCATCCACACACACAGTAGCGAGGGGGGGGGGAGCCGCTGTGACAACGTTGCTGTGGAAACATGCAACGAGTGTAATCTGTCATGTAGCGAGGGCCGAACTCTGTCCTTGGTAGCGGGGGGGGGACGACCCCCCCCCCACACACACACACACAGACACAGCCCTGAGTGTGACCTTTCCTTTGAGCCTAAAATGAAGCTTCTACATTGAATTATTCAAAAGTTACAGACATTTTTCCAAACTGTGCCATTTGGCACAATTTGGCACAGTTCCAAAACGCCTGGGAACAGCCTGAGAATAAAGCTGTGTAAAATATTCATTTTTTGTGGTATTGTTACCAAATTTGGATCTCAGCTGGATAACACTTGGTTCTACATTTCTGTTGCATTTTTCAGCCGGATCGGACAGCTGTGTGTTATTTGCAAGCATTTGTATCCAAAAAAACACCGTGTCCAAATTTTTTTTCTTCAAGTTCAGTATGTTTAGATGACTGTAACTCAGTGGCCAGAGCACGTAGAGAGATTATGGGTTTTTTTGCCAAAAAATTCAAAGTGTTTTCTTTTAAATGAGACTTTCGATTTACTTTGGGCACATTATTTTTTGGCATTTTTAGGAAAATTGCCCAGAGTGCAAGAGGTTAATGTATTGGAACTGGAGATGAATTCTCAGTTCATATACACCGGAAAAGTTAGTAACACTCGTGGGGCACCAGCTTCTATCTCTGAGAAGCAATTTAATCTTTAATTTCACTTTATACCTGTTTAATCACTCAATAAATTAATTAATAATCAGTCTCAAAATTTTAGTGAATTTGATACTGGGGACTTGATCCAGACTCAGAATGAAATGAATTCTCAACAACTTCTCTCTTTTTCACATATTTATTAAACAGAATGATGATTAACAGACATTGCAGTGATTTCATTAACCATAAAATTATAAACTTGTAAATGATAGATTAACAATGAATGTTTGCACAACCAGGGCTAAACTGTGAAACGAATTTAGATCAGTTTGAGTTAACAGATTATGGAAAACATAACGCAAATTTATAGAGAAAGTTTTACTAATTAAAGACGTGGACAAAATTGTTGGTACCCCTCTGTTAATGAAAGAAAAACCCACAATGGTCACAGAAATAACTTGAATCTGACAGAAGTGGTAGTAAATAAAAATTCTATGAAAATTAACCAGTGAAAATCAGACAATGCTTTTGAATTGTGGTTCAACAGGATTATTTTAAAAAACAAACTCATGAAACAGGCCTGGACAGAAATGATGGTACCCCTAGAAAAGATTGAAAATAATGTGATCGTAGGGACATTTTCAACCAAGATATGTCCTCTAATTAACATCACAGGTGTCTACAAACTTGTAATCAGTCGGCCTATTTAAAGGGTGACAAGTAGTCACTGTGCTGTTTGTTGACATGGTGTATACCACACTAAACATGGACCAGAGGAAGCAAAGGAGAGAGTTGTCTCAGGAGATTAGAAAGAAAATTATAAACAAGCATGTTAAAGGTAAAGGCTATAAAACCATCTCCAAGCAGCCTGATGTTCCTGTTGTCACGCCGCGCCGCTCATCAGCGGCGCCAGCTGCACACACACCTGCACATCATCAGCGGCGAGGGATTTAAGCCGTCTCGCCCTGGGCTTCGGCCTGAAGCCGTCAGACTTCACTACGGATTGCTGTGAGTTCCCTCTCATTCTCAGCAAACATAGCGGTAAGAAAATCTTACCTTTCTCTTCTCCAAGTCTGCTCCCCTGTGCACAGGTGGATTTCCCGGCGGCGGACTATTCCTCTCCATCGCCTGTTCCTCGCTGCTGCACCGGGCTCTCCAGGTGGCTGTCTACCGGACCTCGTTCCTTGCTGTGCCAGTCATCCGCCCTTTCCAAGTAAGCTCCTCTCCTACTTGTATATCTCCTGTGTTGGTGTGTGCCCGTCACCCTTCTCCCTGTGCTTTTCCCATAGGGTTGTCCGGCTGTACGGTCTCCTGCCTCTGTGCCCGACGCAGACGCCGCCACCAACACATTCACAGCTCGCAGACACACATTCATACACCCTTGTTGCCAATAAAGCTATTTGAGCTACTCTGAGCCTGTGTGTGTGCGTCTCCTGAGCTGTGCATTATGTCAGTACGGCTTCAGCAGAGCGGCTCGGCAGACGGCGGGCTCGCACACCGGCTTACCACTCTCGAGGCTCGAGTGGACCAAATAGCCTATCAGCAACAAGTGATACTCAATCAATTAATCAGTATAACTAACCGATTGGACCGCTTGGACCCCCAACAGCCGTTCCCCCCGGCTCGTCAGGGTGGCGCGGCTCCTGCTGCTCCAGCGGCCATCCAGCAGGCTCCGGGAGCACCGACTCTGCTCACACCCATTCCAACCCCCGCCCGCTTTAGCGGTAAGCTCGGCGGAGCGCGGGGGTTCATAATGCAGTGTGAGTCCGTGTTCCACCGTGTTCCCGGAGACTTCCCTTCAGATCATAGCCGAATTGGTTATATCGGGAATCTCCTAGAGGGGCGAGCACTAACCTGGACTTACGCCGTAATGGCGAGGCCCAGTTATGCCACCCTCACGTATGACCAATTCATGAGACGCTTCCTGGAGGTCTTTGACCACTCTCGTACCGAGACGGTCCAGGTCGATCGGCTTCTCAGCCTCCAGCAGGGAAGCCGGTTGGCAGCGGACTATGCGGTCGACTTCCGGGTAGCGGCGGAGGAATTGGGCTGGGAGGAACGCTCCCTCTGTGGCCTTTTCCTCCGCAGTCTCAACGATGATCTGAGGGATGAACTGGCTGAACGGGATATCCCGGAGACTCTAGCGGAGCTAACGCCTCTTGCCATCAGTTTGGATAACAGGCTGCGCGAGCGCTCCTCGGGGCGGAAGTCGTCTTCTTCTCGCCCTCGTGGAGCCTCGTCGCGCCCGTTCCAAGCTCGCCCCCTGGCGACGCCGCCACCATCGCGCCCCGAGGAGTCGGAGCCGATGGTGACGGGCTGGACAAAGCTCTCCCCGGCGGAGAGACAACGCCGCCGTGAGTTGAATCTCTGCATGTATTGCGGAGATAATCAACACACGGTAGAGCTTTGTCCACAGAAGCCAAACGGCGGGGTCCGCGAGTCACTGTAGGGGGCCTCGCGGACGTCAATCGGTTAAGTCCCCTCACCCAATTGAAGCTGCCCGTCCAATTTTGTCACAACTCCACTGGGCATCTCACTCACGCACTGGTGGATTCGGGCGCGGAGGGCAGTTTTATTTCACAAAGCCTGGCAACCCGATTGGGCATCTGCTGCCAGGCATTGAAGACCCCTATCTCCCTGGTCAACCTCTCCCGTGTCTCCCTGGGGAGAGTAACACACCAGACCGTCCCCGTTCCGGTTATCATCTCTGGAAACCACCGGGAGGAGATAACCTTCTACGTCCTGCCCAACTCTGTGTCGCCCGTCATCCTGGGGTATCCCTGGCTACGCCTCCACAACCCCGTTTTGAATTGGAAGTCCGCCGGGGTGTCGGCATGGAGCACATTCTGTATGAGCACCTGTCTACAGTCCGCTGCCTGCTCTCCGTCCTCTCCTCCTACACCTATGGACGCTGCGCCCCCGGACCTGTCCCTGGTGCCATTGGAATTTCACGACCTGGGTATGGTATTCAGCAAGTCCAAGGCGATGTCTCTTCCTCCTCATAGGCCCTATGACTGCGCAATTAACATCTGCCAGGGGGCACCCTTACCCTCTGGGCGACTCTACAGCCTGTCAGCGCCGGAGAAGGAGACCATGAACGCTTACCTCAAGGAGTCGCTGAGTGCTGGGATAATCCGCCCATCGTCATCACCTGTGGGGGCAGGATTCTTCTTCGTGGGTAAGAAGGACGGGTCCCTCCGTCCTTGCATCGACTATCGCGCCCTAAACGACATTACGGAGAAGGATCGCTACACCCTGCCCCTCATGGACACCGCCTTCCACTCCCTCCAGGGGGCGACTTGGTTCACCAAGCTGGATCTACGCAGCGCATACCACCTCGTCCGGATCCGGGAGGGAGATGAGTGGAAGACAGCCTTCCGTACCCCGAACAGCCACTTCGAGTACCTGGTGATGCCGTTCGGGTTGACCAACGCTCCAGCCGTCTTTCAGCGCCTTATCAACAACGTCCTCCGGGATTTCATTGGCCTTTTTGTGTTCGTCTACCTGGATGACATTCTCATCTTCTCCAAATCCAGGGACGAGCACCGGGTCCACGTGAGGCGGGTCCTCCAAAGACTGCTGGAGAACCGGTTGTATGTGAAGGCCGAAAAATGCGAGTTCTACGTGAAGACAACATCCTTCCTCGGGTTCATCATCTTCCACGACCAGGTGCTTCTGGACCCAGAGAAGGTGAAGGCGGTGGTGGAATGGCCCACACCTGCATCAAGAAAACAGGTGCAGCAGTTCGTCGGGTTTGCAAATTTCTACCGCCACTTTGTCCCAAATTTTGGCACCATCGTCGGCCCGCTGACCCGCCTCACGTCCCCTAAGGTCCCGTTCCGGTGGACCGAAGAGGCCGCGGCTGCCTTTCAGGCGCTGAAGGCGGAGTTCTCCTCCTCCCGGGTCCTTAGCCAAGTCAACCCTGCGCTGCAGAGCATCGTGGAAGTGGACGCTTCGGACACAGGAGTGGGGGCGGTTCTATCCCAGCGGTCGCCAGATGACGGAACCAAGCGGCCCTGCGCCTTCTTCTCCCGGCGCTTGTCCCCGGCGGAACGGAATTACAACGTGGGGGACAGAGAGCTCCTCGCCATCAAGCTCACGCTACAGGAGTGGTGTCACTGGCTAGAGGGGGCGAACCTGCCATTCGTGGTCCTGACGGACCACAAGAACTTGGAGTACCTAAGATCTGCCAAGCGCCTGAACGCCCGCCAGGCGCGCTGGTCCTTGTTCTTTGCCAGGTTCCAATTCACCATCACCTTCAGGCCTGGCTCCAAGAACGGCCTGCCCGATGCCCTCTCTAGGCAATTCGCCCCTGAGGAGTCGGAGGACACGGTCCACACCATCCTACCCAGGTCGTGCGTCGTGGGAGCCGTCACCTGGGACATAGAAAGCAAGATCTGGAAGGCGCAGGAAGTGGAACCTGACCCTGGCGGCGGACCGGAGGGGAGGCTGTTCGTGCCATCCACGGTTCGGGGGGAGGTAATCCACTGGTTGCACACATCCAAGCTCACCTGCCACCCTGGCTCCTCCCGGATGATTGACCTCCTCCAGCGGTCCTTCTGGTGGCCGAGCCTGCGGAGGGATGCTGCCCGCTACGCCCGGGCCTGCCCAGTGTGTGCCACCAGCAAATCAGGTAATGCCCCTTCAGCGGGTTTGCTCCAGCCTCTGCCCGTCCCTGGCAGGCCCTGGTCGCATATCGCCCTGGATTTCATCACCAGACTCCCAGTCTCTAACATCTTCAACACCGTCCTGACCATCGTGGACCGCTTCTCCAAGGCGGCACACTTCGTCCCCCTACGAGGTCTCCCAACTGCCCTGGAGACGGCGGACCTCCTAATCCAGCACGTGGTCAGGCTGCATGGGATTCCGGTGGACGTGGTCTCGGACCGGGGGCCCCAATTTTCTTCAGAGGTTTGGAGGTCGTTCTGCAACGCCCTGGGAGCCAAGGTGAGCCTCTCCTCTGGCCATCACCCCCAAACCAACGGGCAGTGTGAGCGGACCAACCAGGAGCTGGAGGCTGCGCTCCGCTGCATCACGGCGTCCAAACCAACGTCCTGGAGTAACCACCTCACCTGGGTTGAATACGCCCACAACACCGCTCGCTCTTCTGCTACAGGGATGTCCCCCTTTAAGGCGTCCCTGGGTTACGACCCCCCGCTGCTCCCGGCGCAGGAGAGTGAGGTAACTGTCCCCTCAGTACGGGCGCATCTCAGGCAGTTCCGCTCCATCTGGGCGTCAGCGCGCAATGCGCTTTTACGCACGGCGGAGCGCAACAGAGCCGTGGCGGACCGGCACAGAAGACCTGCCCCGGTGTACAGAGTTGGTCAGCAAGTCGATGTGTCGACCCAGGACGTGATTTTAAAGGGCGAGAGGAGGAAGCTGGCACAGCGGTTTATGGGCCCATACCCCATCACCAGGATCATCAACCCGGTGGCTGTGCGTGTAGCTATTCCCCCCTCCCTCCGCATCCACCCCACCTTCCACGTGTCCAAGGTGAAGCTGGCAGTCTCCGACCCCCTTTGCCCTCCTCCTGCTGCGCAACCCACGCCCCGGATGATTGATGGCCATCCGGCCTGGCCTGTCTCCTCCATCCTGGACTCCCGGCGCCGGGGTCGTGGGTTGCAGTACTTGGTGGACTGGGAGGGCTATGGGCCTGAACATCGGCAGTGGGTACCCTCGTCGTTTGTGTTCGACCCATCGGTCATTGCTGAATTCCACCGAGCGCACCCAGAGAAACCATCACCAGGAGGCGCTGCTAGAGGGGGGAGTACTGTCACGCCGCGCCACTCATCAGCGGCGCCAGCTGCACGCACACCTCCACATCATCAGCGGCGAGGGATTTAAGCCGCCTCACCCTGGGCTTCGGCCTGAAGCCGTCAGACTTCACTACGGATTGCTGTGAGTTCCCTCTCATTCTCAGCAAACATAGCGGTAAGAAGATCTTACCTTTCTCTTCTCCAAGTCTGCTCCCCTGTGCACAGGTGGATTTCCCGGCGGCGGACTATTCCTCTCCATCGCCTGTTCCTCGCTGCTGCACCGGGCTCTCCAGGTGGCTGTCTACCGGACCTCGTTCCTTGCTGTGCCAGTCATCCGCCCTTTCTAAGTAAGCTCCTCTCCTACTTGTATATCTCCTGTGTTGGTGTGTGCCCGTCACCCTTCTCCCTGTGCTTTTCCCATAGGGTTGTCCGGCTGTACGGTCTCCTGCCTCTGTGCCCGAAGCAGACGCCGCCACCAACACATTCACATCTCGCAGACACACATTTATACACCCTTGTTGCCAATAAAGCTATTTGAGCTACTCTGAGCCTGTGTGTGTGCGTCTCCTGAGCCCTGTATTATGTCACCTGTGACTACAGTTGCGCATATTATTCAGAAATTTAAGATTCACGGGACTGTAGCCAACCTCCCTGGACGTGGCTGCAGGAGGAGATGGATAGTATGAATGGTAACAAAAGAGCCAAGAACAACCTCTAAACACATTCATGGTGAACTCCAAGGTCAAGGTACATCAGTGTCAGATCGCACCATCCGTCGTTGTTTGAGCCAAAATGGACTTTATGGGAGACGACCAAGGAGGACACCACTGTTGAAAACAAATCATAAAAAAGCCAGACTGGAATTTGCCAAACTGCATGTTGACAAGCACAAAGCTTCTGGGAGAATGTCCTATGGACAGACGAGACAAAACTGGAACTTTTTGGCAAGGCACATCAGCTCTATGTTCACAGACGCAAAAATGAAGCATACCAAGAAAAGAACACTGTCCCTACTGTGAAACACTGAGGAGGTTCTGTTATGTTCTGGGGCTGCTTTGGTGCATCTAGCACAGGGTGTCTTGAATCTGTGCAGGGTACAATGAAATCTCAAGACTATCAAGGTATTCTAGAGAGAAATGTGCTGCCCAGTGTAAGGCAGCTTGGTCTCAATGACAGGTCATGGGTCTTGCAACAGGATAATGACCCAAAACGCACAGCTAAAAACACCCAAGAATGGCTCAGAGCGAAACATTGGACTATTCTAAAGTGGCCTTCTATGAGCCCTGATCTAAATCCTATTGAACAACTGTGGAAGGAACTGAAACATGCCGTCTGGAGAAGGCACCCTTCAAACCTGAGACAACTAGAGCAGTTTGCTCATGAGGAGTGGGCCAAAACACTTGCTGAGAGGCGCAGAAGTCTCATTGACAGTTACAGAAATTGTTTGATTGCAGTGATTGCCTCAAAAGGTTGTGCAATAAAATATTAAGTTAAGGGTACCATCATTTTTGTCCAGGCCTGTTTCATGAGTTTGTTTTTTAAAATAATTCTGTTGAACCACAATTCAAAAGCACTGTCTGATTTTGAATGGTTAATTTTCATAGAATTTTTATTTATCACCACTGTTGTCAGATTCAAGTTATTTCTGTGACTATTGTGGGTTTTTCTTTCATTAACAGAGGGGTACCAACAATTTTGTTCACGTCTGTATATGAAAGGTTCTGGATTACTCTAAGAAAATAAAAATGGAATTTTAATGGAAAAAGGAGTTATGTTAATGGCTCCTTAATTTGCATCTGATTAGATATCAAATTATTATTGAACCTCAGAAGTTTAATTCAGCAGATGAATAAAGAAAGTGCAGCTCACGTGCTTTCTTGTTGAAGATTTGAAGCTGCGTTCTTTCGTTGTCCTCGTGAAGCTTTCGATGTGTTGATCAGTGCCAAAACCCAGAATGTTTGTCCAGCAAATATTTGGTTGTCACAAGATGAGATTTTGATGTGTTGATCACCGGGGCTGTGATCTGGCCCAGGGCGTTTAATCTTCATGGTGAGGTGCGTCTCCTTTCCTTTCCATTGGCAAGCGGCTTCTCTGAGGAATTCGATTAATAATTAAATATATCTAATCCGATCTCAAACTAAAAGAGTTTCGGACTTTAAATAAGAGAGCTTCTGGTGTGGGATTGGTCAATAAAAATATTATAAAAATAAAGTCAAGATTAAAGCTTACATTAAAATTAAAAATGGTGGTTTTACAGAAAGTTTAACAGGAAAAAAAAAGTGATAGAAATAAATGTCTAGGATTGGAGTTTAACTCCTGATTAGAATGAGCTCAAAATAGAATTCCTAGGCATTTAAGAGAAAAGAAAAACATTAAAATACATAGTTACAGAACACAAAGTTACGAGTTATCTGCTCTGTGATCGTCGAAAAGAAACACGTGGGAGAAGGCTTCTGTGTTCAGGCAGTCTCCCGAAGAGTTCTCTGCTGTGTAGACGAAGACAATGGAAGTTGAAAAGACGAGAAAAAAGTGGTCTCTCTGAAATCTGGCTGAAAAATCTGGCAAACAAGAGGATACCATTTCCTTTTATCTGTGGAGAATTTTCACGGGCCTCCGTGATTGACAGGAGCCCCCAGTCAATAAGCTTCTTTCGTGGACGGGCTTTATGAACTTTTAGTACAATAAACAAACAGTCTATTGTCTGGAGCTTTTGAGAGAGAGCTGTTGTCATGCAGAGATTGGCTGCTGGCAGTCACATGATTTGAGGTATTTTGGCCAATCTTTAACACGTTAATATTCATCTATACATTTATGTATATTCTCTAAGCTAACCTTAGTGATTAATGTAACTTATAAGCAGTGCTTCTAAATTAACGTGCAGGAATAAACATTCATTTAAACATTTTTAACATGCATATATATATATACATATACACTACCGTTCAAAAGTTTGGGGTCACTTAGAAATTTCCTTATTTTTGAAAGAAAAGCACTGTTTTTTTCAATGAAGATAACTTTAAACTAATCAGAAATACACTCTAATATCTAATATACATTGCTAATGTGGTAAATGACTATTCTAGCTGCAAATGTCTGGTTTTTGGTGCAATATCTACATAGGTGTATAGAGGCCCATTTCCAGCAACTATCACTCCAGTGTTCTAATGGTGCAATGTTTTTGCTCATTGCGTCAGAAGGCTAATGGATGATTAGAAAACCCTTGTGCAATCATGTTAGCACAGCTGAAAACAATTTAGCTGGTTAGAGAAGCTATAAAACTGACCTTCCTTTGAGCAGATTGAGTATCTAGAAAAAAAAATATTATTTCAAATACAAATCATTATTTCTAACTTTGTCAGTGTCTTGACTATATTTTCTATTAATTTTGCAACTCATGGTGGTAAATAAGTGCGACTTTTCATGGAAAACACAAAATAATTGTCTGGGTGACCCCAAACTTTTCAATGGTAGTGTATATATATATATATATATATATATATATATATATATATATATATATATATAAAATCACGGATTAATATATTTCAAACCTATTATGATTGTCCAGAATACACCAAGAGTCCATTTGCTTTTCCATGGTGTCCTAAAAAAGGAAGAGGTTTAGAGATGAATCTTAAGGCTGTGATTAAAAAAAAGGTTTTCTGGTTAAATTCAGCATGTCCCAGAGTTTAATGCAATGTTGAGCTGTGGATCTTTGTGAGGGGCTTTCCATGTCTCCATGCTTATGGGGGCTATAAAAGTCAAAACAAGAAATGCATTCGGGTGAATTCCTTAGACTGGTTTTAGCAAAGGAATGACAAGTTCAATTGTGGCCTGGGGTAAAAGAGCAGTTTTAGGACTGTCCTTTTCCTGGGTGAAACAATGTCTTTAAGCAGAAGAATTTTTTATTGATGAGCCAAGTGGGATGATGCTACACTGCCGATCAAGACAGCAAGTATTTGATTCACACTAGTTAAAAAGTTATTAACCTGTGTGCTTTTCCCTTCCAAAGGTTGCTGCCATTGTGCGGGTGTGTCACCGGGACTGTGCGCGCTCTCCTGCCACATCTCCACTCATTCTGAGCAAACCTCCACCTGGTCAAGCACCACCAGCTCATCTCTCACCCTGCTGGTTCGTCTATTCCCCGCTAGGGCCCTGCTGGTTTTCTCTCAGAGCTCCCGTAAGTGGCAGTTTGGCTCACTCATTTTCTCTTACACCAATCCACCTCACTCAGCTCTCGTCTTGTCTCCACAGGCTCCTTCCTCTGGCAAGGGACTGTTTCTGGAGCTGTGCGAGGATTTTGCTATTTAATAAAAGAACCTCAAATGTGTATTGTTGTTTGATTGTCCCTTTTGTTGCTGCATCGCACACGTGGGATGATTATTTCTATCATGACAGAAACAGCCCTTAGTGTCATTGATTGGTTGGGTTTGTTTATTTCCTCTTCTTTTAAAATAGTAGTTATCTTATCTTTACATATGATGAAATATAGCTATGCCAAAAAGGGCACAGTGCCTTCATCAATGAAAACATGTCGCACGGTTGAATTGTGGTATATAAGTATAATACATTGACCACAGGTATCTCTCTATGTTATTTCAAAGACTCCAATAGAGGGTTAATCTACCAACTAGCTATTTGGCTTGAGTGGTCAGTGAGAATTGAAAAGTGCTCTATAAACATTGGCACTAATCCTTATACCATAATATACAGAGGTGTGAAACAGTGTTTGCCTCCTTCCTGATTTCTCATTTTTTGTATGTTTGCCACACTTAAATGTTTCAGATCATAAAACAAATTTAAATATTAGACAAAGATAACACAAGTAAACAGAAAATGCAGTTTTTAAATTAATGTGTTTATTATTAAGGGGGAAAAAATCCAAACTTACATGGCCCTGTGTGAAAAAGTGATTGCCCCCTAAACCTAATAACTGGTTGGGCCACCCTTAGCAAGAACAATTACAATCAAGTTTTTGCAATAACTGACAATGAGTATTTCAGCCCACTAATCTTTGCAGAATTGTTGTAATTCAGCCACATTGGAGGGTTTTCAAGGATGAACCACCTTTTTAAGGTCATGCCACAGCATCTCAATCGGATTCAGGTCAGGACTTCGACTAGGCCACTCCAGACTACTCATTTTATTTTTCTTAAGCCATTCAGAGGTGGACTTGCTGGTGTGTTTTGGATCATTGTCCTGCTGCAGAACCCAAGTGTCCTTCAGCTTGAGGTCACAAACAGATGGCTGAAAATTCTCCTTCAGGATTTTTTGGGAGACAGCAGAATTCATGGTTCAATTTACCACAGCAAGTCTTCCAGGTCCTGAAGCAGCAAAACAGCCCCAGACCATCACACTACTACTCAACTACTACACTACTGGAAATACTACTCAAGATGGCGACCGGGATGGTCACACTTTTTCAGTGCTGAGACAAAGTCACTGATTTTGCCATTAAAAGTGGCTGGCCTGCAGCGATCGGCGCTCGTGGCGAACACGCACGGGCTGAATTGCCACCTCCGCTGGATTGCCCTTTAATCGCCTTTCTCCAGCGACTTCCTGCGCCTTCCTGAAGCGATTGCTAAGCTAACACTAGTTAGCTTAATGCTACCTGAAGCGATTGCTAAGCTAACACTAGTTAGCTTAATGCTGGCGCCAGTCTCTAAATAACTAACCTACAGCGATCGGATATACCTCCGGTGGATTACCCCTTTGATCGCTTTTATCCGGCCACTGTGAGTAAACTGACCAGCGATTCCAGCGCTTCCTTGTGATTCACTGATGTGCCCTACCTGAAGCGATTGCTAAGCTAACGCTAGTTAGCTTAATGCTGGCGCCAGCCATTCCACCTAACACCAGCTTGAATCAAAGCCCAGCTGCGAGGCCCAGCGGAGATACTACCAGGCAGGCGGCTATTTGTTGACGGGGCTCAGCAGAGATTTCACCCAGGCAGACGGCGGTAGGCGGCGGTGCCCAGCGGAGGACTTACCGTGACTGCAGCGGCGGTATGCGACGAGACTACCCGAAGCGATTGCTAAGCTAATGCTAGTTAGCTTAATGCTGGCGCCAGTCATTCCACCTTACACCAGCCTGAATCGAAGCCCAGCTGCGAGGCCCAGCGGAGATACTACCAGGCAAGCGGCTATTTGTTGACGGGGCTCAGCAGAGATTTCACCCAGGCAGACGACGGTAGGTGGCGGTGCCTAGCGGAGGATTTACCGTGACCTCAGCGGAGCTCGGTGGCAGCGGCGGTGTGTGACGAGACTCGGTTGGAGGAGCGGGACGGGAGACCAGTTACGGCGACTATGAGCAACGAGACCAGCAACGGAAGGGGCTAGTTGGCTAGCTGAGGCCCAGCTGGATTCGAGGACGATCGGATCAGATTCTGGCGATATAAGCAGAATTTATTTTACTATCCACAGATTTTCTTTTTCCTTCTTTCCAAGAAAGACTGAAGATGGCTGCCACCGGATTAAAAAGTGGGCTGATGGGCACCACTAATAAGCCTTCTCTACTTCTCTACTTCCTCTTCGTTTTGTCTTTGTGTGTCTGGACCTGCAACAAGAAGGATTTTCCGACAAACTCAACCAAAGGTGAAGTTAAAAAGTTTTATCTGTATGGATTTGGGCTTGGACATCTCACCCTACACTCTATGTGGTCTTTAAAAGCCCTGAGCAAAAACTTCCAAATTAAGGCAAACATGGCTGTTAAGCAAAAATCACAATATGGCAGAGGATATACAGTTAAAGTTCTGTTAGTTCTGCTACTTCTGGCAGGAGATATTCACCTTAACCCTGGACCTGCCACTATTAAACAGCAGACCACTGGGTTAGCACAAAACCGAGCTGTACAAAAGCAAAAACAACATTTATTTTTCCAAACTGTTAATCATGCACGAGTTCTTTGGGACACCAAGGCTAAACCAAAGGGGATCCTCGGCGGTCATTTAAACATACGGAGCATAATCCCCAAAAGAGATGAGATTTCGGTGTTGCTGTTGGACTCAAATCTGGACTACCTTTGTCTCTCAGAAAGCTGGCTACACAGTAACATAGACACTAATATGATCGATATTGTGGGCTACCAGTGTTTTAGAAAAGACAGGCAGGTAGGGAGGGGAGGAGGTGTTTTAATTTACATCAAAGAGAAATATAAATGTCAACTGGTTGATTTGAATACTTCACTTGAATGTTTAGCTGTTAATGTATGTCTCTCTCCGGTAATGAATTTCAACATTGCAGTAGTGTACAACCCACCGTCACACAACTCTTCCTTTTATAATGAATTAAGTGATCTGGTTAAACAACTTGAGAAGAACAGAGAAACAATAATTCATGGTGACTTTAATATCAACTGGTCTGATAAAAAAGACAAACAAAAACTGAAAAGCCTCATGACTAAATTTAATTACCAGCAAATCATCAAAGGACCCACCAGGATAACCAAACAATCCAGAACACTTATTGACATGGTATTTACTAATAAACCAGAACGAATAACCAGAACCTATAATCTTGTAACTGGTCTCTCAGATCATAACATGGTTCTTGCTGTCAGGAAACTTACTAAAAAGCGACTACAGTATTTTGGGGGAGTCGATATTGACAAATCAAATTTTATTATCCCCAAATCAAAAAATGAGGAGTTTGAACATTACTTAGAGAATCAAAATTGGGAGCAGCTCATGTCAACATGTGAAGTAGATGATTGTTGTAATTTTATAACTGCAACAATCACAAAGTCTATAGAAAAATTTTCAAAGCAAATTAAAAGTAGACAACAGAAGATTAGCCTACCATGGTTAAATAATGAAATAAGAAAACTTATGAAGAGGCGAGACTATGCACTGAAAACATCACTAACCTCCAAACTACAAAATGATCACCTTGTGTACAAAAGTTTAAGAAATAAAGTGGTACATGAGCTGCGGAAATCAAAAATATCTTATTACAATAAACTGATAGATCATGCAAAGGGTAACAACAGTTCCCTATGGAGGCATTTAAATAACCTAACTAATAAAAAAAAAGATCAGAAGGGGGTAAAGGAACTTAGAATCAATGGCAAGACCGTCAGTGACAAGGCTACTTTGGCAAATGAATTTAATTCACACTTTGTGGGCTCTGTGGAAGACTTAACAAAAATTTTTGTGCTGCCAAATGTGCTCAACAACACAAATTCCATACTTCCAACAGATACTTTTCACATCGATGAGGTAAATGAGAAGTTAATTGCTGGTATTGTTAAAACACTGTCAAACTCAAAAACTAATGATATCTACAATATGAGCACCTCCTTTCTCAAAATGCACAGCAAAATATTAATCAAACCACTGACTCATCTCATTAATCTCTCCATTAGGTCTAGTACATTTCCATTTGGCTGGAAAAAAGCTGTCGTCATACCAGTTCATAAATCAGGCAGTAAAGACGATATATGCAATTACCGCCCAATCTCTATTTTACCAGTCCTATCTAAGGTTCTTGAAAAAGTTGTAGCTACACAGCTGATAGACTACTTACAAGACAGTCAACTTCTTCATCCACATCAATTTGGTTTTAGACCAGGATACTCAACAGAAACAGCAAATTGTTGCCTTATTGAAAACGTCAAACAGTCCTTGGACAGGGGTAATGTGGTAGGAGCTGTTTTTCTAGATCTCAAAAAGGCTTTCGATACTGTAAACCACAGTTTGCTTTTATCCAAAATGGTATCTTTTAACTTCTCCCCAAATACATTAGAATGGTTTGCATCTTATCTCCAGAATAGAGAACAGTGTGTAAAAGTTCACCAGGATAAATCCTCATTTTTAAACAACCGCATGGGTATCCCACAAGGGTCCATTCTTGGTCCTTTACTTTTCAGCATTTTTATTAATGACTTGCCGTTACACTGCTCAGCTGCAACATGCCAACTTTATGCAGATGATGCAGTTATTTACACAGCTGCCAAGACTCCAGCACAGGCTGCAGATGTACTGTCTACAAGTATGGTTGATGTCCAAGAGTGGCTCCTCAAGAACCATCTATTGCTGAACCTTCAGAAAACAGTCTCAATGTGCTTTTCAATCAAAAAATGTAACCTGCAACATTTTAAAGTTAATATACATGATCATGACATCAGTTTAGCTACAGAATTCAAATACCTTGGCATTGTACTAGATCCTCAACTCAAATTTAATCTTCATATAAAGAAAATTTCAAAAACAGTAAAAAAAAATCTGAACTGCTTTAAATTAATTAGATATTACATACCTTACGAAGCAGCTGCACTGTATATGCATTCTATGTTTTTTTCTCATATATCATACTGTTTGACAGTCTGGGCTCAAGCAGCCCCTTCCACAATAAGACATATAGGTTCATTATATAATCAAACCCTAAAAATCTTGGACAAAAAGCCCATTAGGTGGCATCACTGTAATGTTTTAAAAAAATACAACCTATTGAGTTTTGAGAGCTTCATTGACCTCTGTCTTCTGAAATTAACGTTCAAATGTTTCCATAAATCAGCACCCGAGCCACTTGCTGGTTTCGTCCAAAGACAGGACAGCAGCAGAGCCACCAGGAGTTCTGTTAACAATAACTGTAAAATATTCCACCGCAGAACCACATTTGGACAAACAGCTTTCTCTATAAAGGGCAGTCACATCTGGAACACAATGCCAAATGAAATTAAAATAATAACGGACTTTAAAACATTCACTAAAAATGTTAAAAACTGGCTGAAAAATAAACAAGAATGTACTCATGTATGAATTATTTGTCTGCAAAGTGAGAGTGAATGAAGGGAAGGAATAAATGTGTTTGTTTATAGTGAGTGACGGAGGGAGGAAGGCCTGAAATAGGCAAATGTGAGTTATGTTATATGTGTTAAATGTGAGTCAGGCTGTTATATTTGTGTATTTATAATATTTATAATATTTATGTTAAATGTGAGTCAGGCTGTTATATTTGTGTATTTATAATATTTATAATATTTATAATTGTGTATTTATAATTTTTCTGCATTGATGTATGTGGTTATTGTGTATATTTTTTATCTTGATTCTTTTTTCTAAAGCCCATCCAGGGACAAGAGTTGCAAATTAGCTAATAGCTATACACTCTATGTGCAACACATCAGATTGATTGTCTTTGATTAATTGTCTATGTTTATTGCACTGTCCCTGTCAAATAAACTAATCTACTACTACCACTGCCATATTTTACTGTTGGTATGATGTTCCTTTTCTGAAATGCTGTGTTACCTTTATGCCTAATGCAATGGGACACACCTTCCATAAGTTCATGTTTTGTCTCGTCAGTCCACAGAGTATTTTCCCAAAAGTCTTGGGTATCATCAAGATGTTTTCTGGCAAAACTGAGACAAGCCTTTATGTTCTTTTTGCTCAGCAGTGGTTTTCATCTTGGAACTCTGTCATGCAGGCCATTTTTGCCCAGTATCTTTCTTGTGGTGGAGTCATGAACACTGACCTTAACTGAGGCAAGTGAGGCCTGCAGTTCTTTGGATGTTGTTGTGGGGTCTTTTGTGACCTCTTGAATGAGTTGTCACTGCAATTTTGGAGTAATTTTGGTTGGTCGGCCACTCCTGGGAAGGTTCATCATTGTTCCATGTTTTCGCCATTTGTGGATAATAGTTCTTACTGGTGTTCACTGGAGTCCCAAAGCTTTAGAAATGGCTTTATAACCTTTTCCAGACTAAGAGATTTCAATTACTTTTTTTCTCATTTGTTCCTGAATTTCTTTGGATTGCAGCATGATGTCCAGTTTTTGAGGATCTTTTGTTCTACTTCATTTTGTCAGGCAGGTCCTATTTAAGTGATTTTGTGATTGAGAATAGGTGTGGTAGCAATCAGGCCTGGGTGTGGCTAGAGAAACTTAACTAAGCTTTCCAAAGATGTGATAAACCACAGTTAATTTATGTTGTGGGCAATCAGTTTTTTCCACACAGGGCCGTGTAGATTTGGATTTTTTTCCCCCTTAGTAATAAACACCTTCATTTAAAAACTGCATTTTGTGTTTACTTGTATTTTTGTCTAATATTTAAATTTGTTTGATCTGAAACATTTAAGTATGACAAACAAAAAAAATGAGAAATTAGGAAGAGGGCAAACACTTTTACACCAATGTAACTATTTTATATCATTCATCATTCATTCATTCATTCATCTTCTTCTGCTTATTCCTTTTCAGGTCGCGAGGGGGGCTGGAGCCTATCCCAGCATTTTTGGGCGAGAGGCAGGGTACACCCTGGACAGATCGCCAGACCATCGCAGGGCCAACACAGAGACAGACAACCATTCACTCTCACAGTCATACCTAAGGACAATTTAGAATCCCCAGTTTGATGCCAATTAACCTAACTTGCATGTCTCTTATTTTAAATATTTAAACATAGGCCTTAATTGTAGGATATTACTTCTCACAGTATTGTTCAGCTTCTCATTGTGTGCCGGTTAGGACAGAATAGAGATTATGGGTGACATATTCCACTGGGAAAATGAGAAACAGCTGTTCGCTTTTGCCTGTTAACATCTGCCCTTGGTGGCGTGTTTCACTTTATTGTGACTGCAGACAGGTGTGAGTCTGTGTTGTGGATGATTTATTTAACATGCTAGACTTTGCTGGAAGCACTACCTTCCACAGACCTGCACAAGGTATTAACATTATACCAGAAGGATATCAATAATAAAACTCATTAAAAACGTTTTTTGGAAGAGGAGAGCACGTTGCAAAAGATTATTGGCTTGCCTTTATGAACATTTAGCAAATGAAAGCCTTAAAATAAATTTTAACTGCATTGTACAACTTAAAATTGTAAAGAAAGCCTTTTCACTCATTATTTGACTAATGTGATGGACTACCATGTGTACATGTGAGAAAATAGAACAGGAAGAACCACTGACACCCACAACTTATTAGGTGGTAAAGGTCAAGCTTCCTCAAACACCATGCTTAAAGCATAGATTATCCAGTGGACACTGAACAAGTACAAATATAACAAATAAATCGATGTGTGTCAAACATGTTCAGCCAGATAACTGAAGCTACATTCTTAGTTCATGCAATGCTATAATTGACTGAGCTTTCTGTTTGGCTAGCCAGAGTACTCCCAGTGCCAGTACCAAGCTGGGGTAAATGCATCAAGAAGGGCATCACACATAAAATCTTTGCCAAATCAAATACAGCGGGGAAAATAAGTATTGAGCACATCAACATTTTTCTCATTAAACATATATCTGATGGAGCCACTGACCTGAGATTTTCACCAGATATCAGTAACAGCAGAAGTAATCTGTACATACCAAAGAAATAAAAGCAACTGTGCTCACAAAACAAGTTGCAGTATCCCACAAAAATGAGTACACCCCTCACATTTTTGTAAATATTTTATTATATCTTTTCATGGGACAACAATGAAGATGACACTTTGATACAATGTAAGGTAGTCAGTGTACAGCTTGTATAAAAGTGTAAATTTGCTGTCCCATCAAAATAAATCAACACAGCAATTAATGTGTAAACCGCTGGCAACAAAAGTGAGTACACCCCTATGTAAAAATGTTCAAATTGTGCACAAAGTGTCAATATTTTGTGTGGCCACAATTATTTTCCAGCACTGCCTTAACTCGCTTCAGCATGGAGTTCACTAGAGCTTCACAGGTTGTGTCATGGGCAAGGGGAGCACGCCCTTCCCCTCCGGTCTCATCTCCTCCAGCTCATCACGGCACCTGAGGCAGAAGACACACCTGCGCCCGCTCATCAGCCAGCGTACTTAACGAGGTCTCCTCCGCGCAGTCTACGCTGGCTCGTCTGGGTATACTGCCCGTTCTTCGGACTAGCTTCAAATCATTTGAAACGTTAACACGTTGTTAACCTTCTTTTCCCTCTCCTCTTCAGGTTGCTGCCACCGTGTAGGTGTGTCACCAGGACTGCACGTGCTCTCCTGCTCCACCTCACTACCCATCAGCAACGTTATTCCCCCGGTCAGGCACCATCAGCTCCACTCCTTCCCCATACCATACTGGTTTGTCTATTCCCCACTGGGTCCTGCCAGTCATCCCTGGATTTCCCAAGTAAGTGGCAATTTGGCTCGCCCATTTTCCCCTTACTCCACTCCTCAGCTCACGGCTCTCGTCTTCTCTCCACAGATCCTTTCCTCTAGCGAGTGACTGTTTCTGTAGCTGTGCGCTGTTGTGTTTTGCTATTAATAAATTGTCAGATGTGCCCCTCTGTGTGGTTCATCCTGTATTTGGCATCATGCGTGTGAGCTGTCAAAGAACTGAACACGCCATGACAGAACGAGCCAGTCAGGACAGTAGCTCAGCCGGTGCCTCACTGCAGGAGCAATCGCTATGGACCGCCTAGCAGTGACCGAGCAGCAACTCACTGCACTGACGCAACAGGTGTCTAATATGATGACTCTATGGTCCGTGGCATATCCCACGGCTGCCCCCCTCCCCAGCCTGCAACGCGCGCTACGATGTGCCATACCTTCTCCGTTCCCATGCCTTCCCCGTACGTGGGGGAGGTGGGGAAATGTAAACCGTTCCTTCTTCAAGTGCAGATGTACCTGGAGCAGGTCGGGGAGGAGTATCTGGGAGATGTAGCCCGGATCCAGTTTTTCACCCTGTTGCTCAGGGATCGAGCCCTGGAGTGGGCCCAGTCCACTCTAGATAACCCTGAGGGGTGCCGATATACGTTTGACCAATTTGTGGCCGCATTTAATTGCGCGTTTGGCCGGACTGAGCGTCATGGCAATGTCATGAGCCGCCTACTAACTCTCCGCCAGGGCACCCGGTCGGTGGCCGAGTACTCGGTGGAGTTCCGGGTTGTGGCGTCCGAGTCGGGGTGGAATGAGACTGCGTTATGCAGCACATTCCTCCATGGGTTGAACAACCAACTCTGTGACCATCTGGCAGTTCATCCCGTCCCAGAGACGCTCGACAACCTCATAGATCAGGCGGTAGGGCTGGATCATCGGCGCCATGAATGCGTGAAGGAGCACGGCTCCATCCCTCGCCCGCGCACATATCTGCTGCAGTTACTGGAACTGGCGGCGTCGGTTTTTCACCCGAACCGATGGAGCTCTCTCGGAGTCTAACCGATGATGAGCGTCGGCAAAGGCGAAGGGCCGGCACGTGCATATACTGTGGTTCACTCAACCACAGTCTGGACGAATGCCGCCAGCGGCCAAAAGACGTGACCCATCAGTAACCATGGGGGGTCTGGCGGGAGGGACCAAATCTACTCCCCCCGGCAAATTTTTGTATTTCAGCCCTCGTCCAGTTTCCGGGGGTCAAGAGGAGGGTTAGGGCACTGATTGACTCAGGGTCTGAGGGTAATTTTGTTTCCGCTGCTTTCGTAAAGCAGGTGGGCATTTCCACGCATAAATTGCCCCTCAATCAGAGAATCACCGCTATATCTGGCAGCGAGCTTGTGGTGGTCACCCTAAGCACGGTGCCTATGTCCATCCTTCTTTCCAGGAACCACCGGGAGGAACTTTCGTTCCTGGTTCTTCCAGTGTCATCTTCCCCGGTGGTCCTAGGTTATCCTTGGCTCCAGAAACACAACCCAATGATCAATTGGGCTAAAAGCACCATCTCTGCCTGGAGCCCATTTTCTATGGCCAACTGTATGCATTCAGCTGAATGCTCCCCATCGCTCTCTGTTCCCCCCTCCCGGGCTGAGCCGCCAGACCTCAGCCTCGTCCCTCGAGCTTATCACGATTCGGGCGAGGTCTTTAGCAAGTCAAGAGCGTTGTTGCTACCACCTCACCGCTCTTACGACTGCTATATTTTTTTTGATTTTGTATACTTTATTGATCCCCAGAGGGGAAATTGAGGGCATCCACCTGGATGGATGAAGCAGCCACGGTATGGCACTATCCCTTTACCATTCACACACACATTCACACCTAGGGCCACTTTAGAGTCTCCAATTAACCTAACCTGCATGTTTTTGGCATGTGGGAGGAAACCGGAGAACTCCCGGAGTAAACCCACGCAGGCACGGGGAGAACATACAAACTCCACACAGATCACTGTTGGTCAGGTGCTGGGATCACACCAGGGATCCCATGGCCAAGGGTGAGTTGCTGCGCTGCCGCAGTGCTAACCACTGCGCCACCACACCGCCCAATAGATATACACCCTATAGATATACGTACGCTATAGACCTCATCCCGGGGGCGAGGCTGCCGTCCAGCCGGCTGTACAGCATTTCCGGCTCGGACAGGGAGGTGATGGAACAGTACATCAAGGAGTCGCTGAACGCCGGCCTCATTCGGCCATCTTTGGCCCCGCTCTGGGCTGGATTCTTCTTCGTCAGGAAGAAAGATGGTTCGCTGCACCCGCGCATTGACTACCAGGAGCTCAATGCTATTACCATCAAAGACAAGTACTCTCTGCCATTGATCAACTCAGCATTCAAGCTCCTTCAGCGTTCACGGGTGTTCACCAAGTTAGACCTTAGGAACGCGTATCATTTGGTCTGCATTTGCGAGGGCGATAAATGGGAGACGGCCTTTAAAACACATCACGGCCAATTCGAATACTTAGTGATGCCATTCGGGCTCACTAACGCCCCCGCCGTCTTCCAGCGGTTAATCAATGACGTCCTCCGCGATATGCTTTATCAATTCGTGTTTGTCTACCTTGATGATATTTTGATTTTCTCCCACTCGCCAGAGGAACACGAGGTCCACATCAGGGCTGTTCTACAACGGCTCTTGGAGAACCAGCTGTTCATGAAGGCTGAGAAGTGTGAGTTTTCTACACCATCCACCACCTTCTTGGGCTTCATTGTGGCTAAGGGGGAGCTGATTGCTGACCCGGCCAAGGTAAAGACAGTTTTAGATTGGCCAACACCCCGCTCCCACAGGGAGCTCCAACGCTTCCTCGGGTTTGCGAACTTCTATCGCAGGCTCATCCGGAACTACAGTGGGATTGCACTGCCTTTAACGGAGCTGACCTCCATTAAAGTCCCCTTTCAGTGGACTGAGGCAGCTGAACTGGCGTTTCACAAATTAAAGCGCCAGTTCACTGAAAGACCCATCTTGGCCCAGGTCGACGTGTCTGATTCGGGGGTTGGCGCTGTACTATCGCAGCACATGCCCCCTGACCAGAAGCTTCGCCCATGTGCATATTTCTCTCTTATGACGTAGGGGACAGAGAGCTGCTGGCCATTAAGTTGGCACTTGAGGAGCGGAGGCACTGATTAAAGGGTGCTGTTCACCCCATCGTCGTGTGGACCGACCACAAAAACCTCGAGTATTTGCAGTCAGCCTGCCGACTGAATGCTGGGCAGGCTCGCTGGTTGTTATTCTTCCAGCGATTTAATTTTACCATCACTTACCGGCCTGGCACCTGGAATACCAAACCAGATGCGCTCTCACACCAGTTTGATTCCGAGGACGTAACCCCCCCCCCCCCAAACCATTGTGCGACCTGCATGCATCATTGGAGCCCTTACTTGGGATATCGAGCAGAGGGTCCGCCAGGCCCAGTCCCAGGAGCCTGTACCAGTAGGGTGCCCCCAGAATTGTTTGTATGTCCCGGCCGCCCTCCGCAGCGATGTTATCCAGTGAGGTAACACCAGTCGCTTTGCCTGCCACCCTGGCATCAGCCAAACCTCTGATTTCATCAAGCGGGCATTCTGGTGGCCCACGCTATGGCGGGACGTCCATGAGTACATCAGAGCCTGCCAGATGTGCCAGACGTGCAGACTGACTCTTCCCCCCCATCAGGACTCCTCCATCCCCCTCCCATCCCTGGTCGGTCTTGGTCCCACATTGCCATGGATTTTGTGACCGGGTTGCCCTCCTCCCACGGCAAAACACTCAATCTGACCATCGTGGATCGCTTCTCCAAGGCGGTCCATCTGGTGGCCTTCCCCAAACTCCCGTCGGCCTTGGAGACAGTGGTCCTCCTCACCGACCACGTCATCAGGATCCACGGCATCCTTATTGACATTGTGTCTGACCGGGGTCCCCAATTCACATCCCAGGTTTGGAGGGTCTTTTGCCAGACATTGGGAACGACGGTGAGCCTGTCATCCGGAAATCACTCTCAGAGCAATGGGCAGGCGGAGCGCGCCAACCAGTCCCTGGAGGCTGCCTTGCGGTGCATAGCAGCCGATAACCTCTAATCCTGGAGCATACACCTGACCTGGGTTGTTGAATAATCCATGAACTCTGCGGTATCCTCCGCCACCTTGACTAACCCCCTTTGAGGCGTCGTTGGGGTACACGCCGCCCCTTCTCCCTATGGCCGAGAGGGAGGTTTCAGTGCCATCCATAGGGGCGCATGCCCGGCTCTGCCAGTGCGTCTGGAGATCCATTCGGGCCGTCCTGACCCGCACTACCGAACGCACCCAGGCCGCTGCTGATCGTAAGTGGGTGCCGGTTCCCAAGTACGTCGTGGGACAGCAGTTCTGGCTGGCAGCTGGCCAGATCCCCCTCTAGGGTAAATCTAAGAAGCTGTTCTCCCGCTTCCTTGGGCCTTATCCCATCGCCCGGGTAATCAATGACGCTTCAATCCAGCTTAAGCTGCGGACTGAGACCTTGTGTCATGACCCTGGCTCAAAGGGATGGAAAGAAAAAGGGGGACCACACAATAATAGTCATTTTTGTAGATGATTATTTTAACGCATAATAAAAAATCAGTTAACTAGCAGAAGTGAACTCAGTAAGTCAGTAGTGTGTGCAGTGTTGAGTGCATGTTGAAGAAACAAAAAAGCAAACCAAACAAACATCCTGAAGCATGCAGCGGTGGGGGGTTGGGGGGTGGACCAAGTCAGAGCCAGACCTGGAATACATCACCCTGGGCTCCAATCAGCACAGGTGAACTCAATCAGATCAACCACTCCTCTCCCACCCTTCTTCCAAAACTCCTGCAGACACCTAGATTAGTCCGTAGGTGGAGCAAAACCAGGACCGGTAATTTGAGGCCCATCACACCCCCTCTCCTTAAGAACAGGGTTCAACCCTCTTTGGCTTCCAATCATGATTCTCTCTTCAAATGCTCCTAGGATCCAGGGTGCTGAGGAGGAATGGAGGCGGTAAAGAGACTAGTTGAGAACAAAGCGGAGCTTGACCAATTCCCTGATTTTGTTGACCAGTGATTTGGCATGTATGACATGTTTTGATGTAGTTTGAAATGCCACGCCAAATCCTTGGCCAGAAAAAGCGTTTCCAAACATGACTGTATGTTTTATGCACTCCCAAATGACCAGCAACATTATCATGGGCTACTCTCATTACGTCCTGTCGGAACTTCTGTGGCAACACTATCTGCACTATGGGCACCCCACCAAAATGTTCTCCACAAGGGACCATTTTCTTAACAGCAACCCATCCTGAACAAAATACCATCCATCCATCCATCCATCCATCTTCTACCGCTTTTCCGGAGGTCCGGGTCGCGGAGGCAGCAGTTCAAGCAGAGAAGCCCAGACTTCCCTCTCCCCAGCTACCTGCTCCAGCTCTTCAGAGAGGATACCAAGGCGTTCCCAGACCAGCTGGGAGACATAGTCTCTGCACCGAGTCCTGGGTCTGCCCCGGGGTCTCCTCCCAGTGGGACGTGCCCGAAACACCTCAAGTGGGAGGCGTCCAGGAGGCATCCTAATCAAATGCCCATACCACCTCAACTGACTCCTTTCAATGTGGAGGAGCAGCGGTTCTACTCTGAGCCTCTCCCGGATGACCGAGCTCCTCACCCTATCTCTGAGGGTGAGTCCAGCAATCCTACGGAGAAAGCTCATTTCAGCCGCTTGTATCCATGATCTTGTTCTTTCGGTCATTACCCAAAGCTCGTGACCATAGGTGAGAGTAGGAACGTAGATTGACTGGTAAATCGACAGTTTTGCTTTAGAACTCAGCTCCCTCTTGACCACAACAGACCGCTACAACGTTCGCATCACTGCAGATGCTGCTCCAATCCGTCTGTCAATCTCTCGCTCCATTTTCCCCTCACTCGTGAATAAGACCCCAAGATACTTAAACTTCTCCACTTGGGGCAGGAGCCTGTCCCCAACCCAGAGGGGACAATCCACCTTTTTCAGGCTGAGGACCATGGACTCGGACTTGGAGGTGCTGATTCTCATCCCAGCTGCTTCACACTCAGCGGCAAACCGTCCCAGCAAGAGCTGTAGGTCATTGCTGGATGAAGCCAACAGGACAACATCATCTGCAAACAACAGAGATGAGATCCTGTGTTCACCAACGCATGACACCCTCCATTCCCTGGCTGCACCTAGAAATCCTGTCCATAAAAATTATGAACAGGATTGGTGACAAAGGGCAGCCCTGGCAAAGTCCAATTCTCACTGGGAATGGGTCCGACCAAGTGTTGGCAATACGAACTAAACTCTCACAACGGTCGTACAGAGACCGAATAGCTTGTAACAACAAGCCCGATACCCCATACTCCCGAAGCACCCACCACAAAAAACAACAAGGGACGCGATCAAATGCCTTCTCCAAGTCCACAAAACACATGTAAACTGGTTGGGCAAACTCCCACGAACCCTCGAGAATTCTCGAGAGGGTAAAGAGCTGGTCCGATGTGCCACGGCCAGGATGAAAACCACATTAATCCTCCTGAATCCGAGGTTCAACCAACGGCCGGACTCTCCTCTCCAGTACCTTGGCATAGACCTTCCCAGGGAGGCTGAGGAGGGTGATCCCTCTAAAGTTGGAGCACACCCTCCGGTCCCCTTTTTTGAAAAGAGGAACCACCACCCTGGTTTGCCATGCCAAAGGCACTGCCCCCGACCTTTATGCAATGTTGCAGAGGCGTGTCACCCATGACAGCCCAACAACATCCAGGGCTGGGAGGTACTCAGGGCGAATCTCATCCACCCCCAGGGCCCAGCCACCAAGGAGATTTTTAACCACCTTGGCGACCTCAGCCCCTGTGATAGGCGAGTCATCCCCCTCGTCCACAAACCCTGCTTCCTCTGTGGAAGGCGTATCAGTGGAATTGAGGAGATCCTCGAAGTATTCCTTCCACCGCCCTCCAGTGGGCTCACCACCTGCAGGAGGGATCATGGGGGTCCGGTGCTATGTGGATTAGGTGGCGGTCAAAGGCGGAGATCTTGGCAGACTGACGCTTTCTGAGCAAAATACCATTTGGCTAAATTATCGATCATATCTTTTGATTGGACCAGATCCCTTAATGGCTGTAATGATGGATGTGACCTCTGCTCTTGCACCAAATCATGCTGTGACACAGATAGAAGTTCTTCTGGGAGCTGCAATTTGCAGACTCTACCCTGATTACCAGTTTGCATAGGCTCAGATATTGTGTAGCTCTTGGCACGTGTTACCACACAGGCTGGAAACACCTCAGAACCTATTTGATCATCTGGCACAGATTTCTACAAAACAGATGAGGGCAACTGGGTTATAATGTTTGGAGTGTCTTTTCTCCAAACTAGGCCACCAGCCAAATCATTTCCCAGAATAAAATCAACCCCATCCACTGGTTGCTGAGAAAGTACTGCCACAGACACTTCACCCTGGACCAAATCTGAGGTTAATTTAATCTGGTGCAAAGGTGCAGACACCATTTTCAAACCCATTCCTCTGATTAGAACTGTTTCCCTAATGTCTGAGTTAGAAGAAAATTGCAACTCAGACTGTTTGATGAAAAAGTGTAAAGCACCTGTATCTCTCAAAATCTTAATCGGGACAGTTATATGGCTCCCAATAAGTGAGACCCAACCATTAGACACAAACGAAGCATAACCAACACTATGCTGTAAACAACAACTTGTAGCATTCTGGCCCAAAGTAAAATCTGTTCTAATAGGAGCAGCTAATGCAGCCGATTTCCCATGTGAAATGCTGACCTGAGGATTTGACCTTGATTTCAAAGTTCGACAATTTTATTTTCCAATGGCCTTGACCATGACAATAATTACAAACTCTGGATACTTCAAATTTACTTGTGTCATCTCCCATTAATTTTACAGGCTCTAAATCTGGCCTAGGCTTAAACATCCTAGTATGAGAAACCCCATCTTCATCATATACCTCCCCAGGGCGTTTATGAGTGAAGACAGTCATCAGCCAAAGCAGCAGCACCAATAGGAGTAATATCCTTGTGCTCACTAATGAATGTAGCAGTTGAAGGTGGCATAGAGTTCTTCAGCTGTTCTAGAATGATTAGATTACATAGACTATCAAAATCAGTTACAGCCGATGTCAAACACCACCTTTTAAAGTGGAAAGAAAGATCACTGGCAAATGCCACATAGGTCTGATTAGTAGTTTTCCTCCAAGATCAAAACCGTTGCCTATATGTCTCTGGTACCACTTCATATGCTTTAAGAACCGTTGTCTTCACCTTTGAGTAATCTCTAGAGTCTGCTGGACTTAAAGCAGAATCTGCTTCCTGTGCTTTACCTACAAAAACACACTGGAGCATAAGTGTGCGCTCATTATCAGGCCAATTACATGAATCTAGTACTCTTTAAAACAAATCAAAGAATGTGTCTGGATCTTTTTCATTAAATTTAGGTAGCAGTTTAAGATTACCAGTCAAATCAAAGGTTGGTTGCTCACATCTGGGACCAGTAGATTCAGTAGAAGTCAGCTTACCTTCAAGGATTAACTTAAGCTTTGGGCTTATGGCTATACGGTGGCGCAGTGGTTAGCACTGTGGCAGCACAGTTTACCCTCGGCCGGGGGATCGCGGGGATCGTGAGATCGTGGGTTCGATCCCGGCCAACAGTGATCTGTGTGGAGTTTGCATGTTCTCCCCGTGTTGCGTGGGTTTACTCCGGAATTTCTCCGGTTTCCTCCCACATGCTAAAAACATGCAGGTTAGGGACAAGGGGCGCTTGCGCACGCAGCGACCGGCAGCTGGTGGCTTGTCACCAGACTGCAAAACAAATCTACCTACGGGTACAAAATAAGTAATAAAAAAAATAAAATAAAATAAAAAGCTTTGCTCCAATTCCAATTTGGCCTCCTCAGTCTTTAACTTCAGTTTTTCCACTCCAGCTGTAACTGATGTTCTCTTTGTTTTACTTCCTCATGCTTTAATTTTAACAGCAACAGCTCCTTTTGTTGTTCAAAAGTCAAACTCATTTTTTCAGCCTCAGTTTTGAGAATCCCACATCCAATTAAGTTTGCTTTCAGAATGGCTTTTATATTATCTTTTGAATGTTTGTCACTTACCTCACTGTCATAATGATCAGCTGTTTTGAGAAGCTGATCCTAAGTACATTGATCAAGTATGCCAAATGGAGAACAAAAAAAAATCTTCCTCAAAAGCCATTGACTATTAAACTCCCAAATGTCGTAAAAAACCAAAACCGACAGACCCAAAGTATTCCCCTGTCCTGACCTAGTTAATTATAAAACCAATCTAACCTCAACTGACTCTTCTTGGCAATCACATATGGGCGGTAATTATGCACACTAAACATGTGGTGCAAGCAAAGGATCAGCAAGCTGACGCCCTACTTACAACCACGGGTGGTGCTCCACGAGCTCAGCTCTACCCACGTTCACTGCCGCCCTATAAACAATTTAAAAGGTGAACTCCCTAAACAGAATTCACCTACTAACTAGCAGGGGAAACACTCTGAAACAATGGGTATTTGTAAAAGTGTGCAACACAATCAAACTAGACCACCATAAGTCTAGTTAAAAACAGAGACAAAACATGCTCTCCCCCCATCCAACTCCCAGTCTAAATTTAGCATGAACTAACACTGTGTGGACTTCCCCAAACAAATACTGCACTAATAAGCACAAAATTGGCACCAGACTACCAAATTAGTACATTAATCAAATCCTAAACAACCCTGACGAGCCCCCTTTCACACCTTGTAACACTAATGAGTTACATGACACCAGGGAGGGAAATGGCTAATTGGGCACAATTTGGACATTTTCACTTCGGGGTGTACTCACTTTTGTTGCCAGCAGTTTATACATTAATGGATGTGTTTTGAGTTATTTTGTGGGGACAGCAAATTTACACTGTTCACTGATTATGTTATGTATGGAAAAGGGCTGGTATTATAAAGATGGCGGCCCGGTTGGTCGGGAGATAGACTGGGGTGGCTACTACCGGTTTCTGGTGGTGACGCCGCTCAAGGTATAAAAGAGTGGGTGGAAGAGGCTCTGCCTCTTTCGTCCCAAAGCCACCTGGCCAGCAGGAGAGTGCTGTAAGCCTCTGTACATAGTTATATTGCATATTTAATAAATCTTGTTAACTGAGGTGAGAGTCGCTCTTCATTGCTACAATTATGGACATAAATGGCGACGAGGTAAAAGCGTTAATGGTACGCCCTATTGCTAGCTTTCGGCCGTTCCTCGAGGCTCTGGGTGAGCCGCTTGTGCCGTGGCCTAGGTGGTTTGCTGCCTTTACCAACCACCTTGTAGCACTGGGTTTGGGAGACATGGAGAAGCTCCGTGCACGAGCTGTGTTAGTCCATAATTTAGGAATGGAAGGGCAGAGGATTCTTGAAAACTTGGGTGGAGCGGACAGTTTTGACGATGTGGTACAGCTAATGGCACGCTACTTTTAAGGCGCCAGAGAACGTCATCGTGAAACGCATTCAATTTAGACAGCACAGCCAGCAGTTGAGATAGCCTGTAGAAAGATTTGTGGTAGATCTCAGAGAGCTGGCAAGGGAATGCAGATTCGGGATCCTGGAGGACGAAACGATTCGGGACCAGTTGGCAGAGAACGTTTATTGCACAGTGGCCCGGTCCAGGTTGTTAACTCACCCAGGAGAGATGACGTTAGCGGAGGCAGTCGAGCTTGCCCAACAGTTCGAGGCAGCAGAGACCATTGGGAGGGGCCTTACTGAAGGGGCCCCTCTGGAGAAGAATGCGTCTTGTGCTGAGGCACTGCGTCTGGACCCTTGTAATGGCGAGTGCGGAGAGGATAATTTTGCCTCCGTGGTCAGGATAAGGTCTGCCCCTTGTACGCCAAAATGTTTTGGATGTGGGTCCACTGAGCACCGCTATAAGTCCAGAGTGTGCCCGGAGAAAGGAAAGCGTTGTGGCAAAAGCAGGTTGTTAAACCATTTTGCCAGGGTGTGCGTAAACTTTGTATGCAGGAGCCGTGGGAAAGATCCAGGTGCTGCGCAGAAGACTCCGAGCATTGTGCACACTGTCTCCCCAGAGATGACAGGAAGGATTGGCTGCAACGTTACGTTGGATGGAGTCGAGGTCCAGCTTTTAGTGGACACGGGAGTGGTGATCTCAGTCCTGAATCTTGAAACCATGGACAGACTCTTTCCCCACCGACAAATAAGAAGGCAACGAGTGAAGTATTATGGTTATGGGTGGAACAGGTTGGCTATATTGGGCTATGTGGAGATGGAGGCCCGATATAAGGACAGTGTGGTGCCCAGCGCTCGCATCGTTTCTGCATCCGGTGTTAATGTTACGGGTTGCAACCTCTTTTACAGCCTTGGGTTCTCCATTTCGAATATTTCCGGTGAAGAGTGGTCTGGATGTGGACTGTGGGGCCAGGCTGTTCCTGCTTTGGAGGGTGCTGAGGTGTGGGATCTGGACTGGACGGTCAACGTAAATTTGGGAGAGCACACGCCGCACCACGCGGAGTCCTCTCAGGACAAACCCGATGCTGTCACGCAGGCTGCCCTGGACGAGGGTGTCGGACGGCACGGCGGGACCCCCAATGAGGCTCATCAGGACGAGGTGCCAATGCCGGAAGAAAACGGGGCTAGACCACAGAGCGTGGTTATCGTAAAGCATTCCTAGCGACGACGTGCCAAGAAGAGACCCTGGAGAGCCCTTGAGTCGGAGCCGCTGGAGTTGGGGGCCAGTCGCAGGACCAGTGATCTGATGAAAAGGAAGTGGTCTCCCTCGAAGACCAAGGCTGATGCTCGAGTACGTAGAGATCACAGTCCACGCCAGCTGTGGGACAACCAGAGGCGTTCCAGGTGGAGCCCAGTCGGATAGAAGAGTTTGGGGGCAGGTCTATCTACGTCTGGAGACATCCAAGGGATCTGAGGCTGCCAGAGGTGGAGAGGATACGATGCAGCAGGAGCCCCGATGTGAAGGGACAGAGATGCCTTGAAAGGGATCCATCCGGGGACTAAGGGTTTTATTCTGCATGTTTGTCTCGTTTCTTTAGTCCTGTTTTATGTTAGGTTTTCCTATTTGGTGCCCCGGTAAACTTTACAGAAAAAAAAAAAAAGACAGAATAGAAGGGAAATAAGTGAATTTGAGCCTTTATGTGGTGTTTTTCTATTACTTCATTGGTATTTGTTGTGTGTTGTAATCATTGGGGCTCAGCTAAGTAAATTTATTTATGCAAAGTTATGTGCTATTTAGAAACATTTTTTATTGAAATATTGTATAAAGTGCCCAGTTTTGGGGGATTGGATGTGCTCAACCCTAGTAAATTGAGTTACATTGGGGTACAGTTAGTCTGGCTGATGGCCTCTCTGTGTGAATGTACTTTTGTATTTTTCTGGGGTTCGCCTGGCACGTAGGACTGTTGTTTATTGGGTTGACTGTTTGTGTGAATTTGGTTTAATTGAGTTGTTTTATTTGAATTGCCCCTTTTTATATGTCTTTACTTTGTGTGCCCAGGGTGGGATGGAAGTTGGGGGAGGGGGCTGCCTGTAGGAATTGTCTTGTGTTTTATTGTATGTATTGTTTAGTGTGCTAGGGGGTTATTTTCCGTTAGAAACACGGCCTAATTTTATTTTATTTACATTTCCCTGTTCCAAGCGGCAGAATAATCCACTCAGCTGTGTAGGGAGTGCTGGTGGTCTACCCAGCCCCTCAGCCTTAGTTGTGTGACTGGATAGATGTTTTATTTATTTCTTGTACATGTTTTGGATTAGTGCGTATGTCTGGTGTTAAATTTGGGTGGGTTATTTGTGTGCTTGCCATTTTTTTTTGGGGGGGGGGCTGTTATGTATGGAAAACGGCTGGTATTACAAAGATGGCGGCCGGGTTGGTTGGAAAATAGACCGGGGTAGCTACTACCAGTTTCTGGTGGTGATGCTGCTCAAGGTATAAAAGAGTAGGCGGAAGAGGCTCTGCCTCTTTTGTTGTGAAGCCACCTGGCCAGCAAGAGAGTGCCATAAGCCTCTGTATATAGTTACATTGCATATTTAATAAACCTTGTTAACTGAGGTGAGACTCGCTCTTCATTGCTACAATTATGGACATAACACTTTACATTGTATCAAAGTGTCATATCTTCAGTGTTGTCCCATGAAAAGATATAAAATATTGACAAAAATGTGAGAAGTGTACTCTCTTTTGTGAGATAATGTATATTTAATAAAGTCAAATGATACGGGGAATAAGTATTGAATACATTAAGAAAAAGAGGTGCAAAAATGCATAGAAACCCAAGAAACCAGCTGAAATCCATCAGGATTGAGGAAGCCCTTCCATCCCCCATCAGTGCAAATTAATTTCAGCTGGTTGTCCTGACTAATAGCCTTTAAGGTCTGTGAATATCAGATTGTCACACCACAAAGAACTCATGATGGGTAGAAGCAAAGATCTCACTCTAGACCTTTGCAACCTTATTGTTGAAAAAGATAATGGTGGCATTGGTTACTGGTGCATTTCTAAACTGCTGAATGTTCCAGTAAGTACTGTTGCAGCCATCATTTGGAAGTGGAAAGATCATTTTAACATAAACCAGCCATGACCAAGAGCTCCTCACAAGATTTCCGACAGAGGAGTCAAAATAATTATCAGAAGAGCCAAAGACCAGTCATTGGAGAGCTCCAGAAAGACCTGGAGTTAGCAGGTACTGCTTTTACAAAGACAGTAAGTAATGCACTCATCCGACATGGGCTCTGTGCTCACTCACATCACAAGACTGCATTGCTGAAGATCAAGCATGTTGAAGCTCATTTAAAGTTTGAGCAAGCCAGGAAAATATTGGGAGAATATACTTTGGTCAGATGAAACCAAAATTGAACTTTTTGGATGCCACAACACAAAGCCTGTTTGGAGGAGAAATTGCACAGCACATCTCATCACGGTGAGGGGGTGTTTTTCAGCCCATGGTACAGGCAGACTTCATATAATTTAAGGAAAGATGAATAGACAAATGTACAGAGACATTCTTGATAAGAACCTGTTGCCATCTTCCAAGATGCTGGAGATAAAACAAGGGTGGACATTTCAGCAAGACAATGATCCCAAACACACAGCCAAGGGAACTTTCAACTGGCTCCAGAGAAGGAAAATAAAGCTGCTAGAATTGCCCAGTCAGTTACCTGACATGAATCCAATTGAAAATCTATGGAACAAACTGAAGATCAGCGTTCATATACAACCACGGAACCTTCAAGCTTTGAAGACAGTTTGTGTGGAAGAACTGGCTAAAATCACTCCTGAGCAATGCTTACACCTAGTTTTTCCATATGTAAATTGTCTGGAAGCTGTTACTACCAAAAAAGGCTTTTCTACTAAATATTAAATGAATTTCACCAAGTGTATTCAATACTTAATCCCTGTGTCATTCCACTTTATTAAATATAACTCTTTTGTGGACACAGTTGCCATGATTTCTGTGTACAGTGCATTCGGAAAGTATTCACAGCGCTTCACTTTTTCCACATTTTTTTATGTTACAGCCGTATTCCAAAAGGGATTAATTCTTTTCCCTCAAAATACTACACACAATACCCCATAATAACAATGTGAATTTTTTTTACATGTTTTTCAGTGGCAGGAACTGGGAGACTAGTCAGGATAGAGGGAGAGATGAATGCAGCAATGTACAGAGACATCCTAGATGAAAACCTGCTCCGGAGCACTCTTGACCTCAAACTGGTGTGATGGTTCATCTTTCAGCAGGACAGCAATCCTAAGCACACAGCCAAGATATCAAAGGAGTGGCCTCAGGACAACTCTGTGAATGTCCTTGAGTGGCCCAGACCTGAATCCAATTGAACATCTCTGAAGAGATCTGAAAATGCCTGTGCATCAATGCTCCCCATCCAACGTGATGGAGCTTGAGAGGTGTTGCAAAGAGGAATGGGCGAAACCGCCCAATGATAGGTGTGCCAAGCTTGTGGCATCATATTCAAAAAGACTTGAGGCTGTAATTGCTGCCAAAGGTGTATCAGCAAAGTACTGAGCAAAGGCTGTGAATACTTATGTACATATGTTTTCTTAGAACCGCTGTGAATACTTTCCAGATGCACTGTATGTATGGATTACTTGTGTTGTTGCTGATATCTGGTGAAAATCTCAGATCAATGGCTCCATCAGGAGTGTGTTTAATGTGAAGAATGTTGACCTATTAAATACTTATTTTCCCTGCTGTACACCCTACTCTCTGAATGGCAATTTATAGAATGAAAAACCACAATGAAAATCAAAACTACCTACCTATGGGGGCATGACCGACCTGGCAGATCTGTCAAATCTGTCAGGTCAGTCACGCCTACGGAAAGGATAAAACAGCTGATGTGACACGTCACGAATGTCAGACAACACTTTCTGAAGAAGACTGCAGATGACAGTCGAAACATGTCAAAGGAAACATCTATTTGCTTTGTCTTAATAGAAGAACAATATCAGTTTTTGCTTTGACATAAAGTGTGCTCTTCACTTCTGGATTAGGATGCAGAGCTGCGACAAAGGAAAAAGTAGGGTGTATTTCCACATTAAACTGTGAAATTTAACAAGTCATTTTTAATGCACATATTTTAAACCCAAATTGTTGAAATGTGTCATAAGGCTCTGCGAAGTGGGAGAGTTTCAGTGCAATGTGCATGGATGGCACATGGACCATGCAATCCAGCGTGCCACCAGTGCCATCCTCGCCCAGTGCAACACAGACATGTATGGGTTTGAGAGTGGATGACAGCACCTATGAGAAATATGATTTTTAGTGTATTTGAACCAGGCGGCGTCCTGGACTTCTGGACTTGCACTGCTGCCCCCTCAACCCAGACCACCGGAGCAGTGGTAGAAGATGGATGGATGGATGTTTAAATAATGCAGTTCAAAAAAAGTAAAAAAATGTTTTACAGCATAGTATTACTTTCATGCTTATGCTGTCTCTTTATGTTGGTCACAGCAGGAGAAAAATCTGTTGCAGCAACGAATCTATCATTTTTTTATAGTTTTTTTTGGATGGTGTTGATTCCGCTACTGACATGTCTAAAATTACATTTAAAAAAAAACAAAAAAATTATTGGATGTCAGATGAGAGTACTTCAGTTTCACTGGAGAAGTATTTTTTTTCTTCGACTTTGAAGCCATTTTTGTGAATGAAACTCCTGGGAACTCCTGGTCAGTCACTGGGGAAGCATAGCAGTTTTGGGGTGTCAGTTATGCAAATCTTCAATTCATATGAGCTGTGTTCCGATTGCCGAACAGTGTACTGCGAAGTGGACTGCACATGGTATTCCGCCATATTTAGAGAGATTCCAAACCAAACGGAGCGAACGGTCTTCAGTTCAAAGGCAACTGAGAACTGACCAGGGAAGAAGTGAACAACTGGACATCACTTCACCAAAAGTTGACAGGAAGATTACCCATAAGCCATAGCGCCTCAAATATGAGTAAATCAAACTATTGTTGCTAACGTTATTAACAAGCTAAACTGATTTTGGTTAATTTTTATATCAACTGATATTAATAAAAATGTATTTTTATTACTTTTTTAATTAAAGAAATATAAATTATCCACCATAGTATCAGTATGTGTCCATGGTTACCATGGTAAGGCACCAAGGAGGGAGCCGACAATTACAGGGTGTTTTAAATGGAGAAATTTTGTTAAGGACAGTTGAAGTACACTGTGGATTGGAACGTAGCTATGGAGGAAGTTTGTTGAATCAGGAGTGGCTCATTAGTACCAATGCGGCTTACTAACAAAATATGCCCAATTTACACATTTTAGTATTCAGTATTCAGTATTTCCCCAGGAATAGAGGAAATTCTAAGTGTGGATCAAACAGGTTTCCGCAAGGACCGCAGCACAGGAGAACAAGTACTGGCCCTAACCACCTTCATCGAAAATGGCTTCGAGAGCAGACTGAAGACAGGGGCTGTGTTTCTCGATCTTACAGCCGCCTATGATACGGTCTGGCACAAAGGCCTTCTCCTGAAACTTACAAAGGCGATCCCTGCCTGGGCAACAGCAATTATAAAAACCCTGCTGACCAACCGAAGGTTCAGAGTCCACCTCGGTCAGAACACAAGCGCATGGAGAACGCAGAAAAACGGACTCCCACAAGGCTCAGTTCTAGCTCCAACCCTGTTCAACCTCTACATAAACGACCTGCCCACTACAAAATCCCGCAAATTCATCTATGCAGACGACATCTGTTTGGCACTCCAAGCACCAGACTTTGAGTCACTGGAACGGGTGCTCACGGAAGATCTTGCCAAACTGGACCGGTTCTGCAAAACCTGGCACCTAAAACCAAGCCCAGCAAAAACCGTCTCCAGTGTATTCCATCTCCACAACGTAAAAGCTGTCAGAGAACTAAACATCCACCTGAGCGGACTCAAGCTTAAGCATGCCTCGAATCCAACCTACCTTGGAGTGACCCTTGACAGGACCCTATCCTTCAAGGAACATTTAAAGGGGACGGCTTCTAAGGTGAAGGCACGAAACAACCTGCTCTGCAAGCTCGCTGGTGCAAAATAGGGAGCGACAGCCTCCACCCTGCGCACCTCAGCACTGGCCCTTTCATACTCTGTAGCAGAATATTGTGCCCCTGTCTGGTCCAGGTCATCCTACACACACCACGTAGACACCCAGCTCAACACAACCATGAGAACCATAACTGGGACAATCCGCTCAACACCACTCCCCTGGCTCCCTGTACTGTCAAACATAGCCCCCCCACACATCCGGCGAGCAGCACTAACTCAAAGGATGCTTCAAAAAGCCAAAGATTCTCCTCACTTACCAATCCATGCAGATATCTACACCCCACCCACTGCCCGACTTCCATCCAGACTGCCGATTTGGAAAAACCCTCCCCCAGCTGATTTCACCATCCAGACAGCTTGGCAAGAGGAATGGGAGACCAAGGAGGTCCCAAACAAACACCTGGTGACAAACCCCAACCAACAGGTGCCGGGCACCAACCTCCCAAGGAGACAGAGGTCTACACTCAATCGTTTCAGGACTAGACATGGCCCCTGCTTGGCCAGCCTTCACAGATGGGGCAGTAGCCCTAGCCCACTGTGCGCATGTGGAGAGGAGCAAACAATGGAACACATCATAGAGGCTTGTCCGCTCCAAAGACTGGAAGGAGGATTACACACCCTCCATACAGCAAACCAGGAGGCAACTGCTTGGCTTGAGGACTTTGCATTCGCTAAATAAATAAATAAATAGTACTAACATGCTCTTGCATAAGGACCACTGTCTCATGCCTATGATGGATCTATGATTGTCTATGAGGGATCAGTCCACCATCGACAGTCCTGATCACCCTCCTCCACCACACACTGGACAGACAGTGGAGCAATTTCTTCAGCAGACTGCTACAGCTTCACTGCCGAAGGGCCAGGTACAGAAAATCTTTTCTGCCACATGCCATTTCGCGATACAATGACTCACTAATGTGGAACTTTGATCATAACAATGCAGCCTTACTGCAACCTTACAGTATAATTAGCACCTCACATTTCACCCTGTGCCTTATAACCCTCCTTTGTACAGTCACTACTATCCATAGACTTATAAGGATCATCATCTATTTAACCTAGTAGTAGCCTATGTAGTATTTTGTGGAGAAAGGAATAACCAGACCGAGCTTTCTGAGCAGATGAACTTTATTCTCTCTCACACATCTTCCAAAATCAGAAACATTAACCTCATGTAGTAGGGACTCTCTTTTATATCCCAACACTCACACTTCCCTGCTACCTGAGATCCTGCATTCACAATTCACTCCCCCATGACAATTCCCCTTGTCCCCCAGCCCTTTGACGTCCATGCTCTTCCGTCAGAGGAGAACTACTGCATCTCCATGCCTTTCAGTCTGAGAGGAAAGCTACAGCATGGGTTTCCCCCCCCCCCACCCCGAGTCTCAGACTGAGTGTTAACCCTCACGTCCTCTCGGCTTCAGCCTCTGCCCATAGCTGCTGTAACGGGAGGTTTTCGGATCCGCGGCGCTGCTGTGCTGGTGGAAGGTTCCTCGGGGTGTGTCCGTCTTTGGGGGGACAATGGAGGAGGGGGGACATTCACCATGCTTGTGTGACTGCTCTGATGAATCGTTTACCTGGGGAGTTCTCGGGGTGGGGGGGGGCTTCCATGCCGAGGAGCTCAGGCCAACACCACCTGCTTGTCTGCTACCACAAAGGCGGGCTTAAGCCTGTCTATACAGATTGTCTCCCAGTGAACCCCCAAGTCTAACACAAAATGTTTGTCCCCAAGTTCCAGCACTCTGAACGGGCCATCATAGGGTGGGTGCAATGGGGTCCGGTGGGCAGCGTGCCTGACAAACATGAACGCTGCGTCCTTCAAGGTTTTTGGCACAAAAGCGTGGGGAAAACAGTGGTGGGCCGGGTCAGGTAGCGATCCTGCGTCTGCACTATGCCGTGAACGTGGGGACGGATGGGTGCTCGGCGTGGGGTTATCTAGTAAAAATTCCCCGGGGAGCCGCAGAAGCTGAGAAAAAACTAGCTCTGCTGGGGAAGCCGCCAAATCCTCCTTTGGTGTGGAATGCAACCCTAATAGAACTCACAGCAACCAGTCCACCCAATTTGCATCCATAAGTGAAGCCCTGAGCGCTGCTTTCAGTGACCTATGGAAATACTCGCATAACCCATTGGCCTGTTGGTTGTACGCAGTCATGCGATGAATTGAGATGCCCAGGCTCCGGGCCATCGTGGACCAGAGGTCAGAAATAAACTGAGGGCCCCGATCAGACGTGATGTCCGAAGGGGTCCCAGAACATGCCACCCATGTTATCAAAAAGCGCGTGCCACGTCTGTGGACGCGGTGGAAGCTAGCGGGACTGCTTCTGGCCATCATGTGGTGCGGTCCACCACTGTCAGGAGGTGCGTGAACCCCTGTGATGGTGGGAGGGGGCCCACGAGGTCCAGGTGAACGTGGTCAAACCTCTTAGCCGGGATATGGAATGGCTCCAAGGGGGCATTTGTGTGCCTGTGCACTTTGGCTCATTGGCATGCTACACAGGCTCCAGCCCACTCTTTCACCTGTTTGCGCAGGCTCAGCCAAACTTTGCTGCCACCATTTTGACTGACGCATGTACTCCTGGGTGTGCCAGGGAGTGAACCGACTCGAAAACGAGGTGTCGCCAAGCGCGTGAGACCACCAGGCGCGGGTGGCCCATGGAGACGTCACAGATTAGGGGGGGGGGGGCTGTCTTGCATAACACTACTCTCCAGCCCTAATGTTGTTGGTCCAGACTGGAGCGCGCAAACGTCCGCATCGTCAATCTGCTCCGCAGCCATGGCCATGTAATCTATCCCAACGTAGACTGGGGCCACCAATGCGAGCAAGAGACAGTCAGCCACCACGTTGAGTTTACCAGCCACATGACGAATGTCGATTGTAAACTCCGAGATCGCGGCCAGCTGTCTCTGCTGCCGGGCCAACCATGGTTCCGAAACCATGGCCATCGCAAACGTTAGTGGCTTGTGGTCCATGAACGCAGTGAAGGTGCACCCTTCCAACCAGAACTGGAAGTGGCATATGGCCAGGTGGAGAGCCAGCAACTCTCTGTCAAACACGTTGTATTTACGCTCATTTTCACACAAAAACCTGCTAAAAAAGGCTAGTGGCTGCCAAGAACCGGCAACGCACTGCTCCACGACGGCCCCATGGCCATGTCTGATGCGTCTGTAGTGAGCGCAATCTGAGCCGCCGGGTCTGGGTGCGCCAGTAGTGCAGCGTTCGCCAGAGCTGTTTTAACATCAAAAAACGCTTGCTCCCGCTCAGGAGTCCAGTCGACTCTGTCCGCCTGCTTCCGTTTCTTAAGCGCTGCGTACAACAGCTACATGAGCTGGGCTGCGCAGGGGAGGAAACGATTGTAGAAGTTAACCATCCCCAAAAACTCCTGCAGTGCCCTGACCGTCTGAGGCTGGGGAATATTCGCCACTGCGCGCATCTTGTCGGGCAAGGGTATCACTCCCTCCGGTGAGATGCGGTGTCCCAAAAAATTGATCCCCGTCACCCCTAACTGGCATTTCGCCGGGTTGATTATTAACCCGTGCTCCTCCAACCTCCGGAAAACCATCCTGAGGTGGGCTACGTGTTCGTCCTCGGATGCGCTGGCCACCAGGATGTCATCCAGGTAGACGAACACAAACGGCAGATCACACAACACCACATCCATCATGCGTTGGAATGTCTATGCCACGCCTTTTAACCCAAAAGGCATGCGTAAAATCTCAAACAGACCAAACGGGGTTATTACTGCCATTTTAGGTATGTCCTCCGTGCACACCAGGACCTGGTGGTAACCGCGGACCAGGTCTATCATGGAAAAAATGTGTGCCCCGGTGAGGTGAACGGAAAAATCCTGAATATGGGGGATCGGGTAGCGGTCGTGTGCTGTGGCGTTGTTTAATCTACGGAAATCTCCGCAAGGTCACCACGATCCCTCGGCCTTAGGTACCATATGTAGTGGGGATGCCAAAGGGCTGTTTGAGCGTCTGATGATGCCCAGCCTTTCCAAGTTGGCAAACTCCTCACGCGCTATGGCCAGTTTAGCTGTGTCCAGGCGCCGAGGTCGTGCGAAAGCGGGCGGCCTGGTGGTGGTAATAAAGTGCTCCAAACCGTGTTTAGTGATGGCCGCCAAAAATGTCGGGACCATGAGTGCTGGAAACTGGATAAGCAAGCAGTGTGTGGAACTTACCACCTGGTGCTGTGATGTTGGCTAGCATTGTTGGTCCGGTTCCTTGAGCTGTACAGGGGAGAGAATTAAAAGACATTCCATTAATCAGGCGTCTGTTAGCAACATCGACTAGTAGTCCGTGTGCACACAAAAAATCACCGCCTAAGATTGGGAAATTGCATGCCGCTATGACGAATGTCCATTGGTACTGTATGTACAGCCGTGCAAGGATACCGTCAGTGTCCTCTCACCAAAAGTCCTAATGTCTGAGCTGTTTGCGGCCGTCAGCTCGGGGCCGCTAGTTCCCATCAGCCCGTCGGCGTAGGAGGGCAGGATGAGGCTCTTTTGGGAGCCGGAGTCCACGAGAAACTGTCTCCCCGAGCGTGAGTCTGTCACGTAGAGCAGTTTTCTTGCTTCACCGGCGGTCGCAGCCACTACCGACTGCCGGTCCTGGTGTTTCCCGAACAGTTTTTATTGGCACGGTGTCACGCATCAACGTGCGTCCTCTCCAAAATGGCGGTGGCAGGAGCAGAGCGTGTCTCTCTGGCGTTTCCTGGTCCCCGCTGCCGCTACCATCGCTGGCTCCTCGCCTCCACTGGCCGTCTCGTTGGGTTCCAACGCCGCTGCGTTCACTGTGAGGGCTCTGGTGGTGAGGGTGATCCGCTCTGCCTCCTGGGCTAGCGCACGGTAGTCACGCGTGGCCAGCAGCGGCGAGTTGGCAAGGACCGCTCTGGCCGCCATTAAGAGGTTCTGGAGGAAAAGGTGGGCAAATAGAAAATGCGCGTCATCCATGCCCATCAATGCCAACATCTTCTCCATCAGTTCGACTGCAGAACCATCTCCTAACTCGGAGCGCGTCAGGATCCTCTCCGCTCTTTCACAGTCTGAAAGTGTGTAGCGCCATGTCAGCGCGGTTTTGAGATCCCCATATTTGTCGCGGTTTGGGGGCTGTTGGAGAAGGCTCGCTACCTGCTGAGTCGTGCGAGTGTCCAGCGCTGCGACCACATACTAATATCTGGTTTCATCTGCTGTTATTCCCCGGAGCACGAACTGGGCCTCTGTGTGCAGGAACCGAGACTTCGGGTCGTGCAGCCAAAAGTCTGGTAGTTTGACCGAAACGGCGTACACATTGCTGGGGCTTCCCGTCCGGGTCATCTCTGGGGTGTTCGCTTCATGTTCCATTATTCGACAAGGGTAACCAGTGTGGAAAAAGGAATAACCAGACCGAGCTTTCCGAGCAGATGAACTTTATTCTCTCTCACACATTTTCCAGAATCAGAAACATTAACCTCTTGTAGTAGGGACTCTCTTTTATATCCCAACACTCACACGTCCCTGCTACCTGAGGTCCTGCATTCACAATTCACTGCCCCATGACAATTCCCCTTGTCCCCCAGCCCTTTGATCTCCATGCTCTTCCGTCAGAGGAAAACTACTGCATCTCCATGCCTTTCAGTCTGAGAGGAAAACTACAGCATGGGTCCCCCACAATATAAAGTTATTTAAGCTGTCCTTACCACTGATAATACCTCTATTTTTTTTTTATTTTTTATTTTATTTTTATTTTATTTTATTTTTCTCCTCTCGGCGCCACACCAGTCGGCTGCCTTTTGCAACAGCGGCTCGATTCCGAGTTTTTTTTTCCCTTCCTCTCTCTTTTGATCACTTTTTTTTTTTTTTTCACCCCACTTATATCACGGACACACAGATCATCCCAAATGTCTCCTGAGCCGGTGGACGGAGCCACTGTTTATAGCAGGATACGATATAACAGGGAAGAGCTGCTAGCATTTAACCGCCACCCGGTCCCACTGGAAAAACTCGACATACCGAGAGAACTGAGGCGAAAACGCCGTGGCTGCCGGGCTGGAGTAAGGCGGAGGACAAAAAATATAAGGTACAGACCCTCCCTTCCATCTGTTGTCATGGGAAATGTACGGTCGATACTGGGAAAGTTAGATGAGCTAGCGGCTATCTCCCGTTATGATAGCACTTACCGGGAGTGCTCTCTCCTTTTGTTTACTGAGACGTGGCTAACTGAACTAGCAGCAGATGCTAACATTGAGCTGGAGGGTTTTCACACGATACGAGCTGACCGAACACCAGAGAGTGGCAAAACTAGGGGCGGTGGAGTGATCATGTATGTTAACAACAACTGGTGCAGACCGGGACATATCACTGTTAAACAACGACACTGCAGCAAAGACATTGAGTTGCTAGCTGTTAGCATGAGGCCGACATATCTCCCGAGAGAACACTCACACGTGATCTGCATTGTTGTTTATGCAAATCCGACGGCGAACGCTGGGACAGCGCGTGACGTCATCCATTCAGTAACCAGCAGGCTGCAGACAGAACACCCAGATGCTCTTCTCCTCATCTCAGGCGATTTCAACCACGTTTCACTGTCTCCCATTCTGCCCACTTTCACCCAGTATGTCACATGCCACACTAGAGACAATAAAACACTGGATTTGTTCTACGCAAACACTAAGGAGGCGTACACCTCATCACAACTCCCCCCACTTGGGAGATCGGATCACAACTTGGTTCATCTCCGACCGGTGTACAAACCCCTGGTGCACAGACAACCTCCGGCCATGCACACTGTGGAGTTATGGTCTGAGGAGACAATGGACACTCTAAAGGACTGTTTTGAAGCCACTGCCTGGAAGCAGCTCTGCGATCCACATGGTGAGGACATCGATGGCCTCATTCACACCTTCACGGGCTACCTCAGCTTCTGTGTGGACAAATCCGTTCCCACCAAGACCATACGGCGTCACTCAAACAACAAACCCTGGATCAACCCTGAGATAAAAACACTTCTGAGAGAGAAGAAGAGGATCTTCAGGTCGGGGAACAGGGAGATGCTGAAGTCCGTACAGAGGGAGCTGAGGAGAAAGATCAGAGAAGGCAAGGACAGCTTCAGGAAGAAGATGGAGGACAAGCTGCAACAGAGCGACATCAGCGGGGTCTGGAGAAACCTCAAAACCATCTCGGGGCTCCAGAATACCTCCCCCCAGGCCACGGGGGGCAGGGAGTGGGCGAACAACCTGAATCTGTTTTTCAATAGATTTGACCAACCGCCCTCCCCCCTGTCTGCACAACAACCACTGCTGCCTCTAAGAAATCAAGTCCTGCTACCCACTCCCCACTCCACCGACACCCCCCCCCCCCCCCACTCCCAACACACAGCCCCCCATCCTGACCCTGACCAAGACCCAGGTGAGGACGGAGCTGAGGAAGATCAAGGCGAGGAAGGCGTCGGGACCAGACGGCATCAGCGCAAAGCTCCTCAAGTCCTGTGCAGACCAGCTGTGTGGGATTGTGACGTATATCTTCAACATGAGCCTGAAACTGGGGAGGGTACCACAGCTGTGGAAAACATCTTGTGTGGTACCTGTACCAAAAACTTCCCACCCCAAAGACCTGAACAGCTTCAGACCGGTGGCCTTGACGTCCCACTTGATGAAGACCCTGGAGAGACTGCTCCTTGCTCATCTCCGCCCCCTGGTGGAACCAGCGATGGATCCACTCCAGTTCGCCTACCAGCATGGCATTGGGGTGGAGGATGCGGTGATCTTCCTCCTTCACCGTTCTCTGTCCCACCTGGAGAAGCCCGGGAATATGGTGAGGATCATGTTCTTTGACTTCTCCAGTGCTTTCAACACCATCCAACCGATGATCCTGAAGGACAAGCTGCTGCGCGCAGGGGTGGACCAGCACCTGTCATCATGGATCCTGGACTACCTCACGAACCGGCCTCAGTTTGTGAGAACCCGGGACTGTGTTTCCGACACGATCATCAGTAGCACGGGGGCCCCCCAGGGAACGGTGCTAGCTCCCTTCTTGTTCACTCTTTATACTGCGGACTTCTCACACAACACAACACATTGCCATCTACAGAAGTTCTCTGATGACTCTGCGATCGTTGGTCTCATCTCCAGCGGAGATGAAGCTGAGTACAGAGGGCTTATCCAGGACTTTGTGGACTGGTGCCATCGGAACTGCCTCCAGATCAACGCGAGGAAAACTAAGGAGCTGGTGGTGGACTGCCGCAGGCATGGGCAGCCCCTCACAGCACCAGTAAATATACAGGGAACAGACATCGAGATGGTGACATCCTACAAGTACCTGGGTATTCATCTGAACAATAAACTAGACTGGTCACACAATACTGACGCACTCTACAAGAAGGGACAGCGCAGGCTGTTCCTGCTGAGGAGACTCAGGTCTTTTGGTGTACAAGGGGCGCTGCTGAAGTCATTCTATGACACGGTGGTGGCATCAGCCATCACTTTTGGAGTGGTCTGCTGGGGCAGTGGCATTACTGCAGCCGATAGGAAGAGACTGAACAAACTGATTAAGAAAGCTAGCTCTGTCCTGGGGCAACGCCTTGATCCGATGGAGGAGATAGGAGAGAGAAGGACGGTGGCTAAACTGTCATCTCTGCTGGAGTCCGAGTTCCACCCTATGCAGGACATACTGGATGCACTGAGGAGCTCATTTAGCAGCAGACTACATCATCCCAGGTGCACAACCGAGAGGTTTCGTAGGTCCTTCCTACCAACGGCTGTCAGACTGTACAACCTAAGCAGGGCTGCTCGCAGAGATAGCAAAAAGACGTAACAAACTAATGTTTTTTTTTTTTTTTTTTTTTTTTTGAATGCAAAAGATGCAATAGACTTACACAATGGTCCTCTCCGGCATACAACTCGGAACATACCGGTCGCTATGGAGGGTGAGAATATGTATGGGCACATAATCATACCATGTAGGATAACTAAATAGACGGTTATGCTGTTTCATCCCACCTAGCAACAATGCTCTGCACTGTGTGTGTTTATATATTTACATATTTATTCCATCTAGCTACAATGCTCTGCACTGGGTGTGTTTATATTTATATATCTATATATTTATTCCATCTAGCTACAATGCTCCGCACTGTGTTTTTATATATCTACATATTATTCCATCTAGCTACATTGCTCCGCACTGTGTGTGTTTATATACTTGCATATTTATTCCACCTAGCTGCAATGCTCCATACTGTGGGTGTTTATATATTTACATATTTATTCCATCTAGCTACAATGCTCTGCACTGTGTGTTCATATATTCATATATTTATTCCATCCAGCTACAATGCTCTGCACTGTGTGTCTGTGTGTGTGTGTGTGTATATATATATTTTATAGTAATATGTACATATGTATATTAGCTGCTCTTGCTTGCTTGTTTTTTTCTTGCCTTCTGATTGTTGCTCTGAGTGTTGCTATCCCTGTGCTGTTGCAATCCTGGAATTTCCCCGTTGTGGGACTAATAAAGGCTTATCTTATCTTATCTTATCTTATCTGCCAAGAATGTGTCGTTAGTCCAGCAAAAGCTAGCGGTACTCAAATGCTTTGCAAGCAGTTTCATGAAATGGTCAGTCAGAGAGCAACTCATACCGGCTTGGACATCGCCCGGGTTAACAAGGTCAGGAGTTCCTGGCAGCGGAAGGCGAATTACAGAGCTGCGTGGAGGAATCTGATCAGACCTAAATGAAACAGTCATTGTCACCCCCGAAAGACTGCTATGATGATGATGAAGCATTTTATTTTTACTTCCCATAACTTTTTTCTGTTATGCTGCGTATTTCTGTTAGCTTTGGGTTGTCTGTGTCATGCTGCTGTTACATTGTAATATCCCAGTTTGGAATTAATTAAGTACATCTATCTATAGACAAGCAATTAAACACCCATTTGCATTAGTCAAACATTAATTCAAATCAATCTCACCACACATCACAGTCTGTGTCATCTTCTCCGCTTCATTCTTGCCATCTGGATGCTCCTGGAGACCCATTGTATTTAAGGATAAGGACCTGTATTTATAACACTTTTTCTAGTCTCAAAGACCACTCAAAGCGCTTCACTAGTACTAACCCTCTAAGGGCCTATAGGAGACAGATACCTAGGGACAATTTAGAATGGTCACTTAAGCTAACATGCATTTCTTTGGATTGTAAGAGGAAACTGGAGCTCCCAGACTAAACCCATGCAGCACAGGGAGAACAGGCAAACTCCACACAGAAAGGTTCCTACCCTGCCTGGGCATTCAAACCTGGAACCTTCTAGCTGTTAGCCAACAGTGCTAACCACTGTACCAACACGCTTGTAAAAAAAAAAAGAAAAAAAAAACATGTTGGTGCAAACAGTGGCTGAAATTCTTCTAACAGACTTGGAGATAGAGCTACCAACAAAGGACTGCTGTTGTGATGACAATAGCAAACCATGGATAATATTAATGATTGTCCTTTTGGCTCTCTCATCTCGCATAAAGTGAATCCCACCTCCTCACCACACTCCCATTTGTGTGATAACGCTCATAAAACCCAGCAATTGCCCTGGGTTGATGTGATCAACTGTTGAATCCTGGTATCGTTCTCCTCTTCACCACCCACATGGCTACGCTGATTACACTGCAGCATAACAGATGTTCGTGTTACTCGTCTCTCCCACTCATAGGAGTGGCAGCTGAATCCACCAGCGTCCCCTTCACTGAGAGGCTGTCAGCAGACGTGTGCAAACTAAGCAAAATGTGTGTCTGAGAGACAGCGTCAGAAGATATGTGGAGGTAGATAGATGGTATTTTGTGAAACTGAAAAATTCTGACTGAGTGTGAGTCACCAACTTTTAATAATCCAGGTACAGTATGTTTAGGCCAAACATGAATTAAAATGAATTTCTCAAAGGTCATCAACCAAACTGCTTGAAATTAAGGATGAATCATATACAAATAATGATAATGAAAAGTTGTTAATTAAATTTACCAACAAATATGAATCATTTTCATTTTACAGGCTAATGAAATTGGACAGTTTTGATTGCTTTGGCCTGTGTGTTCTGATGTCTCCTGATATAGTGATCTAAACTTAAATCAACTTCCCACCCCAATCCTAGATACATTCTGTGTAAGCTCACCAAATTCCATGCCAGTCATTCTGAATGTGTGCCAGCAAACATCTTTATAAACATTTATCAGCCTTCGTCTCTTGCCAATGGAACAATTTATGTTGAGGACATAAGACTGAACTATAAGAGTCCTGTGTTGCAATGGGTTCTTCTTCATCCTTGCATTAGTCCTGCATAACTACAGGGTCCACGTGTTTCCCCACTTGTCTCGATCAAGGGTGTCCTCGGGGTTGATGTTCACAGTCCTCATGTCATCCTTGATCCAGTCAAGCCACCATTACTTTGGCCGTCCTCGTGGCCTCTTCACACCTGGGCAAAGGACTGCCGTCCTTGCCACTGAATCCTCTTTGCTGCAGACAATATGTCTGTGTCATTGCACCTATGCCTCTCACATCTTCCTTGGTGAATGTTGACACTCCCATGCCTTTTTGCACATCCTTGTTGTTCACATGGTCATACAGGTTCAGGTTGAAGCTCCAGTGCGGCATATGCATCTCCATTTGGTAGAGCGTTTGCTCGTGTTTTGTTGCAGCGGCCAGTATTTGTATCCATATAGGACCACAGTCCACCTCCCACTGTGTCTCACTCTGAACTCTGCACCATATCAGCCTCTGCAGAAGCAGCACTAGTGCTGTTGCTTCCTTCTCCACCTTTTCATTAAATCAAAAGCCATATTTTTAGTTTAGCTTACTGTTTACATTCAAACAATGGCTAAATATAAGTTCTACGGGGGTAAAAAAATAAAAATAAAAAAAAAATAAAAAATCCCGATATTGCTCCATAGGCTACATTTAGGTTCAAAATAAGATACAGTCTTATAACTGAAATTTTAAATTCTGGATTTCTGATCCACTAGATGGTATAGAAACCTTCACTTCTTGCCAGTTATATAACAGTGTTTCTTCTACCATTATATTGTTGGCATCAACCCTTCTGTCAATTCAATGGGCTGCACGGTGGCGCAGTGGTTTAGCACTGTGGCAGCACAGTTTTACCCTCGGCCGGGGGATCGCGGGGATCATGAGATCGTGGGTTCGATCCCAGCCCCCGACCAACAGTGAGCTATGTGGAGTTTGCATGTTCTCCCCGTGTTGCGCGGGTTTACTCCGGGATTTCTCCGGTTTCCTCCTGCATACCAAAAACATGTAGGTTTAGGGCGCTCGCGCACGCAGCGACCAGCAGCCGGTGGCTTGTCACCAGACTGCAAACCAAGTCTACCTACGGGTACAAATAAGTAACAAAAAAAAAAAAAACAAAAAAAAAAATTCAGTCCAAACACACACACACGATTATGATAACAAGCTTGCCATAAACTAATACTGTATAACATACATTATGGTATGTGATGTGAGCCCCCATCTTATTACACAATAGTTTACTACCTTTCAAGGTAAAAACTATTTAAAGATTAAAAGACCTTAAAAATTTCCTGCACAGATAATGTACACATTAGAGCAGCAAGAACACAGTAATTAAAGAAAAGAGAAATATACAAACATTTTACAAAAATTTGAAAAATGTAAATATAAACAGAATACAATAATTTAGAACCCTCTGTATTTGCTCTCACAAAGGTTTCTCTTTATGGTAGACTTAGGGTGCTTTCACACCTACAGGCTTGAGTTCATTTACTCTTTTAATGTAATTCATTTTGTCTGGTGAGGACAATAATCGTACTCAGGTGCGCACCAAACCAACCATACATACCAAAACCACCTGAAAGAGGTGGTCTCGATTCGAATCAACTGGTGAACTCTGGTATGGTCCTGCAGGTGAGAAAGGGACTGTACTAAAACAGGACCGACAGCAAACGAGAAAACATTTTCTGTCACTGTACGGACCTGATAGAGCTTCAAAAAATATCTGTGGCTGAGCAATTCACGGTTCTGGAGGATTAATGAATGTTAACGTTATTTTCCATCCGTAGCCGCGCTTCATTTTCAAACTATATGACTTGCTGAAAGTGGTATATGCACGTAATGTAATACAGTGGTACCTCTACTTACGAACGTCTCTACATACGGAATTTTCAGGTTACGAGACGCCTCAACGGGAAAATATTGCCTCTAGTTACGAACGAAATTTCAGGATACGAAAGGCAAAAAAGTACGCGCTCCTCGCAGCTTCCGTAGTTTACCGAACGTAAACATACCTGTAGCTGCTCTGCCATTGGCTATCACCTAGCATCTTCCTGGTATCCCATTGGCCACGAAGTTGGGTTTTTTTTTTCCAAAACTTTATGCGTTTGGTTGATCTCGCCAAAGAATATGGCCGTAATACGTCAACGATCAGCACGGTATTAAAACAAAACGAAGCACTTACAAGCCGACAAAAGCAAACGTCCTTGGATCAGAACATGAACCAAAGAAGGCAAAAGGTGACGACGTCGACGACGATAGCAGTTAAAGGGTAAATGAACATAATTTTTATTATTCTTTCTCTTTTATTATTCTCTTTTATTATTCTTTCTCTCATTTTAAACTCTCATTTTATGTTTATTGTGCAGTAATCTAATTGTAACATGTATTTGTTACATGTTTTGATGCGTTTTTACGATTTATAAAAAATTTATGCCCGAATTTTGGGGGCTTGGAACGGATTACGGCATTTACATGTAAAACGCGCCTCTACTTACGAATTTTTCACGTTACAAGAATTCTTCCGGAACGAATTAAATTTGTAAGTAGAGGTACCACTGTAAATGTGTAGCATCAACACCCTTTGGCTCTAATACATAAAATAACTCTTCACCGTATAGAAACTGTTTCACCCAAAAAGTCTGGTCAAGAATTGTTTTCTTTCATCTAAGGACCATAGTGAACACACATTCCATGATAAAAGGGCCAATAAGGATCTCATTTCGTGCCAGGAATGGATTCTCTTACGAGTCATAAATCCCCAAACCCCCCCATCGCCCCCTAACCAGACAGGTTTATGAGGTGAACACTCTTTGACACATTCCAGATTCCCTTTTGACTGCATCCCACAGGTCACTAGGAATTATCCACAGCTTAACATTGCCCCCTTCTGTCAACTCAGAGACATGTTGGATTTAATCAACCTTGGAACTTTGTCCGTTCTTTTTTTTTATTATTATTTTATCTGCTGAAATAATTCTTTCTCCTCAAGACCTTATTTTTCCAGGAAACACTGCTCAGAACAATGGCGGGTTTGAAATGTTTCATTAATCATTGATTAAATGTGTGCATGTTTGGAAATTGCTTAAATGAACCTTATTCCAATGCATGTTAATTATAGAAGGACAAGTTTATAAACGTGCATGCTCAGTGAATATGAGTCTTGAATCACTGAAGTTAGCTTAGATTTCATATAAAGTATATGATGAGTTTCACAGAAAATTTTGAAGGTCTTCTGAATACTGTGCCAGTCATCTGACTGGTACCAGCCAATCACTAGGCAATCTCTGTTGGATGATGCCTCTTTCATTCTATTGGTCGGTTACAGACAAAGAACTGTTTTTTCATTGGACCATAGCCCATTCAAATCTTCCACGATAGCCGATAATTGGTTCTTCCTGCTGCCAGTCATATTTTGTGATCCGAGGAGTGCGCTCAGTTAAAAAGATGAAGAACCGCCCTAGTAGTTAAGTTTTTTCTTCGTCTTTGTTCAGTGAAGTTCAATTTGTTTGTTCAGTCTTCTGTAAGCCTTTTTCTGTTTTTCTGGCATCTGAGGAGAGCTCTTCCTTTCTCGTTGAGCTCAACCTCTTACTGGGAGTGAAACTCAAATGCCTTTTTTCTCTTCCCTCAGAAGCCGTGTGTATTCTACTGAGCTTTCGCTATTGATTTAATGTAACTCACTGTTAAAGTAGACTGATTTTGAACTTTTTCTAGAGACTGCCTCTCCCTCGTTCCACAACGTCAGAAGAACTAGGATTTCCTGGGTGGAACAGTCTAAATAAATTTTTCCCTCAACATTTGGTTCTTCTCGGCTGGTGGATATCCTAAAATTGCGGACCTGTTTCCCAGGAAAGACATCACACCTGCCTCTGGGCCAACAATTTCATTCTGTCACCGGCTCGATTCCCCAGATACCCGCTGCTGAGTCTAAGCCACCACAGCTGTAACTGAAAAAGACAGGCAGTGAAAAGTAAGCTAGGAGCAGGAAGACAAAAGAAGAGGAAAACAGCAACCTTGTGTGTAGCAGAATGGAATGTACGCACTCTGTTAGATAGAACAGCATCACAGCGCCCAGAAAGACAGACCGCGCTTGTGGCCCTGGAAATGAACAGGTACAATGTAGACATAGCTGCACTTAGTTGAAACAAGATTGCCTGGATATGACAGCTTGGAAGACCACGGGTACATCTTCTTTTGGAGTGGGAGATCAACTCAAGAAAGGAGAGAAGCAGGAGTGGGCTTTGCAGTTAGAAAGGAGATAGCAGCAATGCTTGATGAAAAACCGGTGCCAATCAACGACAGGATAATGACTATGAGACTCCCACTACAGCGGAAGATGTATGCCACACTCATCAGTGTATATGACCTAACAATGACCAACACAGAGGAGGTGAAGGAAGAGTTCCACAGTGATTTATGTGAGACTATCAGGCGTATACCAACTGATGACAGGCTGATACTCGTTGGAGATTTTAATGCCAGAGTTGGTTTGGACACTGAGAAATGGAAAGGATTGCTAGGCAGTCATGGAGTAGGCAAGTGCAATGCTAATGGAGAACTTCTACTTGCACTATGTTCAGAGTACAACCTTGTGATAACCAACACTCTACGTAAGCACAAGGACACACACAAGACATGGATGCACCCGAGATCCAAGCACTGGCATTTATTAGACTACATCATAGTCAGGCAGAGAGACATAAGGGATGTGTTGGACACCAGAGCAATGAGAGGCGTGGACTGTGGTACTGATCATGTTATGCTGAGATCTAGATTAAGGTTTTGCAGACGAAAACAGCACTGCAGGACGGGTGCAAAGCCACCACGTCCTGCCAACCACCACCACTAAACACTAGTGCACTGAAAGGCCAAAAGAAGCAGGAAGAACTTACACAGGAAATGGATGAAAACTTGAAAGACTGGGACAGCAACAACTCAGAGAATGACATAGAAGAGAAATGGGCAACACTGAAGGATACGGTATATCAGACTGCGAGTGATGTATTAGGCCACCCTGAGAGGAAACATCAAGATTGGTGTGATGAGCATGATGAACACCTGAAGAAACTACTAGAAGCGAGGAATACAGCTAGGCAGGAAAACCTACAGTGTAACACAAGGTCGAAGAAGAAGAAATACTCAAAGGCTCAGAGTGAGCTACAGAAGTACACCAGAGAGATGAAGTCCAACTGGTGGGATGAAAAAGCGAAACTGAATGAAATTAAATGAAAAAGTGAAAAAACTTCAAACTGCAGCAGACAGAAAGGACATGAAAACATTCTTCACAGGTTTGAGAGAAATCTACGGCCCTAATGTTTTTCCTTTTGTCAGGTCAGGCATTGGCTTGCTTGCTACCGGATAACCATGAAAATCGGTACTACCTATCTCATGGGTCGGGCCGTCGGCAACTCAACCGGCATCCCCGCCCTTCCAAGGGTGTGGAGGGTGAAACAGGGCATCCTGGCAGAACTACATACAATATCTGCCACAGGTCTGTGGTGGACCACTCCCAGTTACACGGGGTGAGACTGGACATCCTGGCAGATAAACACCTAATGTCCTAATGCCCTGGTCTGCTGGGGCAACGGCATTACAGCAGCTGATAGGAAGAGACTGAACAAATTGATCAAGAAAGCTAGATCTGTCCTGGGGCAACGCCTTGACCCAGTGGAGGAGATAGGAGAGAGAAGGATGGTGGCTAAACTGTCATCTCTGCTGGAGTCCGAGTCCCACCCTATGCAGGACATATTGAACGCACTGAGGAGCTCATTTAGCAGCAGACTACATCATCCTAGGTGCGCAGCCAAGAGGTTTTGCAGGTCCTTCCTACCTACGGCTGTCAGACTGTATAACCTAAGCAGGGCTGCTCGCAGAGATAGCAAAAAAAACGTGACGACCTAATAGTATTGAATGCAAAAGACGCAACAGACTTACACAAATGGTCCCCTCCAGTATACAACTAGGACAATATCAGTCGCTACGGAGGGTTATCGGCGCGTTATCGACGCTGCCGCGTCACCGGAAATGCATGTCGTTTTCAGTGTCAAGTCAAATCCCTCGTATGTTATCAGTTGTTTATTGTTAATGTACTTGGCAATAAATCCTTTTCTGAGTTCTGAGTTCTGACAACTAGGACAATATCAGTCGCTAAGGAGGGTGACAATATGTATGGGTACATATTAATACTATGTAGGATAACTAAGTAGACGGTTATGCTGTTTATTCCATCTTGCTACAATGCTCCGCACTTTGTATATACGTATATTTATGTGTACGCATGTATATCCACTGCTCTTATTTATATTTTTCGTATCTTCTTAATTATTGCTCTGAGTGTTGCTATCCCTGTACTGTTGCAATTCTGGAATTTCCCCATTGTGGGACTAATAAAGGCGTATCTTATCTTATCTTATCTTAAACCAAGAGGATTGATCCAGCTAAAGGCTATGGATGGTGAAACAGTTTTGCAGTAGAAAGACAAGATCCTGGACAGATTTGCAGACCACTTTGACCAACTACTAAACAACCCTGGAGATCTCACTGAAGAGGCTAAAGAAGCTCTAGTGCAGCAACCAGCTGTATCAAGTCTGGATGAACCACCAAATTTGATGAACTAATGGCAGCTATCAGGACAATACAGGATGGTAAAGCGCCAGGAAGGGATGGAATTCCAGCAGAAGTATGGAAATTTGGTGGTGTTCAGCTGACCAACTGCCTGCACAAGCTCATCCAAGAGATATGGGATGCCCAGAAAGTATCTCAAGACTGAAAAGGATGCAAGTATTGTGCCTTTGTTCAAGAAAGGTGACAGAAAAGACTGTGGAAATTGCCAAGGTATATCACTGCTAGCCACTGTTGGTAAGATTCTCTCACGTGTACTACTGAACAGACTCAATGAACACACCTCGCAGAATGTACTACCAGAAACCCAGTGCGGCTTTAGAAGTGGAAGAAGCACAATGGACAGGATTTTCTGCTTGAAACAGGTTCAAGAAAAGTGTATCGAACAGAACATGCCGCTTTATGTAGTCTTCATAGACTTCAGTAAAGCCTTCGATACTGTTTCGTGACAAGGACTTTGGCAGGTACTCAAGAAATATAGCTGTACAGAGAAGTTTGTCAGCCTTATCGAGGCACTCCATACAGGTATGCAAGCAAACGTGGCAATGAGTGGTTCAGTATCTAAAGACTTTTCAGTAAGCAATGGGGTGAAACAAGGGTGTGTTCTGGCACCTACACTCTTCTCGCTATATCTAACAGCCATGCTTGAGGTGGCCTTCAAAGACACTTCAGAAGAAGTATACATTGAAACAAGGAAAGAAGCAGACTTGTTCAATGTGGCACAGTTTAAAGCCAAGAGTAAGACATCGATAAAGGTAGTAAGAGAAATGCTCTTTGCAGGTGACAGTGCCCTAGTTGCACACAGCGTGGAAGATATGCAATCTTTAGTAGAGAAATTTGCAAGAGCAGCTAGCCAATTCAGCCTCCAAATCAACATCAAGAAGACAGAGTGCCTTTATCAACCACCAAAGTTCCAATTATCAACATCACTACCAGAAAAGATCAGCACTGGTACAGAGCCACTAGTCAAGTGCAAGACTTTCAAGTACCTAGGTAGCACTGTTTCAGAGAATGCTAGGCTGGAGGATCATCTATCTCTCAGGATGGGAAGAGCGAGCGGTGTGTTTGGAAACTTGAGGGAGAGACTGTGGAACAATCGACATGTGTCTATCCGTGTGAAATGCAAAGTGTACACAGTGACAGTACTGGCTACACTATTGTACGGTGCTGAAACTTGGACTGTCTACAGAGTGCAGGTGAAGAAACTCCACATGTACATGATGAGACACCTTTGAGCCATCATGAACATCTCATGGAAAGACAAGATAACCAACATAGAAGTGTTGAAACAAGCTGGTCTACCATCAATGGAGGACATGCTAATACAGATGAACCTGAGATGGCTTGGACATGTTGAGAGGATGGACCACCAGCATCTCCCTCTGCAGTTACTCACAGTTATGCAAGGGCAAACGCAATCAGGGTAGACCAAGGCTCAGATTTAAAGACACCGTAAAAAGAAACTTGAAGAAGTTGGACATAGACAGGAGTTCCTGGCAGCGGAAGGCTAAGGACAGAGCTGTGTGGAGGAATCTGATCAGACCTAAATGAAACAGTCATTGTCGCCCACGACAGACTGCTGTGATGATGATGATATTACATAGTCTCCCACTGCATTACAGTTACAATTCAAAATCTGGTTTCTCTTGGTTCCACAAAGGTTTAACTATAAACTTTATACTCAAGAATCCATTAACAGTTAATATGATACTTCACACTTGTTGATCATTTCACCTGCTTAAAAATCATTTGAATGTAATGTCATTTAACCTGAATCTGATTATTAAAACTTGTTAACGGTAGACAGAAGTTTCTGCTTTATTCCTTCTGTGTGTGTGCATTTCTGTGTCACTGCAGAAGAACTTACAAATATTGAGATTTGTTAATGACAGGTTCAAGGATTAGTTATTAATAAATTGTCCCATTGGACTGATGCCCCTTTTACGAGTGTTCCTCTCTTGTTTTGTGAGTGTTTGTGGGGACGGAGTAAACCTCCATTCACACACACACATTTCTAATCATAAAATAAGTAATCCTTGTACCTTATCACACTTAATCAATTGTTAAGCTCTACAAATGATAGCCAGGGCGATGAAACTCCCCCGTAGATTACGTTACAATTTGTATCATTTTCTCCCCGGAAATGCATAAATACACAGTCATTCTACTTCCTGTATTAATCTTTCCTGTTCTCGTGGCAAAACAATCTGACGCAAGTCTCACAGGATTTAACGTGACGCAGTTTGGTCAACTTGAATTTTTGCCTTTGTGAAAGGGGACCAAACCAAGTAGAAAATGATACAAAGTAACAAACTTATCAGTTGATTCGGACCAAAGTAAACAAATTTAGGTGTGAAAGCACCCTTAAATGGGTATGCGCACGCAGCGACCGGCTGCGGGTGAAAAAAGTTCGACATCTGTGTCTCTGTTTTTATGCATTTTAAGGTGTTTTAACGTAATTCTCTGTGCCGTTTTTGTCCTTGAATGTTTGTGAACTATATAACGAAGAGCTTCCTGGCTCCATCAGTATGGATTTCCTTCTTGTTTTTGCACTGCTGTTTCTTTCTTACCAGCTCTTTGTTTTGGAGGTAAGCACGATCACGGTCACGCCGGGAAGAATGCAGTATTCCAGAGACATGTTACTGCATTTAAACATGGATAATGCAGCATCTGTGTTTGAGTCTGTGCTGCAACTGCCAGACTTTATTTTAAGAGATTTTCATGGACACAGTGATGAAAAGAGAGACAAGACGAAGAAACACAGAAAGCGTGGAGGCGTAAGATTAAGCCTGAGGAGGTGTCAGCTTAACCGCATCCCTCTTCCTTCCATTATTATGGGGAAAGTACAATCCCTGAGAAATAAAGTGGATGAAATTCAAGGAAATGTACGATATCAGAAGGATTTCAAGAACTGCCGTGTCATGGCTTACACGGAGGCGTGGCTTACGGGGCATGACCGGGACCCGGACCTGTGTATTGACGGCTTTGGAGCCCCACTTCGCTCGGATTGGCAGGAAGAGGCAACGGGGAAACATCAGGGGGGCGGCGTATGTTTATATATTAATAAACAGTACTGTACATCTGTCACGGTCAGAGAGTGCATCTGTACACCAGATGTGGAGCTGCTGTCCATGTCACTACGCGCTTTTTATCTGCCCCACGAGTTCCCGCAACTTTTTATAACAACTGTGTACATTTACCCGAGGGCGGGTGCTGCCTCCGCCTCCAGTACCATCTTTGATGTGGTACAGTGGTTGCAGTCGATTTCCCCAGAGGCTCCAAATTTTATTCTTGGGGATTTTAACCATGTGTCTCTAAAGAAGACACTTAAAAACTTTTATCAGTATGTCTCCTGCCCAACCAGGCAAAAAAAGACATTGGACCTGTGCTATGGATCCATAGAGAGGGCCTATAAATCTATTCCCCTTCCTCCTTTAGGATCCTCAGATCACAACTGTGTACATTTGCTGCCCACATATAAAACTGCTCTCAGAAGAGACAAGGCGAAGACCAGAGACATAAACGTGTGGACAGAGGATTCAGTGCACTGCCTCCAGGAATGCTTTAACTGTATGGATTGGGAGGTGTTCACACTGTCCTGCAGAGATGATTTGGACTCTTTAGTGGACGTGACATGCTCATACATGGCTTTCTGCAGAGACATGATCGTTCCACGTAAACATGTCAAAATATATCCCAACAACAAGCCATGGGTTACAAAATCAGTTAAATCCTGCTTACAGAGGAAAGCACTTGCCTTTAAACAGGGGGTTGTTTCTGAGCTGCAGGTTGCCACAAAAGAGCTGAAGGCCGAAACTTTAAGAGCAAAACAGAATTATAAATCACAGTTGGAAAGCAAGATGGCAACAAAGAAATTTGGTTCAGCCTGGGCCAGTATGAAAACTATTGCAGGCCTTCAGAACACAGAGCGCAGTAATCGTGTGTTTTTAGATGGTTTTAATTCAGACACAGAGCTGGCTAATGCTTTTAATTGTTTTTATGGTCGTTTTGACTCCTTTGATTTTAGCACAGAAACCCAAGATTTGAAACAGAAACTCAAAGACAATCAGCACTTTAATATCGAGGTGCAGGATGTTAAAAGGGCGTTCTGTGCTGTTAAAGTGAACAAAAGTCAGGGCCCTGATAATATATGTGGGCGCTTGGTAAAGTCCTGTGCACATGAGCTGAGTCCTGTATTTCACTACATTTTCAATAAGTCCTTACAGACGCAACATGTGCCTAAGATCTGGAAAGATGCTGTGGTTGACCCCATTCCAAAATCCAGCTGTCTAAAACGGTAAATGATTTTAGACCAGTTGCTTTGACTTCAATTTTAATGAAAATTTTTAAAAAACTGGTCAGATTTGAGGTCCTAAAGCAGACTGAGCATGCATTGGATCCTTTGCAGTTTGCCTATAGGCTTCACAGAGGAGTGAAGGATGCCACTGTCACTCTGTTTAACATGCTTTTTGAACATCTGGATTTTAATGGGACACACGCCAGGCTTTTATTTGTGGACTTTTCTTCCGCCTTTAATACAATCCAACCTCATATTTTAGTTGAAAGGCTCCTCCAACAATTTGATTTGAGTAATAATCTGGTGGGTTGGATTCTGGATTTTTTAACCAACAGGACACAGAGAGTAAGGGTCAATGGTACATTGTCTGACCAAAAGTGTTCTTCTACTGGCTCTCCGCAGGGGTATGTGTTGTCACCACTACTCTTCATCCTGTACACAAACATGTGTCGGAGCAGACATGACAACAGACATATTATAAAGTATGCTGATGATTCCGTTGTTGTCAGTCTCCTCCAGGATGGTGAGAGTGGCCACGGCCCAGTAGTTGATGATTTTGTTCACTGGTGTGAGGATTCCTACCTGCAGCTGAATATGACAAAAACTAAAGATATGATTATTGACTTTAGGAGGAAAACTCCCAGGCACAAAGTCACTGTACTAAAAGGCCAGACCACTGAATGTGTACAATCCTACAAATATCTTAGGACAATTATTGATAGTAATTTAAACTTTGAAGAGAACTGTGAAAGGGTGTGCAAAAAGGGTCAGCAACATTTGCATTGTTTAAGGAAACTTAAACAATGCAAACTGACCAAACCATAATGACAATGTTTTATTGGGCTTTTATTGAATCTGTTTTATCCTTTTCTTTAGTGTCATGGTTTGGTCAGATAAAACTGAAACAGAGGAAATCCTTGGATCAGGTAGTTAGATGGTCCAGTTGTTTGCTTGGTGAGTCACAGCTGAGCCTGACATCCCTGTACACCAGACACGTACAGAGGATTGCTACCTCCATTTTAAATGATGACTCCCACCCTTGGCACTGCCACTTTCAGCTTCTTCCCTCCAGACGGAGGTTTGCTGTCCCAAAAAGTAAAATCCAGCGCTACAAAAACAGCTTTGTTCCTGCTGCTGTTAAAGAGCTGAATAAGACAATATATTGCACATAATTTAGTTACCTTTTTATTAATTTTATTTTATATTTACTTATTTTTGTAGGTTTTTTATTTGGGTTCTAAATCTTTAATTGGGTTTTAGACTTTTGAGTTTTTAACCTCTTTGACTAGTCTTTAACTTTTTAATATGACCCTTCTCTCTTATCTCCCTTTTTTTTCTCTTATCTCTTTGTCTTATGTCCTGATTGTCACGCCGCGCCATTCATCAGCGGCGCCACCTGCTCACGCACCTGCTACTCGTCAGCGGCGAGGGATAAAAGCCGCCTCGCCCTGAGCGTCGGCCTGAAGCCGTAGACTTCGTTTCCTTTGCATGGACTTCTACCACATTCTCTTCAGCATCCTCTTTACCGGTAAGAAGTTCACTTACCTCATCTCTCCAGTCTGCTCCCCTGTGCACAGGTGGATTCCTCGGCGGCGGACAATCCCGTCCCTCGTCTCTCCTCGCTGCTGCACCGAGCCCTGCAGGTGGCTGTCTCCCGGGCTTCCATCCTTGAAGCGCCAGTCATCTGCCCAAACAAGTAAGCTTCTCTCCCTCGCCTATTCTCCTCCCGTGTTGGTGTGTGCTCATCACCCTGTGTCTGATTTCTCCCATAGGGTTGCCGGCTGAACGGTCTCCTGCCTCTGGGTCCGAAGCAGACGCCCCCACCAACACATTAACATTCTGCAGACACGCACCCAAACATCCCTGTTGTTAATAAACAGTTTGAACTACTCTGAGCCTGTGTGTGTGCGTCTCCTGAGCCGAACGTTATGTCAGTACGGCTTCAGCAGAGCGGCTCGGCGGACGGCGGGCTCGCACACCGGTTTACCATCCTCGAGGCTCGGGTGGATCAGATTGTTTATCAGCAACAGGTGGTTCTTAACCAATTATTAGAACTGACTAACCGATTGAACCGCTTGGACCCCCAACAGCCGTTCCTCCCGACTCGCCAGGGTGGCGCGGCTCCTGCTGTTCCAGCGGCCGTCCAGCCGGCTCCAGTGGCACCGGTTCGGCTCACGCCGATTCCGACCCCCGCCCGCTTTAGCGGTAAGCTCGGCGGAGCGCGGGGGTTTATTATGCAGTGTGAGTCCGTGTTCCACCGTGTGCCCGGAGATTTTCCCTCGGATCACAGCCGAATTGGTTACATAGGGAATCTTCTGGAGGGGCGTGCGTTAACTTGGACCTACGCCGTAATGGCGAGGCCCAGTTATGCCACCCTCACCTATGACCAATTCGTGAGGCGCTTTCTGGAGGTCTTTGACCACTCACAAACCGAAACGGTCCAGGTCGATCGGCTTCTCGCTCTCCAGCAGGGAAGCCGGTCGGCAGCGGACTACGCGGTCGACTTCCGGGTAGCGGCGGAGGAATTGGGCTGGGAGGAACGCTCCCTCTGTGGCCTGTTCCTCCGCAGCCTCAATAGTGATCTGAGGGATGAACTGGCTGGTCGGGATATCCCTGGGACGCTAGCGGAGCTGACGTCCTTAGCGATAAGTTTGGATAACAGGCTGCGCGAGCGCTCCTCGGGGCGGAGGTCTTCTTCTTCTCGCCCTCGTGGAGCCTCGCCGCACCTGTTCCAAGCTCGCCCCCTGGCGGCGCCGCCAGCATCGCGCCCCGAGGAGTCGGAGCCGATGGTGACGGGCTGGACTAAACTTTCCCCTGTGGAGAAACAACGCCGCCGTGAGTTGGGCCTCTGCATGTATTGCGGAGGCGACCAACACACCGTGGAGTGTTGCCCACGGAAAGCCAGTCGGTGGGGTCCGCGAGTCACTGTTGGAAGCCTCGCGGATGTCAATCGGTTAGGATCACTGACTCAATTGAAGCTGCCCATCCGTTTCTGCCATAACCCTACTGGGCACCTCACCCACGCACTGGTGGATTCGGGCGCAGAAGGCAGCTTCATTTCACAAAGCCTGGCAACCCGATTGGGCATCCGCTGCCAGGCACTCAATACTCCCATCTCCCTAATCCACCTCTCCCGTGCCACCCTCGGGAGAGTGACACATCAAACTGTTCCCCTACCGGTCATCATCTCGGGAAACCACCGGGAGGAAATGACCTTTTACGTCCTTCCCAACTCTGTGTCGCCCGTCATCCTGGGGTATCCCTGGCTCCGCCTTCACAATCCGGTCCTGGATTGGAAATCAGCTGGGATCTCGGCATGGAGTACGTTCTGTATGGGCACCTGCCTTCAGTCCGCTGCCTGCTCTCCGTCCGCTCCTCCCCCTGCGACGGACGCTGCACCCCCGGACCTGTCTCTGGTGCCCCCAGAATTTCACGACCTGGGTATGGTGTTCAGCAAAGCGAAAGCTATGTCTCTTCCCCCTCATCGGCCCTATGACTGCGCCATTAACCTCCGCCAGGGGGCTCCCTTACCTTCTGGTCGCCTTTATAGCCTGTCTGCGCCGGAGAAGGAGACGATGAACGCCTACCTGAAGGAATCTTTAAGTGCTGGGATTATCCGCCCATCATCGTCACCCGTGGGGGCAGGGTTCTTCTTCGTGGGGAAAAAGGATGGGTCCCTCCGCCCTTGTATCGACTACCGGGCCCTCAATAATATCACGGAGAAGGACCGTTACACCCTGCCTCTCATGGACACTGCTTTCCACTCCCTCCAGGGGGCGACCTGGTTCACCAAGCTGGACCTACGCAGCGCTTACCACCTCGTCCGGATCCGGGAGGGAGATGAGTGGAAAACGGCCTTCCGTACCCCGAACGGCCACTTTGAATATCTGGTGATGCCGTTCGGGTTGACCAACGCTCCTGCAGTCTTCCAGCGCCTCATAAATGACGTCCTCCGGGACTTCATTGGCCTTTTTGTGTTCGTCTACCTGGACGATATTCTCATCTTCTCCAAGTCCAGGGATGAGCACCAGGTCCACGTGAGGCGGGTCCTCCAAAGGCTGCTGGAGAACCGTCTGTACGTTAAGGCAGAAAAGTGTGAATTTTACGCCAGGAGCACGTCCTTCCTGGGGTTCATCATCGCCCACGATAGGGTGCTCCCCGACCCAGAGAAGGTAAAGGCGGTGGTGGAATGGCCCACACCTGCATCCCGGAAACAGGTGCAGCAATTTGTTGGCTTCGCCAATTTCTACCGCCGCTTTGTCCCCAACTTCAGTGCCATCGTGGGACCACTGACCCGCCTCACGTCCCCGAAGGTCCCGTTCCGGTGGACCGAAGAGGTCGCTGCCGCCTTTGAGGCGCTGAAGGCGGAATTCTCCTCCTCCCGGGTCCTTCGCCAGGTCGACCCCGCGCTGCAGTGCATTGTAGAGGTAGACGCCTCGGACACGGGAGTGGGAGCAGTGCTGTCCCAGCGGTCACCGGACGATGGCGCCAAGCGACCGTGCGCCTTCTTCTCCCGGCGCTTGTCCCCGGCGGAGAGAAACTACGATGTGGGGGACAGAGAGCTCTTGGCCATCAAGCTCGCCCTGCAGGAGTGGCGCCACTGGTTGGAGGGGGCAAGCCTGCCGTTTGTGGTCCTCACGGACCACAAGAACTTGGAATACTTACGATCTGCCAAGCGCCTGAACGCCCGCCAGGCGCGCTGGTCCCTGTTCTTCGCCAGGTTCCAATTTTCCATCACCTTCAGGCCTGGCTCTAAGAACGTCCTGCCTGACGCCCTCTCCAGGCAGTTCGCCCCCGTGGAGTCGGAGGAGGCGCCCCACTCCATCCTGCCCAGGTCGTGCGTCGTGGGAGCCATCTCGTGGGACATTGAGAGCAAGATCCGGAAGGCACAGCAGGTGGAACCTGACCCTGGCGGCGGACCGGAGGGGAGGCTGTTCGTGCCATCCGCGGTCCGAGGAGAGGTCATCCACTGGCTCCACACCTCCAAGCTCACCTGTCACCCTGGCACCTCCCGGATGATAGATCTCCTCCAACGGTCCTTTTGGTGGCCAGGCCTGCGGAGGGATGCAGCCCGCTACGCCCGGGCTTGCCCAATCTGTGCCACCTGCAAATCGGGAAATGCCCCTCCAGCGGGTCTGCTCCAGCCCCTGCCCGTCCCTGGCAGGCCCTGGTCGCACATCGCTCTGGATTTCGTCACCGGACTCCCCATCTCCAACTCCTATGACACCATCCTGACCATCGTGGACCGCTTCTCCAAGGCCGTGCACTTCATCCCCCTGCGAGGCCTCCCTACTGCCCTGGAGACGGCGGACCTCCTCGTCCAACACGTGGTCAGGCTGCATGGGATTCCGGTGGACGTGGTCTCGGACCGGGGCCCCCAGTTTTCATCTGAGGTTTGGAGGTCATTCTGCAACGCCATCGGAGCCAAGGTGAGCCTCTCCTCCGGCCATCACCCCCAATCCAACGGGCAGTGTGAGAGGACCAACCAGGAGCTGGAGGCTGCGCTCCGCTGTGTGTCCAGATCCAAACCCGCGTCCTGGAGCAACCATCTTGCCTGGGTTGAATATGCCCACAACACCGCTCGCTCTTCTGCTACAGGGATGTCCCCCTTCAAAGCGTCCCTGGGTTACGACCCCCCGCTGTTTCCGGAGCAGGAGAGTGAGGTAACTGTCCCGTCAGTTAGGGCCCATCTCAGGCAGTTCCGCTCCACCTGGGCTGCCGCGCGCCATGCGCTATTACGCACAGCGGAGCGCAACAGGACTGTGGCGGACCGGCGTAGGAGACCTGCCCCGGCGTACAGAGTTGGGCAGCTTGTTTACATTTCCACCCAGGACGTCACTCTAAAAGGCGAGAGGAGAAAGCTGGCACAGCGCTTCATGGGTCCCTACCCCATCACCCGGATCATCAACCCGGTGGCTGTGCGCGTGGCTATTCCCCCCTCCCTCCGCATTCATCCTACTTTCCACGTGTCGAAGGTGAAACTGGCGGTTTCTGACCCCCTTTGCCCTCCTCCTGCAGCGCAACCCGCGCCCCGGATGATTGGTGGCCATCCGGCCTGGTCCGCTTCCTCCATCCTGGACTCCCGGCGCCGGGGTCGTGGGTTGCAATACTTGGTGGACTGGGAGGGCTATGGGCCCGAGCATCGACAGTGGGTGCCCCCGTCGTTTGTGTTGGACCCATCGCTCATCGCGGACTTCCACCGAGCGCACCCGGATAAGCCATCGCCAGGAGGCGCTGCTAGAGGGGGGAGTACTGTCACGCCGCGCCATTCATCAGCGGCGCCACCTGCTCACGCACCTGCTACTCGTCAGCGGCGAGGGATAAAAGCCGCCTCGCCCTGAGCGTCGGCCTGAAGCCGTAGACTTCGTTTCCTTTGCATGGACTTCTACCACATTCTCTTCAGCATCCTCTTTACCGGTAAGAAGTTCACTTACCTCATCTCTCCAGTCTGCTCCCCTGTGCACAGGTGGATTCCTCGGCGGCGGACAATCCCGTCCCTCGTCTCTCCTCGCTGCTGCACCGAGCCCTGCAGGTGGCTGTCTCCCGGGCTTCCATCCTTGAAGCGCCAGTCATCTGCCCAAACAAGTAAGCTTCTCTCCCTCGCCTATTCTCCTCCCGTGTTGGTGTGTGCTCATCACCCTGTGTCTGATTTCTCCCATAGGGTTGCCGGCTGAACGGTCTCCTGCCTCTGGGTCCGAAGCAGACGCCCCCACCAACACATTAACATTCTGCAGACACGCACCCAAACATCCCTGTTGTTAATAAACAGTTTGAACTACTCTGAGCCTGTGTGTGTGCGTCTCCTGAGCCGAACGTTATGTCACTGATTGATGGAGCCTTGAGTACTTTTATCATGTTTATAGTCAGCTACATGTGTGCCTGTGTTTGTGTTTGTGTTCATGTTGAATGTAATTGTGGCTTGTAAATATGGATGTCACCTGACTGCAAAACAAATCTACCTACGGCTACAAATAAAGTAACCTGAACCTGAACCTAAATACTGATACACCTACTTCCTGGAGAGTGTTCTTTACTCGGGTGCATGTTGGGAAGATCACTTTATCATCTGATGTGAAACTCATGTAGACAATACAATTACACATGCCTTGGAATCACAACAAACAATAGAATAAAGACATTCTCACTGCTGGCCCACTGCAGCTTCTCTCCCACTGGAGTATTGCACACGATCACAAGCGTAGAGTGACTTCAAAATGATAGAAACACATGTATACAATAAACATGCCTGGCAATCACTAGAAACAATAGTAAAAGCATATATAACCCTTTGTCCACTCCAGCTCCGATACAGGAAAATGAGAAGTTATGGCAAGCAAAGGAACTCATAATAAATCTACATTTATCACAACACCAGTAAGTGACAAGCAGATATATAAAGGGCATGACGACTGAGACTGAAAAGGACAGTCACCTCTCCAAGCAGGGTATTATTCACAAAGTGAGAGGGTGACAGGGGCCTCAGTATTAGGTTCTAGGCAATGATTTGGGGTAATAATAAACACCTGCTGCCGGCTGTTGCACCTCTTCAGTCAGTCACAACTGCTGCAGGTGCTTGTCTCCAATCAGTCAGAATTTAGTTTCATAAGTCTCCAACCCCCTGCAATGTTGTCTTACTTTTCTTGCACTTTTGAACTTGCGGAGACTAAATTGAGTAAGGTTCGAGATGCGGTTGAGATGGGTTTGAGACACTTGCAATGACCGAGACCACTGAGAGAAAAGTTGTTGCACAAATTTTATTGAACATGTTCAACATTCTTGAGAGATGAGCGCGATACCCTGTGACTTGAGAGGAAGATGAGAACAGCTGAGAATGTTTGGAAACATTTTGGAAACGCTCCCAACTATCCTCCTCCAGCTAGTCTCAAGCTGTCTCAGCCAAGTGAGATACTACCGTTACTGTTAAAGGTAGTATCTCATTGTGCTGAGACAGCTTGCAACTAGCTGAAGATAAAAAAAAAAAAAAAGTGAGACAAATCTGAGAATCTGTGATGATTTTCACGTGGAATCACACTATTTCACTAATGTTGCAACAGTGTTGCACAAACTCCAAGTGAGTTTGTGGCCAAAGTTCTCTAGGTGTTTGCATACATGTCATGTAAGTGTTGCAGAACATTCTCGCAACATGCACAAGACAAAATGTATTTTTGGGGGGGGGGTTTTGCACTCATGACAGTCCCACAATAGCTGCCCAACACTTGAGACGAGGTCAAGACAGGTTTAAGACACTTGCGGTGACTCAGACTATCTTGAGAGAAAGCTGTTGCACAAATTTTTTGAACATGTTCAAAATTCCTGTGAAATGAGTGCGAGACCCTGCGACTCAGGAGAGGAAAATGAGAACCACTGAGAATTTTAAGATAAGATAAGATAAGATAAGCCTTTATTAGTCCCACAACGGGGAAATTCCAGGATTGCAACAGCACAGGGATAGCAACACTCAGAGCAACAATCAGAAGGCAAGAAAAAAAACAAGCAAGCAAGAGCAGCTAATAAACATATGTACGTATTACTATAAAATATATATATATACACACACACACAGACACACAGTGCAGAGCATTGTAGCTGGATGGAATAAATATATGAATATATGAACACACAGTGCAGAGCATTGTAGCTAGATGGAATAAATATGTAAATATATAAACACCCACAGTACGGAGCATTGCAGCTAGGTGGAATAAATATGCAAGTATATAAACACACACAGTGCGGAGCAATGTAGCTAGATGGAATAATATGTAGATATATAAATATATAAACACACCCAGTGCTGAGCATTGTAGCTAGATGGAATAAATATGCAAATATATAAACACACACAGTGCAGAGCATTGTTGCTAGATGGAATGAAACAGCATAACCGTCTACTTAGTTATCCTACATGGTATGATTATGTGCCCATACATATTCTCACCCTCCATAGCGACCGGTATGTTCCTAGTTGTATGCCGGAGGGGACCATTGTGTAAGTCTATTGCATCTTTTGCATTCAAAAAACTATTAGTTTGTTACGTCTTTTTGCTATCTCTGCGAGCAGCCCTGCTTAGGTTGTACAGTCTGACAGCCGTTGGTAGGAAGGACCTACGAAACCTCTCGGTTGTGCACCTGGGATGATGTAGTCTGCTGCTAAATGAGCTCCTCAGTGCATTCAGTATGTCCTGCATAGGGTGGAACTCGGACTCCAGCAGAGATGACAGTTTAGCCACCGTCCTTCTCTCTCCTATCTCCTCCATCGGATCAAGGCGCTGCCCCAGGACAGAGCTAGCTTTCTTAATCAGTTTGTTCAGTCTCTTCCTATCGGCTGCAGTAATGCCACTGCCCCAGCAGACCACTCCAAAAGTGATGGCTGATGCCACCACCGTGTCATAGAATGACTTCAGCAGCGCCCCTTGTACACCAAAAGACCTTTTTAGAGACATTTTAGAAAATCCCTCGAGAATGCCATTCTCCAACTAGTTTCAAGCTGTCTCAGCCCAGTCAGATAGTACCCTAATTTTAAAAAGGAGTAGCTACAACCTCTTCTGTGGTAAACAGGAATGAGCTCCAGATATGGTGACTAATGAGGAGATGATGAGGAAGGAAGAGGACTTTGCCAGGGTAATTATGACGATCAGGGAGAGGAGTTTGGATCTTTACAATGGTGAGTACTGATGGACCTGGGTCTGGGGAGTTTCCTGTGGTTATTTATAAGTTGAATGTTGTTGAATTTTGAATACTGACTCACTTGTTTTTCTTCCTTCCAGGTTGGATGAAAGGACCAGGACAATGGAAGGCTTGGTGCACAGAGGGAAAGAGCCAATATCCAGGGTAGGTTTTGAATCACAGAACTGTTTGCAGGCTTATGCGAGATCCAGGGGGGTATGGTTTTCAGAAGATGAGGCTGAGGTGAGCACAAGGTGGCACGATGGCACAGTGGTTAGCACTGTGGCAGAACAACAACTCACCCTTGGCCATGGGCTCTTGGGTTTGAGCCCACCCCCTGATCAGAGGTGATCTTTCTTTGTGGAGTTTACATGTTCTCCCGTGTGTTTACTCCAGGATTTCACAGGGGCCAAAAACACTAAGGTTAGGTTAATTGGCATCAACTGGGGAGGTATGAATGTGAGTAGTCCCTTGCCCCCCCCCCCCCCCCAGGTCACAGTTGTAAATAAGAATGTGTACTTAATCTGTCCTGCCTGGTTAAATAAAAGTTAATTAAAAATAAAAGGAAGGGAGGGAGGAGAAACAGCATTCACAGCAGTGTTGAGCTGAGGCAAACCCACGAGTGACTGAGGAGAACTGCAGTCTATTTATACTGAGAACAGTAATCAGCACAGCTGTGTAATTGAGAGCAGCTGCAGGTAATGCACTGATTAGTGGGATGATGAGTGTGGATGTGATCTCACTTTCAGACCATAACAGGATCTCGTGACAATAAGCCAAATGTGGAATAGAACTATAAATTCTGTATTGCACAAAAATGACAGCGTGACACAGGTTGGTGCCAAGTTGCAAACTTAGTCTTTCCAAATACTGAAAGTAAGTGTATTCATATCTCAAGTGTTACTACAAAAGAATGATCAGAGAATACTTACTGGAATACCAACGCTAATATTTACACCAGAAAAAAATAATCACAAAAAATACAAAGGAATGCTATAATAGACTCATGAGTTATTTATCATTCAACAGAAGCCTTAATGTATCTCTGCTCCTCTGGTCTAGAATCTGTTTATATTGTGCTCAAGAGTAAATGCAAGGCTTTATTAAAAAAACCCTCACCCCGGAGAGCTTCAGTGTCTGGATACCATATTTCATAACCAACCAGAAGAGTAAAGTCTCCTTAATATAAAAGTTGAGTGACTGCTGCTCCACATTCCCCTCACACCAGCTAGAGGTTAATGAGAAGTGTTTCCCCCCAGCTCTGCACATTTTCCTACACATGATACTCCATGGTCACATTATTGTGTTATTGCATTGTTTGGGATACACAAGTTCAAGGAGCAGTTAGTTTCTGCAGTGCACATCCAATAATTTCAAGCCTGTCAGTGTGGTGTTTGTCCCTTTGAGATTCTGTGGGAGGCACTTCTTTGACTCTTCAGTCTCTGGGGTGATAAAGATTTCCCTTTATTTTCTCCAGTAGAACACTTCAGCATCAGCAAACTACTGACTACCACTTTAACTTATGAAAATATTTTTCTTTTCTGTCACAAATCTGTAGTTCCTGAGTTTTGTCAACAAAGCCTTTAAATATTACAAATCATTCTGTTGCATCATAATGTGCTGGGTGTTGTTGAGGTCACCCAGCTCATTAGGCCTGGCTCATTATCAAGCAGGGTGGACCTGAAGGCTCAGTGGAACAAGTTGGACATTTTTCCGTCACCGACACAGGAGACATAATTTGATTTTCTTTGTTATCTCACTGCTTTTCTTTAGACTCGATGGTAATGGACATTAAAATGTCAGCTCGTGACTTCCGGTCTGGACGCCATGGTGACTGCAGCTTAACACTGAAGCTCTCAGACCCAATCCAAGATAACACCTTGAAAATCAAACTTAACGGATTTTTGGAGGAGTGAAAATCAAAAGACAAAATCATCATGTCTAAAGGAAAACAGAAGAAACTGAAATTTTCCAGGCCAGGACACGTATCGGCTGGAGAATCTGAACTGGAAGATCTCCGTTCAGAAGACGAGGAACTGGTGGTAGCTAACAAAAAGGTTAGCCTGAAATCGCTATTTGAAGAGCTACGACGATTTCGCCAAGAGGTTACGGCCGAATTTCGGGAATTCAGAGACGAATTGAAAAGGACAAACAGCAGAGTGGACCAGGCCGAGAACCGAATCTTGGAAGCAGAGGAACGAATAAAAGTGCTCGAAGATTCTGTGCTGGACCTACGCAAAAGACAAGCATCTATAGAGGCTAAGCTAGCCGACCAAGAAGGAAGACAGAGAAGAGACAATATAAGAATTCATGGTCTGATAGAAGGAGCCGAAAACGGTTTTAACTCAATGGCAGAATGCATGGAATCTTTACTAAGAGAGAAATTGGATATTCCACAAACCACCGACTTGAACATAGAAAAGGCACATCGTTCATTAGCCGCTAGGCCAGCGGCGGAAGCGCCCCCACGTTCGGTGTTGGTAAGATTTTCCAATTTCAAAATAAAACAAGAGGTTGTAAGACTGGCTTGGCAGAAAAAAGGATTTATGCACCAGGAGAGAAAAGTCTTCGTGGAACACGATTACGCCCCGGAGGTCCTTAAAAAGTGCAGGGAATACAATGACGCCAAAAAGGTACTACATGAGAAGAAACTGCGCTTTCAGACGCTATTTCCTGCGAAGTTGAGGGTCTTCTACGGTGAAGAAACATGTCTCTATAATTCGGCGGAAGAAGCAACAGCTGACATGGCGAGAAGAGGGCTCCCGGTAACGGTATTTAAACCCGCAGCAGACCCGAGTGAGAAGATCAAAACGCAAACATGGACAACACAGAGACCTTCAAAATCCACGGGCCAGCAGCGGGAAACCCAGCGCCAGAGCGTCGCGGATAAACTGTCCGTTTTCAGGTTGGAATAGCGACCATTTTTTTTTTTTGAGTCAATCTGCACATCCAACCCCCCTCATACAAGGTAACAAACATTAAAGGAGATGCGTATTCAGCATGTGGTAAAACATTTCATGGAACAGTCATAATATTTGAAACAAATAAGTCTTTTTAATAAAAAAAAAAAAAAAAAACTTGTTAAAATAGAAATGTGACAATAATCCACATGTTCTCCTCACACTAACAAATACTGTTTTTGCGTGAATGTTTGCTGTGATGGGGGTGGGAGGGTGCACACAATTTCACAGGGTATAGGCATAAAGGGAAAAAAAATCATTACAAGTTCGGATTGGGTTCTGAAACTCACGTTAAAAGCATGGGACAACTTACAGGGGTAAGAGAGGGCCCTCAACACGTAACAGAGTTTGAGGAATTTCCCTCAGAGCCTACACTCCATCAAGGCTCTTCCAGGGTCTTTAAAAAGACCTCAGCTCAGGAAGTTCTTTTGACAGTTTTTTGTTTTAAAGTTTTATACACTATGTTCTTAATGTTTTTCTTGTTCTTAATGTTCTTTCAGTTTCTGAGTAGCACAAAAGAGGGCCACCACACAGTTATACTAAACAAAACAACACAATGGAGAAACAGGGTGTAACCAAAATAATTTCATATAATGTAAAAGGAATCCTGAATCCAGTTAAAAGATCCAAGATTCTAGGCAAAATGAAAAAAGACAAAGCAGGAATAATATTTTTACAAGAAACCCACCTAACAGACGTGGAGCACACTAAGCTCAGTAGACAAGGGTTTAAAATGATCTCTTCATCTTCATATAATTCAGGGAGGAGGAGGGGAGTAGCGACATTGATATCAACCAAAATTACATTTGAAAAAAAATCAGAACACAAAGATAAAGAAGGGAGATACAGTTTGGTAACTGGGCGGCTAGAGGGAGAAGATATCACCCTGCTGAATGTGTATGCTCCCCCAGGGGCTAACTGGAAATTTTATAAAAATGTATTTGACCTAATGATAACTAAAGCTCAAGGTTTAGTGATATGTGGTGGGGACTTCAATCTTAGACTGAATCCATACTGGGATGCTTCTGGTAATTCTCCACATCAAAATAACACCCAAAGCAGGAAGACTCGGATGCTACTAAAAGAAATGGGAATCTGTGATGTGTGGAGGGAACTCAACCCCAGTGTAAAAGACTATACATTTTACTCAACTCCACATTCATCTTACTCAAGGATTGACTATTTTTTTATGTTTAATAGAGACATTGGAAGAGTAGAAACATGTAAAATAGGACTGATGGATCTCTCTGACCACAGTCCGATCTACATGGACTTAAATATCCAAAAATACACAAATAATACATTTTCTTGGAGGTTAAATTCAAATGTCCTGAAAGGACCATTGAAAGATGAATTGGAATCAGATATTCTCAGATATTTGGAAGAAAACGATAATGGAGAAGTATCCCCTTTAATACTGTGGGATGCATGCAAAGCTGTAATAAGAGGAAAGATTATTGCAAAACTGGCAACCCAAAAGAAACTAAGACAAGAAAAACTATCCACATTAGAGTCAGAACTTAAGAACCTAGAAAAAGAACACAAAGGCAACACTCATTCTACTGACTCGCTCAAGATTAAGGGAATTAAAAACCAAATAAATGAGATCTACACAATAGAAATCCAGAAGAAACTTACATTTTTGAAACAAAAATACTATGAAGCAGGCAGTAAATTGGCAAAATTGCTAGCCTATAAATTGAGGAAACATCAAACAGAAAGAGCAATCTACAAAATCAGAGACCCAGTATCAAAGGAAATAAAATTCAGAATTCAGGATATTCTTAAAAGCTTCGAGAATTACTATAAGAACTTATACTCCCACAAAAAACATAAAAACGCATCCGAGGCATTCCTAAACACATTAAACCTTCCCCAACTTACGGAGTCACAAAATAAAACACTACTGTCAGAAATACAACCTAAAGAATTGGAAAAAGCAATTATGAAACTTAAAGCTAACAAATCCCCAGGAGCAGATGGCTATACAGCAGAGTGGTACAAAACCTTTAAACAGCAACTATCTCCTCTCCTCCTGAAAACATTTAATTATGTCCTCCACACAGGGGAATTCCCCCCCTCCTGGAGAGAAGGGGTCATTGCAGTTATACCTAAACCTGAAAAGGATAAACTAGAGTGCTCCAACTACAGACCAATCAGTGTATTAAATCAGGACTATAAGCTTTTTACCATTATCCTTGGCAAAAGGTTAGAAAATATACTGACAGACCTAATTCATTTAGACCAAACAGGTTTTATAAGACAAAGACAGACACAAGACAACATTCGACGCACTTTACACATAATTCATCATATAAAAAAATATAACTTAAATGCAATCATATTAGCTAGCGGCTATCTCCCGTTATGATAGCACTTACCGGGAGTGCTCTCTCCTTTTGTTTACTGAGACGTGGCTAACTGAACTAGCAGCAGATGCTAACATTGAGCTGGAGGGTTTTCACACGATACGAGCTGACCGAACACCAGAGAGTGGCAAAACTAGGGGCGGTGGAGTGATCATGTATGTTAACAACAACTGGTGCAGACCGGGACATATCACTGTTAAACAACGACACTGCAGCAAAGACATTGAGTTGCTAGCTGTTAGCATGAGGCCGACATATCTCCCGAGAGAACACTCACACGTGATCTGCATTGTTGTTTATGCAAATCCGACGGCGAACGCTGGGACAGCGCGTGACGTCATCCATTCAGTAACCAGCAGGCTGCAGACAGAACACCCAGATGCTCTTCTCCTCATCTCAGGCGATTTCAACCACGTTTCACTGTCTCCCATTCTGCCCACTTTCACCCAGTATGTCACATGCCACACTAGAGACAATAAAACACTGGATTTGTTCTACGCAAACACTAAGGAGGCGTACACCTCATCACAACTCCCCCCACTTGGGAGATCGGATCACAACTTGGTTCATCTCCGACCGGTGTACAAACCCCTAGTGCACAGACAACCTCCGGCCATGCACACTGTGGAGTTATGGTCTGAGGAGACAATGGACACTCTAAAGGACTGTTTTGAAGCCACTGCCTGGAAGCAGCTCTGCGATCCACATGGTGAGGACATCGATGGCCTCATTCACACCTTCACGGGCTACCTCAGCTTCTGTGTGGACAAATCCGTTCCCACCAAGACCATACGGCGTCACTCAAACAACAAACCCTGGATCAACCCTGAGATAAAAACACTTCTGAGAGAGAAGAAGAGGATCTTCAGGTCGGGGAACAGGGAGATGCTGAAGTCCGTACAGAGGGAGCTGAGGAGAAAGATCAGAGAAGGCAAGGACAGCTTCAGGAAGAAGATGGAGGACAAGCTGCAACAGAGCGACATCAGCGGGGTCTGGAGAAACCTCAAAACCATCTCGGGGCTCCAGAATACCTCCCCCCAGGCCACGGGGGGCAGGGAGTGGGCGAACAACCTGAATCTGTTTTTCAATAGATTTGACCAACCGCCCTCCCCCCTGTCTGCACAACAACCACTGCTGCCTCTAAGAAATCAAGTCCTGCTACCCACTCCCCACTCCACCGACACCCCCCCCCACTCCCAACACACAGCCCCCCATCCTGACCCTGACCAAGACCCAGGTGAGGACGGAGCTGAGGAAGATCAAGGCGAGGAAGGCGTCGGGACCGGACGGCATCAGCGCAAAGCTCCTCAAGTCCTGTGCAGACCAGCTGTGTGGGATTGTGACGTATATCTTCAACATGAGCCTGAAACTGGGGAGGGTACCACAGCTGTGGAAAACATCTTGTGTGGTACCTGTACCAAAAACTTCCCACCCCAAAGACCTGAACAGCTTCAGACCGGTGGCCTTGACGTCCCACTTGATGAAGACCCTGGAGAGACTGCTCCTTGCTCATCTCCGCCCCCTGGTGGAACCAGCGATGGATCCACTCCAGTTCGCCTACCAGCATGGCATTGGGGTGGAGGATGCGGTGATCTTCCTCCTTCACCGTTCTCTGTCCCACCTGGAGAAGCCCGGGAATATGGTGAGGATCATGTTCTTTGACTTCTCCAGTGCTTTCAACACCATCCAACCGATGATCCTGAAGGACAAGCTGCTGCGCGCAGGGGTGGACCAGCACCTGTCATCATGGATCCTGGACTACCTCACGAACCGGCCTCAGTTTGTGAGAACCCAGGACTGTGTTTCCGACACGATCATCAGTAGCACGGGGGCCCCCCAGGGAACGGTGCTGGCTCCCTTCTTGTTCACTCTTTATACTGCGGACTTCTCACACAACACAACACATTGCCATCTACAGAAGTTCTCTGATGACTCTGCGATCGTTGGTCTCATCTCCAGCGGAGATGAAGCTGAGTACAGAGGGCTTATCCAGGACTTTGTGGACTGGTGCCATCGGAACTGCCTCCAGATCAACGCGAGGAAAACTAAGGAGCTGGTGGTGGACTGCCGCAGGCATGGGCAGCCCCTCACAGCACCAGTAAATATACAGGGAACAGACATCGAGATGGTGACATCCTACAAGTACCTGGGTATTCATCTGAACAATAAACTAGACTGGTCACACAATACTGACGCACTCTACAAGAAGGGACAGCGCAGGCTGTTCCTGCTGAGGAGACTCAGGTCTTTTGGTGTACAAGGGGCGCTGCTGAAGTCATTCTATGACACGGTGGTGGCATCAGCCATCACTTTTGGAGTGGTCTGCTGGGGCAGTGGCATTACTGCAGCCGATAGGAAGAGACTGAACAAACTGATTAAGAAAGCTAGCTCTGTCCTGGGGCAACGCCTTGATCCGATGGAGGAGATAGGAGAGAGAAGGACGGTGGCTAAACTGTCATCTCTGCTGGAGTCCGAGTTCCACCCTATGCAGGACATACTGGATGCACTGAGGAGCTCATTTAGCAGCAGACTACATCATCCCAGGTGCACAACCGAGAGGTTTCGTAGGTCCTTCCTACCAACGGCTGTCAGACTGTACAACCTAAGCAGGGCTGCTCGCAGAGATAGCAAAAAGACGTAACAAACTAATAGTTTCTTTTTTTTTTTTTTTTTTTTTTTAATGCAAAAGATGCAATAGACTTACACAATGGTCCTCTCCGGCATACAACTAGGAACATACCGGTCGCTATGGAGGGTGAGAATATGTATGGGCACATAATCATACCATGTAGGATAACTAAATAGACGGTTATGCTGTTTCATCCCACCTAGCAACAATGCTCTGCACTGTGTGTGTTTATATATTTACATATTTATTCCATCTAGCAACAATGCTCTGCACTGTGTGTGTTTATATATTTACATATTTATTCCATCTAGCTACAATGCTCTGCACTGGGTGTGTTTATATTTATATGTCTATATATTTATTCCATCTAGCTACAATGCTCCGCACTGTGTTTTTATATATCTACATATTATTCCATCTAGCTACATTGCTCCGCACTGTGGGTGTTTATATATTTACATATTTATTCCATCTAGCTACAATGCTCTGCACTGTGTGTTCATATATTTATTCCATCCAGCTACAATGCTCTGCACTGTGTGTCTGTGTGTGTGTGTGTGTGTGTGTGTATATATATATTTTATAGTAATATGTACATATGTATATTAGCTGCTCTTGCTTGCTTGTTTTTTCTTGCCTTCTGATTGTTGCTCTGAGTGTTGCTATCCCTGTGCTGTTGCAATCCTGGAATTTCCCCATTGTGGGACTAATAAAGGCTTATCTTATCTTATCTTATATTGGGATTAGATGCTGAAAAAGCATTCGATTCGGTTGACTGGTCTTTTCTATATAGAATCTTATCCAGTTTCAATTTTCATAACAACTTCATTAGAACTATACAGGCATTATATAAAAAACCAACAGCTAAAATAAGGATTAACGGTAATTTATCATCATCTTTTGAACTGGAAAGAGGATGTCGTCAGGGCTGCCCCCTGTCTCCACTGCTCTTTGCAATCTTCATAGAACCTCTGAGCCAATGGATAAGACAAAATCAAAAAATTCAAGGTATTACACTTGGTCAGAAGGAACATAAAATAGCACTCTTTGCTGATGACATTTTAATATACCTAGGGCAGCCGGACACTTCTTTACCAGAACTAACCTCAGTTTTTTCAGAGTATGGAGATTTATCGGGGTACAAATTAAACATGCATAAAACCCAAATTTTAACATTCAACTATGACCCAAATCATTATTCACTAAGCAAATTCAAAACTAACTGGGAGTCGGAATCTATGAAATATCTGGGGGTCAACTAAACTATGATCCACTGGTGACAAAAATAAAATCTGACCTAGCAAGATGGAATATGATACCATTCTTGGGTACTGCACAAAGAATTGAAGCAGTCAAAATGAAGATACTTCCACGTCTTCTATACCTTTTCCAAACAATACCGGTAGAACCTCCCAAAAAACATGGCAGGAGCTGGACAGAAGGATCTCAAGATTCATATGGCAGGGCAAGAGACCTAGAATCAGATATAGAACCTTACAGCTAAACAAAGACAAAGGTGGGCTCGCGCTGCCAAATATCAGGGACTACTTTAAAGCCGCACAAATTAAAACTTTAGTAGAGATATGTAACCCAGTCTACACTGCACAATGGAAGGAGATCGAATGCCAAATAACAAGTGACATCCCCCTACAGGTGATAATAGGGAACAATGCCTTACCTAAGCTTTTGAATAACACTAACCCGTGGATAGAGACCCCGCTAAAAATTTGGTTTAAGATAGTCAGAGAGAATCAAACTAAAGAGCCCTATCGACTTCTGCAATGGATTGCCTATGATCAAGACTTTACTCCTAATAAAACAGACACCAGATTTAAAAAGTGGAAGGAGAAAGGGCTGATAAAATATTATGATTTTTTTAAAGGGCAAATTTTAAGAAGTTTTGAAGATTTGAAAAAACAAGGTCTAATAAATCAAGACCTTTACAGGTTCTTCCAGCTTAGACATCACATAAACAATATACTTAAAAAGGAGGATTTGGAAAGGGCCCAGTCAGGTGTTCTGAAGGTCTTCTTAATGGCATATAAAGGGATCCCAGGGGTCAGATACATTTCTAAAATATACCAAGGTCTTCAAGACTTAAAAGGAGACAACACATCATATATAAAAGAGAGATGGGAAAAAGAGGGGAATTTCACTTTACAACTGGAAATATGGGAAAAGCTAAATAAACAGCAATGGAAAAGTACCTCATCCCTGCAGTGGAGAGAATTTGGATGGAAAAACTTGGTAAGATTTTTCAGAACACCTGCACAAAACAAATTTACCCATAAGGGATTGAACTGTTGGCGCTTGTGTGGTGAAAAGACTGCAAATCATTTTCATGTGTTTTGGTCATGCCCAGTTATCCACCAATATTGGACCAATGTACAGACGATATTGGGGAAAATATTTAAAATTACAATTCCCTTTTCTTTTGTAACTTTGTATTTGGGTTTACTACCGGACTCACTGGAAAGACGAGGAGAAAAATACTTATTCAATGTTTTAATATTGGCAAGCAAAAAAGCTCTAACTAAAAAATGGATGTTGAAGGACTGTCCTACACCTGAAGATTGGATTAACGTGATCCAAGACATTTACTCGATGGAAAAGTTGACATTCGCACTGAGACAGGACATGGATGGGTTCTTGAACTTTTGGCAACCCTGGATCGCATATGTGTCTTCCATTAGATCTAATCTTTGACAAATACCATTTCAATAATGGTTCCGCTCTTTGTTCCAACGCTACTCAGATGCTCTTTTACCTTTATTTACTTACTTTTTCTTTGTGTTTGTTTTTTGCTGGTTTGTTTGTTTGTTTGTTTTTGATTTTTTTTTATTTTTTTCTCTTTAATTTCACTTTTTCTTTCACTTTAAAAAAAAGGGGGTGTTGTAAGAATTATTCTTCCAATAAGATAAGATAAGATAAGATAAGCCTTTATTAGTCCCACAACGGGGAAATTCCAGGATTGCAACAGCACAGGGATAGCAACACTCAGAGCAACAATCAGAAGGCAAGAAAAAAAACAAGCAAGCAGGAGCAGCTAATATACATATGTACATATTACTATAAAATATATATATACACACACACACAGACACACAGTGCAGAGCATTGTAGCTGGATGGAATAAATACATGAATATATGAACACACAGTGCAGAGCATTGTAGCTAGATGGAACAAATATGTAAATATATAAACACCCACAGTACGGAGCATTGCAGCTAGGTGGAATAAACATGCAAGTATACAAACACACACAGTGCGGAGCAATGTAGCTAGATGGAATAATATGTAGATATATAAAAACACAGTGCGGAGCATTGTAGCTAGATGGAATAAGTATATAGATATATAAATATAAACATAAACACACCCAGTGCTGAGCATTGTAGCTAGATGGAATAAATATGTAAATATATAAACACACACAGTGCAGAGCATTGTTGCTAGGTGGGATGAAACAGCATAACCGTCTATTTAGTTATCCTACATGGTATGATCATGTGCCCATACATATTCTCACCCTCCATAGCGACTGGTATGTTCCTAGTTGTATACCGGAGAGGACCATAGTGTAAGTCTGTTGCATCTTTTGTATTCAAAAAAACTATTAGTTTGTTACGTCTTTTTGCTATCTCTGCGAGCAGCCCTGCTTAGGTTGTACAGTCTGACAGCCGTTGGTAGGAAGGACCTACGAAACCTCTCGGTTGTGCACCTGGGATGATGTAGTCTGCTGCTAAATGAGCTCCTCAGTGCATCCAGTATGTCCTGCATAGGGTGGAACTCGGACTCCAGCAGAGATGACAGTTTAGCCACCGTCCTTCTCTCTCCTATCTCCTCCATCGGATCAAGGCGCTGCCCCAGGACAGAGCTAGCTTTCTTAATCAGTTTGTTCAGTCTCTTCCTATTGGCTGCAGTAATGCCACTGCCCCAGCAGACCACTCCAAAAGTGATGGCTGATGCCACCACCGTGTCGTAGAATGACTTCAGCAGCGCCCCTTGTACACCAAAAGACCTGAGTCTCCTCAGCAGGAACAGCCTGCGCTGTCCCTTCTTGTAGAGTGCGTCAGTATTGTGTGACCAGTCTAGTTTATTGTTCAGATGAATACCCAGGTACTTATAGGATGTCACCATCTCGATGTCTGTTCCCTGTATATTTACTGGTGCTGTGAGGGGCTGCCCATGCCTGCGGCAGTCCACCACCAGCTCCTTAGTTTTCCTCGCGTTGATCTGGAGGCAGTTCCGATGGCACCAGTCCACAAAGTCCTGGATAAGCCCTCTGTACTCAGCTTCATCTCTGTTGGAGATGAGACCAACGATCGCAGAGTCATCAGAGAACTTCTGTAGATGGCAATGTGTTGTGTTGTGTGAGAAGTCCGCAGTATAAAGAGTGAACAGGAAGGGAGCCAGCACCGTTCCCTGGGGGGCCCCCGTGCTACTGATGATCGTGTCGGAAACACAGTCCCGGGTTCTCACAAACTGAGGCCGGTTCGTGAGGTAGTCCAGGATCTATGATGACAGGTGCTGGTCCACCCCTGCGCGCAGCAGCTTGTCCTTCAGGATCATCGGTTGGATGGTGTTGAAAGCACTGGAGAAGTCAAAGAACATGATCCTCACCATATTCCCGGGCTTCTCCAGGTGGGACAGAGAACGGTGAAGGAGGAAGATCACTGCATCCTCCACCCCAATGCCATGCTGGTAGGCGAACTGGAGTGGATCCATCGCTGGTTCCACCAGGGGGCGAAGATGAGCAAGGAGCAGTCTCTCCAGGGTCTTCATCAAGTGGGACGTCAAGGCCACCGGTCTGTAGCTGTTCAGGTCTTTGGGGTGGGAAGTTTTTGGTACAGGTACCACACAAGATGTTTTCCACAGCTGTGGTACCCTCCCCAGTTTCAGGCTCATGTTGAAGATATACATCACAATCCCACACAGCTGGTCTGCACAGGACTTGAGGAGCTTTGCACTGATGCCGTCCGGTCCCGACGCCTTCCTCGCCTTGATCTTCCTCAGCTCCGTCCTCACCTGGGTCTTGGTCAGGGTCAGGATGGGGGGCTGTGTGTTGGGAGTGGGGGGGGGGTGTCGGTGGAGTGGGGAGTGGGCAGCAGGACTTGATTTCTTAGAGGCAGCAGTGGTTGTTGTGCAGACAGGGGGGAGGGCGGTTGGTCAAATCTATTGAAAAACAGATTCAGGTTGTTCGCCCACTCCCTGCCCCCCGTGGCCTGGGGGGAGGTATTCTGGAGCCCCGAGATGGTTTTGAGGTTTCTCCAGACCCCGCTGATGTCGCTCTGTTGCAGCTTGTCCTCCATCTTCTTCCTGAAGCTGTCCTTGCCTTCTCTGATCTTTCTCCTCAGCTCCCTCTGTACGGACAATGACAATTGTCCGTACATATATCTGATATACTGATATCTGACAATGTTGTCAGATATCAGAAAATAAGGGAACATGTGATGAAAATGTAAACAATGCATTGCTGTAACAACATGTATACCCTTTACAAAAACTTGAATTAAAAAAAAAAAAAAAATGTCAGCTCGTTCTCTCTCTACATGCCAAGCTGCTGCCTAGTGAGAGCTGTTGGTATCACTGTGGCTCCATTCAGACTGCAAGTTAGATTGCTCATTTCAGATGTTTTTTGTTTTTTTTTTGCTTAGAAGTGACTGTTTTTGAGGCTGTTTACATTATTGTAAACAACCGGGGCAGCAGTGGCAAAGGAGGTAGAGCAGGTCGTCCAATAACCACATGGTTGGCGGTTCGAATCCCGCTCTCCCCAGATATCCTGCCGTTGTGTCCCTGGGCAAGATACTTCACCCCAATTGCCCCTGGTGGGTCTGGAAGCGCTATGTTAGGCAGCATGCCACCATCAGTGTGTGTGAATGTTTGATTGTGTTGTACTGTAAAGCACTTTGTGACCTTGTATGTCTGTGAAAAGTGCTTTATAAATAAAAAAAAATTGTTTGAATCAAACTCCAGTGTGATCTGGCCACAGCCCTGAAGTGACTCGCATGTACAAAAGAATAAGACACAAGCGGTCCCTCCCCCATCCCACCTGGGGAAAGCTTCACCTATCTTGGTATGAACATTTCTTCAGCTATTCAGGCAATTATTAAACATATCTCAATACGATGAACATCTTGCCAAGGATTAACTTTGTGAGCTCTACGCTACCTCTTCCTCCTCCATTTCTTTATTGACGTAAATTACATTTTGCTCCATCTAAATTCATTTGGCAAAATAAATGACCACACAATCAATGCCACACGATGCACCAAGAGAGGCAGTCTGAAGCCTTGCTTCTCCCAGACTTTGAACTGTAGAGCTGGGCTTTTACTCTCAGGTCTTTCTGACTTGGTTTCAATGCAGTTATCAAGTGTTGTTGTGCACTGTAGAAGAAAAGATGGTCATCCCTCGCTCCCTTGTGCCGCTTCTTAACTTCTCGCAGAAATGGCACTCTCATATAAGATAAGATAAGATAAGATAAGCCTTTATTAGTCCCACAACGGGGAAATTCCAGGATTGCAACAGCACAGGGATAGCAACACTCAGAGCAACAATCAGAAGGCAAGAAAAAAAAAAAAAAACAAGCAAGCAAGAGCAGCTAGTATACATATGTACATATTACTATAAAATATATATACACACACACACACACAGACACACAGTGCAGAGCATTGTAGCTGGATGGAATAAATATATGAATATATGAACACAGTGCAGAGCATTGTAGCTAGATGGAATAAATATGTAAATATATAAACACCCACAGTACGGAGCATTGCAGCTAGGTGGAATAAATATGCAAGTATATAAACACACACAGTGCGGAGCAATGTAGCTAGATGGAATAATATGTAGATATATAAAAACACAGTGCGGAGCATTGTAGCTAGATGGAATAAATATATAGATATATAAATATAAACACACCCAGTGCTGAGCATTGTAGCTAGATGGAATAAATATGTAAATATATAAACACACACAGTGCAAAGCATTGTTGCTAGGTGGGATGAAACAGCATAACCGTCTATTTAGTTATCCTACATGGTATGATTATGTGCCCATACATATTCTCACCCTCCATAGCGACCGGTATGTTCCTAGTTGTATGCTGGAGAGGACCATTGTGTAAGTCTATTGCATCTTTTGCATTCAAAAAAACTATTAGTTTGTTACGTCTTTTTGCTATCTCTGCGAGCAGCCCTGCTTAGGTTGTACAGTCTGACAGCCGTTGGTAGGAAGGACCTACGAAACCTCTCGGTTGTGCACCTGGGATGATGTAGTCTGCTGCTAAATGAGCTCCTCAGTGCATCCAGTATGTCCTGCATAGGGTGGAACTCGGACTCCAGCAGAGATGACAGTTTAGCCACCGTCCTTCTCTCTCCTATCTCCTCCATCAGATCAAGGCGCTGCCCCAGGACAGAGCTAGCTTTCTTAATCAGTTTGTTCAGTCTCTTCCTATCGGCTGCAGTAATGCCACCTGGCCTCAGCGTGGAAGAAAGCAGAACACCTAAGAACCTTTATGAAATGAAAATGACTGCAGACCCTTACTGTACTCTTTGTTCTCTGAAGGTAGTCGGCATTTATTTGCACATGTTTTGGGAATGGTCTCCAGTGGCCAACTTCCTGAAGAAGGTTGCCTCCATTCTTTCTAAACTGTTTGATGTTACACTCCCTTGTTCTCCCAATATTTTTTCTACTGGATGATTCGCCAGGTGTGCGTCTGATCCCTTTAACGAAAAGAGGGGTTCTTAGAGGACTTAACAGCAGTGAAAAAAGTGGTTGCTTCTCGTTGGAAGCCCCCCCCCCCCATCCAACACACACACACACACACACACACACACACACACACACTTGGATCTTCACTTTTTTCGACATTGTTTAGAGCTATCCACAGTTCAGGAACTCTACAATCAAGGCTTGGTACCTATTACAGCAAACCTCCAAAGCCTTTGTACAAATGATAATTAAAATCATTGGATCTGGGTCCCCCACCTTGTTTTTTTTTTTTTTGCCCTCTTTCCTTTTCATTTTTAATCTCTAATTTGGGTTAATTATTAATTAATTTATTTCAACCTTCCTTTTTAGATGCATTTGTGGAGAGCGTGAAATGAAGAGGCTGAATTTATTTCTCAATTCAGGTTTATTAACAATCACGTGTCTCCAACATCTTCTCAAACAGAAAGAGAACGAACTTCCCACATCTCCCCTTTTTATACCCGGGACATCAGAGTACAGAATCACATTGTCACTCACTCCCCAGAGACAATACATCACCCCCCAAGGTCCTCTCTTCTCCACCTAAACCCTGGTGGTCAGGAAGTCTTCTCAGAGCCATTTCTAAAGACACATTTCACACCCTCCTGTCATCCCCAGGAGGTCCAGACATATTGTTCCTTCTAAGATGTGAGGTAACAGTGATATACATATGCAGCCTAAGCATCTCAAAAGTAATATACATATGCAGCTTAAGCATCTCAAATAAGTGTGCCACACATTTGTATTTTATATGAGTATGAATTCATTCCTAGTTTTGCCAACGTTATTGTTTTGTATGTTTGTCATCTTTTGTTTTTATGTCTTTTGGAACAAAAAAAATTTGGTTACAAAAAACTAAGACATGGGAATGCACGCCATGCTGAGCAGGCAGAGTGAAATGAAAAGGTTCTTGCTTCAGATCTACGGAGAAGTGAAGTTCCACTACCCACATGACCTCCACTTCCAGAGTGCACTTCACCATAGCAGTCTGCACATTTAAGCAAATTTAAGACCAAAGTTGTCACAATACTGAGCACGGGTGGGGACCCATGCTCAGCCTTTAAGTTTGTTTAAGTCATTTTCTGTATTTCTGCATCTGTTTATTTCGTATTTAGTATGGTTCAGCGTATTTGGTTATCAGAGTTGTCCTTTTGTTATTGTGTTGAGTTTCTTGTTATTTTATCTTAGTTTGGTTATTTCCTGCATTTCTGTAATTTGCTCTCTGGGCCGTCATTTGTCACTGTTTGTTTATGAATTGTCCCATATTCTTAGTTTTGTCATGACTCGTCTGTTTCCTTTAATTTGTGTGCCTGTGGTTTTCCGATTTTGTGTTTTATTTCTACCTGTGTTGTTTAAGAGCCTCCCTCGTCCTCACCTTGATTTTTTTTTGTTTTGTTTTGCTTTTAGCAGTCTTATAATTTACTGTTATCTTGTCTTTTTCTTTGTTTCTTTAGTTGTTATTGGTTGCTTGTATATCTTCTGTTTTAGGTTTCCTGTATGTGCTTTTATTTTGACAGTCCCGTTGTTCATTTCTTCCTGTCAAACTCAGTGCGTGGGCTGCCACACCTGTTTATTATTTGTCCTGATTTCCTCACTCATGTTACCCACAATTGACCCTCATTAGTTTGTCCCTATTTAAGGACTGCTGCGGGGACTACTTCTCGCAGCAGCCTTCTGGTTTCCAGATGTTATTCCTACGTCTTTCCATGTTCAGACGGACTCCCCGGCTTCCTGTTTTCCTGTTGCTCCCCATTCAGCCGGTGTTCCTATGCACCACAGCTTCCGTGCTGTTGATCCTTTGAATCTTACCTGTCTTCGTAAGTGTTTGGTTTTGTTATTTGTGTTTTTCATTATTAAATTTTGCAAACTCACAGCTGGCGTTTGGAGTCTTTAATTCACCCCTGCCAGGGCAATTCATGACAAAAGATATCCCCTGCCCACCCAGCAAAAAGGAAAAAAAAAACCAAAACACACACACAGAGCAACACTACCCAAAAATGGTTCATTTATAAGGGAAGTCTTATTTTTCTGAACAGCAACTGAAGTACAGCATTCCTCTCCTGTGCATTTTAAAACACTATGCAAACATTATTTTGAGGTGAAGCTCTTGCAAAGTTATTTTGATGGTACACCAACATTTGACGGTGTGAATATCATTTCCTGCATAGCCTGAGTGGACCCACATTGCCAGTAACAGCTCTTTTTGGTGGGATCAGGGCATGACTTGAGCCACCAACAACAGACAGCCCTGTGGTTGGCTGTTGGTACTGGGTTCGTGGTTGCTGTGGTTGTTGCCTTTTTGGTGTTCTTACAAGAAATACAAAAGTTGCACAATACTGCTTTTAAAAAAATAATGAGTTGTAGATTTTAGGTTTTAAATGCTGCTGCTAAGCAATACAGAATCTGTCAGTCGACACCTGCTTGGAACCCGATGAGCACCGTTTGTGGCTATATTGTGTAATTTTGTATTTGGTTTTATGAGGATTCTTGATATTATATTTAGTTCCTGTTGATCCAGCTTTAGATTGAGTTTATTTTGTGATTACTTTGTTTTGTTTCATTAACTTGACTTCGTTTTATTTTGAATAGCACTTCCAAGTCTTTAGTTAGGATTTTCTCATGACAGTTGACCATTGACTTTTACTATTTTTCGATGGTCTGTTGTTGTTTTTGGGTATGTATTCTCCTTAGTTAAACTAGTGCATACCTGTGCATGCCCGTGGATACCAAGTATAAACAAATATTTCTGCATGTTGCCGCTGCCAAGAATTAGTGTCTGTATGGTTTTTAACCCCTTGCACTCCGGTCAATTTTCCTAAAAACGACAAAAAATAACGTGCCCAAAGTAAATCAAAAGCTGTTCTTCAACCCTTTGCAGCATCTTCATGGGGTTGGTCTCATTTAAAAGAAAACACTTTGAATTTTTTGGCAAAACAGTCATAATCTCTCTAAGTGCTCCGCCCACTGAGTTACAGTCATCTAAACATACTGAATTTGAAGAAAATAAATTTGGCCTTGATGTTTTTTTGGATACAAATGCTTGCAAATAACACACAGCTTCAGATCCAGGCTGGAAAATGCAACAGAAATGTAGAACCAAGTGTTATCCAGCTGAGGTCCAAATTTTGTAACAATACCACAAAAAATGAATATATTACACTGTGGGACACATATGTATCACTTTAGGCCTCACATCTCAGATTAGAACAAAGAACTGAGTCTCCTTGGAGATAACAGGAGGATGTGAAAGTTTAGCCTTTGGTATGCAAGAGACGGCCTTGGGGGATTTCTGGGTGTGCCGAAGACTATGAAAAGGATGTTATAGGATCAAAGAGTAGATGCATTGTTACTTGTGATTGAAATGCAATGTGACTGTGAACTGGGAGAGTCCTGATATATAAAGGACGAATGCTTCTGTGTCTTTCTCTCTTTCTGCTTTGCTGATGTTGGAAGATGTGAATAAACCTGACTCGTGAGATAAACTCTGCCTCGTCATTTTCACATTTCCACAACACAGCTTTTTCCTCAGGTAGGTCCCAGGCGTTTTGGAACTGTGCCAAATTGTGCCAAATGGCACAGTTTGGAAAAACGTCTGTAACTTTTGAATGATTCAATGTAGAAGCTTCATTTTGGGCTCTAATGAAAGGTGACACTCAGGGCTGTGTCTGTGTGTGTGTGTGTGTGTGTGTGTGGGGGGGGGGGGGTTGTCCCCCCCCTCACTACAGAGGACGGCCATCGACCATCGCTACATGACGGAATAGACTCATATGGCTATGTGGCGACCGCGGCGCAGTCACCACGGCTCCCCCCCCCCGCTACAGAAGAGGAGCGGGGGGTGACGTTCACGGTCTGGACGCGACGAACGAACCGTGTACCTCGGTGCACGAACTTCAGACTTCGTGCGCCGCACAGTTGTAATTTACCAATCGGTCAAAAGTCATTTTGGATTACAATTTTCAGGAATGAAGAATAATTTAGCTTATAACACCTTACCTCTTCACAGCAGTGTCCTGGCGAACTTCTCTTCCCCATTGTCAGACGAACGCGACGCTGGTTCGCTCGTGGTTCTGGTCTCGCGACCCGATCAAAACATAATTCTATTATTGCGGTTTTGTGCTTCCATGATTGCGGTTTTTGGCGAACGATTTTTCAAAACAAATAACAGTAGTAATTAAAAAAAGACTGGCGAAGGCGTGTGTGTCACTCAGCCTTCGTCGTCAGCCTCCGTCGGTCTATGACCATGGAAGAAATCATAACGTCTACTCTGCTGGAACAAAAACAAAATAAGCACCGCCTGTGGCCGAACATGCCGATGCGCGAATGGCACTCCCTGTCACACAGGTTGCATTTGTGGATGGTCTCCGTGCTGCTGGGTCTGTGGGGTTCTTCCTGCAGGTCCTTTTTTGATCCGCTGCAGCAGTCAGTCTTCACCCAGCCTTAAAAAAAACAGCTCGCGAACTTCTCTGCTTCAATTGGCTCACTGCATTCACAGCGTTGGTAGGCGGGTCCTTCTCGCTAGGTTTTCAGTCATTGGTTCTTCAGGGTTTCAGAAACCCAATTCAAGGCTCTTATTAGTCGAATGAGAGGTCAATCAGATGAACTAATCTGTTCGCGGCTGTGTCTGCAGCTTTTATTTTCAGTGCGCGCTTGGGCGCCACATCACCTACATCACCATCTCCATCATGCATCCTAGAGCGCACGAGGGCGCTCTCGTGCGCCCTTATGCGCTCTAGGACGCAGAGACTTGCCCGTCCGCGGTACAACGGAGTGCAAGAGGTTAAAGCTGCAAGTTGGCAACCAGCTTACAGATGCATTACCGCCACATACTTAACTCTATATCATCACTCTATACATCTTGGCTGTAATAACAATCAGACGTCACCACTCGTCCAGTAATGCCTGCCTTTGCTCTCTGATGTCATAGCGAGTCCTATCTTCTTCTTTTAGATTTGATTGGCAGTTGGCAACCAGCTTAGAGGTGCATTACCACCACATACTTCACTCTATATCATCACACTCTATATCTTGGCCGTAATAAAGGCATTCAGTAATGCCTGTCTTTGATCTTTGATGATGTCATAGCGAGTCATATCTTCTTCTTCTTCTTTTAGATTTGATTGGTGGTTGGCAACAAACTTACAGGTGCATTACCGCCACTGACTTGATAATCATCACCCTATATCTTTGTATAAGGAGTTCTTATAAGGAGTTCTGAACAACTCCTTATGTGTGAAAAAAATTATTCGAGTTCTTGAGAGATCTTTGAGCCTGCTTTTGATCTTTGAAGAGTTCATAGCAAGTCCTATGAACTTTGATGACATCATCATATAGACACCATAGGCTGATGGCATAGTGAGTCCTATGATGCCTGGATGTGATATTTCATGATGTCATAGCAATTCCTATGATCTTTGATGAACATCATGGGCCATCCTATGATCTTTTAGCGAGTCCTATGGTTGTGACACAGACAGACACAGAGATTTCTTGAATTATCACTGTATTTCTGCATGCCCATAGAAAGCGGGTGTAAGCAAGGGTGTAAGCAAGCACATCAGCACTCGTTCAGTGATGCCTGCCTTTGATCTTTGATGGTGTCATAGCGAGTCCTATGAACGTGAGTGATGACTGCCTTTGATCTTTGATGATGTCATAGTGAGTCCTATGATGCCTGCATTTGACGTTTGATGTCATAGCGAGACCTATGATCTTTGATGATGACATAGTGAATCCTATGATTGTGAGTGATGCCTGCCTTTGATCTTTGATGTCCTATGATCGTGAGTGAGCATGAGTGATACCTGCCTTTGATCTTTGATGATGTCATAGCGAGTTCTATGATCGTGAGTGATGCCTGCCTTTGATTACACACAGACACACACAGATATTCTTGAATCACTCTATACTATGGTGTCTATATGACGTCACATAGACATCATGTAGACATCACAGGATATTATGCAACCATCATAGGAATATTAGGTGGTCCTATGATCTTTTAGCGAGTCCCATGGTCGTGACACACAGATTTCTTGAATTATATGTAGAGTGGTGATTCATGTTTACATATAACCCCTTTATACAGCCCAGAGATCAATGGGAGACCATTGAGAGCTTAAAAATTGACCTGTTCTCTAAACAATTTCCATCTGTATAAATGTTTGGGAGATCATTGTAAGATTTTCCAATGTGATCTTTAGAGATCTTTGAAAGACCACCGAGAGACCACAAGAGATCACTGAGGGATCACAAAGTTTGTTTGGCAGTCAGAGGTTTCTAGTGCTCTTCTACTCCATTTACACAGGGGTGGAGATCATTGAGACATCACTGACAGATGAAAAAAAATGATCAGCTCTGTCAATGATCTCCAACCATGTGTTAATGGACTTGAAGAACACTAGAACCCTTTGGCTACCAAACCAACTTTCAATGATCCCTCAGCAATCTCTCACTGCATATGGAGCACAATCAAATATTTATACTACTAGACCTCAACTCAAGCACAAGACAGTAATCTTCGGGAATGAAAGACAGCCATATGGTGTATGTTGACTGACTTTTTCTTACCTTGCAGTATCTGGTAAAGTTGCACTTATTGAGCCAACAGATAATGATGCATTGAGTTCTCTTATTAAAATTACTAGTGCATACCCGTGCATGCCCGTAGAAAACAAGTATAAGCAAGTATTACTGCATGGCCATAGAAAGCAGGAGTAAGCAAGCATTTCTGCATGCCTGTAGAAAGTTACTGTTAGCATGGCAACAGTACCCATGGTGATGCCTGCCCTTGATCTTTCACGTCATCATTCGTTCAGTGATGCCTGCCTTTGATCTTTGATGATGTGTCTGTCTGGCAACATTAACCATGGTGAAACCTGCCTTTGATGTTTGCCGTCACCACTGCCTGTGATCCTCGATGATGTCATAGCAAGTCCTATGATCATGAGACACACACAAACAGTCATGTCTTCATACACCCAAAGGACAATGTCTTCCACTTTTCCACCTGGAATCATTAGTCTTTCATCGAGTTCAAACTTGCCCTGTTCTGGAACTACAGTCCTATGGTTTCTATGATGTCATGTGGACATCATATGGACATCATAGGAACATCATGGGGGGCATATGATGTGTTAATGAGTCCTGTGGTGTGTGTGACGTCAAGTAGACATCATCCTATGATCACTGACAGCATAGGCATATCATAGGACATCTTGCAGACCTCATAGGTGGTCCAATGATCGTGAGACACTGACAGACACACTCTGAAAATGACGAATTCTCCAAGTTCACACTAACAGAGATTGCTTGAATTTATAGAGTGATGTCCTAGCGAGTCCAATGATTCCTGCATTGATCTTTGATGCCATAGCGAGTATTATGACTGTGAGTGATGGTCTCTATGACATCATGTAGACATCATAGAAACATCATCGGACATCATGTAGACATCGTAGGACATCATAGGCGGTCCTATGATGTGTCTCCGGTGTCATGTAGACATCATAGGGACATCAGAGGCGACTGTCTACTATGCTGTCAATATGACGGCATTTAGACATCATGTAGACGTCATAGGAACATCATAGGCTATCCTATGGTCTTGCAGCCAGTGCAATTGTCTATATGACAGCATCACAAGTCCTATGTTGCCTGATATTATGATGGTGACACACAGACACACACACTGACACACTGACAGAGATTTCTTGATTTTATAGAGTTGCTTCTACATTACTGAGTGAGATTTGCAGATTTACTGCTTTGAATGGGTGTGGTTTAAAGTAGTGTATCCTATTCTTAATCGGGTGATGAGTATCTCGAGTGAGATTTGCAGATTTACTGCTTTGAATGGGTGTGGTTTAAAGTGCTGTGTCCTATTCTTGATCGGGTGATATGTCTTCTTTCGTGAGTGATGGTCTATATGACATCATAAAGACAGCAAGGCAGGCATCATAGGACATCATGCCGACATCATAGGTAGGCAGTCCTATTGTCTATATGACGTCATCGCGAGTCCTATGTTGCCTGATATCATAGGATCATCATAGGGCAGCATGCAGACATCATAGGCCATTCTATGATGTCCTATGATTGTGACACACAGACACACAAACTGACAGATTTCTTGAATTTATAGAGTGATAGGCATAGGATGTCCTGTCAGAACTGTTAGTAAGGTTCTATTGAATATGGCAGGATGAAGGCACACTTCCAAGATGAAGACACTATCGCTGGAATCAAGAAGGCCTGAGGTATCACAAACAGCTCTACTCACACTTAAAAGATACAGAGCTGACAGAACCCAAAATAAGAGTGAACCAGAGAAAGTTTTTGGATACAGATTTAGAAATGGAAATATGATGCAAGAAGCTGAGATGGCAAGTTCTATCCATTTTGGTGCCCTAGTGGAGATTTGGGTTAGTTTGTCCACTTTACTTGAGAAGATGAAACAGTGATACAGGCTGCTAACATGTTGCTGACACTCTGAAAATGACGAATTCTCCAAGTTCACACTGAAGCAGGCGAGTGATTGTGGCAACAACAGCATTAAAATACCTAGAAACTAAAAAAAAAAGTGTCACTCACCTTAAAGGTTAGTTATTAATTATGCAATTATTAATTATGTAATTAAAACTGTAATTATCCTAACAGGCACAGTAATAGAACATGGGGATATTATTAATAGTGCATAAATGTCAACCCCATTACGATATACTAGAATCGCTACATGGCTGAGATGCACAAAGACAACTCGTCCCATCCGTGTCTTCCACAGTCACCTGATGGAGCATGGTGCAGAGCAGGTTAAGGGCAAATTAATGAGAAACAACAGGGGGTTGGTTCTTCATTTTTTCTTCATTTGCTCATCAGGACAGAGCACGAGGAAGGGCACCAGTCTGGGCTGCAAATTACTACTATTATTTATTTTATTTATCAATAATTTTTCTTACAGTAGCACCCCTCCAGCAGGTGGCACCCTATATGAGCTGCAGAAACTGATAAGCAATGTAATTGAATATTTCATTACACACTGTAACAATGTCTGCAAAACAATGTGGTAATCATTTTCTTCTCTGGAGTTTCAAGGTGACAAGTGACTGGAAACTAAAAAACAGCATTGTGGTGCCCTCCATTCTACATGACTATCCATTACGCTAACAAACTAGTTTGTAGAGTCACTTTTAAGTGAAATTAAGCTACGTATAATCAGGGAAAATAATGTGTTGTGCTAGCAATGTCATATACTGTACACTGCTCACAAAAAGTTAGGAATATTTGGCTTTCGGATGAAATTTATGGAAAATGTAAAAAGTTCACTCTACAGTGATATTATACAATGAAAATAGGACATTTAAGTAGAACTATGCAATGGTGATTTCTTCATCTCAATTTACTGAAACAAAAGCCAGCAACAGTGGTGGATATACGCCACAAAAAAAATGTCAGTGTCTCAATAACTTGTCATGTTAGATGTCTGCGCCGGGCACGGAGCATTCTTAGGGACTCCAACCATCCTGCTCATGGACTGTTCCAGCTTCTCCCCTCCAGAAGACGTTTCAGAAGCCTTCGGACTAGAACCAGCAGGTTTAGGAACAGTTTCTTTCCAACAGCTGTCACGTTATTGAACTTAGTTCCCCGCTGACTCTCTTACAATCATCTTTTACCATCCTCACCCGTACATAACTGCATAACTACATAACTACATCTAACTTATTGCACATTATTTGCACATAACAGTACTTTTAACTTTCTGCACTGCTGCATATATTTGCATATATTTGCTTAAATTGCACATACTGTTAATTACCGTATATACTGCACTGCTGTCCTTTGCACTTCTGATTGGATGCTAAACTGTGTTTCGTTACCTTGTATTCATACATGTGTAATGACAATAAAGTTGAATCTAATCTAATCTAATCTAATGTGCCCTTGAGCATCAATTACAGCTTGACAATGACATCTCATGCTGTTCACAAGTCAACTTATTGTGTGCTGAGGGATGGAATTCCACTCTTCTTTAAGGGCAGCCCCCAGGTCATTGAGGTTGTGGAGTGCAGGGTTACATGCCTCTACATGGGGACCCAGCTTATCCAATAGGTTTTCTATGGGATTCAGGTCTGGGGAAAGTGCAGCCTACTCCATTTGAGGCACCCCAGCCTCCAGCAGCTGTTCCCTTATGATACGACCTTGATGAGCTGGAGCATTGTCGACCATGAAGAAGAAATTAGGCCTGTGTTGTTCATACAGGGGCACAATAACTGGATTAATGATGTTATTCGGGTAGTTTTGGCTTGTCACTGTACCATTCACAAGGTGTAGGGCAGTTCTGGATTGACTAGACACACCTGCCAAGACTGTAACACCACCACCACTGTAGCATCATCTCACTTTGGCTCAGCAATAATTATTCTTCTGCTTAAAGACATTTTTGTTTCACCCAGGAGTAAGACAAAAAAAAATGGATTTTCTTCCTCCAGGCCACAGCTGAAATCCCCCTTCTTTTGTTAAAACCCACCTAAGGAATGTCCCCAATGTCCAGCATCACTGTTATTGCCCCCATAAAACATGCAACAGATCCACGACTCAGCTAATTTCCTTAAACTCTGGACATGCTGAATTTAACCAGTGAATTTTAAAGTACATTATTACACATTCAATTCCAAACCTTCTTCTTTTCAGAACTATGAAAAGAAAATGGACTCTGATGTTTTAATGTGGAAAATCCATAATATGTGTGAAATGCATTAATCTGTGATTTTATATATATGCATGTTAATGTTTAAATGAATGTTTATTCCTGCATGTTGATTTAGAAGCACTGCTTATAATTTATACTAATCACTAAAGTTATCTTAGTTTAATACATAAAGGGAAATATTAACTTCCAGTATGTATCAAAGTTTTGCCTCTAAAACCATGTGACTCCAGCAGCCAACCTCTGCATGACAACTCTTCATCCCAAAGAACTCCAAACAATAGACTGTTTGTTCATTGGACTAAAAGTTCATCGAGCCCGCCCACGAAGGACGCTCATTGGCTGAGATCCCGGAAGTCCGCGAAGCTCAACGGGACTTAAATAACAGAGGGACCCCTGCTTCTGCCTCTTTTGCTCCAGATCTCTCTTCTCTGTCCGGCTCCCCTTTCCACTGATCATCTTCTCCATTGTCTACACACAGCAAGGAAGAACAAAGGACCGTCTGAACAAAGACTCGACCACGTGTCGCTTTTCTGAACACAGAGCAGATAACTCGTAATTCGTTTATGTAACTGTATTTTTAATGCCTTTTTCTTTTTCTCTTAAATACCTAGGAATTCCTATTTCTTTGAGCTCAATTCTTAATCGGAGTTAAACTCCAATTTTTATTCATCACTTTTTCTTTGTTAAACTTTCTGTAAAACCACCGTTTGTTTGATTTTAATGTAAACTTTAATCTTGACTTTATTTTTATAATATTTTTCTTGACCAAGCACCCACCAGAAGCTACTATTTTTATCTAAAGTCCGAAAGTTTTTTTTTAAATTGGAGATCGGATTAGATATCTTTAATTATTCCCGAAGACCTCTGCAGCTGCTTGTCTACCAGGAAGAAAAGACGCAGCTGAGGAATCAACGCGCAGCTGTCCATCACACACTGAAGAAGCATCGGCACTATCTGGCTTAGAGCCCAGTTTCAACTGTGGGTCATACGGCCAAGATCCAACCCCTTCGACCGCTTGAATTTAAAGGTCGAACTGTGGATGCTGAAATATCTGCGGGCAAACATTTCCTCTAACATCCACGAAATCTTGGGCTGAGGACGACGCCAGAACCATCATCACCGAGGATCACGTGAGCTGCAAAAACTTTTAATTCATCTACTGAATTAAACTTCTGAGGTTCGGTAATAATTTGTATATCTAATCAGATGCAAATTAAGAAGCCCTTAACATAACTCTTCTTTTCATTAAAATTCCGTTTTTATTTTCTTAAGATTAATTTAGGACTTTTTCATATAATTAGTAAACTTTCTCCATAAATGTGCGTTGTTTCCATAATATGTTAACACAAACTGATAGAAATTGGTTTCTCAGTTAACCCTGGTTCCGAAAATATTAATATTGTTAATCTATCATTTACAAGATTGATTCTATGATTAATGAAATTACTGCAATGTCTGTTAATCATTTCGTTTAATAAATATTTAAAAATGAGATGAAGTTGTTGGGAATTTATTTCATTCTGAGTCTGTTCAAGCCCAGGTATCGAATTCCCGGAAAATTTTTGAGACTGATTATTGATTAATTTATTGAGTGATTAAACAAGTATAAAGTGAAATTAAAGATCAAATTGCTTCTTAAAGATAGAAGCTGGTGCCCCTTACGAGTGTTATTAACTTTTCTGATGTATATGAAATGAGATTTGAGCTCAGATTCCAATACATCAATATAAATTAAATAATTCATACCTGATCATATTTATTATTTATTAATATTTCTATTTTACGCTACAGATTTATTGGTGCTTCCCATGTGAGGCCTGGTTGAACTTGACACAACTCAGAATGAAAAATTAATACATAAGCTGTGTGTGATTTTGGTCAAATTTTAACTCACAAAAAAAGGTGGCTCATTGTCTGCAGCTTTGTCTGTCTCTGTGTCACGAGGGGGAGGGGGTGAATTCGCCCCCCTGATTACTGCTGTGTGTGTGTGTGTGTGTCTGCTGACCAAGAGAAGGAGGGGGTGAAGAGACCCCAGTGCACTCTAGTCAGTTTTTTTTGTTGTTGTTCAATGCATGCTACACGCTGAATAATTAAAATAGGCCTGGGAACAAAATAGCGAAGAAATCCTATTTGTTTTCCCCGTTATTTCAACACCCCGCAGGCGAAGCAAACCCTTGGGGGATTTAATAGAATTAACCATTGTATAAACTTGTTGAATAAAGTTTAGGGAGACCAAAGTTTTCCCGCCTTAGGAAAGCAAGGCGTGGTTTTATGGACTGAAGCTTGAGCTGCATCCACGTGGCATGTGCACGCACAGTCACGCACGCGACCGTCAAGCTGTGCACAAAACTGCGCATGTGTAGATTGGCCAAGCGACGCCATCTTAAGTCTAGGTAGAGTTCCCTGTAGCCGCCATTTTGAGTAGAGATCCTTGACTCCTTGTGACGTCATTGGGTTTCCTCTTCTGGAAGTGCAGACGAAAACTGCCTCCATCTTGTGGTGAAACATAGGGACTGCAATTTTTATTTAAACTTCTAATCTTTAAAGACGATTTATAACCAAATTAAGTCTTCAAAGTAACTTCAAAGCAATTCATATTATTCGGAATAAACTAAATTTAACACTAATCCAAACTTTTATGCCAAGAATAAAAGGAAAAGGACCTGTTGGCTTCTGAAAGTTTTTTCTCAGTGGTGAAATCCCACTCATTGCATAGATACCTATAGCAGGAACATTTATAAACACCCCTATTGTATTTAATCACTTATATAACCACATATTATAATCTTTTAAGCTAAAAGCAAACATATTTACACACTTTTAAGCAAAAAGTTGCAAACTTTGAAGCTATATGTGTGCTTATTTTGCTGTTTTTAAATGTGATGTGGTGTGATTCCCTTCCCACAGAAACCCAGTTTTAGCTTAAGGATTCTAATGCTGATGTTTACTCAAGAGTAGCATTAAAGTAGGATTAGTCCTGTGCATTTTAACAAATTTACAGACTTATTGAATACTGATAATTTTTCCTCTTTCTCAAATTTAGGAAACCACATCAAGCAATTAACACTTAAGAGAAGCTCTAGGTGTTATTTAAACTCATTGTGTCATTTCTGATTCATGCTTTCTCTACAGAAAAAGAAAAACATTTAACCAACCAGCATAATTTTCAAATTTTTCTCAGGATTTAAAAGAAAAGTCAAAAAGGTGCAAACATTGATTATTCTGTAAATAAGAAATTTATAGATCACAATCAAGAAAGATCACTATTGGCTTCAATCCTAAGAAATCCTTGGATATCAAATACTCAAACAATTCACTTGTTTCTAATTTGTAAATATTTTAAACATTTAATGCTTCAAATGAAAATAGGCTTTAACAAATAAAACCAAAGGAAAGCCCCAACTTTAAAAGAAAGTGGAAACTTATAATCCTAAATCTTTAAAGCATTTAGCCTCTTTTGCTTTTGGATTTCTTTTGTAAATAAAATCCTCACTTTCAAAGTGACATTTTGCAAAATCCCAAAAGCTAGTTATTGATGACAAATTCCAATACTAGACTTGAAAATCAAAGGAAGGAAGTCAGTCCACACAATTGAAATTTCAGTTTTGTTTTGCGAAACAAATTCAATCCAATTTCAATTCAACTTTATTTATCAACATACGGTTTCAACGAACAAATTATTTGAAGCATCATTACATTTCTAAATAATTTCAAAATCCTATTTCCCATCCTGCAAGCCTACAAGTTGAAACAAATTCTAAAGGAACTTTCAACTATCACGGTTGTAAAATAAAACACTCACGGTTAAACCTTGTTGAACAAATTTAAGAATAATCAACAAGTTGAATTTTTTTTTTTTTATAAAGGCTGAATAACAACGGTCAAACATGACGAATCATCAGACAACCGACCGATTTACCAAACTGGATGACCTTCAAACAACATTGGAAGCATGGACTTCTAATTTAATTTCTAGCTTCACAGCACGGGTCAAGGAAACACAGCCCGAAGAATTGGAGCAACTCACTGAAGAACTTTTGAATGAACACACTGAAAAACCACCAGAAGGCAAGGACCTCACCAGTGTGTTACGTAAGTTTGCGCTAACATTAGTTGCAAGATTAAAGGTAGCCGAGAACGAGCTAGCAAATCAACAAACAACAATCCTATCTCTCCAAGAAGAGAATGAAACACTGAAAGAAAATCTGGAACAATCTCAAGAGGAAAATGACAAAACTCAAAACCAACTGGATGAAGCGGTACAACATTTGGACCGTGCAGAGTCAGAAAAGGAACGGTTGATGCATAACAATGACACGCTTCATCAAGACAACAATGAACTTGAAGATGCCCTTCAAGACACAAAGAAGGAACTCAGAAGAGTTGAAGGTCAACTTGAAAATGTGAAGAAGGACTACAAGGAATGTCAACTGCTCCTAAAGGAAAGACATGAACACCGGGACATCCACAGCGCTCCCTTGCCCGATTCCCGTTTCGAATACGGACGACCGCGTGGACAGCGTGCGTGTGCCCCTTCAGACCGCGACCTTGACAAGATCGCGCAAAATATCACCAAATTTGATCCAGGACCTACGGGTTCACCTGATGCCAAAGTCTATTTACAGGACATCGATTACTACCTGCGCAAGTACCCCGATGCTATGACTGACGATCGCATCTATCTGATCAAACTAACATCTAACAGGTCAGTATCAAAATTCATAGACAGACAGCCGACAAACATCAAAGCAGATTACACGCTGCTCCGCGAAGCCATCGAAAAGGAGTTCTCCGACGACTGCCTACAGGCAGGGCTAACCGCAGCCCTAGCCGTGAAGCAAGGACGCTCAGAGCCAACACAAGCCTACTACCAGAGACTCCTACTTGCATATTTTGGATCTCAAAATACACCAGTGATGGAAGAAGACCACAATTTCAAGACTCTCTTCATCCAAAACCTCCATCCCACTGTGAGTCATTACCTAAGAGTTACAGCTAACCCAAGGTCAAACTCAATAAGTCAGCTGAGAGAGTTTGCACACTATGCGTTCCAAAAACGGCAACAAAGTCGCAACAAGCACGCTGAGCCTGCCACAGTGCTAGCTATTAGCAATGCATCTAACACCTTGGAGTTGGAAGGAGCCCCTCGCTCTTCTCCACCTCTTACACCGCGAGTACATCAACAGCCGAAGCATTTTCCCAAGGGACCTCATCAAGGTCCAAACCACACTAGGTCCTCTGGATACCACTTTGGACCAACTTTGCGAAAACCCGACTACCGTCGTAGACCATATCCACGGGATAGGTCACGAGAATGCGATACGGACTACCATGATGACAGATACCGATACGAAGACACGCGTAACCGCGACAAATGGTCTCCATCCCATCACAGAAGATCAGAAGCAGAGACCTATCACAAACCTTGGAAGGAAGAAGAAACTCCTACTTTCAGTAGAGAAGCTATTGAAATTGTCCAACACCTCCTAGCTGAGATTCAAAACTACAAAGAGAATAAAACTGCTAACATTCTAGCTATATCAGCTGTGCCAACTCAAAACAAGCGTTCCAAATGAAGGAAACGCAAGAAGAAAATCCCTCATGCAAATGAGGAAGGACCAAAGGACTCAACACAGTCCAGTGCTGTCATGGCAGCCCAACCACAGGTCACAGACCACTCCTCTAACATGTCGCAACTCTGTGTCGAACCACCGGTTCCACAATTTCTATGCGATTTAAACGAGAGGGAGGTGGCACGGAAATTCTACCTTCCACTGACCCTTGAAGACATGGTGTGTCAGGACGCTGTTTTAGACACCGCTGCTGACATCACGCTCATGTCACACACCCTTTTTGACAAACTACGTGTAGCCACTAACCGCGCTAACAGATATTTGAAACTGGAACCCTGTTCATTAGCTGTGCAACCATATGCGCTCACTAAAACAACCCTGTTGGGCGTATCGCTACTAAACATGTCCATTGGACCCATGACCTTGACACATCCGGTCTACGTGTCCAAACTTGACGCCATTCCATTGCTTTTTGGCAAAGACCTACTGAACCGTTTTGAGCCACTGATTGATTTCAAGAACCTCAAACTATGGGCTCAAACGCAACACCCTCACCCATTTGACCCAGCAAGAACAAATGAATCACAGTGCTTTATTCTGAACACTTTAGACACCCCAAGTCTCACACAACTAGCACTGTTGGAACAACTGCAACCGAGTGAAAGCGACCGCCAAGACCAAGGTGAGTACTGTCCTCAAGAAGTCAAAAGTGACCTTCACATACAAGGTCAAGCCAAACACTCAAATGACCTTGAAAACTCAGCGGCCGAGCAGAAAACCCCAAACGGCCCCCTTGAAACCCTTGATACCCATGATTCAATGGTGGTGTCACATTTTGAAACCCACCCACCCACCCATGAGGCCTGCATGGTCACAAAAGCCACACCTACCTGCTCTCTAGACCCTCTAAAACCTCAACTTTTTGCGACAATGAACCCAACTTTTGCAAACGCAAGGCGCACAGTCACTCAACCTTGCAACCAAATGTTCCATGAAACCGTCAAACACCGGTCGGATAAAACGGTACATGTGCTACCCGCATCTAAACCCTATGACATACCAAAACTGAAACCACTTCATGCGACACAATCTTCTCTGCAGCTATGCAATGGCACTCCTGTTCATGCTTCCGACGAACCATCATCGCCACCGCTCAGAGTTCCTCGAAACCAGAGGGGGGTGATGACTGCCAATGCCCATAACATTCCAGCTGCAGAGCACAAAAGCGTCAAAACGACATACAAAGCTCCCAAGGCTGCATTTCAAAACCATTCGGACCGACTCGCTAAACAACAGAAAGCGTACAACGATCAAAAACTCTCGCATGACAAACTGCGAAGGGGGGACAAGATCTTCCACCCCACATTTGTACCACAGACACCTGAAATCAATTTACAGGAAGAGAAAATCACTCCTAAATTCCTGCCTGAGTGGATGAATCCACACGTTGTCAACAACAAACTTTGGCCACCCAAGAGCCAAATCCAAGACCCCATTTTCAAATGGGCTCACCAAAATCAGTGTAACCTTTACCAAAACCCCATAGGACTTGTCGGGTACAACACTGTCAAAGTAAGTCCATAAATAAGATTAAAATCAAACCTACATCTGAGAAATAACTGTAGCTAACTACTAGCCTCAGGTACACTCAGTCGAATTTCTCCAATCAGTTAACTGCATCCAAACCTCCAGAAAGGAAAGGATATATTAAAACCAAATTAGCCCTTAAACTAATTTCAAAGGCCTCTGTAAAATCTAATAAACTTCAATCAACTTACTATTACCAAATAGTATACACAAGACATTCAACACCATTAGCTTGAGCTAATAATCTTAAAACTCCCATCAAAGGTGAAAAACAAGCACAAGGTTTAGAGTTCAATCTCTTAAGCTCTATTCTGTAATTTCCCAGTTTTGGGATCAATAAAGTACATCCATCTAAAAGAAATCATTCCACCTCTGAGAGGAATTCTCATTTGCCAACCAGGTATCTAAAGAAAGATCAACAAGAAGATTAAGATCCAAAACCACTCACTTTTGTTTGCCGAGATGATGGCCCTCCTGTTTATCAGTTTAGCCATCTGCCTAGCAATCACACCCACTGTTACCCAGTCAGAATTGGGCCAAGCCAAAACGAAAGGTCAAAGATCCTCCGGTGGATTCTTAATAACAGCCTCATCGTTAGAGCCTCTTGTTAACCTTAGCATGCCCACTGTTAACTCGGTCAACACTGCTAAACCGAAACGCCAGGTTGTCGAACCACAAGCTGTTACCAAAATCTTACAAGACACTGTGTTGGCTTTGAATGCTTGCTCCGAAGCTTCAGTCAAACTCAACAAGGTCTTGAACTCTTTGCTCTTTGTGTTAAAGGTTGACTATGCTCACACACAGCCAATGTCTATGTTACTCTCAGAAGTAGCTAGAAACATTAGCTTTTCAGTTAACGATTTAGCAATGAATATGCTCTCTCATCATATCCTTTTTGCAGTAAATCCAAATTTACTTCTCATTGCCATCCAAAGAATGATAACGACATCCTATGCCCACTCAGTTTTTCTGAACAAAAGCCTCAAACACCCTATGATTTGGACATCTGTGGAACCATGGTTTAGTCTAACTAAACAAATTCAATTTGAACCTCCTTGAGTCACCTCAATATCGATTAGTCTGAATCTACCTCAGATATGAAAGAATTTTATTTTTGCTTTTGACTAAGATTTTTGGATACATGCATGAGTATATACAAATAATCCTTTATACTTTATTTAGATTTTATGCATATTTAAACAGTTTTTGAAATTTTGACTAGATATTTTTCAGCAAACCCAAAACATTTATATCAAGTATGTCAAAACCCATATACTCCTAGTTCATTTTTTTTTCTGTACCCAGGATTTTTAAGTCTTTACAGGCTTATACAGAACTTTAGTATATCCTAGACAATTATACAGTGTTTATATTTGGTCATGCCAAAATTATTTTTGAAATTTCCAGAAGTTTTTCAGAAAACCAAATTTAAGGACCTACACTTTGGAATAGATACTGTTTACAAGCTTAAGACTTATCGACATCAGAACTTTAGTTCAGCATTTGGATCAAGCCTCGCCAAATTGGAATTTGATGCCTAGGATTGCTATCAACGCTGAATCGTCACCATTGATACCAGAGGGGGGACTGTAGCATCATCTCACTTTGGCTCAGCAATAATTATTCTTCTGCTTAAAGACATTTTTGTTTCACCTAGGAGTAAGACAAAAAAAATGGATTTTCTTCCTCCAGGCCACAGCTGAAATCCCCCTTCTTTTGTTAAAACCAACCTAAGGAATGTCCCCAATGTCCGGCTTCACTTTTATTGCCCCCATAAAACATGCAACAGATCCACGACTCAGCTAATTTCCTTAAACTCTGGACATGCTGAATTTAACCAGTGAATTTTAAAGTACATTATTACACATTCAATTCCAAACCTTCTTCTTTTCAGAACTATGAAAAGAAAATGGACTCTGATGTTTTAATGTGGAAAATCCATAATATGTGTGAAATGCATTAATCTGTGATTTTATATGTATACATGTTAATGTTTAAATGAATGTTTATTCCTGCATGTTGATTTAGAAGCACTGCTTATAATTTATACTAATCACTAAAGTTATCTTAGTTTAATACATAAAGGGAAATATTAACTTCCAGTATGTATCAAAGTTTTGCCTCTAAAACCATGTGACTCCAGCAGCCAACCTCTGCATGACAACTCTTCATCCCAAAGAACTCCAAACAATAGACTGTTTGTTCATTGGACTAAAAGTTCATCGAGCCCGCCCACGAAGGACGCTCATTGGCTGAGATCCCGGAAGCCCGCGAAGCTCAACGGGACTTAAATAACAGAGGGACCCCTGCTTCTGCCTCTTTTGCTCCAGATCTCTCTTCTCTGTCCGGCTCCCCTTTCCACTGATCATCTTCTCCATTGTCTACACACAGCAAGGAAGAACAAAGGACCGTCTGAACAAAGACTCGACCACGTGTCGCTTTTCTGAACACAGAGCAGATAACTCGTAATTCGTTTATGTAACTGTATTTTTAATGCCTTTTTCTTTTTCTCTTAAATACCTAGGAATTCCTATTTCTTTGAGCTCAATTCTTAATCGGAGTTAAACTCCAATTTTTATTCATCACTTTTTCTTTGTTAAACTTTCTGTAAAACCACCGTTTGTTTGATTTTAATGTAAACTTTAATCTTGACTTTATTTTTATAATATTTTTCTTGACCAAGCACCCACCAGAAGCTACTATTTTTATCTAAAGTCCGAAAGTTTTTTTTTAAATTGGAGATTGGATTAGATATCTTTAATTATTCCCGAAGACCTCTGCAGCTGCTTGTCTACCAGGAAGAAAAGACGCAGCTGAGGAATCAACGTGCAGCTGTCCATCACACGCTGAAGAAGCATCGGCACCATCTGGCTTAGAGCCCAGTTTCAACTGTGGGTCATACGGCCAAGATCCAGCCCCTTCGACCACTTGAATTTAAAGGTCGAACTGTGGATGCTGAAATATCTGTGGGCAGACATTTCCTCTAACATCCATGAAGTCTTGGGCTGAGGACGACGCCAGAACCATCATCACCGAGGATCACGTGAGCTGCAAAAACTTTAATTCATCTACTGAATTAAACTTCTGAGGTTCAGTAATAATTTGTATATCTAATCAGATGCAAATTAAGAAGCCCTTAACATCACTCTTCTTTTCATTAAAATTCCATTTTTATTTTCTTAAGATTAATTTAGGACTTTTTCATATAATTAGTAAACTTTCTCCATAAATGTGCGTTGTTTCCATAATATGTTAACACAAACTGATAGAAATTGGTTTCTCAGTTAACCCTGGTTCCGAAAATATTAAGATAAGATAAGATAAGATAAGATAAGCCTTTATTAGTCCCACAATGGGGAAATTCCAGGATTGCAACAGCATAGGGATAGCAACACTCAGAGCAACAATCAGAAGGCAAGAAAAAACAACATCTAGTAAACATATGTCCATATTACTATAAATGTATATATATAGACACACAGTGCAGAGCATTATGGCTGGTGAATGTGCAGCAGAAAGTCTAAGTTCTCTCTCCGCGGATGCAGCGGGCCAGCTGGAAGTCTTTGGGCATGATGGTGACCCCGTTAGCGAAGAAGAGACCATCAGGTGGGCCTCGCTGGTCTCCTGCAGAGCCATGACGGTGAAGCTCAGGAAACGCAGGACGGTCTTGAAGTCCTGAGCGATCTCCCTCACCAGGCGCTGGGCGGGCAGCTTGCGGATGAGCAGCTCCTTGGATCTCTGGCAGCGACGGATCTCTCTCAGAGCCATGGGCCTGTAACGGCGAGGCTTCTTCACTCTGCCGGTGGCCGGGGCGCCTCTCCGAGCAACCCTGGGGGGGGGGGGGGGGCGCTTCTTCCTCCAGTAGATTTTACGGCCGGTCTGCTTGGTTCTTGCCATCGCTCTTTATTATTCTGTCTTATATTTCTTGCACGCCGCCTAAACTCCAGCCCGGCACCGCGTCGTTTTCACTACAGCTCCCGGTATGTCGAGTTTCCCATTAGCACCGGGCGGCGGCCAAGTGCTAGCTAGCACTAGCTCCTCCCCGCTGTAACGTCTCCCGCTGCAAACCGTGGCTCCGTCCGCCGACCCAGGAGACCCCCGGGGCGATCCGTGCGTCCGTGATATATATACAGAGTGAAAGGTGTAGAAAGAAGAAGGAAGATAAAAAAAAAAGGCTGTTGCAACAGGCAGCCGACTCGTGTGGCGCCGCCGGTCCGGCGGAACCGGAACCGGAAATAATATTAATAATTATTAATAATAATTAATATTGTTAATCTATCATTTACAAGATTGATTCTATGATTAATGAAATTACTGCAATGTCTGTTAATCATTTCGTTTAATAAATATTTAAAAATGAGATGAAGTTGTTGGGAATTTATTTCATTCTGAGTCTGTTCAAGCCCAGGTATCGAATTCCCGGAAAATTTTTGAGACTGATTATTGATTAATTTATTGAGTGATTAAACAAGTATAAAGTGAAATTAAAGATCAAATTGCTTCTTAAAGATAAAAGCTGGTGCCCCTTACGAGTGTTATTAACTTTTCTGATGTATATGAAATGAGATTTGAGCTCAGATTCCAATACATCAATATAAATTAAATAATTCATACCTGATCATATTTATTATTTATTAATATTTCTATTTTACGCTACAACCACCAAAGGCTCGTCTTTTGACAGTAGTGGCTGATGCATAGGGTTCTCCTTGGCAGCCATCATTTCTGCTCAACATGAATAAACTTTCATCAGACAACATCACTGAGGCCCACTGGTCTTATGTCCAGCATAAATGCTCCCTGGTCCATGCAAGACAATGACCCCTGTGCCTGGTGGTATGGTCAGGTACCCTTGCAGGTCATCTAGCACACAGACCACGCTGATGTAAATTGTTTCGAATGGTCTGTCATGACACTTGGGTTCCTCTCACCTCCTGTGTGCCTGGAGTTGAGTGGTATTCATCCTCCGGTTCCGCAGGGTGCTGTTCACAATGAAGCAGTCATCAGCGTGGGTTGTGGCCAAAGGATGTCCACTATTATGCCTTTCTGTGACTCTTCCAGTCTCTCTGTTGCAACCTGCTGATGACACTCTGTGACACTCAAAGTTCAGTGGCCACTTCACTCTGAAAACATCCTGTTTGAAACCTCACAATGGTGAGGTATTGTTGATCAGTTGTTGGGTGTCGTCTTAGTCTCATGATGTCAAAATGTGAACAGTATGATGAAGAGGACTGTTTAAATACCAATTCTAATTGAACCAGAAAATGTATTGGTCGATTCATGGTGTAGCGTGAAATATGTGGAATATTAATAAATATGAATATGATCAGGTATGAATTATTTAATTTATATTAATGTATTGGAATCTGAGATCAAGTCTCGTTTCATATACATCAGAAAAGTTAATAACACTCATAGGGGCACCAGCTTCTATCTCTAAGAAGCAATTTAATCTTTAATTTCACTTTATACCTGTTTAATCACTCAATAAATTAATCAATAATCAGTCTCAAGAATTTTCCGTGAATTCGATACCTGTGCTTGAACAGACTCAGAATGAAATAAATTCTCAACAACTTCTCTTATTTTCACATATTTATTAAACGAAGTGATTAACAGACATTGCAGTAATTTCATTAATCATAAAATCAATCTTGTAAATGATACATTAACAATGTCAATATTTTTGGAACCAGGGTTAAACTGAGAAATGAATCTCTATCAGTTTGAGTTAACAGATTATGGAAACAACGCAAATTTATGGAGAAAGTTTACTAATTATGTGAAAAAGTCCTGGATTAATCTTAAGAAAATAAAAACGGAATTTTAATAAAAAGAAGAGTTATGTTAAGGGCTTCTTAATTTGCATCTGATTAGATATACAAATTATTATCGAACCTCAGATGTTTAATTCAGCAGATGAATTAAAGTTTGCAGCTCACGTGATTCCTCGGAGATGATGGTTCTTTCGTCGTCCTCAGCCCAAGATTTCGTGGACGTTAATATCTGCCCACAGATATTTTCAGGGTCCACATTTCGACCTTTAAATTCAAGCGGTCGAAGAGGCTGGATTCTGGGCTGTATGACCCACAGTTGAAACTGGGTTTGGAGCCCGATGATGACGACGTTTCTTCAGCGTGTGATGAACAGCTGCGCGTTGATTCCTCAGCTGCACCTTCTAAGAGGCCTTCGATAATAATTAATTAAGGATATCTAATCCGATCTCAAATTAAAGAGTTTTGGACTTTAGATAAAAAATAGTAGCTTCTGGTGGGTGCTTGGTCAAGAAAAATATTATAAAAATAAAGTCAAAATTAAAGTTTACATTCAAATTAAACAACGGTGATTTTACAGAAAGTTTAACAAAGAAAAAGAGATAAGTAAAAATTGGAGTTTAACTCCGATTAAGAATTGAGCTCAAAGAAATAGGAATTCCTAGGCATTTAAGAGAAAAAGGAAAAACATTAAAATACAAAGTTTCATAAACAAATTACAAGTTATCTGCTCTGTGCTCAGAAAAGCAACATGTGGTCGGAGTCTTTGTTCTTCCTTTGTTCTTCCTTTGTTGTGTGTAGACCATGGACAATAGAGAGAGATGGACGTCCAAAGAGATGAATCAGAGGCGAAGAGAAAGCCGAAAAAAAAAGAGAACCAAAAGAGGACGAAGCAGGGGTCTCTCTGTTATTTATAAGTTCCGTTGAGCTATCGCGGGCTTCCGGACTGACCGGAATCTCAGCCAATGAGAGTCCTTCGTGGGAGGCCCGATGAACCTTTAGTCCAATAACAAACAGTCTATTGTCGAGCTCTTTGGGATGAAGAGTTGTTGTCATGCAGAGATTGGCTGCTGGAGTCACATGGTTTTAGAGGCAAATTTCTGATACATTGGCATATACACACTTATGTATAACTAAACTAACCTTAGTGTATCTTATAAGCAGTGCTTCTAAATCAACATGCAGGAATAAACATCCATTTAAACATTAACATGCATATATACAGTATATATACTGTGTATATATATATATATATATATATATATATATATATATAAAATCACAGATTAATGCATTTCACACATATTATTGATTTTCCACATTAAAAACATCAGAGTCCATTTGCTTTTCATAGTTCTGAAAAGAAGAAGGTTTAGAATTGAGTTTGTAATAATGTACTTTAAAGTTCACGGGTAAAATCCAGCATGTCCCAGAGTTAAAGGAAATTTTATTGAGCTGTGGATCCATGTTTGGCCAGGTCTGTTGCATGTTTATGGGGGCAATAAAAGCAAAGCCGGACATTGGGGAAATTCCTTAGGCTGGTTTTAACAAAGGAATGGGATTTCAGCTGTGGCCTGGAGAGAAAATCCATTTTTTTTACTGTCTTACTCCTGATTGAAACAAAATGTCGTTAAGCAGAAGAATAATTATTGCTGAGCCAAAGTGAGATGATGCTACAATGGCTCAAACACTTGTTACGAATTTTGCCATGAAGAACCTTGATAGAGAAGAGGAAGTTATGCAAAAACTGTTAATTGTTGATCTGTTAATTGATAATCAGATTGATTTAATTTCCCTTACAGAGACTTGGTTAGGACAAGAGGATTATGTTGGTTTAAATGAATCAACTCCCTCTGGTTATTTAAACTGTCAAAATCCCAGAAGTTCTGGTCGTGGAGGAGGAGTAGCAACAATTTACCATTCCATATTACTAGTTAATGTAAAGCAAAAAACATGTTATAATTCCTTTGAGGGCCTGGTCCTCAGTGTTGGGCACTTTAGCAATTTCAGGTTAAACCCAATTTTATTTGCCATAGTTTATCGTCCCCCATCAACCTATTCAGAATTTTTATCCGAATTTGCTGATTTCTTAGCTGATTTAGTGCTGAAATCTGATAGAATAATTATAGTAGGGGACTTTAATATACATGTGGATGTAGATAGTGACTGCCTTAATGTGGCTTTTAATTCAATATTAGACTCGATTGGGTTTTCTCAGAAAGTAGGAAATTCTACTCATTACCTCCACCATACATTGGACCTTGTTCTGACATATGGCATAGAAATAGAAAATCTTGTAGTGTCTCCTCATAACCCTGTACTGTCAGACCATTGTCTGTTAACCTTTGATTTTACTATTTCTGACTATTTGGCTCCTAAAGAAAAATATTATCACAGTAGATGCCTCTCAGATGATGCTGTCTCCAAATTTATGCAGATTGTTTCCTCTATGCCATGTGTCAACACAACAGAAATAAGCTATAGACAGCTTGCTCCTTCTGTAATTGATAACATGGTGGATAGTGTTTCAGCTTCTCTGCATCAGGCTCTAGACTTGGTGGCCCCCTTAAAAAAGAAAAAGTCTAATCAGAGATTTTTAACTCCTTGGTTCAACACAGAAACTCGTAGCTTAAAACAGAAGACTCGTCAATTAGAAAGAAAATGGCGCTCTACTAATTTAGATGAAATCTATTTAGCTTGGAGAAATCATCTTTTAATTTATAAAAAATCTCTTAGAAAAGCTAGAACGAGTTATTACTCTGCATTAATAGAAGAGAACAAGAATAATCCCAGGTTTCTTTTCAGTACTGTAGCCAGGTTGACAAAGAGTCAGGACTCTGTCAATCCTAGCATCCCCTTAGAGCTTACTAGTCAGGACTTTATGAACTTTTTCAATAATAAAATTTCATCCATCAGAGATAAAATCAATCAATCAGATTCTTCCCACAGTTAACTTAAATACTGTAACTACTACAACTCCTTCTATTGATGTCTGTCTTGATGAGTTTACTCCAATCGACCTTTGTGAGTTAGACAAAATAGTTTCCTCATCCAAACCTTCAACTTGTCTTTTAGACCCTATTCCTACCAGGTTATTTAAAGAAGTCTTCCCACTTATTGGGAGCTTTATTCTTCATATAATCAATTCTTCATTGACTTTAGGCCATGTACCGCAGGCTTTTAAAACGGCTGTAATTAAACCCTTACTCAAAAAGCCAACGCTAGATCCAGGAGCTTTAGCTTTAGATAGACCAATCTCTAATCTCCCTTTCATTTCAAAAATCTTAGAAAGAGTTGTTGCTACGCAATTATTTGACCACCTGCAGGGAAATGGTTTACTTGAAGAGTTTCAATCTGGGTTTAGAATCCATCATAGTACTGAAACAGCCTTAGCGAAGGTCACTAACGACCTCCTCATTGCATCTGATAATGGACTAGTTTCTGTACTTGTCCTTTTAGATCTTAGTGCAGCTCTTGATACTATTGATCATAATATTCTACTTGATAGATTAGAACACTATGTTGGACTTAATGGAACTTCATTGCAGTGGTTTAGATCTTATTTATCTGATAGGTTCCAGTTTGTTCATGTAAATGATGAGTTTTCTTTCAGCTCAAAGCTTAGTCATGGAGTTCCACAGGGATCTGTGCTAGGCCCTACTCTTTTTAGTTTATATATGCTTCCGTTAGGCAACATTATTAGAAAGCACTGTATACATTTTCATTGTTATGCAGATGACACACAATTATACCTGTCAATGAAGCCAGATGATACTAATCAATTAGCCAAGTTAGAAGCCTGTCTTAAGGAAATCAAAGCTTAGATGACTTGTAATTTCCTGCTATTAAATTCAGATAAGACTGAAGTCATTCTTGTTGGTCCAAAAAACCTTAGAAATTCCTTTCCAAATCAAACTTTCAGTTTGGATGCAGTTACTCTTTCTCTTAATAGCTCTGTGAGGAACCTTGGAGTTATTTTTGATCAGGATTTGTCCTTCAATTCACATATTAAATTTGTTTCTAAGACTGCCTTCTATCATTTGCGTAATATTGCCAAGATTAGGAGCATCTTGTCTCAGAGTGATGCTGAGAAGCTGATCCACGCTTTTGTTAGCTCGAGATTAGATTATTGTAATTCTTTATTATCAGGCTGTCCTAAAACATCTTTAAAAAGTCTTCAGCTGATCCAAAATGCTGCAGCAAGAGTTTTAACAGGTACTAGAAAGAGAGATCATATCTCTCCGGTTCTGGCCTCCCTTCATTGGCTTCCCATAGAGTTTAGAATTAAGTTTAAAATCCTTCTTCTTACTTACAAAGCTCTAAATAATCAGGCTCCTTTTTATTTAAAAGATCTGATACTACTGTATCATCCTAACAGAGCACTACGCTCCCAAAATGCAGGATTACTTGTAATACCTAGAATCTCCAAAAGTACAATGGGAGGCAGAACCTTCAGTTATCAAGCTCCTCTCCTGTGGAATCAGCTGCCAATCTGGATTCGGGAGTCAGACTCGATCTCTGTTTTTAAGAATAGGGCTAAAACCTACCTTTTTGATATAGCCTACAATTAGGGAGGGATCATGTGTTTCTGAACCCTCCCTTAGTTATGCTGCTAATAGGTTTAGTCAGCCGGGGGACCTCCAGTAATGCACTGGGCCTCACTCCTTTCCTCACTCTCTATGAAATATTTTTTTTTTTTTGCTGGTCATTAACATTTGTTTGTTCTCTCCCATAGATTGAGTCCCCATCGTGCTGTTTGCTCTCTACATGTCTGTTCTTTTCTTCTTCTCTATCCCCTCACCCCGCAGCCAGTCGCAGCAGATGACTGCCCCTCCCTGAGCCTGGTTCTGCTGGAGGTTTCTTCCTGTTAAAAGGGAGTTTTTCCTCTCCACCGTCGCCAAGTGCTTGCTCACAGGGGATCGCCTGATTGCTGGGGTCTTTCTGCAACTGTGGGGGTTCCCCCTACAGTTGATAGTGCTATGAGATGACTGTTGTTGTGAAATGGCGCTATATAAATAAAGTTGAATTGAATTGAATTGAATTGAAAAAGTACTGAATCATTGAACAGTTAGTTGGACGTGTGCATTCAAAAGGTTAGAGAAGGTCAAATTAAGTTAAACTGTAAAGGGCTTTAAATTATCACAATAACTCATTTGTCTTTGTACTCCTCACTTTCATGCATAATGGCCTATTCGTGAAACCACCATTATGTATATTTTCCATAATCCTTGGCCTTTCTACTCAATTGTGTGTTAAATTGTGTGTCTGCACTCTGCATTCTTATTTACATAGTTGCACTTGCGTAGCCATTACCATACCTGTGCAATTTTTACTCTTATTTTTATTTTCATTTATTTTTATTTCAGTCGTATGTTAATCATGTCCTCAATAACCGTGTTTTAGCCAATCCTTCCCACTTACTTTATTGTGCAGTAGCCTGGTAGAGCACTCACAATTTTGTTGTACTGTACTACTGTACAATGACAATGAAGCCTATTCTATTATAGTGCATTTTAGGTGCATCTTGAAATTTTGCCAGAGGGCTGAGTGTCCCTGTCTTTTTGCGAGTAGTGTACGTTCTTTTACAGGTGTAGATATCAGACTCATGATGAGACCTTTTCAGAAGAAGAAACAATCTGTCTTCTGTTTGTTTGTTGTGTCAGTTTGTTTTTTCTCTTTGTCCCCCCCCCCCATTCCCCATTCCCCCCGTGTCGGGTCTCTCATGGGTTAAACAATTTAAATTATTTAAAGTTATTACAAGATGGCCGACTGCAGGAAGTGCTGAGCACAGTTAAGCTGACCTCTTCGCCAAAATCTCCCAAATTATGCCATTAAACTTAGTTGGAGAAGTGACCAACTAACTCATAACAAACTGGATTCGCCTGTTGATGAGCCAATAGAGGATTTGCAATCCTATATTGAAGCACATACTACAACAACGTCATGCCTGGCAGCAAACCGGCGTCCAAACCCACCCGGACTAAACCAAGCTCGAGCGAAATGGATGATACTCCACCCTGTGACATTAGTGAGTCCATAATGTCTATTAAATGCCAACTTAAAAAGCTTGACTTACTCGATCAGCTGACAACTGATATTAATGAACTAAAGCAAGCCGTGGAATTCAACAGTTCACTGATCGAGGTGCTAAAGGCTGATAATGTGTCATTCAGGCTTGAAGTCAACGACCTCAAATGTCTGACAGCCGAACTCCAAAAAGATAAACTTATCATGGCAAAAAAAATACTTGACCTGCAATGTTGGCGCATGAGGGATAATATTATACATGGACTTCCAGAAGTAAAAAATGAAACTCACCAAAAATCAGAAGAGCTTCTAAAGTCAGTCCTAGTCAACGAGTTGAGAATGAAGCCAGAGGAGGCCAGGGCTATTCGCTTCTCCAGAGTGCATCGCCTCGGAAGGCCCAAAGGTGACCAAGAGAGGAGGCCCGTCCTATTGTGGCCAAAACCACCGATTCCAAGATGGAAGCTGACATAATGTCCAAGGGTAAAGAGCTAAAAGGTACCAACTACTCCATTGTGGTGACACTAGACACAGTGGGTGGACATTCTTCTCACACCCAGAAGCAGGAAGAGGGGCAGAACAATGGACTGTTATGTATACGTCCCCAGACGACGGAGAAGACATCCGGGCGCCAGCTGGTCATGCTAATGATGTGTATTGACTGATATGTATATCACTACGCTAATGTGCCATGCATTCTCTCTGTCTGTATAACTGAGCTTGTTATACATGCCTCAGCAACGCAGAAACTCTCCTACCAGACACACAGCCCCAACAGGCAATGCTGGGGTCCACAGGCTGTATTTATGTTAGAGGGTAAATAAAGAACCTGTGTTGACCTATGTTCGTGCCTCGCCTCCACATCCTTTCCTTACACCCTCTACACCATCAATGATCAATTTCCACTTGAGATCATGAGCAGACGGAGGCTGCTCTACCCGATTATGATGGAGTCAAGAAATAGTAAAAGGAATGCTCGTCTGTTCACTGATAAACTTTACATTGATGAAAAACTGTATAGGAATCCTCAGATCACATATTGGCTAACTGGAGGTGACCAAAACATCACTGCTGAACCTTAGGAGGAGCCACTGGCACTTTAGCACGCTGCCTCTCTAGCAGTGTAAACAGACGCGTGATGATGACATCATCAACGCGTCCCGCTGCCATGACAACTGATGAGCTTGAAAGACTGTCAGTGATCTACTTTCTCTTTGACTCACTTTCCCTCTTCCTTCTATCTCCCCCTCTTATCCGTAAATTCATTTTGCTTTGGGAACTGGCCTAAATTCTGCTCGGTTGACTGGGTAGTGTCACATTCCCCTTGCGCTTTTATGCAGCGCACGGAGGATTAAAGACTAAAACCCAAGCACAGGGGACGGTAGTGTCTTTATTGAACATAGAGGGATACAGTCCAAGCAAACAAATGAGCAAACCAGTACAAAAAGGGGAAACACTAGGATTATGCTCTGGACATCCCGCAGCTCCAGGTAAGTATGATAACTAGTGACTAAAGGCACTGCAGACAGGACTGCCAGCGGGAAAACTAATGAGAGGACCCAGGTGGGACTGGAAACTAGAGAAAGTACTAGAGTACTCACCAAGCCGGGAATAGGGCGGTCCGGGGTGATAATCCCAGGAGCAAACACGCAGAGGCACGCTGAGGGTAGAACAGGTGACTGTGCAGCAATAATTCAGCAATCACTACTGGCCGGGCAGAGCTTAAATAATCAGACTCTAATGGCCAGAGTGATCGCCGGTTTGAGAGTGCATGAGTGTGTGTGTGTGTGTGTGTGTGTGTGTGTGTGTGTGTGTGTGTGTGTGTGTGTGTGAACCTGAGCAGGGCGAGCAGATAATGACAGATTGGGATCACCTGTCAGTAGGAGAGGGAGGCGTGGCTGTCAGCAATAAACATACCCAAAACCAAACATAGATGAAGGAATAATTACAATTCACTCAGACAATGATCAGATGGCCAAGAAAAAATGAGGAGCACCAAAGATAAGATAAGATAAGATAAGATAAGATAAGATAAGATAAGCCTTTATTAGTCCCACAATGGGGAAATTCCAGGATTGCAACAGCACAGGGATAGCAACACTCAGAGCAATAATTTAGAAGATAAGAAAATAAGAGCCATCAATATATATATGTACACATACACTACCGTTCAAAAGTTTGGGGTCACTTAGAAATTTCCTTATTTTTGAAAGAAAAGCACTGTTTTTTTCAATGAAGATAACTTTAAACTAATCAGAAATACACTCTAATATCTAATATACATTGCTAATGTGGTAAATGACTATTCTAGCTGCAAATGTCTGGTTTTTGGTGCAATATCTACATAGGTGTATAGAGGCCCATTTCCAGCAACTATCACTCCAGTGTTCTAATGGTACAATGTGTTTGCTCATTGCGTCAGAAGGCTAATGGATGATTAGAAAACCCTTGTGCAATCATGTTTGCACAGCTGATGGACTTGAGGTGGGGCAGGACCAGGCGCTCAAAGGACTTCATGACTACAGAGGTGAGCGCTACAGGTCTGTAGTCGTTAACTAACTAACTAACTAACTAACTAACCTGCACTTATATAGCGCTTTTCTAGTCACAAAGACCACTCAAAGCGCTTTCACTAGTACTAACCCTCTATTCTAAGGGCCTATAGGAAACAGATATCTAGGGACAATTTAGAACAATCAATTAACCTAACATGCATGTCTTTGGATTGTGGGAGGAAACCGGAGCCCCCGGAGTAAACCCACACAGCACAGGGAGAACATGCAAACTCCATACAGAAAGGTTCCAACCCCTGCCAGCCTGGGGATTCGAACCAGGAACCTTCTAGCTGTAAGGCAACAGTGCTAACCACTGCACCACCATGCTGCTGTTAAGTCCAGTGATCCGTGGCTTCTTGGGGACAGGGATGATGGTGGAGGATTTGAGGCAGGACGGCACGTGGCATAGCTTAAGGGAGGTGTTAAAAATGTCTGTGAAGACAGGAGCCAGCTCTTTCGCACAGTGTCTCAGGGTGGAGGGAGACACACCGTCCGGACCGGGGGCCTTGCGCGGGTTCAGTCTGGAGAACTGTTTGAGCACGTCCTGCTCACTGATGACAAGGGCAGGGGGGGAGGAGGGGGGCGCCTTTGATGAAGTAGGGATCGTGAAGGCTGTGGAGCAGGAGGGAGGGGGGGAGTTGGACACAGATGACGAGGTGTCAAAACGGGCATAGTGTTGGGACAGTCTTTGACAAAGGGCTTTGTCATCCTGACCTTTAGGAGCCTGAGGCCGATAATTGGTGATTTGCCTCAGTCCTCTCCACACAGAAGCCGAGTCATTAGCAGTGAACTGCTGCTGGAGTCTCTCAGAATACACAGATTTAGCTCTCCTCAGCTCTCTGTTAAACCGATATTTAACCTCCCTGTAGCAGCCCCTGTCTCCACTTTTCAGCGCTGCTTCCTTCTCCTTCCTGATCTGTCTGAGCTTAGCAGTGAACCAGGGCTTATCATTAGAGTACCTCACCCTGGTGCGCGATGGAAGAATGCTCTCCTCACAAAAGTGGATATATGAGTTCACCTACTCTTCTCCCTTTATACCAACTCCTGCACCTCCAGCCACCAGTCTGTCAAGTTGATCAAGTTTGCGGATGACACCACCCTCATCGGGCTCATCTCCAACGGCGACGAGTCCGCCTACAGGAGAGAGGTGGCCCAGCTGGCGTCCTGGTGCAACAACAACAACCTGCAGCTGAACGCTCTGAAGACAGTGGAGATGATTGTGGACTTCGGGAAAGTCACAACCCCTCTGCCCCCCCTCACCCTCACAGGCTCTCCCATCACCACTGCTGATTCCTTCCGCTTCCTAGGCACCACCATCACCAGGGACCTCAAGTGGGAGCCGACCATCAGCTCCCTCATCAAAAAGGCCCAGTAGAGGATGTTCTTCCTGCGGCAGCTGAGGAAGCTCAAGCTACCCACCAAGATGTTAGTGCAGTTCTACACAGCCATCATCGAGTCCATCCTCACCACCTCCATAACTGTGTGGTACGCAGGAGCCACTGCCAGGGACAGACTAAGGCTGCAGCGCGTCATGCGCACTGCTGAGAAGGTGATCGGCTGCAAGCTCCCATCTCTCCCGGATCTGTACATCTCCAGGACCCGGAGGCGTGCTGGCCAGATCATAGCCGATCCCTCACACCCTGGTCACGTACTGTTTGCCCCTCTCCCCTCAGGTAGAAGACTTCGGTCCATCCCAACTAAAACCTCCCGTCACATGAACAGCTTCTTCCCCTCTGCCATCAGACTGCTGAACACTAAGTGACTTATTGACTCTCGTGCACTATGTACAGCAGCTCAACCAGACTCATGTCAATCATCACTGTTTTCTTCCTGCATTACCGACTGCACTATATGGTTCTCCACATTATCTGCTGCTCGCTAATATATTTAAACTGCTGACTAGTATTACTCACTCTTATTCTACACTTTATTGCATGTATAGTTTATTTCTTTTATTTTATCATGTTTAATGTTGCAGCATTGCACCGAGACAAATTCCTAGTTTGTGTACTACATGAACAATGGCAATAAATCTGATTCTGATTCTGATTCTGATTCTGAAAACAGTTTAGCTGGTTAGAGAAGCTATAAAACTGACCTTCCTTTGAGCAGGTTGAGTATCTGGAAAAAATTATTATTTCAAATACAAATCATTATTTCTAACCTTGTCAATGTCTTGACTATATTTTCTATTCATTTTACAACTGATGGTGGTAAATAAGTGTGACTTTTCATGGAAAACACAAAATAATTGTCTGGGTGACCCCAAACTTTTGAATGGTAGTGTAAATATATACATTGGGGGAAAAAGTATTTAGTCAGCCACCAATTGTGCAAGTTCTCCCACTTCAAAGATGAGAGAGGTCTCCAATTTTCATCATTGGTATACCTCAACTATGAGAGACAAAATGAGAAAAAAAATCCAGAAAATCCCATTGAAGGATTTTTAATGAATTAATTGGTAAATTCCTCGGTAAAATAACTATTTGGTCAATAACAATAGTTCATCTCAGTACTTTGTTATTATACCCTTTGTTGGCAATGACAGAGGTCAAACGTTTTCTGTAAGTCTTCACAAGGTTTTCATACACTGTTGCTGGTATTTTGGCCCATTCCTCCATGCAGATCTCCTCTAGAGCAGTGATGTTTTGGGGCTGTCGCTGGGCAGCACGGACTTTCAACTCCCTCCAAAGATTTTCTGTGGGGTTGAGATCTGGAGACTGGCTAGGCCACTCCAGGACCTTGAAATGCTTCTTACGAAGCCACTCCTTTGTTGCCCGGGCAGTGTGTTTTGGATCATTGTCATGCTGAAAGACCCAGCCACGTTTCATCTTCAATGCCCTTGCTGATGGAAGGAGGTTTTCACTCAAAATCTCACGATACATGGCCCCATTCATTCTTTCCTCTCCACGGATCAGTCGTCCTGGTCCCTTTGCAGAAAAACAGCCCCAAAGTATGATGTTTTCACCCCCATGCTTCACAGCAGGTATGGTGTTCTTTCTCCTCCAAACACGACAAGTTGAGTTTTCATCAAAAAGTTCTATTTTGGTTTCATCTGACCATATGACATTCTCCCAATCCTCTTCTGGATCATCCAAATGCTCTCTAGCAAACCTCAGACGGGCCTGGACATGTACTGGGTTAAGCAGGGGGAAACGTCTGGCACTGCAGGATGTGAGTCCCTGGCGGCATAGTGTGTTACTGATGTAGCTTTTGTTACTTTGGTCCCAGCTCTCTGCAGGTCATTCACTAGGTCCCCCCGTGTGGTTCTGGGATTTTTGCTCACTGTTCTCGTGATCATTTTGACCTCACGGGGTGAGGGGTCCTCACTTCCGCCTCCCAAAGAGAGCAGACGCTTTTTTCCTTCTCTCCAGCTCTGACTTTTTTTCTCCTTCCTCCCCTAACTGACTGGATCCCAGCTTGCTATCGTCTCTCTGCATGTCTCTACTGCTGATTATCGAACGAAATTATGGATTTAATAAGCTGGGCTTTGAACGCAATTGACACTATTTTTTCAACGAGGAAAAGTTCCCCGGGGGAGGTAGTTTGCCTCGCAGGAACTGCGGCTGCGGGCTATTTGAGGGACACAAGTAATTGGAAACTCTTGTGCCTGTCTGATCTCTCTATCGAAGATGTCGAAGATTTATACATCTTCGTAGCAATGGTCATCGGGATCGTTCTGATTGGATCTGGGATTGTCCTGGTGTACCGTAAATTGATGAAGATGGACGTAGCCTATCAAAATGCTGGCCAGGCGAGGCTTAACCATCAAATTGAACAAATGGGGAGGACTCTGACAGCGGCTAATGGAGAACTGTCTAGGAAAATGGATTACATCATGATCACGCTGAGAGCCGTCCATGAAGAATTCAACGTCCAGCACTGAAGGATTAAAGTACTGAATCTGTAAGAGAATATAAAGTCTTTTTCTCTGGGATCAGTACTATTCGACTAACCTGACCTGCCCTCACACAATGTCCTCCAGATTATCTGCAGTTTTTTGTTTCCAAAACATTTGAGCTGCATTGACTCTATGGACAGCCAGCTGCCTGGCCCAAGGACAAATGCCAGCCGCTAGACAAAACATCTCCTGCCGAAGAGACTTTGTTGTTATTAACTGATATAAACACCTCCACTCAACACTACACCCACACTGACTCAATAAACTGATGAGAAGATCATTCACTCACTGCTCCCTTTGTGTCTTTGTGTACATTCTTGTCTGCTAATTGTGCATTGAGGGCTTTTTTTCTTGTAATCATAATATTGATCATATATGACCGGTATTCTGACAATCAATGGTTTTTTGCTCTTTCCTATTGTGTTATCCTTTTCTTCCCTATGCATCCTGTACCCATCTGATGACAGGCGCGTTTCGACGCTGCCGCGTCACCAGAAATGCAGGTCGTTTTCTGTGTCAAGTCAAATCCCTCGTATGTTATCAGTTGTTTACTGTTAATGTACTTGGCAATAAATCCTTTTCTGAGTTCTGAGTTCTGAGTTCTGAGATCTTGCATGGAGCCCCAGATCGAGGGAGATTATCAGTGGTCTTGTATGTCTTCCATTTTCTAATAATTGCTCCCACAGTTGATTTCTTCACACCAAGCTGCTTACCTATTGCAGATTCAGTCTTCCCAGCCTGGTGCAGGTCTACGATTTTGTTTCTGGTGTCCTTTGACAGCTCTTTGGTCTTGGCCATAGTGGAGTTTGGAGTCTGACTGTTTGAGGTTGTGGACAGGTGTCTTTTATACTGATAATGAGTTCAAACAGGTGCCATTAATACAGGTAACGAGTGGAGAACAGAGGAGCCTCTTAAAGAAGAAGTTACAGGTCTGTGAGAGCCAGAAATCTTGCTTGCTTGTAGGTGACCAAATACTTATTTTACCAAGGAATTTACCAATTAATTCATTAAAAATCCTTCAATGTGATTTTCTGGATTTTTTTTTTCTTATTTTGTCTCTCATAGTTGAGGTATACCTATGATGAAAATTGGAGACCTCTCTCATCTTTTAAGTGGGAGAACTTGCACAATTGGTGGCTGACTAAATACTTTTTTGCCCCACCGTAAATATATACAGTATATACACAGTACGGAGCATTGTAGCTACATGGAATAAACAGCATAACCGTCTATTTAGTTACCCCACATAGTATGAATATGTACCCATACATATTGTCACCCTCTGTAGCGACTGATATTGTCCTAGTTGTATACTAGTTGCACTTTTGCATTCAATACTATTAGGTCGTCATGTTTTTTTGCTATCTCTGCATGCAGCCCTGCTTAGGTTCTAAAGTCTGACAGCTGTAGGTAGGAAGGACCTGCGAAACCTCTCGGTCACGCACCTAGGATGATGTAGCCTACTGCTAAATGAGCCCCTCAGTGTGTTCAGTATGTCCTGCATAGGGTTGGACTCAGACTCCAACAGAGATGACAGCTTAGCCACCATCCTTCTCTCTCCTATCTCCTCCACTGGGTCAAGGCGCTGCCCCAGGACAGCTAGCTTTTTTGATCAGTTTGTTCAGTCTCTTCCTATCGGCTGCTGTGATGCCACTGCCCCAGCAGACCACTCCAAAAGTGATGGCTGATGCCACCACCGAATCATAGAAGGTCTTCACCAAAAGACCTGAGCCTCCTCAGTAGTAGATACAACAGAACAAGGCTAAGCAGTAAGACACAATATGGAACTCAAAAGATAACATAAAACACAGATGACTAAGAAGTAGGAAGCTGCCATGAAGCCGAGCTCAGGAGGAGCCCGGTTCATGACAGGTAGGTCTGCTACCTGGTGCGATGAGGCCAGTATCTAGCTCCTTTTCCACTAGTACCCACTCAGCCCTACTCACTTCGACTCGACGCGCTTTGTAGGCTTTTCCATTAGTACCTGATACCAGGTACCTTTTTCATACCCACTCCACTGTGGTTCTAACCGTGCTGAGTCGGGCTGAAAATGTAATGTTAACAGACTGCAGGCCACTGATTGGTCAGGGCGTAACGTCATCAGAGCGCCGTCTTCTGCAGAATCTACTACCGCCATTTGAAAAAAAGTTAGTTCAGCGAGTAAACACGGTCAGTGAGTAAAGACGGTATTAATAGAGATGGCTTCACAGGTTTCGCGTAAATGTACCCCGTGGTCCAACGAAGAGGTGCAGATTTTTCTGTGCTTGGTGGCTGACGAAAGTATCCAGAGCGAGTTAGATGGAGCGACCTGCAATAAGAAAGTGTACCAGGAGGTCTCCGAGCAAATGGCAGCCCAAGGATACAATCGGACTGCAAAACAATGCAGGAAAAAACTCAAAAAATTGAAAAGTGATTACCGGGCCATCAAGGACCACCGTGGTTGAAGTGGGGTGAACTGAAAGGACTGGAAGTGGTTCAACCAAATGGACGCGATACGGACATAGGCTGGCCAGCAATGGCAGAGAGACTGTGGTCGACCTGGCCACGGCCACGTCATTGTTGCAAACCATGGATGGTGAGCGTTTTGTGATATTGTGCATCTTTTCACTGATTTATCCTACTGGTAGCAAGCTCATTTGGTTTTTTTGAGCAATAACAACACTGTTCTATCTTGGGTAACGAGTGTTAGCGAGGAGCGCTAGCTAGCTAGCAGCAAACTGCTGATTCGAGCTTGCTTTGTCTGAAGTATTCGCTTATAAGAGCAAAACGCTGAAATACGCCAATTCTGTTTAAAAACTTTTGTGTACGTGTTGCACTTTGGTACTGTGCTTTACGTTGTGTGTATTTTCTTTCTAGAATCAGTTTCCACATGTTAGGGGTCCGCCTCCCTCATGACTCCCCTGGACTCTCCTGCGTCTGTCGCAGCACCAGCATCAGAACCGACACCGATGCCAGCCGCATCACCAGCTCCATTACCATCTTGCACGACAAGTTCAAGTGTTAGTAAGGCACAATAAACAGAAGATTAACACCTGGTTGTGTTTAGGGATACAGGTCAAGTGGACCCCAGGATCCAAAATCTAAACTAAATACAAGTGCATTTTCAAACAAGTGATTTACAAAGTGATTCATATAATTTCCTATAGCCTCATAATAATAAATTGAAAATGTCCTTGTACATGTACTGAGTGGATTCTGGGGTGCTCACTTGTCAGGGGTCCACAACCTGGTCCCATTATTTTTAGCTGTGGTGGAGGAAGTACTGTTATAATTCTTTTTGTGGAAAAACTGATGTAGCACATGAACTCCCTTTTGAATGTACTGCAGTCAACGTGCAACATTGAAATCATCCATGTCAGCTGACTGTATTAACTCATTCAGATTTCTGAGGCCACAATAAAAACAAATTCTTTTAAACATAACCTGGCACTTACAAAATCTGCTCTACTGAGGCGCAGCAACATGACAGTTGTACTTAAATACAATAACGCATAGTCACATCCCACCACTGGCTTTCACAGGTTTATTTCTCTAATATATGTTTTGAACTTGCTTTAACTAACCATGATCCATTTCAGTCTTTCATCTAACTAACTAACTAACTAACCTGCACTTATATAGCGCTTTTCTTGTCACAAAGACCACTCAACGTGCTTTCATTAATACTAACCCTCTATTCTAAGGGCCTATAGGAAACAGATATCTAGGGACAATTTAGAACAGCCAATTAACCTAACATGCATGTTTTTGGCATGTGGGAGGAAACCGGAGAAATCCCGGAGTAAACCCACGCAACACGGGGAGAACATGCAAACTCCACACAGATCACTGTTGGTCGGGGGCTGGGATCGAACCCACGATCCCACGATCCCCACAATCCCCTGGCCAAGGGTAAACTGTGCTGCCGCAGTGCTAACCACTGCGCCACCGTGCAGCCCCAAGATCTAGCCAAGAGAAAAAGGAGCTACCCCACAACTGACCTTGCAACTGTCTTTGTCCAGATGCATGGTGATGAGGTGAGGCTCCATGTACAGCAGCTCGAACAGCCCCTGCAGCACATGAAAGAGGTTGTAGCTGACGCACGTGACGCAAGGGAGCAGGAAGCCGCCTTCCGAAGGGAGGAGATGGCACAAACTGCTGCCTTCAACCAAGCTTTCCTGGCTGAATTTGGCAGGCTTGTGGATGCGCTGAGAGGCTGGCATGTGTAACCTGTTCTCCTCACCCCAGTGTGTTTTTTTTAAACTTGTGTATGTACTTGGGCTGCTATAATAAACCAGTAGTGTTTGCATCATAACTGTGGTTTGTCTGTTATGACACTGGTGTGAAAAGAGTCAATACACAGCCTCTCTTTTGACCAAATTCTGCTGTACATCAGGTTAGGTGTCTGTAGCACATTACCAATTTACTCAGTAGTTTTAGAAAAAAAAAGATTTGCAGACAATTGTATTGGAGTATATTATAGAGCAGTTTTGTACCAACAAATCGCTGTGCTACATTTATTAGTATTTCATAATAATGGGATAGGGTTAAATGGGATATTACATGTTTCAACACATGATTCATAAGTCTGTTAACAGACTTACATCAAACCAAAAGTGAATCATCCAGCTGCTGCATTTTTTGCAGACGGCTTCTCCTATGTTTTAGCATTTAATTACACTTACCTTCACAGATAACACTTATAAATAATTGTAGATGTATCTGAAAAGAGTACAAAATTGTACTTTTTGAAAAGAAGGGTTGGTAGACCATTTTACTGGGAGTACATTATGGAGTCCAGTGACGTAAACATCCTATAAAAGTTGTGGGAACAGTTTTGTACCTACAAATTATAGTGCTAGATTTATTAGTTTTTCATAATAATGGGATAGGGTTAAATGGGAATATAACATGTTTCAACATATGATTCATGTCTGTTAACAGACTTGCATCAAACCAAAAGTGAATTGTCTAGCTGCTGGATTATTTGTAGAGGGCTTCTCCTGTGTTTTAGCATTTACTCACTCTTACCTTCATAAATAACCATTATAAACAACAGAGGAGACGTATCTGAAAAGGGTACAGAATTTTATTTTCAGAATACATTAGTTGGGCATGTGTATGCACATGAATGGGAAGGCAATGACAATGTCTAGTCATTATTGCCACACAAGTACTGCATCAGAGCATCTCCTACATCTCTGCCCTGCTCCTCTACACCCTGTGCCACTGCTGCCACCAGTTCAAGTGCTGCAGCTGCTGGATCATCCCATGTAGTGTCAAAAATCTCTCCATGACTTTCACACAGATTGTGCAGAGTACAAGAAGTAAGCACCATTGCTTTCTCCAGTTTGATGTAACAGCCATTCCTTTTCAGAAGACAGCGCCACCTTCCCTTCAGCCTGCCGAAAGCATTCTCCACAACCACCCGTACTCGATTGATGTTTTGGTTGTACATGTGCTGTTCTTCTGTCAGTCGTCCAGTGTCATGGAATGTTTTCAACAGGCCAGTTTGCAAGGGATAAGATGAGTCTCCGAGGATGTAATAGCCCACACTTATTGCACCAGTGTTCCTGATGTGAGGTGGGAAGAGGGTTCCCCGGCTGGCTAACTCCCACAGTGTGGACAGTCTCAGCACCCTAGCATCATGCAAGCTCCCTGGAAGCCCTGCAAACACATTCCAGAACAGCCCCTTCCCATCAACAGCACCTTAAAGGATTATGGCGTGCCAGCCTTTACGATTAAAGTAGTCAGTGTGATATTGTTGTGGTCCTATGATGGATATGTGGGAGCCATTGATAGCACCAACACAGTGTGGGAGCCCCCACCTGTTCTCAATGTAGGCCAACATTTCTCTGAACCTCCCTTCATCAGGAAAATGGAGTTGTTCTGGTAGCAACAATGACTCTACTGCAGCGCAAAAGTCCTGCACACAGTTGTGATGCTGACTCCAAACAGATGGCCAATAATGCGGTACTCTGACCTGGTAGCAAGCTTCCACAGTGTAATAGCGACTCTCTTCTTTAGTGGCGCACATTGGTGGAATGTCGTATCTTGACACTCCATGGATGGACGCTATTTGTGGCACAAGTAGGTAAAAGTGTCCTCGGACATCTGGAAGTTCTGCAACCTCTCTGTGGTTGTGAAGCCGGGAACAGTGTTCTCCCACCATTGCGAGGCACGGTTTCATGTCCAGACCAATGGTTTGCAGCAATTATTTTGCAACAAAGCAGCCATCTGAAACACACACACACACACAGCATACATATTTGAATGCCTTTAATAGCAATAACCTTGCGCCATCACAATACTGTATGCACAATTAAAAGGACTGTAGCAAGCAATAGCATTCATTAACTTACCCTCATCCTCATCTGTCTTCGAGTAGTTTCCATCCTCACGGTTGCGGCTTCATATTCCGCTATGGCATCCAAAAGTCTCCTGTACTTTTCCACCGTGTTTTGTCTCAACGCACGTAGTCTTCTCTGGCTCTCATGTTTGGTCTTTAATGTGACAAAAAGCCACAGAGCGAACAGTGTGTAAATCTTCCCCTCGTAATTCTCCACTTTGTGTGTTGCTTGGGTGTCGTGTCCTTTACATCATGGGAGTGCTGCGCCGCCTTGCTGTAAAAAAAGTCCCACCAATCTCAAGCAATACTCTGGTGTAATGGAAACAAAAGCATTGTCATGGCACTCGCAGGGCCATCATCAGTCTCAGCTGCGTGCACACCTGCTGCCAATCGTCAGCGGGCTTTAAGAGCCGGACCTGTCAGCGGCTCAGCACGGAGCCGTCTGTCAAACTCCCGAGGACACGTCTCTTGTCTTCAGCCACGTCCTGGCTCTTCCTCTAACCACGAGCAACATATCGCAGCATGTAAGGTTAACCTTTACTCACCTTGTCAAGTTCCTCTCCCCTGTGCACAGGTGGATCTCCCTGGCGGCGGATTCTCTCTCCCCGGCGGCGGCTCAGCTCCACTCCAGCATCGGGGTAACTCTCTCTCCTCCTTGCACAGAGCCAGACGCTCTCTCCCTGGCCATCACCCTCAGGGCAAACCGGAGCCCAGCTTCATCACCTGCAAAAGTAAGCGACTGTCATTATAGCTCCTTCAGCACTGGTGCAGCATTAATGTCTCTGCTTTGTCTCCATAGGGTTGCCAGGCCAAACGGCGTCCTGCTCTGCCCCAGCATGAGTCCAGCACTTCACGCACCACATTGTACATACACGCACTCACACACAAGACACGGGTTTCTAATAAAAGGATAATTGTAATTCCCTCGAGTCTGTCTTCTGTCCCCTGGGTCCAGAATTATGTCAGTACAGCTCCGTCAGAGCGACCCAGCGGACAGCGTGCTAGCACGCCGTTTGAACACCTTAGACGCTCGAGTGGAACAATTGGCATACCAACAGAACGTTATCTTTACCCAGTTAACCCTAATTAACAGCCGGCTGGATCGTCTGGATGGACAGCAGACGTTCCCGCCAGCTTCCGGGGTCCCACCGGGCCCCACTAGTTCCCCACCTAGCCAGGCTAGTCAGGTCCCTTCGGCCTGTCTCACACCGGTGCCCACACCTGCACGCTTCAGTGGGAATCTCGGGGAGGCCCAGGGGTTTATTCTTCAATGTGAGATGGTTTTCCAGCGAGGACCAGGGGACTTTCCTATCATAGCAAAATAGTCTACATCGCTAACCTGCTAGAAGGTAGGGTGCTAGCCTGGGCCTATGCCGTTATGGCCAAGCCCAGTTATGCTAATTTAACATATCAGCGGTTTCTGGCCGATTTTCACGAGGTGTTTGATCACTCCGACTGGGACGCTGTTGTAACCCAGTGTTAAAAACGTGATTAAAAATATGAATGTCGATACCGCTTTAAGAAGGGGGGACATTCATTTCACAATGGGAGTAGATAGTTTAACGTGAATTAAATTATAAATATTGATACCGCTTTTAGAAAAGAAAAACACCCATTTCACAATGGGAATACATAATTTGAATATGAATATTTAAATAAATATATATTCATAAATAGTAAGAACATTTTCTAGAAGGTTCTGATAAAGTTCCTAGTATTGTGTGTTGATATTTTGAGTAACCAATGGTTGCGCCGTTGCTGGGTCACGCCACCCAATGGGTTAAGCGCTCTCTCCCTGGGTCTGGGATGACTTGCATTTTTGGCTCAGTCACGCCAGACACCGAAAGACACAGACAAGAGAGAGAGAGACGGTGCTTGGTGATATGGCGACGTTAGCGTGCTGGTAGCAGCCTTTACCTGGATAAAACCCTTGAAATTGGTAAGCCTAAACCAAAATGAGAAATGAGACATTGCGGTATTGCCAAATTCTAATGCCCCGTCTATTAATTTTAAGATTGGGATCCGGGGGCTGTCGGCGCTGTTAAGCGCGGGAACTCCATTGAAGCATGAGCCACTTGGCATGGTGAGTGCTATCTATTCATTGTGTACGGTATGTGGATGCTAACCGCTAGCTTAAAAATGCTAGCCGCCGATGCTAAATTCGGCTGGTTTTTCATTAGAAAAAGTCATTTTTCAAAGCTGTAACGGTTAGCAAAGGTCCCAGTTCCCTTGCCAATGATTGCTGCTTGATGATGAAAGTTATATCTGTGGTCTATGTGTGTTTAAAGTGCAAAATTGTGATAAATTGTTGTGCTAGATGTGATGTTAGCTTGGTGCAGCACATTGCACCAGTGTCCTGTGATGTCAGGTGCCTTCCAAATGCACTTGCTCATTGTTGTAGCACCATGTTGATGGGTTTGAATGGTAGATGTTTGTTTTATGCACATTTGTTGATTTGGGGAAATTGACTTAGATTATAGACTAAGCTCTTTGTCCATCCATCCATCCATCCATCTTCTACCGCTTTTCCGGAGGTCCGGGTCGCGGAGGCAGCAGTTCAAGCAGAGAAGCCCAGACTTCCCTCTCCCCAGCCACCTGCTCCAGCTCTTCAGAGGGGATACCAAGGCGTTCCCAGACTAGCTGGGAGACATAGTCTCTCCACCGAGTCCTGGGTCTGCCCCGGGGTCTCCTCCCAGTGGGACGTGCCTGAAACACCTCAAGTGGGAGACGTCCAGGAGGCATCCTAATCAGATGCCCATACCACCTCAACTGACTCCTTTCAATGTGGAGGAGCAGCGGTTCTACTCTGAGCCTCTCCCGGATGACTGAGCTCCTCACCCTATCTCTGAGGGTGAGTCCAGCAATCCTACGGAGAAAGCTCATTTCAGCCGCTTGTATCCGCGATCTCGTTCTTTCGGTCATTACCCAAAGCTCGTGACCATAGGTGAGAGTAGGAACGTAGATTGACTGGTAAATCGACAGCCTTGCCTTAGAACTAAGCTCCCTCTTCACCACAACAGACCGGTACAACGTCCGCATCACTGCAGATGCTGCTCCAATCCGTCTGTCGATCTCTCGCTCCATTTTCCCCTCACTCGTGAACAAGACCCCAAGATACTTAAACTCCTCCACTTGGGGCAGGAGCCTGTCCCCAACCCGGAGAGGACAATCCACCTTTTTCCGGCTGAGGACCATGGACTCGGACTTGGAGGTGCTGATTCTCATCCCAGCCGCTTCACACTCAGCGGCAAACCGTCCCAGCAAGAGCTGTAGGTCATTGCTGGATGAAGCCAACAGGACAACATCATCTGCAAACAACAGAGATGAGATCCTGTGGTCACCAAGTATGACACCCTCCATTCCCTGGCTGCGCCTAGAAATCCTGTCCATAAAAATTATGAACAGGACCGGTGACAAAGGGCAGCCCTGGCGGAGTCCAACTCTCACTGGGAATGACTCCGACCGAGTGTTGGCAATACGAACTAAACTCTCACAACGGTCGTACAGAGACCGAATAGCTCGTAACAACAAGCCCGATACCCCATACTCCCGAAGCACCCCCCACAAAAATCCACGAGGGACGCGGTCAAATGCCTTCTCCAAGTCCACAAAACACATGTAAACTGGTTGGGCAAACTCCCACGAACCCTCAAGAATTCTCGAGAGGGTAAAGAGCTGGTCCGATGTGCCACGGCCAGGACGAAAACCACATTGCTCCTCCTGAATCCGAGGTTCGACCAACGGCCGGACTCTCCTCTCCAGTACCTTGGCATAGACCTTCCCAGGGAGGCTGAGGAGTGTGATCCCTCTAAAGTTGGAGCACACCCTCCGGTCCCCTTTTTTGAAGAGAGGAACCACCACCCCGGTTTGCCATGCCAAAGGCACTGCCCCCGACCTCCACGCAATGTTGCAGAGGCGTGTCAACCATGACAGCCCAACAACATCCAGGGCCTTGAGGTACTCGGGGCGAATCTCGTCCACCCCCGGGGCCCGGCCACCAAGGAGATTTTTAACCACCTTGGCGACCTCAGCCCCTGTGATAGGCGAGTCATCCCCCTTGTCCCCAAACCCTGCTTCCTCTGTGGAAGGCGTATCAGTGGGATTGAGGAGATCCTCGAAGTATTCCTTCCACCGCCCGACGATATCCCCAGTTGAAGTCAACAGTGTCCCATCCGCACCATACACAGTGTGGACGGGGAGCTGCTTTCCCCTCCTGAGCCGCCGAACAGTTTGCCAGAATCTCTTTGAAGCCGACCGAAAGTCTTGTTCCATGGCCTCACCGAACTCCTCCCATACCCGGGTTTTTGCTTCAGCAACCACCCGAGCTGCACTCCGCTTGGCCTGCCGGTACACCTCAGCTGCTTCGGGAGTCCCACAAGCCAACCAAGCTTGATAGGACTCCTTCTTCAGCTTAATGGCCCCCCTCACCACTGGTGTCCACCACTTGGTTCGGGGGTTGCCACCACGAGATGCACCGACCACCTTGCGGCCGCAGCTCTGGGCCGCCGCTTCAACAACAGAGGTGGAGAACATGGCCCATTCAGACTCCATGTCTCCAGACTCCCTCGGAATGTGGTTGAAGTTCTTCCGGAGGTGGGAGTTGAAGACCTCCCGGACAGGGGTCTCAGCCAGACGCTCCCAGCACACCCTCACTATACGTTTGGGTCTACCAGGTCTGAATGGCTTCCTCCCCTGCCATCGGATCCAACTCACCACCAGGTGGTGATCAGTTGACAGCTCTGCACCTCTCTTTACTCGGGTGTCCAAGACATACGGTCGCAGGTCTGATGATACGATAACAAAATCGATCATCGACCTGCGGCCTAAGCTCTTTGTGTTCTGACCTATTTTATAGGTCAGGTTCTTTCTTTTTTTTTTTTTCTTTGGACTGGTTTGACCAGAGCGTGGATCTCCAAATCTGGATGGCGAGCCGAAGCCCGAACCCTGGAAACTGCTAGAGGTGACCCCACTGGTCACCTGGAACTGACAAAACAAGATCTGTGAATATTGTAAATATAATTTGGAGTATTTTGTTTTTATTTTTTCTATTTTATCGCGCTATGTATTTATTTTGTGTACATAATTGTAAATAATATACATAGTTGCAAGTTCCATATACGGCTGTGTATGTGTCGTCTGTTATTGCACCTCCCAGGCTCCTACGAACTCGGAGTCGGTCTGACCTGGCCCAATTATCCCTTCCCTCAGGTAGAAAAGTTAAGGTAAATACATTGTCATAACACACCTCTACCAAAAAGGGTACTACACCTAAAGTGAGTAGGGTGAGTGGGTGTTACCCAGTGATATTATACCCCGCAGGTATTTTACCCTGTGTGTTACAGTGGTACATATTGTTATTGTTACAAAATCTGGCGAGACAAGTAAGTGTCACAGGGTTACAACTGTATATTAGTGTGATACTGTACTTACCACCCGGTTGTTAAACCTTCGACAGGGTGGTAGGTCCTCTGCGGACTACGCGGTCGATTTCCGGGTGGTAGCCGCTGGGGTCGGGTGGGAGGATGCCTTGTTGTGCAGCATTTTTATCTGTAGCCTAAGCCCTAGTCTTAGAGACGAACTGGCTAGGTTGGATAAACCAGAGCGGCTTAACGAATTAATCTCTCTTACCATTAGTTTAGATAACAGGCTGAGGGAACGAGCAGCCGAGCGAAGAGCTTCCAGCTGCTCGAGCGTGCAGTTTTTTCGTTCCTCAGTCACCCCAGTTAGCTCTGCCCTCACCTGAAGTACTTCCGGGGCAGGAGGATATGGTAATTGGGCGCTCCAAGATTCCGCCTCCTGAGAAACAGCGCCGTAGGGAATTGGGGCTGTGTTTGTATTGTGGGAGTAGTGCACACGAGTTGGAGAATTGCACGAGTCGGCCAAAAGAGGAGGTCCGTGGGTCACAGTAGGGGGACTCACGGATGTGTCTCAGTCAAAACCCCTCACTAGCTGCCTCGTGCCCATCAGATTCATTCATAAACACACTGAATACCACTCATGCACAATTCCACTCATGCACTGATTGACTCGGGGGCTGAGCAGAGTTTTATATTAGGAGACCTGGCAACCAGGTTAGGGCTCCCCTGTCATACTCTCCAGCCACCGCTCAAGCTGATAGCCCTATCCAAAGCCCCTCTAACGACTATCTCTCAGCAGACCGCCCCGGTGTCGGTGATCATTTCTGGGAACCACCGAGAGGATCTACGCTTCCTGGTGCTGCCCTCCTCCACGTCCCCAGTCATCCTGGGCTACCTCTGGCTGCGGCTGCATAATCCATCTTTTGACTGGCAGACAGGAAACATGACATCCTGGAGTTCGTTCTGCCTCAGCGCGTGCCTGCAGTCCGCGACATGTGCCCCGTCGGTGTCTGTGGCCCTACGCGCCTCCCCCCCCCCCCCGGATCTGTCCAAGGTGCCAGCTGAATATCACGATCTGGGGGTGGTTTTCAGTAAGTCGTGGGCTCTGTCTCTCCCCCCCCCCCCCCACACCGCCCCATGACTATGCTATTAATCTCCAGGCTGGTGCCCCGCTGCCGTCGAGCTGTCTATACAGCCTGTCAGCTCCGGAGTGGGAGGCGATGGATACGTATATTAAGGAGTCGCTCAGCTCAGGGATCATCTGCCCATCCGGGCTACCTCAGCTTCTGTGTGGACAAATCCGTTCCCACCAAGACCATACGGCGTCACTCAAACAACAAACCCTGGATCAACCCTGAGATAAAAACACTTCTGAGAGAAAAGAAGAGGATCTTCAGGTCGGGGAACAGGGAGATGCTGAAGTCCGTACAGAGGGAGCTGAGGAGAAAGATCAGAGAAGGCAAGGACAGCTTCAGGAAGAAGATGGAGGACAAGCTGCAACAGAGCGACATCAGCGGGGTCTGGAGAAACCTCAAAACCATCTCGGGGCTCCAGAATACCTCCCCCCAGGCCACGGGGGGCAGGGAGTGGGCGAACAACCTGAATCTGTTTTTCAATAGATTTGACCAACCGCCCTCCCCCCTGTCTGCACAACAACCACTGCTGCCTCTAAGAAATCAAGTCCTGCTACCCACTCCCCACTCCACCGACACCCCCCCCACTCCCAACACACAGCCCCCCATCCTGACCCTGACCAAGACCCAGGTGAGGACGGAGCTGAGGAAGATCAAGGCGAGGAAGGCGTCGGGACCGGACGACATCAGCGCAAAGCTCCTCAAGTCCTGTGCAGACCAGCTGTGTGGGATTGTGACGTATATCTTCAACATGAGCCTGAAACTGGGGAGGGTACCACAGCTGTGGAAAACATCTTGTGTGGTACCTGTACCAAAAACTTCCCACCCCAAAGACCTGAACAGCTTCAGACCGGTGGCCTTGACGTCCCACTTGATGAAGACCCTGGAGAGACTGCTCCTTGCTCATCTCCGCCCCCTGGTGGAACCAGCGATGGATCCACTCCAGTTCGCCTACCAGCATGGCATTGGGGTGGAGGATGCGGTGATCTTCCTCCTTCACCGTTCTCTGTCCCACCTGGAGAAGCCCGGGAATATGGTGAGGATCATGTTCTTTGACTTCTCCAGTGCTTTCAACACCATCCAACCGATGATCCTGAAGGACAAGCTGCTGCGCGCAGGGGTGGACCAGCACCTGTCATCATGGATCCTGGACTACCTCACGAACCGGTCTCAGTTTGTGAGAACCCGGGACTGTGTTTCCGACACGATCATCAGTAGCACGGGGGCCCCCCAGGGAACGGTGCTGGCTCCCTTCTTGTTCACTCTTTATACTGCGGACTTCTCACACAACACAACACATTGCCATCTACAGAAGTTCTCTGATGACTCTGCGATCGTTGGTCTCATCTCCAGCGGAGATGAAGCTGAGTACAGAGGGCTTATCCAGGACTTTGTGGACTGGTGCCATCGGAACTGCCTCCAGATCAACGCGAGGAAAACTAAGGAGCTGGTGGTGGACTGCCGCAGGCATGGGCAGCCCCTCACAGCACCAGTAAATATACAGGGAACAGACATCGAGATGGTGACATCCTACAAGTACCTGGGTATTCATCTGAACAATAAACTAGACTGGTCACACAATACTGACGCACTCTACAAGAAGGGACAGCGCAGGCTGTTCCTGCTGAGGAGACTCAGGTCTTTTGGTGTACAAGGGGCGCTGCTGAAGTCATTCTATGACACGGTGGTGGCATCAGCCATCACTTTTGGAGTGGTCTGCTGGGGCAGTGGCATTACTGCAGCCGATAGGAAGAGACTGAACAAACTGATTAAGAAAGCTAGCTCTGTCCTGGGGCAACGCCTTGATCCGATGGAGGAGATAGGAGAGAGAAGGACGGTGGCTAAACTGTCATCTCTGCTGGAGTCCGAGTTCCACCCTATGCAGGACATACTGGATGCACTGAGGAGCTCATTTAGCAGCAGACTACATCATCCCAGGTGCACAACCGAGAGGTTTCGTAGGTCCTTCCTACCAACGGCTGTCAGACTGTACAACCTAAGCAGGGCTGCTCGCAGAGATAGCAAAAAGACGTAACAAACTAATAGTTTTTTTTTTTTTTTTTTTTTTTTTTAAATGCAAAAGATGCAATAGACTTACACAATGGTCCTCTCCGGCATACAACTAGGAACATACCGGTCGCTATGGAGGGTGAGAATATGTATGGGCACATAATCATACCATGTAGGATAACTAAATAGACGGTTATGCTGTTTCATCCCACCTAGCAACAATGCTCTGCACTGTGTGTGTTTATATATTTACATATTTATTCCATCTAGCTACAATGCTCTGCACTGGGTGTGTTTATATTTATATATCTATATATTTATTCCATCTAGCTACAATGCTCCGCACTGTGTTTTTATATATCTACATATTATTCCATCTAGCTACATTGCTCCGCACTGTGTGTGTTTATATACTTGCATATTTATTCCACCTAGCTGCAATGCTCCATACTGTGGGTGTTTATATATTTACATATTTATTCCATCTAGCTACAATGCTCTGCACTGTGTGTTCATATATTCATATATTTATTCCATCCAGCTACAATGCTCTGCACTGTGTGTCTGTGTGTGTGTGTGTATATACAGTATATATTTTATAGTAATATGTACATATGTATATTAGCTGCTCTTGCTTGCTTGTTTTTTCTTGCCTTCTGATTGTTGCTCTGAGTGTTGCTATCCCTGTGCTGTTGCAATCCTGGAATTTCCCCGTTGTGGGACTAATAAAGGCTTATCTTATCTTATCTTATCTTATCTTATCCTCTTCGGCGGTGGGGGCGGGATTCTTCTTCGTCGGCAAGAAGGACGGTTCCCTGCGGCCATGTATCAATTTCAGGGGTCTCAATGACATCACGGTGAAGGATAAGTACACTCTGCCCCTCATGGACACAGTGTTTGACTCCCTCCAGGGGGCCTTTTGGTTCGCCAAGCTCGACCTCCGCAATGACTATCATCTCGTGCGGATCAAGGAGGGAGATGAGTGGAAGACGGGTTTCTGGACCCCAAGCGGCCACTTCGAGTACCTGGTGATGCCGTTTGGGCTGACCAACACTCTGGCCGTCTTCCAGCGCCTGATCAATGACGTTTTCCGGGATTTCCTGGGCACCTTTGTCTTCGTCTACCTGGACGACATCCTCATCTTCTCTCGATCGTTTGAGGAGCACTGGGTGCACGTGAGACGGGTCCTCCAACGACTCCTGGAGAACAAACTGTTGTGAAGGCCGAGAAATGCGAGTTCCATGCTAACAAGACTTCTTTTCTCGGCTTTGTGATTTCCCACAACCAGGTTCTCCCTGACCCGGCCAAGGTCAAGGCGGTGGTGGATTGCCCCCCCCCCCCGTCCAGGAAGCAACTCCAGCTTGTGCCCAGGTATAGCATGGTGGCCCACCCACTGACCTGTCTCACGTCCCCGAAGGTTCCCTTCCGCTGGATGGAGGAGACTGCAGCAGCATTCAGCACCCTCAAGAGGGAGTTCTCATCGTCCCGCGTCCTGGCGCAGGTGGACCCGGCCCTCCAGTGCCTGGTTGAGGTGGATGCATCGGACTCCGGGGTGGGGGCAGTGCTCTCCCAGCGCTCTCCAATAGATGGGGTGATCCGCCCCTGTGCCCTCTTCTCACACCGCCTGTCTCCAGCAGAGAGAAATTACAGCATCGGCGATAGGGAGCTCTTGGCGGTAAAACTCGCGTTGGAGGAGTGGCGGAACTGGTTGGAGGGAGCTGCCCAGCCTTTTGTAGTGTGGACCAACCACAAGAACTTGGAATATCTGAGGACCGCTAAGCGGTTGAACTTCCGTCAGGCCCCCTGGTCCCTGTTCTTCGGTCGGTTCGACTTCACGATCACCTATCGCCCCGGGGACAAGAACGCAAAGCTGGACGCCCTCTCCAGGCAATTCTCGGTGGAGGTATTTGAAGACCGGGAACAAACTATCCTCCCCCCATCCTGTGTCGTGGGCACCCTCGCGTGGGACATCAGGAAGAAGGTCGTGAAGGCGCAGGAGGATGAGCCCGATCCTGGAGGTGTCCCGTCGGAACGGTTGTTTGTCCCCACATTGGTCCGGGGTGAGGTCATTCAGTGGGCCCACGCCTCAAAATTTGCATGTCATCCAGGGGTGTCCCGCACGATTGAGCTTCTTTAGAGGTCGTTCTGGTGGCCGGGGCTGCGAAAGGATGTCAATGCCTATATCCGGGCCTGTGCTAAGTGCGCCACCAGCAAGTCATCTTCCTCCCCATTGGCCGGGCTCCTCCATCCCCTGCCGGTCCCCAGTCGCCCCTGGTCACACATCGCCCTGGATTTTGTGACGGGCCTCCCGCCATCTAATCACTTCACGACGATCCTTACCATCGTTGATCGCTTCTCCAAGGCGGCCCACTTCGTCCCTCTCTGGGGATTGCCGACGGCGCAGGAGACAGCGGACCTTTTGGTGCAGCACGTTATACGCCTCCATGGGATCCCCACTGATGTCGTCTCGGATCGTGGACCCCAGTTTGTTTCCCAGGTTTGGAGGGCGTTCTGTCACGTACTGGGGTCAACGGTAAGCCTGTCATCTGGTTACCACCCGCAGAGCAATGGACAGTGCGAACGGGCGAATCAGGAACTGGAGGTTGCCGTACGCTGCGTCATTGCTTCCAGCCTTTCTTCTTGGAGCAGCCACCTGCCGTGGATCGAGTGCGGCCATAATTCCACGGTTTCTTCGGCGATTGGGATTTCCCCCTTCAGGGCATCCTTGGGGTATGACCCTCCACTGTTTCCGGAGGAGGAAAAGGAGTTGGCGGTGCCTTCCGTCTGCGCCCATGTCAGGCGCTGCCGCCGGCTCTGGATCACCACCCGCAGAGTTCTCCTTCGGACCACTGAGCGTAACACCAGGACGGCCAATCGCCGCAGGAGACCGGCTCCCGAGTACAAGGTGGGTCAGCAAGTATGGCTGTCAACACGCAATATTAACTTAACAGCAGAGAAACCTAAGCTGGCCAAGTGTTTTATTGGGCCTTACCCTATTGTTCGAGTGGTTAACCCTGCAGCTGTTCGCCTAGCTCTCCCCCCTTCCCTCCGCATCTGCCCGACCTTTCATGTTTCACAGGTGAAACCCATCTGTTCCAGTCCCCTTTGTCCGCCCCCCAAGGCTCCACCTCCCTCAGTGGTGATCGGTGGCCATCCGGCGTGGGGAGTCACTGCCATCCTGGACGTCCGTCGCTGGGGTAGCGGCCTACAATATCTGGTGGACTGGGAGGGATTTGGCCCCAAGCACAGGTCCTGGGTACATCCGTCTTTTTTCCTTGACAAACAACTCATCAGAGACTTTCATTGGACGCACCCGGGTAAGATAGGGCAGGTGCCAGGAGGCACCTCTAGAGAGGGGAGTACTGTCATGGCGCCCGCAGGGCCATCATCAGTCTCAGCTGCGTGCACACCTGCTGCCAATCGTCAGCGGGCTTTAAGAGCCGGACCTGTCAGCGACTCAGCACGGAGCTGTCTCTCAAACTTCCGAGGATACGTCTCTCGTCTTCAGCCATGTCCTGGCTCTTCCTCTAACCACAAGCAACATGTCGCAGCACGTAAGCTTAACCTTCACTCACCTTGTCAAGTTCCTCTCCCCTGTGCACAGGTGGATCTCCCTGGCGGCGGATTCTCTCTCCCCGGCGGCGGCTCAGCTCCACTCCAGCATCGGAGTAACTCTGTCTCCTCCCTGCACAGAGCCAGATGCTCTGTCCCTGACCATCGCCCTCAGGGAAAACCGGAGCCCAGCTTCACCACCTGCAAAAGTAAGCGACTGTCATTATAGCTTCTTCAGCACTGGTGCAGCATTAATGTCTCTGCTTTGTCTCCATAGGGTTGCCAGGCCGAACGGCGTCCTGCTCTGCCCCAGCACGAGTCCAGCACTTCACGCACCACATTGTACATACACGCACTCACACACAAGACACGGGTTTCTAATAAAAGGATAAATGTAATTCCCTCGAGTCTGTCTTCTGTCCCCTGGGTCCAGAATTATGTCAAGCGTGCTGAGCCGTGTATTGCCATGTCGAAGTGAATAGGGCTGAGTTGGTACTAGTGGAAAAGGGGCTATAGTGTCTCGGTGTATTTGAGAGTGTGTGTATTTGTGTGTGTTTGTCCGACCATCTTCTGTATGGATGAGGGTTTGTCTATGTCTCTAAGTATGTGTTGTTGCTGTATGATCCCAGTAAATTTTATCAACTATCATGCATAATGATCTTCAATGAATCTAATGAAGAAGGAGTGGATGCGACACAATGTATGGACTATAATAGAAATATAAGCTGTGATCAGTATATTCCTGAACAATTAACATCCTTTAAAAACCAATACAATTATTCTTTCGTGCATTTAAACATCAGGAGCTTGAATAAACATCATCATGATCTAGTTACTTAACTTACCAGTACAGGCTGCAGCTTTGATGTAATTGGTTGTAGTGAAACTTGGCTGAACGATAAGTCATACATAGACATCTTAAATCTTGATAGTTATAAACTGTTCACAAAGAACAGATGTGGCAGATCTGGTGGTGGTGTCCGTATATCTCTTGTAGACAGGATGTTGGTGTTTATGATGATATTGTCATGGAAGACTGTTATATTGACTCTTTTTGTTGAGATACATGTCAAAAATGGGAAAAATTTAATTGTAGGTGTAATCTCCCCCCTGCCCCCCAGACACCGACCTTAATATTTTCACACACAAACTGGACGAAATTTTATTCTCAGTAACAAAAATAAAAGTTGTATTCTCCTTGGAGACTTCAATATTGACCTCTCCAGGGATGATGCAGCTAAAAATGACTTTATGAATACACTACACTCCTCTGCCTTCTTCCCTACCATTAATACCTATACTCGAATCACTCACTCCAAGTCCATTATTGACAATATCATTACTAACATTCGCAGTTCCACACAGGTATCTGGAGTTGTGCTCGCTGAGATTTCTCATCATTTCCCTATTGTTCTGTTTCTTGACGTTGCTGTTAGGCCCTAAATCTCACGACATAAACTAAAAATAAAAATACTTAATGAAGAAACCTTACAACGACTGAGTGAGGACTTGCATGTCAATGAATGGGATAGAATCTACAACTGTAGTGATGCTGATGCTGCGTTTGACACCTTGACCAAGGAAATAACAGAATCAATTCCTGTCAAGACTGTCACATGTAGTGGTACTATTCAACATCAATGGCTTTCTAAGGGCATACTAAAATCTATTAAGTACAAAAATAAATTATATAAACGCTACATAAAAATCCAAATATTAACAAAAATGAATATACTAATTATAGAAATAAACTAACACATATTATTAGAAACCGTAAGACTAATTACTATGCAGAACTTATAAACGCATCACAGAGTGATTCCAAGAAATCCTGGAGAGTACTAAATAAGGTTCTGAATAGAGACCAAAAAACCCCCACACTTCCGAACAATAACACAGTCAGTAATCTCACCAGTAATGCCACTCTTGCTGACAAATTTAATAATTATTTTACCAGGGATCGCCGGCATCTTCTTCATCCACATGGTAGCGCGCACACCTATGATTCTCCCCACGATGGCGATCGCAACGGCCGGAGAGAGAGTGAGGTGCGGGGACCGAGACGCACGAGGATCAGAGAGACGAGCACCGCACAAAGACAGCCTGAACAGGGAAGATCGGCACCGTCTGCGTTGATTTCCATCAAGCTCCCCGACCCTGACTCTCCTCCCGACAGTGGAGTTCAGCACACAGAAGCCCTGTGCGCACACCGCAGGATTATGAGGACAGTGCAACTGGGAGCTACGTGGCAACAGTGCGCACCACGTACCGGGAACAAACCGGCTCCATAGACATATACATCAGCCGACACCACTGCCAGGCCCAGGGAACATGGCCGATCACCATCTTTGGAACCTTTAGGGCTACCCTCGCAATTAAAGCAGACGTACAGCCTCACATGCAGGACATGTGTTTGTTTCTCAGCTGCTGTGCACAACGGGGAATTTAGCCGATTGCTTTCCCCGATGCCTTTAGGGCTGCGTCTGCACCTAAAGCAAGATTGCCACGTTCCCTGACACAGCTTCAGTTTTTTCACAGCTGCTATGCATCCTTGGGGAATTGGGCCGATCGCCTTCCCCAGATCCTCGCTGGACTGGCCCCGCACGAGGAGTCAGAGACTTAATTTTTTTCACAGCCGCTGCGGATCACCGTAACGTTTACCGGGAAAGTCCCTCACCCATGGCTGATCTGCATGCAATTTTTGCGCGGCCCAGACATTGTTGACGTCCCGGGCCGGCACTCAGTTGTTTCCTCCCACCTGCCCCTCGTACTCCACACCATGATTCCCACACCTCTGTCCCAGAGACCTGCTGATCGCCAGTTTTGTTCCTTCAGCGCGACGCACACTGGCCCCGTGTGCCCCCAATCCACGGTCATTCAATGTGTTGGAACTCGGAGCGGAGCAGACTGTGTTTTTCACCCCTCCCCATTCCTGCCACGGACTGACATGCCCTCCGACACTCCTCGACAGCAGGACAGTTCTACCGGAGCGGCAACCCCGGCTGCAGCCCCCATGGGCGCCGACTTGAGCCCAAACGACCAGGGGGTCACAGCCCCTTCTGGGTGTTCGGGGTGGGGGGGGGCTGTGTGGTAACACCAGCACACGGCGGGCGGATGGACATTATCTCACACCCAGAAGCAGACAGAGGGGCTGAACAATGAACTGAGGGAGGTAGCCCCCCACAGGAGTAATTACACCAGACTTTAAGGCACCTTTGCCACCCGCTGCTCTAGGCTACAGCACAGGGAGGTGAATGTATTGTAGGAAGGTAACAAGTGCTATGTTAATTGTGCCACACGGTGCTTTTGTATGTAACGTGTTATTATAATCTTGCCACTCATGCCCTTTGTCAGACCTCATGTAATATGCGCCAGCCTCAGTTTCTACGCGCACATCAATAAAGCTTTATAAGAGAGCGCAGAGAGACTGAGGCAGGCTTTTCCAGACTAGGCTCTTCACGGCCCCAACGTCCACACTGGGGTCACTGGCTGTACATGTGATAGAGGGTTCAATAAAGAATCTGTGTCGACCTACGCTTGTGCCTCGCCTCCACATCCTTTCCCTTTCACCCTCTACAATCCGATCTTATCCAGGAAATATTTGGCGAGGCATGTTTCGAGGCGTGACTCGTAGCACGTGTTGACGTCGGACCGTGTGACTGGGTCAGGGAAATAAACTGAGCATCGTTACCCAGTGGAAATCCCTGTCCCTCGCGTTTTGTGTAGTCATGTTTTGACTGTGTAAGGGATTTGTCACAGCCAACTTTCAGATGGAGCCAGCACCAAAAACACGGGCTTCTTCCATTTGGGAACAGTTTGAGCTTGTTTTTCCGATTGATGTATTTTTGACAAATAGTGGCTATTTAATGTGACTGAGGTGATAACTTAGAGGCAGTATATCTGTTTTGCAAGTGGGAGACCTGGATTTGAATCCCAGCTGTGTCATTTTTTGTTTTTTTTTTATTTTATTTTTATCTGCACAAGGTGAAGTTTCTGCTGTTTCAAAAAGCTTGGATCATTATTACGCATCATTATGCTGAGGCACACTTGCCATTGTGCCTGCATTAGAATAAGGCCAGAGTTGAATATACTTACAGTATTTCTAAATAAAGCTGGATAAGTAGAACAAGCACACCAAGGAACAGAGACACATTCACTGGAGTCACCCCAGTTTTATTATTTTGTTTTTTCCCTTATAATCATTGATATTTCTTAAAAGACAGCACATTTATTGAAATTGAAAAATACACATTGTAAAAATCTGCATGCTGTATACATTGTTCACTACATGGCCTAGTAGACCAAATGAAGTTCCACATGAGGCCTCGTTTGTTAACCATTTGATGAGAGATGGTGACATCCTATAAGTACCTGGGTATTCATCTGAACAATAAACTAGACTGGTCACACAATACTGATGCACTCTACAAGAAGGGACAGCGCAGGCTGTTCCTGCTGAGGAGACTCAGGTCTTTTGGTGTACAAGGGGCGCTGCTGAAGTCATTCTATGACACGGTGGTGGCATCAGCCATCACTTTTGGAGTGGTCTGCTGGGGCAGTGGCATTACTGCAGCCGATAGGAAGAGACTGAACAAACTGATTAAGAAAGCTAGCTCTGTCCTGGGGCAGCGCCTTGATCCGATGGAGGAGATAGGAGAGAGAAGGACGGTGGCTAAACTGTCATCTCTGCTGGAGTCCGAGTTCCACCCTATGCAGGACATACTGAATGCACTGAGGAGCTCATTTAGCAGCAGACTACATCATCCCAGGTGCACAACCGAGAGGTTTCGTAGGTCCTTCCTACCAACGGCTGTCAGACTGTACAACCTAAGCAGGGCTGCTCGCAGAGATAGCAAAAAGACGTAACAAACTAATAGTTTTTTGAATGCAAAAGATGCAATAGACTTACACAATGGTCCTCTCCGGCATACAACTAGGAACATACCGGTCGCTATGGAGGGTGAGAATATGTATGGGCACATAATCATACCATGTAGGATAACTAAGTAGACGGTTATGCTGTTTCATTCCATCTAGCAACAATGCTCTGCACTGTGTGTGTTTATATATTTGCATATTTATTCCATCTAGCTACAATGCTCCGTACTGTGGGTGTTTATATATTTATATATCTACATATTATTCCATCTAGCTACATTGCTCCGCACTGTGTGTGTTTATATACTTGCATATTTATTCCACCTAGCTGCAATGCTCCGTACTGTGGGTGTTTATATATTTACATATTTATTCCATCTAGCTACAATGCTCTGCACTGTGTGTTCATATATTCATATATTTATTCCATCCAGCTACAATGCTCTGCACTGTGTGTCTGTGTGTGTGTGTATATATATATATTTTATAGTAATACGTACATATGTTTATTAGCTGCTCTTGCTTGCTTGTTTTTTTTCTTGCCTTCTGATTGTTGCTCTGAGTGTTGCTATCCCTGTGCTGTTGCAATCCTGGAATTTCCCCGTTGTGGGACTAATAAAGGCTTATCTTATCTTATCTTATCTTATCTTATTTTGATGAAAGGCTCAAGTATTCAAGAAAGCCTTAACTACTCATGACTAAGTAATAGCTTAGAGGTAAAATATGTCTCCTGCAAATGGGAAGCTGGGGTTCAAGTCCCAGCGGAGTTATCTTAAAAGGAACCCCGATTATATTGGCATGTTAGCTCTATATGCTTTATTTTTATGTTAGTAACATAACTATAATATAATTTTTTTGAAAATACTTCCCAGTTTTATATATTTTTAAAAAACTTTGTTACGATGTAAATCGCCATTTTTGTTTACGTCGCAATGCATTCTGGGTAGTGACGTAAAATGGTTGCAGCCGTTTTTTCTGTCTTATACAAGCCAAGAAGTGAAGCTACTAACTACTGCCATTTGTCAGTGAAAATGCCACATTGCGCGGCTTTTGGATGTAATTTCCAATCAAAGGGAAATAAAGAGAGTGGGGTGAGCCTCCATAGCTTTCCTAAAGAGGGAAAGTTGAGGAAAAAGTGGGGCGGCAGCGGCTCAGGAGGTAGAGCAGGTCGTCTAATAACCCGATGGTTGGCGGTTCAAATCACGCTCTCCCCAGATATCCTACCGTTGTGTCCCTGGGCAAGACACTTCACCCGCATTGCCTCCAGTGCCCATAACACTGGGTATGAATGTGTAAAAATGTTTAAATGCTTGGTGGTGGCCGGAGAGGCCGTTGGCGCGGATTGGCAGCCACATTTCCATCACTTTGTCTGTGATCACATGCTATAGCGCACGCCTGATAAAGCTGACATATATATTAATCACACTATGATAAAGCACTATATCACTCAAAGCGCACGCTTGGCTTGACATGTCAAAGATCTGGCTGGCAGTCATTTGGAACGACTGTGGAGCACTGCTTATGGACGTTCAACCCGCAGTCTGAGAAAGCAACAGAGAAACTGCTTTATGTTGCTGAGAGTCCATGTTTATCAGTTCAGTGCCCATCATGCTTGTAGACAATTTTTTGTGTTTGAGCATTCTATTGTAAGTAAATCAACAATATATAAGTTTCACCTTAAAATAATGCTTCCTCAAGCGCACGCTTGAGACACTCAAAGCGGAGAGACACTCGCGGAGCAGAGAGACACTCGAGCGCACGCTATATCGCTCAAACGCACACTCTTTGAGTGATATAGAACTTTATCATCCATCCATCCATCCATCTTCTACCGCTTTTCCGGAGGTCCGGGTCGCGGAGGCAGCAGTTCAAGCAGAGAAGCCCAGACTTCCCTCTCCCCAGCCACCTGCTCCAGCTCTTCAGAGGGGATACCAAGGCGTTCCCAGACTAGCTGGGAGACATAGTCTCTCCACCGAGTCCTGGGTCTGCCCCGGGGTCTCCTCCCAGTGGGACGTGCCTGAAACACCTCAAGTGGGAGGCGTCCAGGAGGCATCCTAATCAGATGCCCATACCACCTCAACTGACTCCTTTCAATGTGGAGGAGCAGCGGTTCTACTCTGAGCCTCTCCCGGATGACTGAGCTCCTCACCTTATCTCTGAGGGTGAGTCCAGCAATCCTACGGAGAAAGCTCATTTCAGCCGCTTGTATCCGCGATCTCGTTCTTTCGGTCATTACCCAAAGCTCGTGACCATAGGTGAGAGTAGGAACGTAGATTGACTGGTAAATCGACAGCTTTGCCTTAGAACTAAGCTCCCTCTTCACCACAACAGACCGGTACAACGTCTGCATCACTGCAGATGCTGCTCCAATCCGTCTGTCGATCTCTCGCTCCATTTTCCCCTCACTCGTGAACAAGACCCCAAGATACTTAAACTCCTCCACTTGGGGCAGGAGCCTGTCCCCAACCCGGAGAGGACAATCCACCTTTTTCCGGCTGAGGACCATGGACTCGGACTTGGAGGTGCTGATTCTCATCCCAGCCGCTTCACACTCAGCGGCAAACCGTCCCAGCAAGAGCTGTAGGTCATTGCTGGATGAAGCCAACAGGACAACATCATCTGCAAACAACAGAGATGAGATCCTGTGGTCACCAAGCATGACACCCTCCATTCCCTGGCTGCGCCTAGAAATCCTGTCCATAAAAATTATGAACAGGACCGGTGACAAAGGGCAGCCCTGGCGGAGTCCAACTCTCACTGGGAATGACTCCGACCGAGTGTTGGCAATGCGAACTAAACTCTCACAACGGTCGTACAGAGACCGAATAGCTCGTAACAACAAGCCCGATACCCCATACTCCCGAAGCACCCCCCACAAAAATCCACGAGGGACGCGGTCAAATGCCTTCTCCAAGTCCACAAAACACATGTAAACTGGTTGGGCAAACTCCCACGAACCCTCAAGAATTCTCGAGAGGGTAAAGAGCTGGTCCGATGTGCCACGGCCAGGACGAAAACCACATTGCTCCTCCTGAATCCGAGGTTCGACCAACGGCCGGACTCTCCTCTCCAGTACCTTGGCATAGACCTTCCCTTCCCCCTCATGGATCGTCACCTTATCCCCCTCATGGATCGTCACCTTATCGTGGTGGGGGGGTTTGCGTGCCCCAGTGATCCCAGGAGCTATGTTGTCCGGGGCAATTTGCCTCTGATAGGGTCTCCCAAGACAAACTGGTCCTGGGTGAAGGGCCAGACGAAGAACGATCCAACAGACTCTCATGATAAATTGTATATCAAGGATTCAGTGTACCCCGCCCGGTATGGGGTTACCGGGGCCCCACCCTGGAGCCAGGCCTGGGGGAGGGGCTCGAAGGCTAGCGTCTGGTGGCCGGGTTTCCACCCATGGGACCCGGCCGGGCTCAGCTCGAAGGAGTTACATGGGTCCGCCCTCCAGTAGGTTCACCACCTGCAGGAGGGATCATGGAAGTCCGGTGCTATGTGGATTAGGTGGCAGTCAAAAGCGGAGACCTTGGCGGACTGATCCCAAGAACTTTATCATAGCGTGATAAATATATATGTGTATATATATATATATATATATATATATATATATATATATATATATATATATATATATATATATATATATATATATATATACAGTATATATATACTGTATATATCAGCTTTATCAAGCGTGCGCTTGATAAAAATTCGAACCGTGACAAAATTCGAACCGTGACTCGTGCGCTTTGAGCGATATAGTGCTTTATCATAGTGTGATTAATATATATGTCAGCTTTATCAGGCGTGCGCTATAGCGCGTGTTCATAGACATGTCTCATGCGCGCGCTTTGAGCGATACAGTGCTTTATCATAGCGTGATTAATATATATGTCAGCTTTATCAGGCGTGCGCTATAGCGCGTGATCATGGACATGTCTCATGCGCGCGCTTTGAGCGATACAGTGCTTTATCATAGCGTGATTAATATATATGTCAGCTTTATCAGGCGTGCGCTATAGCGCGTGTTCATAGATATGTCTCATGCGCGCGCTTTGAGCGATACAGTGCTTTATCATAACGTGATTAATATATATGTCAGCTTTATCAGGCGTGCGCTATAGCGCGTGATCATAGACATGTCTCATGCGCGCGCTTTGAGCGATACAGTGCTTTATCATAGTGTGATTAATACATATGTCAGCTTTATCAGGCGTGCGCTATAGCGCGTGATCATAGACATGTCTCATGCGCACGCTTTGAACGATACAGTGCTTTATTATAGTGTGATTAATATATATGTCAGCTTTATCAGGCGTGCACTATAGCGCGTGTTCATAGATATGTCTCATGCGCGCGCTTTGAGCGATACAGTGCTTTATCATAGCGTGATTAATATATATGTCAGCTTTATCAGGCGTGCGCTATAGCGCGTGTTCATAGACATGTCTCATGCGCGCGCTTTGAGCGATACAGGGCTTTATCATAGCGTGATTAATATACTGTATATGTCAGCTTTATCAGGCGTGCGCTATAGCGCGTGTTCATAGACATGTCTCATGCGCGCGCTTTGAGCGATACAGGGCTTTATCATAGCGTGATTAATATATATGTCAGCTTTATCAGGCGTGCGCTATAGCGCGTGTTCATAGACATGTCTCATGCGCGCGCTTTGGGCGATACAGTGCTTTATCATAGTGTGATTAATATATATGTCAGCTTTATCAGGCGTGCGCTATAGCGTGTGATCATGGACATGTCTCATGCGCGCGCTTTGAGCGATACAGTGCTTTATCATAGTGTGATTAATATATGTATATGTCAGCTTTATCAGGCGTGCGCTATAGCGCGTGTTCATAGACATGTCTCATGCGCGCGTTTTGAGCGATACAGTGCTTTATCATAGCGTGATTAATATATATGTCAGCTTTATCAGGCGTGCGCTATAGCGTGTGATCATGGACATGTCTCATGCGCGCGCTTTGAGCGATACAGTGCTTTATCATAGCGTGATTAATATATATGTCAGCTTTATCAGGCGTGCGCTATAGCGCGTGATCATAGACATGTCTCATGCGCGTGCTTTGGGCGATACAGTGCTTTATCATAGTGTGATTAATATATATGTCAGCTTTATCAGGCGTGCGCTATAGCGTGTGATCATGGACATGTCTCATGCGCGCGCTTTGAGCGATACAGTGCTTTATCATAGCGTGATTAATATATATGTCAGCTTTATCAGGCATGCGCTATAGCGCGTGTTCATAGACATGTCTCATGCGCGCGCTTTGAGCGATACAGTGCTTTATCATAGTGTGATTAATATATATGTCAGCTTTATCAGGCGTGCGCTATAGCGCGTGTTCATAGACATGTCTCATGCGCGCGCTTTGAGCGATACAGTGCTTTATCATAGTGTGATTAATATATATGTCAGCTTTATCAGGCGTGCGCTATAGCGCGTGTTCAAAGACATGTCTCATGCGCGCGCTTTGAGCGATACAGTGCTTCATCATAGCGTGATTAATATATATGTCAGCTTTATCAGGCGTGCGCTATAGCGCGTGTTCATAGACATGTCTCATGCGCGCGCTTTGAGCGATACAGTGCTTTATCATAGTGTGATTAATATATATGTCAGCTTTATCAGGCGTGCGCTATAGCGCGTGTTCATAGACATGTCTCATGTGCGCGCTTTGAGCGATACAGTGCTTTATCATAGTGTGATTAATATATATGTCAGCTTTATCAGGCGTGCGCTATAGCGCGTGTTCATAGACATGTCTCATGCGCGCGCTTTGAGCGATATAGTGCTTTATCATAGCGTGATTAATATATATGTCAGCTTTATCAGGCGTGCGCTATAGCGCGTGATCATGGACATGTCTCATGCGCGCGCTTTGAGCGATACAGTGCTTTATCATAGCGTGATTAATATATATGTCAGCTTTATCAGGCGTGCGCTATAGCGCGTGTTCATAGATATGTCTCATGCGCGCGCTTTGAGCGATACAGTGCTTTATCATAGTGTGATTAATACATATGTCAGCTTTATCAGGCGTGCGCTATAGCGCGTGATCATGGACATGTCTCATGCGCGCGCTTTGAGCGATACAGTGCTTTATCATAGCGTGATTAATATATATGTCAGCTTTATCAGGCGTGCGCTATAGCGCGTGATCATGGACATGTCTCATGCGCGCGCTTTGAGCGATATAGTGCTTTATCATAACGTGATTAATATATATGTCAGCTTTATCAGGCGTGCGCTATAGCGCGTGATCATGGACATGTCTCATGCGCGCGCTTTGAGCGATACAGTGCTTTATCATAACGTGATTAATATATATGTCAGCTTTATCAGGCGTGCGCTATAGCGCGTGATCATAGACATGTCTCATGCGCGCGCTTTGAGCGATACAGTGCTTTATCATAGTGTGATTAATACATATGTCAGCTTTATCAGGCGTGCGCTATAGCGCGTGATCATAGACATGTCTCATGCGCGCGCTTTGAGCGATACAGTGCTTTATCATAGCGTGATTAATATATATGTCAGCTTTATCAGCCGTGCGCTATAGCGCGTGATCATGGACATGTCTCATGCGCGCGCTTTGAGCGATATAGTGCTTTATCATAGCGTGATTAATATATATGTTATGGCTGTGTTGTGAGACATGTATATGTTGGACACTGCATATGTGATTTAACCACGATGAAGGAGAGCCAGCCCCCTGCGGTGCGGAGCCACAGAGCCTGGACCCCCTGCGGAGGACAGGGGACAGAAGACTTCCTGACCACTGAGGCTCGGGAAGAGAGAAAGGGGGAGTTATGTAAATAAAAGGCTAATGAATGTGAATAAAGAGACTTTGATATAGATGTGTGATTTCCCCCGCGAGGGAAATGGTTTGATGTGAGAAGGTTTAAATGAGAGAACTTTGGTGTGTTCACTCTCTTTGTTCGCTGCTCAAGAATAAGAGCAGACAGTGGAATGATTTCTTGAATAAACTGAAATGAAAGACAATTCGGTTTCGTTATTCAAGTCTCCCCACATTGGTGACTGACGACGTTGAGAATGAACGAAGAAATTCTCAGGGTCCCGGACTCACAGCGCTCAGAGCTGGCGAGCGCAGTGGCCGTTAAGCTGCCTGATTTCTGGCAGGATAACCCACGGTCGTGGTTTCTGCAAGCAGAGTCGCAGTTCGCGCTCGCAGGAGTAACGGTGGATGACACTAAGTTCCACCATGTCATCGCTAAACTGGACAACAGCACAGCTCGGTGCGTGCAAAGCTTGGTGGAGCAGCCACCCGCGACCGACAGGTACAGCAAGCTGAAATCCACCCTCATCAAGTTTTTCACCCCCTCGGCTGAAGTGAGGGCGAGGAGGATCCTGTCTTTGCTAGACCAAGGTGGACACAGGCCGAGCGCCCTGATGGAGGAGATGATACAGCTGAGAGGGTTGGACAACGATGATTTCATTTTTCAGTTCATCTTCCTCTCCAACCTCCCGGCGCATGCGAGAAGCACGCTGGCCGGCAAAAAGTGTCACACCCTGGAGGAGTTCCGGGAGCTGGCCCAGGAGGCAGACGGGATCCTGGACGCCTGCGGCGGGCAAGCAACCACAGCAGCGACCCGAGACAGCGGGGAGCCAGAGGCGGCAGAACCAGACTGGCCGACGATGGCGGCAACACGGCCGCGACGAGGGGGAGCCAATAGCCCGGCGACAGAGGCGCGGGCACGACACAGCGGAGGAGAAGATCTCTGCTTTTACCATCGGAGGTTCGCAGAGAAGGCACGCAGGTGTGTGCCGCCCTGCATCTTCAGGAGTTCGGGAAACGGCAAGACCGGGGGTCGCTAGCAGCTTCGACCCTCGGAGAACGCAACAAGCTGCTCTACATCACGGATGCGCGCTCCGGACGAGTGTTCCTCATTGACACCGGAGCACAAGTGAGCTTCATCACCCCAACATACGCGGACCGGGTGGCTGGACCCCACGGTGACGGAGCTACAGCGGCAAATGGCTCGAACATCAACACCTACGGGAGAAGGACCTTGCCTTTATGCTTACATGGCCGCACATATGAATGGACTTTTGTAGTAGCGGCGGTGAGTTTCAACATGTTGGGCGCGGATTTTTTGTGTTCACACAATCTGTTAGTTGATCTTGCTAATAGACGGCTGGTAAATGCACTCTCTTTTTACTCTCTCCCCTGTTCAGCTCGAGTGTCCCCGCCACCAGTACAGACCCACGTCGCTACAGCAGGTGGTAAGTTTCACACACTCCTCACCCAATTTCCAGCGCTCACTGTGCCCACTTTTTCAGCGACGGTCGCGAAGCACGGGGTGAAACACTTCATCCCCACTTCTGGTCCTCCCGTGTTTGCAAAAGCTCGGCGCTTGGATGCAGTTAAGCTCGCCATTGCGCGCGAGGAGTTCGCCAGCCTGGAGAGGCTGGGCATCGTTCGTAGGTCGAAGAGCCCGTGGGCTTCGCCGCTGCACATGGTACCGAAAGCCGATGGCTCCTGGAGACCGTGCGGGGATTACCGCAGGCTAAACAACGCTACGGCACACGATCGTTATCCCATCCCGCACATTCAGGATTTTTCGGTGCACCTGGCGGGGGCGCGCATTTTTTCAAAGATTGATCTAGTTCGCGGCTATCACCAAGTCCCGGTCCAACCGGAGGACATTCCTAAAACAGCGGTAATAACCCCGTTCGGACTTTTCGAATTTTTACGCATGCCGTTTGGTCTCAAAGGGGCGGCGCAAACATTTCAGCGGATGATGGATGCCGTGTTACGCGATCTCCCTTTCGTGTTTGTGTACCTCGACGACATTTTGGTCGCGAGTACTTCAGAGGACGAACACGAAATGCACCTCACAGCAGTTTTTAGGAGGCTGGGAGAGCACGGCTTAATAGTTAACCCAGCCAAGTGCCAGTTCGGCGTTGAGCGGATTGATTTTTTGGGTCACCGCGTCTCCCCGGAGGGAGCGGTTCCGTTACCAGAGAAAGTACGCGCGGTAGCGGATTTTCCCCGTCCACAAACGGTCAAATCACTACAGGAATTCTTGGGGATGGTGAATTTTTATAAACGGTTCCTGCCCCACGCAGCTCAAATCATGCAACCGTTATATGCCGCGCTCAAAAAACAAAAGCCGACCCAGGCGGTCGAATGGTCCCCGGAGCGGGAGCGCGCGTTCACAGAGGTTAAAAAAGCCTTGGCTGACGCTGCGCTCCTGGCCCACCCAGACCCTGCAGCACGTATCGCGCTGACGACAGACGCTTCAGATTTAGCCATAGGGGCCGTTATTGAGCAACAGGTAGCCGGAGTTTGGCAGCCTTTGGCTTTCTTTAGCAAATCTTTAAGCGCGGCTGAGCGAAAATACAGCGCGTTTGACAGAGAACTGTTGGCGCTGCATTTGGCTATTCGTCATTTCCAGTTCTGGCTGGAAGGACGGTGCTTCACCGCTTATGTGGACCACAAGCCGCTCACATACGCCATGGCCAAAATTTCAGATCCGTGGTCCGGCAGGCAGCAGAGGCAGCTGGCCGCAATCTCGGAATTTACCACTGACATTAGGCACGTCGCGGGCAAATTCAATGTAGTAGCGGATTGTCTCTCACGCGCGTTCACGACCCCGACACGCGCAGAGGCAGAACGGGCCACCGTGACCGCGCCGCAGGAGAGCGGCACGGTGGCGCGCGCAGCCCCGGTGCACGTGGGTATAGATTACGCAGCCATGGCAGCGGACCAGGGGGCGGACGCAGACGTGCGCGCGCTCCAGTCTGGACCAACAGGGTTGAGGCTGGAGAGCAAGTGTTTACAAACCGGTATGCCCCCCCTGATCTGCGACATGTCGACGGGGCGCCCGCATCCGGTGGTTCCGGCCACGTGGCGCCGCCGTGTTTTTGACTCGGTCCACTCACTGGCGCACCCGGGGGTGCGCGCGTCGGTGAAACTAGTGGCGGAAAAGTTTGTTTGGCCGTGCCTGCGCAAGCACGTGAAGGAATGGGCAAAAACCTGCATTTCCTGTCAACGGGCCAAAATTCACAGGCACACAAGAGCCCCGTTAGAACCGTTCCGCATTCCGGCCAGAAGGTTCGACCATGTGCACGTCGACCTTGTGGGCCCCCTACCGGCATCACAGGGGTTCACGTATCTTTTGACAATGGTGGACCGCACCACACGTTGGCCGGAAGTGGTCCCACTTGCGACGACCACGGCCGCGGAGGTGGCTCGCGTTTTTTTAACGGCTTGGGTGGCGCGCTTCGGGGTTCCGTCGGACATTACGTCCGATAGAGGACCGCAATTCATCTCTGAGCTGTGGTCAGCGATGGCCAACGGCTTAGGAGCCAAAATTCACCGCACTACGGCTTACCACCCTCAGGCTAATGGTTTATGCGAGCGTTTTCATAGGTCTTTGAAGGCAGCACTCAGAGCGTCGCTCACGGATGCAGATTGGGTAAATAAACTCCCTTGGGTTTTATTAGGGTTGCGTTCTGCGCCTAAAGAGGACTTAGACGCCTCCCCAGCGGAGCTGGTATTCGCACAAACTCTGAGGCTGCCGGGCGAGTTTTTACCAGAGCACCCAGAGCCCCCACCTCTCTCTGCTCTGGGACCGTTAGTTGGCACGGGGGCAGACACGCTCCCGGGTCCGGTTCATCACGCTTTTCCACGAGTTTTCGTCCCCAAGGCTTTGAAAAATGCCGATTTCGTTTTTGTCAGGCGCGAAGCCCTTAAAGCAACGCTCAAACCACCTTACGAAGGGCCATTTCGAGTGCTGGAGGCAGGTGATAAGCAATTTGTGCTAGATTTTGGGGACAGAAAAGAGACAGTCAGTATTGACAGACTAAAACCTGCTTTTGTCATGAAGGACGTGTCTGTACCGGTCGCGGTGGCGCCTCGACGAGGCAGGCCCCCGCAGAGGGCAATTAACCACTCTCTTCCTCAGTCAACAGACCCGGAGCAGAACAGCACCGCAGGCAAGGCGGGGCCAACGCACAGCAGATTCGGCAGACGGCTGAAGCCCAAGCGGCGCACAGACTGAATGTTGGTGTTGATTATTCAGTAGTGAGTAAGGTGCTATTAAATTTTGGGAATTAGTCTGTTCTTCATCGTTTGGGGGGGGGTTATATGGCTGTGTTGTGAGACATGTATATGTTGGACACTGCATATGTGATTTAACCACGATGAAGGAGAGCCAGCCCCCTGCGGTGCGGAGCCACAGAGCCTGGACCCCCTGCGGAGGACAGGGGACAGAAGACTTCCTGACCACTGAGGCTCGGGAAGAGAGAAAGGGGGAGTTATGTAAATAAAAGGCTAATGAATGTGAATAAAGAGACTTTGATATAGATGTGTGATTTCCCCCGCGAGGGAAATGGTTTGATGTGAGAAGGTTTAAATGAGAGAACTTTGGTGTGTTCACTCTCTTTGTTCGCTGCTCAAGAATAAGAGCAGACAGTGGAATGATTTCTTGAATAAACTGAAATGAAAGACAATTCGGTTTCGTTATTCAAGTCTCCCCACATATGTCAGCTTTATCAGGCGTGCGCTATAGCGCGTGTTCATAGATATGTCTCATGCGCGCGCTTTGAGCGATACAGTGCTTTATCATAGCGTGATTAATATATATGTCAGCTTTATCAGGCGTGCGCTATAGCGCGTGATCATAGACATGTCTCATGCGCGCGCTTTGAGCGATACAGTGCTTTATCATAGTGTGATTAATATATATGTCAGCTTTATCAGGCGTGCGCTATAGCGCGTGATCATGGACATGTCTCATGCGCGCGCTTTGAGCGATACAGTGCTTTATCATAGCGTGATTAATATATATGTCAGCTTTATCAGGCGTGCGCTATAGCGCGTGTTCATAGATATGTCTCATGCGCGCGCTTTGAGCGATACAGTGCTTTATCATAACGTGATTAATATATATGTCAGCTTTATCAGGCGTGCGCTATAGCGCGTGATCATAGACATGTCTCATGCGCGCGCTTTGAGCGATACAGTGCTTTATCATAGTGTGATTAATACATATGTCAGCTTTATCAGGCGTGCGCTATAGCGCGTGATCATAGACATGTCTCATGCGCGCGCTTTGAACGATACAGTGCTTTATTATAGTGTGATTAATATATATGTCAGCTTTATCAGGCGTGCACTATAGCGCGTGTTCATGGACATGTCTCATGCGCGCGCTTTGAGCGATACAGTGCTTTATCATAGCGTGATTAATATATATGTCAGCTTTATCAGGCGTGCGCTATAGCGCGTGTTCATAGACATGTCTCATGCGCGCGCTTTGAGCGATACAGGGCTTTATCATAGCGTGATTAATATACTGTATATGTCAGCTTTATCAGGCGTGCGCTATAGCGCGTGTTCATAGACATGTCTCATGCGCGCGCTTTGAGCGATACAGGGCTTTATCATAGCGTGATTAATATATATGTCAGCTTTATCAGGCGTGCGCTATAGCGCGTGTTCATAGACATGTCTCATGCGCGCGCTTTGGGCGATACAGTGCTTTATCATAGTGTGATTAATATATATGTCAGCTTTATCAGGCGTGCGCTATAGCGTGTGATCATGGACATGTCTCATGCGCGCGCTTTGAGCGATAT